>JAQPPZ010000792.1:0-1200000 GCA_028583015.1 Wollemia nobilis
TGTTTTTTAGAGTGAGATATAACTTTGGCTTAATTGATTAACAAACTCGGGACTTATGCTCTAAACATAAACGAAACCTGAGGTTCGTTCAAGGAGGGAACGAACTATGAAAATAGCTCAAAAAATGAGCGATCTCGAATACAGGAAAAATAAAGAGCGAGACTAAAACACACTAATGGAAATTTTATTTATCAGAATTAAACAGATTACAGTGCTTCTTTCGAAGTTTTAGAGACATCTGCAAATTAGTTGCAAGATAAACACCAGAGGAGTTTCCGAGAGGCTGCTGCTCCGTCTCCTCTACTCTACTCTGCTACCCGATATGCACTGCTTCGATCTACCCCGATGTTTTTTCTGAAAGCCTGCTCCGCCTTATATATTCGGGCTGAAGGGAGGATAAGGCCGGATTATCCTCTGACAAGCGTCGAACTAGGGTTTTTGACCAATCGTCGAACTCTAGTTACCGGTATTAACTGTGCACGCTTGAAAATTGCAGCGATCGAATTTGCGACGATACGATCTATCAGGCATCAAATCTGGTTTAATTTTCTAACACCCTCCTTTAAACCAGATTTCCCAAAAACTTTGATGCCCAACATTTACCGAAGCCTATTGAAGTCTTCCTAATTCAAAGGTTTTGTGAAAATATCAGCTAATTGCTCCTTGGACATGCAAAACAGTAATTCAATTTCATTAAATTTCACTAGCTCTCTGATGAAATGATACCGGATGTCAATGTGCTTCGTCCTGCCATGAAATACTGGATTCTTTAACAGTGCTATGGCAGAATTTTTGTCATAGAAAATGGTTGTCACCCCTTCCGGTGGATGATTCAACTCACCCAAGATTCTTCGTAGCCATACTACCCGGTATGCGGCTGATGTGGCGGCAATATACTCCGCCTCTACAGTGGACAACGCAACTATCGGTTGCTTCTTGGATGACCATGAAACTGCTCCCAATACAAGATGGAAAGTATAGCCAAAAGTGCTCTTCCAATTATCAGTGTTGCCAGTCTAATTGCTATTTGTGTAGCCAATCAGTTCTAGTTGTTCTTATCTGGCATAGAAAATTTCATGGATTGACATAGTGCAAAATCCTTTTGCCTACTTGTCAGTGCGTGTCCTTCAGATTATTCATAAACCTGTAAATCAAGCTCACTCCAAACATCATATCTGGTCGAGTTGTAGTCAAATACATGAGACTGTCAACTAACCTCTTAAACAAGGTTGGATCAACATTTCTGTTGGAATCCATCTTGCTCAGCTTTAGACCTATGGCAACAGGTGTGATGGTAGATTTGTTGTCCTCGATCTTAAACCTCTTCAATACATCTCTCACATACATACCCTAAGAAATGAAGATGCCATCTACTGATTGGTCAACTTCAATGCCAAGAAAATACTTCATCAAACCTAAGTCCGTCATCTCAAGCTCCTTCATCATGGCTATTCTAAATTGGTCAAACAACACATTGTTGTTGCTAGTGTATATCAAATCATCCACATACAAGCAGACGAGTATTATCCCCCTTTTTGCATTTGTCTTCAGGTATAGGGTGTTCTCATATGGACATTTGATAAACCCATTCTCCTAAAAATAACCATCAATCTGGCTATACCATGCCCTAGGTGCTTGCTTCAACTCATACAGGGCATTTTTTAGCTTTAGGACTTTACCTTCTTGTCCTTCCAACTCATAGCCTAGTGGCTAGTCTATGTAGACCTCTTCTTCCAACACTCCATTGAGGAAGGCAGACTTGACATCCATTTGGTAAACACTCCAGCATTTTTGGGCTGCCAATGCCAAGATCATCCTAACTATGTCAAGTCTAGCTACAGGCACATATACTTCATGATATTCAATCTCTGACTTCTTCTTGTAGCCTTTTGCCATCAGTTTGGCCTTATGCCAATCAACTTATCCTTGGGAATTAAACTTCGTTTTGTATACCCATTTGACCCCAATGGTCTTCTTCCCTACCGGGAGATTCATCAACTTCCATGTCTGATTTTTCTCTATGGCTTCTATTTCCTCATCCATTGCTTTCACCCATTTCTGATTCTGAATTGCTTCTTCCAATGAAATTGGATCACTCTCAAAAAATAAAGTAAAGTCATAATGTTATTCATCTACGTAATTTTGGGTTACCTCATAGATGTCTTGCAAGCTCCTCGTCTTTGCTAGAATTCTCAAGTTGGAGATGCTACTTACAAGTGGAGGTGATTGTGATGATGAGGTGGTGCTACTGCTAGCTCCAGTGTTGCTGCTTGAAGCTGCAGGCTGATTTAATTTATCTTCTTCCAAATATTTAGACTTAATGATTGCTGGCTCAAGCTGGCCAATATTTGATTTCCAATTCCAGACTTCATCCTCCAAGAACTTCACATCTCGACTGATAATCAACTTCTTCGTTACAGGATTGTACAACCTATATGCCTTCGATTCTTCACTATACCCAGTGAAGATGCACTTCTCTACATTATTGTTCAGCTTATTTCTCTTCTCATCTAGAACATGTGCATATGTTATGCACCCAAAATCTCTCAAATGAGACACATTGGGCTTTTGATTGCTCTAGGCTTCCTGAGGAATCATGTCCTTCACACTCTTTGTGGGACATCTAGAGTGGACCAACCTTGGATATTCAAAAATCCCACTCAACCTTGTTGGGATCAAGACGTGCTTGAAGATACCATGACCTTGCTTCATAGGGTTTTGGATAATTCTAAATTGTTGTAATATTGTATCAAAAGGATTCAAGGATTCAATCTTGTAACAATGGAGTTTCTAGGCTCCTCCTATCAATAAATAATTTATTCTATTGTGCAATCTTGTGTTATCTTGCATTTTATTTTGTTCAAATAATTGTATGTGTGTTGCATTTTTCATCTTTCACAAGGTTTGATCTTCTTCTAATTGAGTTTGTTGTAAGTGTCCTTTGGGAATATTTCCTCTTAAAAATGTACTAAAACTAACTTTCCCATATGAAACTATTGTTTTTTATGCTTAAGGTCATCATGTTGCTTCTATTTCATGGTATTCTTTTCCAATTCAACTTTTAGTTCTCAATGTAAATCTTTCATATATTCACGAAAATCCTCTTCTATAACACTAGTTTTCTACAAATCGATTGTACTCCACAACTTATCCATAACTCTTGGAAAATTTTCATACACAATTTGGAATGGAATCTTGTTTGTACTTCTATTTACTGAATTTTTATGTGCAAATTTTTTTTGTGCCAATATGGTATTCCACAAATTCAATTTCTTTGCAACTAGACACCATAAAAAATTCCTAAGGCTTTGGTTCACCTCTTTAGTTTGTCCATCCATTTTTGGGTGATAGGAAAAACTAAAAAATAATCTTATTCCTATATTATTCAATAAGGTCCACCTAAAGTGACCTACAAACTTTGTATCTCTATCTAACACAATGCTTTTCAACAAACTATATAGTCTCGTAAGTTCTCAAAAAAATAAGTAAACAACATGAGTAACATCATTCATTTTATTGCAAGGTATGAAATGTTCCATCTTTTAAAATCTACCAATAATAAAAAAAATTATAGTATTCCTCTTTTGTGTTTGAGGTAAGCCAAGGACAAAGTCCATACTTATGTCTTCCCATGGCATTTCTAGTATCAATAATGGGGTATATAACCCAATGTTTTGAATCTTTCCTTTTACATGCTGAAAAACTTAGCAAATTTGCATAAATATTCACACATCCATGTGAATTCCTAGCTAGAATTAGCTTTCATAAAAGCTATTTTAAAATTTTATATATGCCAAAATATCTAGCTAGTCCTCCATTGTATTTTTCTCTTATTAGATCCTTCCTCATCGAGCTTCATGGTATACATAATTGTTGTTCCTTGAAAAATAACCCCTCTTGGATGAAATAGTCCAACCATGATGTTGTATATCCTACATTAGGATCATTGTAAGCTTCTCGTGCTTCCCTAAAATCTTAATCATCAACTAAAATTTATTTCATAGCATTAAAACCTTGAAAGCACGAGATTTCGAAAGATTGAAAGGAAAACTAATGCGATGTATTCAAAACCCAAAATTAACGCTTAAGGTCCTATAAAGTGAAATGCATGAAATGAAAGAGACGAATTGAACTGAGATAAAAGAAAGTATAGAAAGCACAACCCTTTTTATTTAACTCTCTTAATATCGGTTACAAAGATGCCTCCTCCCTTTTCAGGGGCTAGGAGCGTTAAATGAGTTTTGGTTACAATCATGACTTAGTGTTCCTCCTTCCGCGTGCCCACATGTAAAATGGGCGGGCCAAAGTGTTGCCGCCATTGGTGTTGATGAATCCTTGATCCTTGCTGCTCCTCCTGCATTCAAAGAAACAACAAATCGTTAGTAGCACCTGTGACAAAAGATAAGGCGTTTGATCCTAAAAACCAATGGAGGATGCATGCATAAGATTAGCTAAATCGATAAATAAAATGACTCCAAATAACCTGCAAATTTGATAGAAACCAGAGAACATTACCAGAAGATCACTGCAAATGAAACAGTCAAGAAATCCTTCACCGATTCGAATTCGCTCCGGGGCGGGACGGATCCGACTGTAATTCGCTCCGGGGTAGGACGAATTCACCTGCAACAAAGCGCCGAAGTGATACTGCCAAAATGTCGCGTCTCGGGAACTCCAAAAGACCTGCAAACTTGGGGGTTAGCTAATTGGAGGCATTTTGGGAAGACCCAGATGGTCAGATTTCCCCAATTTGGCCTCCATCAATGGGAATTTGATGCCGCTACCTGCAAGTTAGTGAGAACAACAAAAGCGACAAAACATGATAAAAATTGATCAAAGCATTGTGAAATCAGAATTACAAGCTATTTAAGCAGCATAATATGGAATGCTAAGTAAACAAATGACAAAAAGAACAATCTGCCATGAATCCCCAATCGTTCTTAAAAAAGAATATTAGGCTCGTAGCAGTGCGGGGCGCCCGGGCGGGCCACCCACCGTTGGAACCTGATTTCGGCACCAATCCACTTGGGATGGGCCCAAAATCTCTTGTAATGGGTTGTCAGCAAATTGGGTGGGATAATGTGGTCAAGTGTCGGGTTTTGGATCCGGATTCACACTTCCAATAACCACCCAATGACCTCCCTTGCGAAAGAGATCAAGGATGTGGAAGAGGTGAATCAAAAGGGTAAAGCGTGGTATCAATTTGGCAGCACTTCATTGCTTGAAAATGCTTCCAACCTGTCCTCTTTTGGGTGAGAAAGCTCACCATTTTATAGACCCAAGGGGTCTCTTTGGATGGGCATGCATGGGCGCCATGTGGCAGTCATGCCTTCCCATGAGGGAGGAGAGTCCTCCCTGATTTGGGCTTCCATGACTGCCCTTGTGATAGTCCTCTAACGCTCACCTTACTCACCTACACGTGCATGCAAGGCAGGAGGCATTAATGGACTGTCCTTAGCTGCCACTTGTCAAGATTTTTCTTTTTGCCCATTGAACCTGGAATTCATCCTACCCAGGAGCGGATTATGTATTCGTCCCAGGGGAGGACGGATCCCATTTTGAATTCGTCCCAGGGAGGGACGGATTCTGAGCAAAGTGCCTAGAAGGTGCCAAATTGATCTCTGACTTCCCAAAACTATTGTGAGAGTGGTTAGGACCACTGTTTAACCTCTGGGGGCTGCCCTTGGGGCTATGTGTGTCAATGCGATCAGTGTTTGCAGTCACATAATCGGATTGGTGTTGTTTTGGTGTCTACAGATGCCCCTTTTTGGGATGCGCTGTGCATGGCGCAGCGTCGAGCAAAAATAGATAACCAAAGCACTAATGATTAGGGTTTCTTAGTAACCTAACCAACTCTTGATGCCCCAAGCATGGAAAGGGCATGCATTCTTGAATCCTTGCTTCTGACGAGCGAAGGAACTTAATTCAAGTGTTAACCTTTTTCGGTGAGGTGTTACTTGAGCTTGGACATTGATCAGTCATGAATAGGCAAAGGGCGCAACCTTTTGTCTATGGTAACCTAGAGTTCATGATTCATGAATGCCAAGTGTTTGATCAGCTTGTGATTATTGCTTGTTTACTGCCCCAAGCAGGAGCGTAATTGTCTTTGTCAATGATCCTTTGAATGCATGCCATTTTCCATGATTGGGTGTGTAATTGTTGATTGGTGACTAAGTGTGACTACCCCCTCAAGCGACGAATCGATGAGGGAATGACCTTCATGAGAAAAGCGACGAGTCGCTTGACCCAAGATGACTTGTGTAAGGGTGCCTTCAGAGATTTATCTTTGAATGTGTGTGCAGTTTTTCGACATTTAGACCTATTTTTGGTGGGTGTTAACCCTTTTGGCGACGTCGTTTGGAGCTGAAATTGTCAAAAATTCGTCTTCCCGTGGAGCGGTCCGGCCATGGTGGCCTTCTTAGGGAGTAGGATGGTGACGATTTATAACCCCGACGTCTATTTTGGATGCCAAGAATGTCAGGCGCGAAGGCGCCTTCGTTCGGCAATGTTATTACTTATTTTTGGGTGGGTTTTTGACCCTTTTGCTGATGTCGTTTGGGGATGAAATTCTCAAAAATTCGTCTTCCCGTGGAGCGGTCCGGCTATGGTAGCCTTCTTAGGGAGTAGGATAGTGAGGATTTGTGACCCCGACATCTATTTTGCATGCCCGGAATGTCAAGTGCAAAAGCACTCTCATTGGACAGGTTTATTGTTGCTTTTGGTGCATTTTTGTTCAATTTTTGCTGTTTTTTGAAATTTTTGCCCTGAATTCATTCCGGGGTGGGACGAATTCCAGCATAGTATTCATCCCAGGGTAGGACGAGCGCTAACCAGAGTGCTCATCCCAGGTAGGAATGAATATAGGCTCAAAAGGCTTATTTAAAGGCCAAAACTAGGGTTTGGGCTCATTTGCATCTGAATTTTCTTGCGATTTGGAGCTCTGGGGAGGAGGAGGTTAATTCTGCGAAGCGAAGCGCTGCCGAATTTCTCCCGACATCATGAGTGCACAAACCGGATCGAGCGACGGAGCCGAAGCGAGACCAGTAAGTGCTCTTTAGCATTATTACTTTTTGTTATGTGTTTTTGAAATTGCAAGTTATTTGTTTATTTTTCTTTTGTGATGTTGTTTTCTTAAAATAAAAATGAAAACCCTAAAAACTTAACTAGACACAAACCAAGACTTTAGCTGAAGATTGAAAGACGTAGCTAAAACCTAGGTGAAAAATCTTTATTTTTGCTTTTAACTTAAAACCCTAGGATAAACGAAATATAAAACCCTAGTTTTTTAGGCTGAGCTTGTCAGTTTTAAAACGTAGGTGAAAACCCTAAGTTAAAACTGTTATTTTTACGTTTGTTTTGTTTGTACAGACTTTTTAAACTTAGAATACCGAAATCCTATGACTGACAATAGGACTGACAAAATATTTGTGTTTTTGTTAATTAATCAGTTTAGAGTTTAAAAACCCTAGGGCTGACAAATTAATTTTTGAATTTTGTTTTGTTTTTAAATTTATCAGTTAGGATTAGAAACCCTAGAACTGACAAATTAATTTTTGAATTTTGTTTTGTTTTTAAATTTATCAGTTAGGATTAGAAACCCTAGAACTGACAAATTAAGTTTTGTAAATTTTTTTTGTTTTGTTTTAAATTTATCAGTCAGGATTAGAAACCCTAGAACTGACAAATTAAGTTTTGTTTTAATTAATTTTTAATTTTTTGTTTTGTTTTGTTTTTGAATTTATCAGTTAGGATTAGAAACCCTAGGACTGACAAATTAATTTTGTTTGAATTTTTATGTTTGTTTTTGGCTGTACACTTTTATGTAGTGTTGTATATTCATGTTTTTGTTGTACAGTTTTTCATAATTTTTAATGTTTTGTGTTGTTCTTGTGTAGATTGTGAAAAGCCGGTATCGGGTGCCTACTGCTTTTGTCGAGGCACGTGGGGTGCTAACTATGGCTGACTGGGAATGGCTTGATGCTCTTGGGCTCAAGCAGGTGACTCGACTGGAGTCTGTGGTCGGGGATCGGGCCTATCTGATGGCCTTGATCAATCTGTGGGATCCTCGGACCAACACCTTCCATCTCCCAATAGGGGAGATGACAGTGACACTGGAGGACGTCTATCAGATTCTACGGATTTCGATAGATGGACTGTCGATCAGGACGTCACCGTGTGACCAACGGACAGCTGTACTGACACGGTGCTTTGGGCATGGGGAGGAGTTGGGCGTGGAGAGCCCAGTGGAGATGGCCGAGGTGGACTGTCAGATGGGCGGGATTCTGGTTCGATGGTGGTTGGAGAGGGGGGTGTTGGGAGTGAGGCACGCATTGCTCATGGGCCTCATTTCCAACATGCTGCTGCCTGACTCGTCAGGCGCAAGGTTCCCATGGAACCTGCTGGATGTGGTCTGGCGGTTGGTTGAGTGCCCGACGGAGGCACCATTGATCATGAGGTGGGGGCAGACGTTGCTGGCACAGCTCTATGGGGAGCTGTACGAGGTCCGCTATCGAAAGCGGAAGGGGATCAGCTATAGTTATCTATTGCAGAGCTGGGCCTGGCAGCACATAGCAGTTGAGAGGCCGATGGGGCTACCATGGATGACTCGAGGGGAGATGGAGGATAAGGATATAGGCTACGCGGTGTTGTGGCGGCGATCTGAGGAGCAGGGACAGAGTCGGTGGTGGGCAGGTGATGTAGGGCACTATGCCGATGCCTTCGCTCGGCTTGCTCTGGGGGAGGTGTCTTGGCACCCCTACCGAGACTGTCCAGCTCGGCCTGAGGCTGGAGAGTGGCTCCGATGGGTACGTAGAGGGCGATGGCTGATTGGGTGGCATGGGACCGAGCATGAGTTCTTCCCATATAATCGGGTGACATGATAGTTTGGGGTGCGCCAAGGGTTGCCTGGTGAACCCATGGTCTATCGACATTGGGGGGATGAGAGGACTCTGGATCGGCCAGTCATCATGCCACTTGGTGAGGATTCAGACGTGATGATTGACGTCCCGAACGTGGACGACATTGGGACTACTGTAGAGTATGACCAGTGGTGGATCCTACGGTGATGGCGAGGCGAGGGGCCATTGGGAGGTGCAGGGGTAGCAGCCATGGGTGGGGAGGGTGCCGAGGCACCAGGTGATGACTGGGGAGCTCCGCTGGAGGATGCAGAGATGGTGGAGGTGGATGGTATGGATGCGGATCTTGGGGCTCCAGATCAGTCGAAGATGTAGGACATCATGGAGTAGTGGGAGCCAGAGCAGGCTACTATTCCAGAGATGCCCATGCCTCGGGCAGATGTGGTGGACATGGATGCAGGGTTACGTGCTGAGAATGCATGGTTGGCAGAGTTGCTACGAAGGCGGGATGAGGAGTTGGGGGAGGCTCTGCAAGAGAGGGATCTCCTACGGATGCAGCTGGCAGAGTGAGAGAATGCATTAGTTGCTTCTCATCGATAGGATGGGGGTACTGATGCGGCACGAGAGAGGGATCTCCTATGGACGTAGCTGGAAAGAGGGATAGGGCTTTGGCACGATGCGAGGAGAACTTGGTGACGTATCGCCAGTGGGAGATGGAGTCGTTGCGATAGTGGTTAGAGCTGGAGGCAGAGATTAGCCACCTTGGTGGGTGGGTCCCTACATTCAGCACAGGCGGATCATCATGCCGCTCGAGAGGGAGTGAGACTGAGTAGTCAGCATCCTCTCGATGCAGGTGACTAGAGGAGGGGGGCGAGTAGGCATGATGCAGGGGCTAGCAGCAGCCACCCTGAGGGGTCCCATAGGACCCACACCACGGGGGGTAGTTCCCGTCGCACCGATCCTACGTGATCATGGTGGCCGATGCCTTAGGCTTGGGATTTTGGATTTTGGATTTTGTATTTTGTTGCGGGGTCAGAGGACCAACTTTTTGTAGCCTGCGGGCATTTTTGATGATATATATATATATATATATATATATAATATATATATATATATATATATCGGCTTTATTTTGTTTATGCACATGTGATGATTTGATTTTATGCATGATGGTTTGATGAATATGGATGTATGCATGTTAATTTATTTTGATGGATGCATATGTTATGATGAATGCAAATGTTTTTTATTTATATGTGATATGTGAAAATGGAATGGATGAATTGAATTTGTGATGTTTGGAGGTCGCACCATAGACTGTTCAGAACTGTATGGCTTTTTGTCCTAGGCGATTGCTGCGGTGAATAGCTTTGTAGGCATACATGTCTTTTCTTGTATGTTATTTTTGTATTTTTTGATGGTGAAGTAAAGCTGAAAAGATATTACAGTTGGTTTAGAATGTAGTTAGGTTTTCTGAGATTCAGATGTTTTAACTAACTAGCCAAGGTTGTACTTTTATCTGACAAGACTTTGAACAAGGTATGAATCGGACTTGTCTTTGACCAAGTTATTTCACATCCCTGTGTGTGCAATTGAGTTCATTTGATGTGGCATTTGTCAGGATACCGCCAGTGCCAGATAGGCTATCAACCAAACCTGTACTGAGGATCACCTAATTAGCTCCACTAACTCCTTTGTTGTATTTAGTCAGATTAATCTGCGGTGCAATCTAGGATACCATAAGCTAGCTCATCCACATGCAAACATTGATCTGCACACAAGTTAATGCGATAGATATATCATCATGCGGGAGGTTTGCCACGAGTGACCGATAGGCTATCAACCAAACCGGTACTGAGGTTTATCTCATGACCTTCTGAATGCTGAGAGTTCCAGGGATTCAAGTTCAACTCCCTTCTTTTCTTCAATTGTATTGGGATACTTGCTCTTTTGTAGTGATAAAAATCACTATTTATTTTTGTATTAATAATTTTTCTTTTGAGCAAGGGATTAGGATGTGGAGTGACGAGAATCACTATTGTTTGTGCCTTTTGATGTATGCACTTTGAGGGTGATGTCAAATTTTTTGGAGTTTTGACATGTGCAAATTTTGCAAAAATTTTGATGTTTTGCAACTTTTGAGAACTTGGGATTCATGGGGAATTGGGTAGGGAGGATGCTTGTCCTTTTGCCAACTCTCAGCATTCTTTGGGGTCATTCGCACAAGGGGATGAGCAAGATAACCATTTCGCTTATGGTGACCTGGATTGCTTTGCAGGGTTCATCTTTCGTTCACACAACTTGGGAATGTTTATGTGTTTTAATTTGTGTTGGGATGCTACGTAACAAGGTGTGATCCAAGTAAAATTCTACCTTCGTAAAATCTATCTGACTTGGTACAGCACGTGGCTAGACAGCTAATGACGACTGAATGACGAAAACTCTTGATACATTAGAAGACAACTGATTATAGTATGGCAGAAATATGGATAGCATTTTATTTTGATGGATTGTTTATACAACGGAGAGATATGGAATGAAGATGGACTTTGCCAAGTAATGACAGTCTATGGTGCCTTGACCTGTATGACCACAAATATGCAAATGTATGGATGCGATGCTTAATGCAGCTATTATTTTTGTGTTTTTGATGGATTGATCTTGGTGAGTATGAAAATGAGATGTAAAAAGAGATTTTTAATTTTGTGATGATTTTGAGCATGCATGGAGATGAGATGCAAGTGTTTGTTGTTTTTGATGATTGTATTGTTTTTTATATTTCTTATTTTTCTTTTGACCAAGCGATTGTGGGAACCCTTGGAGCTTTTTGGGATTGACCAAGTGATTGCGGGAATCCTTGGAGCTTTTGGGATTGACCAAGCGATTGCGGGAATCCTTGGAGCATTTTGGGATTGACCAAGCGATTGCAGGAATCCTTGGAGCATTTTGGGATTGACCAAGCGATTGCGGGAATCCTTGGAGCATTTTGGGATTGACCAAGTGATTGCAGGAATCCTTGGAGCATTTTGGGATTGACCAAGTGATTGCAGGAATCCTTGGAGCATTTTGGATTGACCAAGCGATTATAGGAATCCTTGGAGCATTTTGGATTGACCAAGCGATTGCGGGAATCCTTGGAGCATTTTGGATTGACCAAGCGATTACGGAATCCTTGGAGCATTTTGGGTTTGACCAAGCGATTGCAAGAATCCTTGGAGCATTTTGGTTTGACCAAGCGATTGTGAGAATCCTTGGAGCATTTTGGTTTGACCAAGCGATTATAGGAATCCTTGGAGCATTTTGGTTTGACCAAGCGATTACGGGAATCCTTGGAGCATTTTGGTTTGACCAAGTGATTGCGGGAATCCTTGGAGCATTTTGGGATTGGCTGCTTTAGATATGGAATGGTCGCAGATGACTGATGTTCAAGGGTTCGAGCTCTTTGACTCCATCAAGGGAAGCTAGCCGGTACGTCCCGGGTCCTATCTTGCTATCAATTACATATGGACCTAACCAATTTGCCATGAACTTGTCCCTGAGATGGGATGGCAAACTAGAGTTCTGCTGGTTTTCCTTCAAGACCAAGTCACCAACCTGAAAATCCCTCAAGTGAACTCTCATGTTGTATGCTTTCTTCAGCCGCTCTTGATAGATACGTAAATGCTCAAGAGCATTAACGCGTCGTTCATCGAGCAACGTAAGCTGGTCTAACCGGGCCTACCATGCAGTGTCATCATCGATGAACTCTTGCATTGATATGCGTAGGGAAGGAATTTCCAACTCAAGAGGCATGACAGCCTCGGAGCCATACACAAGTGAAAATGGAGTTGCCCCAGTGGGTGTCCGAATGCTAGTGCGATAAGCCCACAGGGCAAGTGGGATCTGAATGTGCCAATCCTTATGACTATCTGTGACTATCTTTTTAAGGATAGCAACTAGCATTTTGTTTGACGCCTCTGCTTGCCCATTTGCCTACGGATAATAGGGTGTCAAAAAACTATGCTGAATTTTGTACTTTGTGGTCAAAGCACGCACGTCTTTGTTCTTGAATGACGTCCCATTATCCGAGATTATCTTGGATGGAATACCAAAATGACATATGATGTTATGCAAAATGAACTCCACAATGCGGGGTCCAGTCGTAGAGGTTAGCGGAACCGCTTCCACCCACTTGGTGAAGTACTCTATGGCCATTATGATAAATGTATGATGGCCTGACGACGTAGGGGAGATCTTTTCGATGAGATCTAAGCCCCACTACGAAAATGGCCAAGCCGACTGGATCGGCTGCAAGGCCTGGGAAGGTACGTGTGTCAAATTGGCATGATGTTGACACTTCATGCACTTCCTCACATATGCACAACAATCTCGCTCTAAAGATGGCCAATAGTAGCCCATGCGAAGAATGCGCTTGGCGATGGCCATACCACTGAAGTGGCCACCACACGTACCATCGTGCGCTTGGGCGATCGCCCAAGTGGACTCTTGCTGGTCCAAGCATCGAAGGAGGATCCCTTCATAGCTACGATGGTACAAAATGTCTCCTAACAAGACATGCTTTGCCGCTTTCTGCTTGAATGCTCATTTTGTGGCGGGCGTCAATCCAAGTGGGAGGTTACCTAGCTTGAGGTAGTCCCTGAGGGGTGAATACCAATCCTGCTGATCAGAAGCCTCGACGGTATGAACAGCCAATCCCTCTTGAAGTTCATCCCTAGCAAAAGCTGAGCGGGAAAGAACTTGTAAGAATAGCGTGGTGTTGCTATTAAGGGGAGTAGGGGAGAACAAGGCCCCCCAGTTGGCATGCTTCAAACAGTCATGGATTCGAGAGAACTTATCCGAGGATGGTTCAATCTGGATCATGTGGATTCCTGGCGTTAAATCAGAGCTTGCACGCTCCATCATGGATTGCGATAATGTTTTGACTTGAATGGTTGTCATATCACCAGAAAGGTCTTGCGGGATTAGTGACCCCAAAGAGGCCATAGTGTCCGCAAAATGATTCGATGACCGAGGGAGTGCCTCGATGTCGTACCATTCAAGCTTTGCCAAGAATTTGTCCACAAGGGCTTTGTAGGCCTGCAGAACTGGGCATTTACATTGGAATATCCCCTTGACTTGATTGACGATTAACAGCGAATCACCAAAGATGTTCAATCATTTAATGTTCATGGTGATTGTTGTCTGAAGACCTATGAGCAAGGCTTCATACTCTGCATTGTTGTTGGTGCACGAGAAATTTAATTTAAATGACAGGGGCATTGGAGCACCCTACGGTGTGAAGAATACTATTCCCGTGCCACCACCTTGCTCACATTTAGAACCATCAAAAAATAGGGTTATGTCGGCTTGTGACTCAGGCTCATCAGAATCTGGCGATTCTGAGACATGGAAGACCCCATCATCGGGTAGTTCTATGACCAGAGGCTGATCATCTTCGATAGGAGCCTCTGCTAGTTGATCGGCTATGACCTATCCTTTGATGGATTTTTGTCCAATAAACTCTATGTCAAATTTTGTCAACAACATGATCCATTTCGTCGTGCGGCTACTATGATAAGTATGACTCATCATGTATCGCAATGGATTCTCCTTAGACACAACATACGTCTTGTTGCTCAGCATGTAATGGCATAGCTTTTTGGTAGCAAACACCACTGCCAAGCAGAGTTTCTCAACGTATGCATAGTTAAGTTCATAGCTGACCAGGGTGCGGCTAAGATAGTAAGTAGCCTGTTCTTTGTGAAGTTCATTCTTCTGGGCTAGCATGGCACCCAGTGCCACCTCAGTAGCTGAGATGTATAAGTAGAATGGCACTCCTGGTCTAGGTGGTGCCAATACTGGTGGCGAAGCCAAGTATTGTTTGATGTCATCAAAGGCTTGATCGGCACTCGTCATCCCAGTGAAATGCTACCCCTTTGTGCAATAATTTGTTCATGGGTCGGCACTTGTCCGATAACTACGCTATGAAGCGCTTGATCGACGTGACCTTACCCTGCAGACTTCTGAGCTGCTTGATGGTAGTTGGGGGAAGCATTTCAAGGATTGCCTTGACTTTGTTTGGGTCCACCTCGATGCCTCGCTTTGAGACTATAAAACCCAAGAGCTTTCCAGATGTGACGCCAAAAATGCACTTCTTGGGATTCAATCTGACTTTATGCTCCATGAGGTGATCGAGGATCTTGCTTAAGTCACCGAGATGATTTGGGCGTAAGAGAGACTTGGCCAACAAATCATCCATGTAATCTTCCAAAGTTTTATGCATGTAATCATGGAAGATGTACGTCATGGCACGTTGGTAGGTGGCACCAGCATTTTTAAGGCCAAAAGGCATGACCTTGTAACAAAATGTCCCCCAAGGCATTGTGAACGCCATTTTTAGTTGGTCCTCGAGATTGATACGAATCTGATTGTATCCCGAGAAACCATCCATGAGGGATAGCATTTCGTGGCTCGCTGTAGCGTCTACCAATGCGTCGATGCTAGGCAAGGGAAAATCATCCTTAGGACTCGCTTTGTTTAGATCACAAAAATCAGTGCATATGTGAATCCTCCCGTCAGGCTTCTTGACGGGCACCATGTTGGACAGCCATGGCGGATAATCCACGCAGATGACAAACTGTGCATCCAACAGTTTTTGCAATTCATCTTTGACCATCAAGGCCACTGTTGGGTGCATCTTGCGTAGTTTTTGCTTAACAGGCTTGATTGTCGGATCAAGCATTAAATTATGCGTGACTAGCTGTGGATCTAGCCTCGGCATATCTCTGTATGACCATGCAAAAACCTCCTTCTTCTCTTTGAGAAGGGCAATGTAGTCGGCTTGCTCTTCGGGGGATAAACTTACCCCTAGCTTGATAATCTATGGATTCATTGGATCTGAGCCGATGTCTACGTCAGTCGTCTCCTCGACCGACATGTGGGATCCGTCCTCCAACTGGTGTGGAGTCGGGATCAAATGGATATCATTTGCTGAGTTAAGATCATCGTTGGGAACCTCAGGTTCCTCTTCAGCATGGAAGATATCCTGAGTTGGTCCAGGGGTAAAATGAAGCATTTTACCGAAAGGCCAGTACTCAGATGGGGATGGAGGTGAATTGACGTGATCCTAGTCAATAGCATCTATGTCTAGATGCAAGGACCATGCTGGATCGGTCGGATTGTGGATGGGGGCGGTTAAATCAATGGAGATCATGTTGATGGAATGATTTTGGTCTCCATTACGTATGGGTGTGGTTCCTCGGACATCTTAGATGTTCTCTATGCTCTGGATCTGGCTCTAGAGGGATGGGCATGAATGGATCATCCCTATGTGTGGATAGGAAGACAGGGTCTTCCCTCGACACTGATGTCATTATAGGGTCTCGGGGTGGACGGTGCTCGTCGTAAACTTGGAGCCACGGATCCAACACTTGGTCCCACCCTGCTGGGTCTACGTACCACTCATGCCCTGGCAGTATGCCCATCTATTCAAATAGGTCATTAATCTCCAAGGGGCACCGATGCTGCATCTGTCGCATGTGATTAAGGTATGCCATTTCTGTTTCGTCTTCATAATCACTATCGGAGATCCAAAGGCCCTCGTTGGCTTCCAACTGCTTGCGGCATTAAGGGCTCGCCTTGCTCAAGCAAATTTATCTGGCCCCACTGTGGTTGTGCCACTCTCTATGGGGGGACCTAATTCTCTTGACGTATCACTGGCTCGACTGGAGCCTCTAGAGGAAACATTGTCAAAAGATTCTCGTGATAGTCATCCATAGGAATCACTTGCGAGTGATTGTTATCTGAGTCGAAGGGGTCATATGATGCTGGCTCATAGTCTGACTCATCCTCCGAAGATCCTTCTTGACATTGTTGATATCCACCCTGAAAGTGGGTCCCCAAACTTTCACCTCTTTCTAGCAAAGGGGAAGGGCGATTGAGGTTACCAAGGGTGGTTGTTGACCATGGGAGATAATCCCCCAATGTGTATGTTGTGTTTGGGTTGGCATATGGATCTGATGCCAATCCACCCTTGTGGCCTATCCTCAGGCCTTGCATGTCTTCGACCAAGATGTCTAAGGGCAGGGGGTGATTGAACCCTACACCTGACTTGTCATAAGGCATTTGGTATCTTGGTTGACAAAGGACACGCACTCCTTGCTCATACTGGCCTAACCCGTATCCATGCCAATTGCATTGGCCAAGATATCTCAGAGCAAAGTCTGGGTTGGACAGATAGTTTACATCCTCTGCGAAAGGCTCTTCATCCTCATCCTCTTGCATGCATGGCTCAGTGCCATGATCAAGGCCCCCATACACAAAGTTAGTCTGGTTTGGCGGGTAGCCTAGAGGAACAATTGTACCAATGGGGAGGCGAGGTCTCCCCATGTCTTGCATGGACTCTAGTGTGGGCGTTGCTACAACATTTCACACCAGATACTCCCCTAGGCCCGTATTGGCCATTTCAATAGTGATTGTTGGCGACTGAGAGGGAGGGAACGGAAGCTCTTCTGGACTCCACTCCATGTGGGGTGGGCTAGGAGCTTCCACTTCCATTTTACTAGGCATCTCTTCGATAGAGATGTTTGAGACTGATTGTGGTGCCTCTTCTAGAGGTTGTGCCTCCTCCAGGGGTTTCTTCCCTTTGTCCTTCTATTTGGCCATGATAGGTGGCATCGTTGATGAAGGACCAACTGATGAAGATGGACCTGACTGGGGTTTTGGTGGATCTACCTTTGGGGATGCTTGCAAAATCAGACCCTATCGAGATGGATTCAACTGGAAATCCAAATGCATTGATGGAAGGGTCGATTGTGACATCAGCTGCACTGCATTGCAGTACTTGAAGGGTTCTAGGTCTGCCGAGACCACATGTACTTCCCCTTCAAATGTATACTTCAGACATTGATGTGCTATTGATGGGACACACTTCATGTCCCTGATCCATGGCCGGCCTAACAAGATGTTGTAAGCCATCTCACCTTCCAAAATATGGCACAATGTTGGTATCGTATTTTGTCCCACTTGAATGGGTAGGATGATTGTGCCGACTGTCGAGCAGATTGCATCGTTAAATGCTCGTAGTGTATATGTGGAGGCCGTGATGTGAGATGCCGACAACTTCAGATGTTTCAATGTCGTTGTAGTAATGATGTTACTAGACGAGCCAGTGTCTACCAACACCCTCTTATAGGGGATCCCGTTGACCCACACGATAACGTGCAGGGGTGGATCCGCTATGTCATCAGCCACTAACTTCACTTCATCTTCCCAAAAAGTGATGACTGGGTCGGTGCATCTTTTGACATGCCCCACAAAATTGTTGAAAGAATTCGGTTCCTGGGGCTGCAACTCGATAGCCTTCAATATCTCCATAAGAGCCTCCCGATGGGGCGTTGATTGTTGAATAAGCTCATATATGGAGAGCCTAGCCGACGTGGTCCATAGACTTTGGGTAAGTCTAGTCCGAATCATGGCCACGGGTCTAGGCAGAGGTAGCTGCGTAGGGTTCTGTTGAGACTGTGACGTTGATGGAACTTCTTTTGTGGCTACCACGGGAGCAGCTCCTGGGTATTTCTTGTTCCTAGTCACTATACTTATCATTCCTACATACCCCTGCATGGGGAAGTTCTTTTGCACCTCATTGATTTGCAGGGGTTTTTCCTATGCCTCATGGGTAGGCAAGGGGTCTCTAAAAACTCCCATTTGCTGGTTGTTCGATGCTACGGGGTTGTCTACAACCAATGTCTTGTTGTCAATCAGGTCTTGTATCAAGCCTTTGAATTTCCAACATGCATTAAGGTCATGTCCCTATCGTCGATGGAATTTACAGTACAAATCCTCCCGGTACCCCTTAGGCTTCGGTGCATTGGGATCTATGGTTTGAATTTCTGGGAGGTTGATCAAATTTGCCATTGACAAGTGGTCAAATAGGGAGTCCCTAGACTCCGTGTAGGGTGTAAACTATCGCCTAGGGCGACGCTACTGATTTTGCCCCTGTTTCTAATTTTCTCTTTCATAATTGTTAGGGGGCACTGCCTGATAATTAGCCTTTTGAGGCTATATTTCTTGTGTAGGCTTAGGAACATTTATAGCAACTTGGTTAACCGCAGTGGGTTTTTGTTGCGTAGTCCCTATTTTGGTGTTTTTGTTCCATTCTTTTTTCTTAGGTTTGGTGATCTCGCCATCCTGTATCTTGATCTCTTCGATTATTCTGGCTTGCACCAGAGCCTCTTCTAAGGTGGCATATTTATGTAGCTGCAATAGCATAGAGATCGATCTCAAACAACTTCTTGAAAACATTTGTGTAAGGTCGGACATAGGGGGAAGGTAGGGTAGCTTGGAAAGTAGAGTCCTCCATCGATTCTCGTAGGCCGCCATAGTCTCTTCCTCATACTGCTTGAGGCTGGCCAAATCACTTAGTGACGCCTTCTTCTTGGTGTTGAAGGTGAAGCATTCGAGGAACGCATCCACTAACTGATCCAAGTTGTTGATGTTGTGCTTTGGCAATTGGGTGAACCAATCCGAGGTGGGGCCTGTGAATGTGGTTATAAAGGTCCTCAGCAACAAATCATCATTGTCTTGAATGCCAAAGCATTGGCTCAGGAACCTCGTCACATGCTCTTGGGCATCCTCCTCACCTTTAAAGATTGCCAGCTGAGGCAACTTAAAGTGCTCAGGATAAGGAGCTGCAGGCACGGACGAATGCATCGGATGACTGCGGAGTTGACGTAATGTGGGATTTTGGGGCCTAGCAGCTTTGGTTTCCACAGACTCAAAACACTCTAACAGCGCTTTATATGCATCAGAAGACTTAATCTCATCCTCTCTAATTTTCTCCCGTTGTGGGTTGTGGGAGACTTGAGGCCTACGGAGAGGTGGCCGGATAGCAACCCCTCCGCCTTGATAGGGCATTTCGGCTCACTCTTCTTCTTGTTCATACTCCTCATAGGCTTCTTGAGGAGTCTTTGGGTGAGACCTATGACCATGAGTGGGTCTCTACAGAGGGAGCCCATCATTATTCTGGGGGGTGGCCTCCCATTTAGGTCTAAGAGGTCTTGCAAGCAGTGCTTGGTTAGGTCTTGAGGACCTATCTTGTACGATTTCGTGATCGCCACTGAAAGCACAAGATTTTGAAAGATTGAAAGGAAAACTAATGCGATGTATTCAAAACCCGAAATTAACGCTTAAGGTCCTATAAAGTGAAATGCATGAAATGAAAGAGATGAATTGAACTAAGATAAAAGAAAGTATAGAAAGCACAGCTCTTTTTATTTAACTCTCTTAATATCGGTTACAAAGATGCCTCCTCCCTTTTCAGGGGCTAGGAGCGTTACATGAGTTTTGGTTACAATCATGACTTAGTGTTCCTCCTTCCACGTGCCCACATATAAAATGGGCGGGCCAAAGTGTTTCTACTGCTGGTGTTGATGAATCCTTGATCCTTGCTTCTCCTCCTGCATTCAAAGAAACAACAAGTCGTTAGTAGCACTTGTGACAAAATATAAGGTCTTTGATCCTAAAAACCAATGGAGGATGCATGCAAAAGATTAGCTAAATCGATAAATAAAATGACTCCAAATAACCTGCAAATTTGACAGAAACCAGAGAACATTACCATAAGATCACTGCAAATGAAATAGTCAAGAAATTCCCCACCAATTCGAATTCACTTTGGGGTAGGATGGATCCGACTGTAATTCACTCCGGGGTAGGATGAATTCACCTGCACCAAAGCGTCGAAGTAATACTACCAAAATTTTGCATCTCAGGAACTCCAAAAGACCTGCAAACTTGGGGGTTAGCTAATTGGAGGTATTTTGGGAAGACCCATATGGTCATATTTTCCCAATTTGGCCTCCATCAATGGGAATTTGACACCGCTACCTGCAAGTTAGTGGGAACAACCAAAGCGAAAAAAACATGATAAAAATTGATCAAAGCATTGTGAAATCAGAATCATAAGCTATTTAAGTAGCATAATATGGAATGCTAAGTAAACAAATGAAAAAAAGAATAATCTACCACAAATTCCCAATCGTTCTTAAAAAAAGAGGATTAGGCTTGCAACAGTGTGGGGCGCCCGGGCGGGACACCCACCGTTGGAACCTGATTTCGGCACCAATCCACTTGTGATGGGCCCAAAATCTCTTGTAATGGGTTTTCAACAAATTGGGTGGGATAATGTGGTCAAGTGTCGAGTTTTGGATCCGGATTCACACTTCCAATAACCACCCAATCACCTCCCTTGTGAAAGAGATCAAGAATGTGGAAGAGGTGAATTAAAAGGGTAAAGCTTGGTATCAATTTGGCAGCACTTCATTGCTTGAAAATGCTTCCAACCTGTCCTTTTTTGGGTGAGAAAACTCACCTTTTTATAGACCCAAGGGGTCTCTTTGGATGGGCATGCATGGGCACCATGTGGCAGTCATGCCTTCCCATGAGGGAGGAGAGTCCTCCCTGATTTGGGCTTCCATGACTGCCCCTATAACAGTCCTTAACGCTCACCTTACTCACCTACACGGGCATGCAAAGCAGAAGGAATTAATGAACTGTCCTTAGCTGCCACTTTTCAAGATTTTTCTTTTTTCCCGTTGAACCTGGAATTCGTCCTACCCAGGGGCGAATTATGTATTTGTCCCAGGGGAGGACGAATCCCATTTTGAATTCATCCCAGGGAGGGATGAATTCTGAGAAAAGTTCCTAGAGGGTGCCAAATTGATCTCTGACTTTCAAAACTATTGTGAGAGTGGTTAGGACCACTATTTAACCTCTGGGGGCTGCCCTTGGGGCTATGTGTGTCAATGCGATCAGTGTTTGCAGTCACATAATCGGATTGGTGTTGTTTTGGTGTCTACAAACCTAACACTACAATCTTTATTGCAATCATCAACAAGCTTCTTCTACTTAAGGTATCAACTACTTTATTTGAACTACCACTTCTATGCTTCAAAATAAATGATTAAATTTTAAGATACAACACCCATTTTATATGTATTTGGTTCAATTTGCCCTAACTATTAATGAACTACAAAGCACGGTGATCTATGAACAACACAAATTCCTTTGGTAATAGATAATGCCTCCACTTCTTGAGTGCTAAGGCATTAAAATTCTAATTATAAATAGAATATTTCTTCTTAGCTTCATTCAACTTCTCACTAAAATATATGAGGGGTCTAACTTATTGATTTAATGTCCTTCCAATGGTTGTTCCACTTGCATCACAATCTACTTGGAATTTTTTCTAAATTCTAGCAATACTAAAATTATTACTTCATGAATTTCTCCTTCAATACTTGAAATCTTATTTCTGCTGCACTCGTTCATTTGAAAACATGTCTATATCCTTTCATTATTTCTATGATTGGATCAAAAATTCCACTAAATGTTTTGTAAAAACTTTTCAAACCATAAAAAATTTTGGCTTACAACATACTTCTTGGTGAAAGCCACTCTACAATATCCTTTACCTTTGTTGGATCTATCTACAAATCATCCTTGGATATAACAAACCCAAGTATACCAATTATTTCTTCATAAAACTATATTTATTTAAATTGATCAACAATTGTCTCTCCTTCAAATTTTACAAAACTAACCTTAGATGCATTAGGTTTTCTTCCTTTGTCTTTCTAAACACCAAAATATCATCCAAGTAAACCACCACAAACTTACCAAGAAAAGGCTTCAAGACTTTTTTATCAAACTCATCAAAGTACCAGGTGCATTTGCAAACCCAAATGGCATGACCATTCATTCATACATGCCTTATTTAGTCTTAAAGTATTCCACTCATCTCCTTCTATTATTCAACTTTGATGATAACCACTCTTCAAATCAATTATTGTGAAGTATTTTTCTCAACTCAAACAATCCATTAGATCATCCATACATGGTAATATAAACTTATGCTTTATTGTGATCTTATTTATTGTGTAGGAGTCCATGTACATACACCACTCTCCTCCTTTCTTATGTGCTAGTATAAATGGTACTACATTCAATAGCTCTTGTACTTGTCTCTTCAATTATTCATTTTCTATAGGTATCATCCTATAAGCTTCCTTGTTTGGAAAACTTTTCTAGGTATGAAGTCTATTTGATGACTAATTCTTATTGTAGTTGGTAACCCATTTGGTAACTCTTTTGAAAGAATTCCAATATATTTTTCCAACAATATTTCACTTTAGATGGAATGTTAGTCATATTATTTTTTGTCTCATATTCCATGGGTTTAGAAATGGAATCAAAAGATGCTTCTCCCTTCATTTCCTTCAAATTTTGAGATTAGGAAAACTTTATAACTGCTACCAACCGCTTCTCTTTTGTCCTTCAATGGACTCAATGCATAACTATTACCATCCTTGATAATGGAATAAGCATTAAATATATTATCATGTACTACATTTCTATCAAATTTCCATGATCTCCCTAACAAAATATGACATGCATCCATTGGCATGATATCACATAGAATTAAACCTTTATAAAATTTAATCTAGAAATTTATCATACATTGTTCAGTTACCAAAATTTGATGTCCATTTTGTAACCATGACACTTTGTCAGGATTTGAATGCTTCACCCTCTTGAAACAAAGTTTCTCTACCATCTCTGTTGACACTAAGTTTTTTGTGCTTCTGCAATCCACAATCACCTTACAACACTTTCCCCCTAATTTATAAACTGCCTTGAATAGGTTCCTCCTTTTCTCAAGTTCATGCACCTCCTTTGTTGGTTTCAATAATACCATTTTCATCATAAGGAATTTAAGGCTTTGATTACTATAATTGGTGATAGATCCATGTAAGGACACTTTATAATGGAACTTTGAAACTATGAATTACTATACTTTATGCATATAAAATGGTTTATGAAGGGTTTCCCTTAATTTTTTTATCCTTCTGGTGGCGTATATGATGATTGCATATTTGGCAATATCATTGATATACATTCCAAATGGGGAGGGCATATAGAACATCCTTATTATTGGTATTATTTCATTTAGATCTGTGTGGTCCATGTGTATACTATTTATGATTATTTGAGGTATATTGTAACATTCATTTATGACCATTCTAGCAAATTATAGGCCTTCCTTTAGCATCTAAGCATAAAATTTTTGAGTATTTCATAGTATTCAAACAAATGATTGTAAATTTATAAAAAAATTCAATAATACTCTTATAAGGAACATGAGTGGATAGTACAAAATTAATAACACTGAAAAAATCTATAAAGAACATTGCATCATCCATCAAAGTACTATATCCTAAAATTTGCAATAAAATGGGGTGTAGAAAAGAAAGAAGAGGTAGGGTTATGTATAACAATGAATCACCATTAATTCATGAATATTAGGATTTTTAAAATTTAAAATTGGTGAATATGGGGCCCTTGATAAGGGCCCATTTGCCAAAAAAAATAGGGCAAAAAAATTTTGTGGGTCAGCTTGCCTCACATTGATAATAATTTCACTATTGTAATTTTAAATTGCCAACACTCTTGCCTAAATCATGGACCTTTTTTGCCTTGAAATTATAAAAAAAAATATTTATCTAACCAAATTTACCTCTTATACCACCAATATATATATACCTAATGTGACAACTATACTTATACATATAAAACATTCAAACTCAAAAGATGATCTATAGTAGCAAAAAATGATATGAAAAAACCTAATACAATTGATTGAAAAGAGAAGAACATATGATTAATTGTATAGGATCAGTCTATTAGCAAAGAGCAAGGACTATAAATTAAGGAAAATAATGATCAATTGTAGAGAAGTAGTGGATTATAAAAATATTTGATCGATTATAGAGGATCAGTTAATCTAAAGAAGAACCGAACGATTTTAAAGGAGCAGTCAATATGCATAAGAGTCTATCAGTTGTAGATGTGCAACCAAAAGATACTTTTGTTGATCGCCTACACCTCTATAACTGATAAAAACTTCTATCAATGGATTATAGAGATGAAACTGATTGGATCTTATGTATATTAGTTTCTCCTTTGCAACCAATCGAGTATCACACTTTAACAACTCTAGAGATCATTTTGGAGGTCTTCTAAGGTTTTTTTGAGGATTTTAAAGTTTAGATATCATTAAGCTAGGTGGTTTAAAAAAAATGAAAATAGATATCTGGATAAAAAATTATGCCTCCTAGAAGGTTCTTTGCAAAAAGAGCGCCTTTGTAATTGATCGACAAAAGTGTTGCACCTTTGCAATCAATCACCAAAATTATAAATATCAAAATTGACAATCAGTTGTAGAGGGGCAAAACTTTTATTGGTCGGTTGTACCTATGCAACTGGTCATCAAAACTGATGATCAGTTTCAAAGGTGCTCTTTTTGTAGAGAACCTTCTAGGAAGCATAACTTTTGATCCAGAGCTCTATTTTCAATTTTTTTGAAACCACCTAGCTCGACTATATCTACACTTTAGAATCCTCAAAAAACCCTTAGAATACCTCCCAAATGAGCTCTAATGTTGCTAAAGTGTGATACCTAAAAAAAATAAGCAAATATCCAGTAAGGGTGATGTGTAGAAACCCTTAAAGGATGATATATTTAGGTAAACTAAAATTATGGATTTGGTAAATATTGTTGCCTTATTGTAAAAGTAAATGAAAAATAAGTGGTAGCAAGATTTTGCAATTGATTCACCCCATTTTTATAATTTTTTCTAGAAAAAAATGCAATTCATCATGTATTCTACATGATTTTGAACACTATCGCATCAATTTCAAAACCAATTCACCTTATTTTTATAAATACATTTTGGGCCTGATCCCTTATACATAACCCTGAGAAGAGAATACTTGTGGATATGACATGGTGTATGTTGATTGGAATGGATGTTGATTTGAGTTTATGGAGTGAAAGATGAATTATAATTACCATATTATTAATCATTCACCTATTAGGTTTTCAAATAAATGACTTTTAAAGTGAACTAGATTAGGCTAATTGCTAGTGTAGATCACTTACAACTATTTGGATATGATTCTTAGATACATATTTCAAATGATAAGGGCACATCGCTTGAGACTAAAAGAAAAAATAAATATTTAAGGGGTATTATTAGACCTCAAAAGCTATAATCCCTTTGACCTTATCACCAAAAATATTTTAAAGAGTAGAAATATAATATTTCCTTTTCCATGGATTTGTCTTACTCACATCTAATCTTACTTAATGAGGAGTCTTCTACTTTTTCTTTAGATAATTCATCCTTTTGGTGGTCATATAATTTAGGTTAAGGTTTTGTAACATGGATGATCATGGATATACATATTCTATTAATGGAAGATATGGAGAGATGCATGATGAAATGCATCAAATAGGTATTCAAAATATTATGATCATGTTGAGGAGCACGAAGATGTATGTGGTCACACTTCTTTTGGTTATAGTGTTCATTATGGATATGTTGTGACATATGATGTTGATCCTAGGTTAACATGGCTGAATAAATGTATTGATTTCACACATAAAGAATAATTGGATCAACATTAAGTGAATCAAAAGACTCATGAGTCAAATAAAGTATAAAATATTTTGTATATATTTATCATGTTAAGATAAGAGATTATCCTACTACCTTGATGGGGATGTTTCCATTAAGGAAGGGTGTTTGAGTGATGATACCCTAAACCCCTGAGTCAATCATATATGACTATGTTGAGAATTTTTATTGTCTCATGTATTGTATTATTTAATACATTTGATAGGTTGTCAAATAATTATCTTTTATTTGTAGTTAAGAATGACATTGATTAGATATTATAACTATTTAATAAATGGCCTATATTTATTTTGGAAAATCCTTAAAGATCATTGCTTGGTTGAGATAATTATTTAGAGTTTTCCCTCTTAAATTTTTGGACTTATTTGATTGATTTGTTTAATCCAAATTTATTGTGTGTTACTAGTATTATGAAAGTATTTATATCTCATGTGTTGATCGTGTTTATTTTTTTTTTTTTTAATATATCATGATGTTTTCCATCCATGTTCAAAATTACAACCCTTGCTACTTTCATGGTATGAGATACATAAGGTAGCATTAGAGATACAAATATTTGATTTGGTTTCCATTTTACCAAAGGTTTATATTTATTAGAGCCATATATACAACCTTATAGGGTTTTTCAAATTTATTCTAATATTGTTCTTATATCTCCAAACATGTATGGACATACTATCAATGAGGATGAACTTATATGGATATGATGTACTTAAATTGAATTGGTTATTGATGCTAGGTGCAAGAGCCTTTATTTTAAGGATTAAGTGATATATTTTCTAGTTCCTTATCTATATATAGAATGAACTCATGATAGGAATGAATATATTACTTCATAATTCTTCGATAGCACATTGGTGATCAATATTTTAATCTACATGATCTCCTTCTAATAGATCTAATGGAGCCTAAGTACAATGGTATTTAGTAGCAATCTGAAAAGGGTTGTGTAAAATACTATTGTGCTATAAGAAATTATACATTTGTACTCCAAATATGCAACTTGAGTGCTCATGATGTTTTTTGTATTTATAGAAATTGTATATTTTTTCTTAAAAGAATCTATTTTTTTATGACCTTTGTCTTTGTAGATATTTGTCAATTTTAAATAATTTTAATGCTACATATTTTCATAATTTAGATAGATTCAAAAAAATCGATCATATGAAAAGCATTAGTAGTATTTATGGATATGTGTTGAATTTTAAGCCAAACTATATCAAGTCCCAGTATAATTAAGCCATAATATCTCAGGTCTTAATATAAATAATCAAGAGTAGAATTATATATATGAGCAATTAAAATATATATTGGCCAATATAAATTATAATAACATTCACTATAACATCAAATATGAATGTAAATGACCAAAATAAATCATGTAATAACATGAAAATACTTACAATAAAAAAGCTTAAAAATTTGTATACAAGCTTCAATATTAATGCTTGTTAGTGATCTCTTACAGTTTTTTTTTTATATGGTAGAAGAAAGATTTTTTGGAGGGTATCCAAAACTACGTACAAAAAGAAACTAAACTTCACACACAAATGAGGTAGAGAGAAACCAACACATAACCTGCTAACTAGAAGCTAAGGACTACAAATAGTAAAACCAACCCAAGACAAAAGATAAAAATATGAAATCAACATCCCACACAAGGGAAACCACCAAGCCTAAGGACCAAACCAACCTAAACAAGGCTGAGTGAGCACATAGGCCACACACACAAAACTAGGAGATAAAAAGGCACTCAATCCAGACCAATCAAAAACCATAAATGGCATGCCCCAAAACTGGACAAAACTAGAAGCCCATCTCAAAACTTGGTCCCACTTTGACCAACATCGATGTCTTCCTTGGATATGTGATCACCTAGTACTTTCCATCCCATGAGGTCCAGAACCTCTTCAACATAGGATATTGAAGCTTGCATAGAATCTATCATCAAACGTTGTAATTTAAGAATCATGGAGTTGAGGGCCTTCGAGTTATATCCATTGGAATGGGAGACAAGATTCACAAATCGCATAGCATCCCGCACCTCCCTTATTTATTTTGATTTTTTAGATGAGGGAGCAAACTCCTTCGAGACTGTATTTTCAAAAAATAGAGGATTCTTACTCGTATTCGCCCATTTCACCACCAACCTGTTTGAACACCTTGTTCTCTCGTCGTTGCCGCCAAGACCTCTAGGAGTAGAATCCACAAAATCCAATAGAATCGAAACATTCATCAAATAATTTAGGATGCTTTTCCCATACAGACCTCATTGCTTCACTACATAATAAAATATTAACTTGAGGACATCTTACAGGTTGTTTTCCCAATACAATGTATGGAGATTTGTCTCCATAATATAGACATAGAAAGGTGATTCTTCAATACTTGACTATTGCACTCCTCACATATTTAGTAGTTGCAACCTTTCCTATTATTTACATAATACAAGACTTCTCATGTTCTTTGGCTCCTTATATTGCCACTTGTATACAAGACTCTTCACTCTTGACTTACATGTACGCTTAGATTAATGATACTTGCACACTTTTTGCTGACTAGAAGCTGACGACTGCAAAATGTAAAACCAATCCAAGATAAGAGCTTAAAATATGAAATCAACATCCCATGCAGGTGAAAACACCAATCCTGAGGACCTAACAAACCTAAATCAAGCTAAGCGAGCACACAATCCACACACACAAAACTATGAGATACAAAATATACTCAAGCCAGACCGACCAAAAACCATAAAATGCATGCATGCCCCAAAACTAGAACAAAACCAAAAGCCCATATCATAATTTAGTCCCACTAGGACCAACATCGATGTCTTCCTTGGTTGTGTTATCATCCAGGACTTGCCATCCCATGAGGCCCAATGCCTCCTTAGCATAGGATATTGAAGCTTGCATAGAATATATCATAGAATATTGTAATTTAAGAATCATGAAGTTGAGGGCATTTGGGTTATATCTATTGGAATGGGAGCTAGGATTCACAAATTGCATAACACCCCCCACCTTCCTTATCGATATTTATTTTTTATATGAGGTAGGAAACTGTTTCGAGATTGAATTTTTAACAAGAAGAGGATTCTTACCCGTATTCACCTGTTTCACCACCAACCTCTTTAAACGCCTTATTCCCTCATCGCTTTCGCTAGGACCTCTAGAAGCATAATCTATGAAATCCAACAGAATCAAAATATTCATCAGAGAATTTAGGATGCTTTCCCCATCTAGACCCCGTTTCTTCACTACATAATTAAATTTTAACTTGAGAATATCTTACAGGTTGTTTTCCCAATACGATGTATGGAGCTTTATCTCCATAATATAGACATAGAAAGGTGACTCTTCAATACTTGATTATTGCACTCCTCACATATTTAGAAGTTGCAACCTTTTCTATTCTTTACATAAGACAAGACTCTCATGTTATTTGGCTTCTCATATTGCCACTTGTATACAAGACTCTTCACTCTCTACTTACATGCACACTTAACTTAATGATACTGGCACACTTCTATATGATATTTACCCTCCTACACACACTCATAATACATGAAACTTGTGCACATCCTCATTTTAAATATTTTCATACTTACATAAATGATAATTGTGCACTTTCTCTCATTACATGCTTACTAACATGTATTCCACTTGGGTATATCATTCTTATTACACACTTACATGACACTTGGGCATATCATGATTATTACACACTTACATGACACTTGTGCATATCCTACCTATAGAAACTTACATAAAGAGAAAATATAAATCATTCACCTGAACTATATACTCAAACCCTAATGTATTATATTTTTACATTTGTACCATAAAGGTACCATAGGGGTACATTTGCATGTACCAAATAATGTAATATTCTCCAATACCCCCCTATATTACATTATTTGGTTATTGAAGACTTTAGTCTTCAATATTTATCTTCAATATTCAATCATGTAACTTTGCATTGTGCATGATCTTCTGCTTGAGATTCTTCTTCATCTTCTTTCTTTGGTTCTTCAGTATTTTCTTCTTTGCTATCTTGTTCATGAACTACTTGAGCTTCTTCATTGTTCTTGAATTTTTGTTCATCTAGTTTTGCATCTTTTTTGTGCACTTCTAATTGATATTCATGAATGACTTCTTCTTCATATTTAACCTTTGATCATGTGCTTCTTTTATTCCTATAATCTCTAAACATTCACTTAAAGCATCAAAATAATTTCTTGAAATTGATGGGCTTGGAATGCCAATATTACATGCAGAATGAAATAATATTTTCTAATATGATTCACTTGATTCACTTGTATCATGATCAAACACTATTTTCTTTTTTTAATGTTTCAATCAAATATTTTTGCTTTTGCTTTTGATTTTTATGGATTTCAAGTGAAAGTAATGTCATATACATTAAACTACTTATATCAATAGGTATTGTAATATCATCTTTTAATTTATCAATTGCTTTAACAAGATTTGAATGTAGATAATATTAAAATGTTTCAAAACTTTCATTCATTTATTATCTATAGATGAATTGCATTTCCATATCTAGATTATCATCATATTTTTCAATCAATTTACCTATGCTAGATTTTATAACTTCCAATATTTTCTTTATTATTATGAATTTCAAATTATTTTCATCCATAATTGAATTCCTTTGAAGTTGAAGTCCAATTTCCTCCAAAGTTAAAAAAATTACAACTTCAAAAGTAATAAATTTTACAAATTTTAAATTTTCTAAATTCTTTGAAGTAGCAAACCTTTTATCTCCCTACTAAATTAAATTTTCAAATTTAAAAAACTTCAAATATTATAAAAAACTCAAATTTCAAAATTTTCTTCAAATTTCAAATCTTTAAATCTACTAGCTCTTCAAATTTCAAAAACCAAATTTATAATTTTTTTTTAAACTCAAAATTAAAAATTTGAAATATCAATTTCAAATTATAGTAGAAATCCTTATAACTCCCACCTAAATTACTTCATTAAAAAGTAGTATTCCTTTTAACTCCCACTTAATAATTAAAGTTCCTAATATTAAAAACTTAAATAATATTCTTACTTAGGACTTTATTATGCAATTAATTAAAGGTAATGTTACTTACCTTAGTCTCCAGCTGGAAAAATACTTCAACCCAATGATGAAATGATTCCAATTAATTTATGTCAATGGTGATAGACATTATGGTTGTAACACATTGCATGTGTTACTATTACAACAAATGGGCAAGAATTTTTTTCCTATGCTCTCAAAAAATTTAATGCTCATTTGAATAGCTATCACTTTGTCTTTGGAATGCAAAAACCATTCATATTCAAGTTCCTTTATTGGCCTATGTTTTGTTCTTGCTTCAAGTTTAACATTCTTATGGTCTCTTTTCTACACTTGCTTTCTTGGATGATATCTTAGGTCTAACATTTTTTTGGCCTTCTAGTATACATTGTCTTCTTCTAGGTTGAAACATATTAAGTTAGCTACCCTGAATGATAGCTCAGGTTTAACAATCTTCTTGTTCTTTTGGTTTAACATAAATTGGACTATGCTCATTTCACTGATTGTGCCTACACTAATAGTAGATGTTGACCTTATCTAGGCCATGCTCACTTGCACTTGCTCTATCAATTAAATTTTTGACTTCTCTCGACCATGCTCACTTGCACCTTCTCTATTAGATTGATGTTGACCTTCTCTTGGATATGCTAGCTTTGTTGGCCTTATTTTCTCTTAGCACCTAACTATTCTAGATGCTCTTAGTACCTTACTGTTATGTCCTCTCAAGATAACTCAACTACAATTCCTATAGCCACTTAGGTATTCTCAATGCTTTAATTGCATCATCATCTTAGTTAATATTCTACAACCATAGACTGAAATGTCACTTTTGATGGATTACTTGGGAACTTCTAGAGATTAACTTCCTTATCACAATTTCATTGGATTACTTGGGTGCCTCATCTGGATTACTTGAGCACTTCCACTAACTTGATTTCTTTATTTGGATCACTAGGGTGCTTCCTTTGGATTACTTTAGCACTTCCTCTAGATTACTCATGCACTTTAATTGCTCACTCTTTACACTATTTTATCTTTAGCATGCCTAGCTACAATTTGCTCGAATGTTTACCTTGAAAAGTTTCCTACTTTGAGCACATTACCTACACAATAATCTTTCAATATATTTATTAGTAGAAATTTTTAATTCTATTCTTTCTACTATGCTATTGATTTTATACGAGTTTTCTTTTGTCCTTCTACACTCTCTTTCTTAGATTCTAATATGAGTGCATTCAAAATTTAATATTCAATTTCTCTTAGGTTCTATCCTGAGTGCATTAAATATACTATATTTAATTCTTCTCATGTCCTTTATTGAGTGGATTCAATAAACTATATTCACTTCTTCTCAAGTCTTTAGCTTGAGTGCAATCAATAAAATTATATGGATCTCTTCTTTTCTAGAGAATCCAAATCAATATTAAGATGACTATGGATGTCCCCTCATGTTCAACTTTCTTCTGAGTTGGCTCTTAATCTATTCTAGTTGAGTCCTTATCTTCATTGGTTTTCCTTGAACCAAATGGATAGACCCTAGCAACTAAATTATGGTGGCCTTTAATTGTCTCCATAATATCTACTCCTTAAAACCTATAAAATAGAGTCCAATTCTTCACTACCTTTAAGGTGGACAAAATCTAAATATGAAAGTGGCTAAAAAATATGACTCTATAAAAAATGGATAGAGTTAAGTAGTAGATTTGATACCACTATTGGCTTTTAAGCCAAACTATCTCAAGTCCTAGTATAATTAAGCCACAATATCTCGGGCCTTATAATAAATAACTAAGAATAGAATTATATATATGAGAAATTAAAATATATACTAGCCAATATAAATTATAATAGAATTCACTATAACATCATATATGAATGTAAATGACTAAAATCAATCATGTAATAACATGAAATTACTTTAAAAAAAAATGCTCAAAATTTGTATATATGCTTCAATATTAATGCTTGTTGGTGATCTCTTGTAGACTGTTTTCCCAATGCAATGTATGGAGATTTGTTTCCATAATATAGACATAGAAAGGTGACTTTTCAATACTTGACTATTGCACTCCTCACATATCCAAGATTTGCAACCTTTCCTATTCTTTACATAAGACAAGACTTATCATATCCTTTGGCTTCTCATCTTGCCACTTGTATACAAGACTCTTCACTGTCTACTCACCTGGACACTTACATGAAACTTGTGCACTTTATCTCATTACACACTTACTTACTAACATGCATGATACTTGGGCATTTTTTTCACATTACGCACTTACATGACACTTGCATATCCTGCACATAGACACTCATATAAAGAGGAAATAGAAATCATTCACCTAAACTTTAGACTCAAAACCTACTCTATTACATATTTACATTTGTACAACAAAGGTACCATGGGGGGAGATTTGCATGTACCAAATAATGTTATATTATTCAACAATATGACCACATGAATTTAATTATTTTTAAGAGTGATAGTGATGATTTTTTAAAACATTCTTTAAAAGGTAAAATTTCATATACCTTTCAATTTAGATGAATTTACACCATGAAAAACATGAGAGTCATATACATAGATATGGAATATAATCCTTATTGTAGATATTAGAGTAGCATACTACCAAGGCATGCATGGATGAGAAGCATGCTACATTATGTGGGAGAATAAAATGAATATTTTTCTTATATGTAAGGAAGATGAGTATCGAAAATAAATGTGCATACTAAGTATTGGAGACTTAATCATTGGGGTTGACAATTGACCATGGTATAACTTGGTTTTTTGTAGCTCAAATAATTTTCTAAATTTGTTGTCATACAATATAATTCTAAACTATAGCTTAGTTTTCCTATAGTGTACCTTTTGGAATATTTATCAAATATTTATGCATTGGAGAGTCTAATCAAATTACATGCATAAATTTAACATCTAGATTCCATTTTCAACCAAAAAATTTATTTCACACTTATGTAGATCACTTTTAGGTTCAAGTTATTATTTTCCTCCCAAATGGATTCTACAAACTACAAAATATGTTTTTATTTTATGTTCATGACTTTATATAGTGGTAAACCAATATGAAGTTGCATCTAAATTATCTCCACCTTACACGTTGCATGATTAAGACACTCACTTAAGCACCTATTAAAATTTGTAAAGGAATATGTTTTCTATAATTTTGATGATCATGATCTATAACACCTTTTATGTGGTTAAGTTACCAATAAGCCAAAGAAATTATGGACCAAATTACATGGTATATATGGTGAGTCCATAAAACAAAAGATCAATTAGGCTTACCAGGAGAACTTCTCTTTGATATTGAAAGACTTTGGATATTTCAATTATATCTTTAAAAATAATTTTCACTTATATTTAGTAGTTAAAAATGTTAGATCAATTCATTTATTATGGATACATGTTTTCACAAGATCCTAAAAGAGGGAACTTTGAGTTCAAAATGAGATATAGCCTTAGTCCCATAGAAAAACATGTAAGGTGTGGCTTTAGTTGGTATCAAAATGCTAGTTAAATAGGGCCACAATGCAGTGTATGGATAGATGTGCCAATCACACCCATTTTGTTTTACAAGTTTCTTGAGTATGTGAATAGGAGTTTTCTTTGACGCCTCAAATTGACCATTTTCTTGAGGGTATTAAGACTACTTATGTTGAATTTTGCACTTAGGATAAATTTAGGCTATATATTTATTTTTAAAAGGAGTATCATTATCTAAAACTATGTCTGTATGATGTGATAAGATTTGGTTAAGGATGAATTATGTGCTCATGTAAGAGGATAGGGGCATTGACTTGACCCATTTGGTAAATACTCGTTAGCTATAAAATTATGACCATTCAATGAAAAAGGATTTATTTCCACTATGATATCTAGGTCCCATATAAATAAAGACCAAGGAGAAGCTAGGGATCCTAGTTCATGTAAAGGAACATGTACATGGTCATCATGTTTATGATACTTATTACACTTGTGCACATAATAAAAGGAGCATTTCTCCATGGAGGGCCAATAGTATCCTAATCTAAGAAATTGTTTTGCCATGGTGTTTTCATTAAAATTACTGCCATATATTCCATCATGGACTTCTTATATTGCTCAATTAGCTTCTTATAAACTAAGGAAATGAATAAGAATACCATCAAAATATCATTTATATAGGGTATCACCAATGATGATAAAATAACAACCATGTTGTCTAAGATTTTTATGTTTGTGGTGGTTAAGACCCTTAGGTATTGTGCCATATTTAAGGAAATCATGAATCTCTTTATACTAGGGATATAAAGGGATTATTTATTCAATAACAAAGAGATTGATAAGGGTGATTCACTAGATGCAAGATTTATCGGTTGCCTAATTTTATGAATGATGATGGTAGCATGTTGATCCTCAATTTCTAGGGGAACAAGGATGCAACAACCACCATTGCATAAACCTAGTGATTAAAAGACCTAGGAATAACATCTATAGTGATATTATCAAATAAGGTCATTAAATAATCCTTGATTTATTTATAAATATTTAATTTACTATCTTTATTTTGATAGATCCCTTTGATTTGATTGATGACTAGTTGTGAGTCTCTAAATATAGATAATATCATGACCTTTAGAGCTCAAGCAACAAGAATTCTATGAATAACAACTTTTTGTGGAGAGACTAAAACTATTCCTCCTCCTAATCCCGTGGTGCTTCTAGCCCCATCAAAATAAAGGGACCATTATTCAGGTGGTTCAACTTCTAAACAATAGATAGCCTCATCTATTGGAGCTATTATATTATTTGGTAAATATTAAAGTACCATGGTGTAGATTTATAAATAATAGTTTAGGTAGTGTATTTATCTTTTGTCTAATGTGTGTGCCAATGTGTGAGGAGAGTCCATGTGTTATGTAATAAAGTGTGCAAGGTGCTCAAGTGGAAAGTATGAAAGGTTTTCAAATGGAAAGTGTGCAAGTGTAAGTTTGAAAAGGTTCAAGAGATCAAGTCAATGTTCATAGGTGTTAGGTGTTAAATATACAAGTGAATATTTACATGAGATGTGATAAGATGTAAAGTGAAGAGTCATGCGATGTTTTCTTAATGCAAGGAATGTGAGAGTATGCATATCTTGGATGTTTGAGAAGAGGAACCATTAGAGTATTGGAGATTCATTTACAAGGTTATATAATGGAGATAAAGCTCCATGCATTGTATCAAATAAGAAGTTGAATAATATTGTAAACTTGATATATTTGATTTATGAATATTATTTTGAGATGTTGATATTATAGGACTGCATTTTATTGTGATTAGTATTTGATCTCAGAAAGGGGACTTGTGAGATAATCTAGAAGAATTGCCGATAGTGGCATCAAATTTGCACTCTAACCAATTAGAGATTGTTGAGATAGTAATTCAATTTTGAGAAGGTTGAATGGATGGTGGTCCAAATTGTGATTGGAATATTATTGAAATATTTTGAGGAAGATTGAAGAATTATTGATGTAAGAAGTATTATTACATTGGAAGTGATATATGTTAGGTGTTAAATATACAAGTGAAGAGTCACATGAGATGTGGCAATATGTAAAGTGAAGAGTCATGAGAGTTTCATCTTAATGTGAAGAATGTGAAAGGATGCATATCCTAAATTTTTTAGGAGAGCATTATATAGAGAATTGAATATTCATTTGTAAGGTTATATAATAGAGATACAATTACATGCTTTGTATGAAAGAATAATTTGAATGATCTTGTAATCTTGATATATTTGATTTATGAATATTGTTGTAAGGTAATTATTTTGATATATTTATGTTATATGAATACATTTTATGGTGATTAATATTTGACCATGGAAAGGGGACCTATGAGATAATTTGATAGAATTGCCAACATCTTAATAAAATTGACCTCTATGGGTTGATGGGTCTCTAACGGAGCATCTACTAGGAAGTTAGCTATGAATTTTCTCTTTAAGATTTTTTTACTAACATAATCAAGGTTGAAATCATTGAGGGCCATTACCCATTTTGCAGTTTGACCTAAGTGGTATGGTTTTTCCATAAGATATCTTAAAGGTTCTACTCAAGCTTTCATGATGGTCTTTTTATTAAGCATGTAATACCTCATTTTTGCGAAGAAAAAACCATTTCTAGGATATTTTTCCCAAGGGTATGTAATGTGTTTCATAGCTTACTAGAATTCTACCAATTTAGTACATTACTCTGTGTTTGTTTTGATTATTATATTGAGCTAGGATGACTCCTAAGGTATGCATATATATGGCAATATATAACAATAGAGGTTTCATGGGATCTAGTGGGACGATAACTAGATGTGACAAGTGTTATGTTTTGATAGCATAAAAAGCCTTTTTAAACACATCATCCCATTTGTACTCGACACATTTTCTTAGAAGTTTAGTAAATGGTTATCTTTCGGTTGGGATATGAATAATTGTGTAGCATGTACCTTTCCTTGAAGACTAAAAATTTTTGTAACTACTTTGGTTGATGTATATCTATAATAAAAAATCTTATTTGGATCTACTTCAATTCATTAATGGGATATGATAAATACTAGTAATTTTCTTGATGTAACTCCAAAGATGCACTTGGAAGGTTTTATGGAGACTTTACATTGTCTTAAGTGATTAAATATTCATCATAAATTAAGAACATAATATATTTTTTCTCAAAATGATCAAGGATACCATCGACATAGGATTCTACCATGTTATGCATGATATCATGGAAGATATATGTCATAGTGTGTTGATAAGTTTCCTCAACATTCTTTAGACTGAAAGGCATAACTTGCCAAATAAAAAGTTCTCAATAGGGTAGTAAAAGCTATCTTGGATTGGTCCTTGGGTACTATTTGAATTTGGTTGTATCCTAATAATCCATCCATGAGGGACAACATCCTAGGCTTGGTAGAAAAATCAGCAATAATATCAATATTCAAGAGAGAAAAGTCATCTTTTGAGCAAGCCTTATTAATATCTCTAAAATCGGTATAGACATAAATAATTCATTCCTTTTTATAAATAGGCACTATGTTAGCTATCTATTCAAAGGAATCAATGGCTTTAATGAACTTAACCTTATGGAGTTTTTGAAGCTCCTCTTTAATGAGTAATGCTACTTTTAGATACATCTTCCTTAGTTTTTGTTTCATAGTTTTTGTACTAGGGAAAGAACCTAGATGATGTGTAATGAGGGAGGGATACATCCCATGCATGTCCACATAATACCATGCAAATATGTCACAAATTTTAGTTAATATATTTGTGTAGGCTTCATGCTCTTCAATAGTTAAGGCCTTTCCTATTTTCAGTATTGTATGGAAACCTTGAGTCTTGATATTTATATCAATTGTTTCCTCAATAAGGATTTGGGACTTATATTTGAATAATAAGGGTGTAGGAAGAACCCCTACATACTTGATGTTATTCAAGCTGAAAATTATTAAGTCTAGATAGGATGATTACTAGATATCAGTGATGCCTATGAAGATGAGCAATTTGAAGTCATATGAAGTGGAATGAGTTTTAAAGACCTCTACTTCACTTTTATCAATGAGTAGTTGAGGTTCATGTATCACAACATTATTGATGTGATATGATTATTCAAGGAGACTATCATATTTAGGATAGAGGATACCTGTAATATTTATGCTAAGAGAGGAGCATTCATATCCTTCTTTATCCTCTAATATTAGTTTATCAATAACTAGAATATTCTCGTAAGATTCAAGTTGTTTCCATCATCACTATCAAAGGATGATGACTAATATTTTCACTTGTTGAAATGGAAATTATATCCTACTCCCCATAACTCTATTTGTGGTTTAGGTTTTAAGGGTTTTTTAATGCCTTACCCAAATTTTACTAATGCTTTCCCATGGTATCCAAAGTTACACAAATTTATTTGGGTATTTAATATAATTTGGATATATAGCAAGAAGAATAGTATTTTTTCTCAGATGGTGTTTGTCTCCATTAATAGCCTCTTAAATAAAGGTATAAACACATATTTATATTGTCATAGTTTTTCAAAGAGACCTTCCTAAAGTTTGGGGTGATGAGGGTAGCATGGATAGGTCTAATTTTAATAGCTCATTTTGAGGGTCAATGTTTTGTGTTTTCTTAATGGGTTATTTTAATTTTCCAATATAATTACTAGTTCTAGCCTCGTTATCATTATTGCCTAAAGTGAGAGGTGGATATTTGAAGTTTCACTATTGATGGTAGGGGTAACACTTCAAGATAGACAAAGGTACATGTTTGGGTTATCCTTTTCTAAGGATTAACAATAAGCTAAAGGATCAAGATTTGTTGGGATAGTTTAAAGTTGACCTTAATCAAATTTTAGGTATTAATGATACATATAAGGGACTACTTGTGTGGCATGAATCCATGGCTTTCTTAAAAGAAGGTTATATTTTAGATCACATGTTACAATATGGACTAAATTCTTAAGTATGTGGGGTAATACCTTTATAGTGAGGACAAGTGTTCCCAAAAAAATTTTGATCTTCATTGTTGTACATCTTAATAACAACATATTTTACAAGTCATGTTTGTTAGACTAATATTTTTAGGTAATTTAAGGTTATAAAAATTAAGAGCATATCCATCATCTATTAGAACTCTTTTAATGTAACTTAGCCATTTTCATAAGTAATATGCAATGGATGTTCCCCAAATATGTATGGTGGTGGGACATCTTCTTCATTGAAGGCGATGGTTGCATGGTTAGTAACCATAGATCCTACCACATGGATCAAATCATATGGACTAAGATTTTGGGGAACTACTTGCTTGTTCAAAAGTTTGAAAAGTGTTTCCCTATGAATGGGAAACATTTTTAATAACTCGATTAAGGATATTTTTGTAGGTATATGTTCAATTCATTGTTGAATGTTTAACATTCAACAATGAATTGAACATATTTAAACATTCATTTTCCTTTCTCTCAAGTTTTTAAAACTAAAGTTGGTTGTTTAGGGGGGTGGTCTAGTTTAGATTATAGATTTTGAGGATGGTTAGTAAATAAATTTGGCATATAAGCTTTGTATTATTGTTTGGTAACTACATGGATCATCCCAATCCTATTTTTATAATGTGGTGGAACATTTGTGTACTATATGTTGTTGGTAGCCTTTTACTCATGGTTCAATAAAGGGTTTTGGAAAATACCCAAGTCTAGGTTGGAAGAAGTAAAAGGTTAAGAGTAACTAAAGTTGAATCATCCTTAGTAAATTATATCATGAATGAGGCCCCTAAGAATTTTGAATATCTTAGTCCAGTGTCTATTAAAGTGGTGATAAGCACGTTGTTTAGCAACATTAAATCCAAATTATTTTTTCCTTTTCGAATTTAAAGGTTTTATAGGTGGTAGTTCAATCATTTTCACTTCTAAAATTCATGTTTAAAAATGACCAAAGGAGGTGGATCTAACCTAGTGTACTATATTCTAGGTCTCTCATATTTATTCAAAATAAGCTTCTGGAGGGCCACTAAAATACCTCCATTATTGTAATTTGATCTAGAGTCAGTGACTCCATCACCTACAAGACGTTTGTTCTTATATTGTCCTTTATTATTATAAGACTTTTGTTCTTCCTTTTTGAATTTTAATTGTCCCTTTCTAATGAGAGTATACTCTACTTATTTTTCCAATTGAATGGCATGTTCTAATGAGGGTACTATGGTCATTTTGAGAGGATGGGAGGGGTGTTCATTAATATTTTCATTGAAAATACTAAGGAAGTCATTCAAAGGAGGCTTGTATTCTAGTTTTACTACCAATAACTTCCATCATTTTAAGAATTTTGAAATACTTTCTTCCTTGCTTTAGTTAATATAAATCAGCAAAGGGTGGTAGTTTTTTCTATGTCTATGGTGAATTATTGAAAAAAAAATCACCTAATTACCTAAATCTCTTAATAGAATGGTGCAGTAATTGGAAATATTATTCTAGTGTTGATTCTACAAGAATTTGTGCAAATAATCCTAACACTAAAAGTTCTTCATATACTATGCTAATATAAGCAAGCATGAAAAGTTTTATGTGGTTTACAAGTTCACCCAAACCATCACATTTATAAATCTTAGGGACTTCAAAATGGTTGGGTAAATTTTGATTAGCTATGATTAAATCTAAAGGTTGGTTGCACATATCAACAAATGCACAAATTTGTTTTGAGAACCCTTGAAGAGAGGATACTTGTTGGGTTGGTTATTGGACCTAAGATATAAGGGTTTGGAAATTAGATAAAGGTTGATTTGCTAAATTTGAGGGATTATATGAGGATGAAAAAGGTTTGGAATACTAACCAAAGGATTGGTTTATGTCAGTTTTAAAGAAAATGGATTTGAGGAGATATTGAATAGGTTAGCTGAGGGATTTATTGAATCAAGCATGAATATGTTTCCTAATCTATTAAAATTGAATAGATATATAGAGTTATAAGTAGGAGGAGACATATTATGTGATTCCTCCTTCAATGTTTGAATATGATATTTGTGGAGGAGAAACTAGTTGAGGCATCAATTTACTAGGAGGAATTTCTAAGTGCCTTGATTCTATGGTAAAAGAAGTGACATGACTAGAAATAATTAACAACTCCTCTATGTAAGTTGATAGAGTTTATTGTCCTATATAAGAGGTGGGGTTAAAGCTTCCTCCCTCCATAACAATGTTTAGAGGATTTAATCCTAGGGTATTAAATTTAATATTTAAATAACCTTGAGGAACCTCAATGGGCTTAGAAGTTAAATGAGATGACCTATGTTATGAACCTCTCTTCTCATTAACAATAAATTATTTACCGAATATGCAAAAATATACAACATGCATCCACAAATAAACTGCTTAATAACAATCCATACAATAAAATAGAGTTTAATAATACCCTTGAGGTAGGGCAACATCGTACAATGCTCCTTATTTGAATGATGTCACTCCAAAATATCTTTAGCTCCACAATCCAAGCTTCTAGAGTACTACTTCATTTATGCCCTTCTATAATGGAGATACATATCTCTTTATAGAAGAGTGTGATGGTTCACCTTCCATGAGTTACAAGATCACCCATGTGGTGGTTCACCTTCCATGAGTTACAAAGTGCATAATAATATGACAATATTCCTTGATGGTTACATATGACAATATTCCATGATGGTTACATATATGATTCTATGATATTATTCTCCTACCTATTTCTAATTTGACATGTGGTATTCCTTACTCAATAGTTAATTTATAGCTCATACCATATACAATACATTATTAAATTATTAAGTACCTATCTTGGGCACTTAACATTCCATCCCCCTTACAAAATATTTTATCCTTGAAATATTAGAAGAGGATAAGTAACATGATCTTTTGATCCATGATGAGTATTGGTACCAATCATGATCATCCATCCATCTTAATGAAACTATGATTTATGGGGTCTTTAATGTTGATATGCCCATTTGCCACTTGAGAATACAAAAATACTTATTTGGCTCCACGCTTCCACATGATGGGTCCATCTGTTCTTGTATGTGGTTACACCACTCTAAAAACTATAGTTATTATGCGTTCTTTGCCAAACCTTTCCATAATTTGTGCTCTTATGATTCCATGTATAATCATAATATTGTTACCTTAAGATATACCTCCAAGATTATTATAGTTCTCTGCGGTGTGTGGTGATATGCTACAACCTTAGCTTGATGTTCTACACTTTTTTACTTTTCCTTCTTGATTCCCTCATTTGATTTATCTCTTTCTATTAATTGGGTCTTTATCTCCTACTAAGAATCTATTTTATATTCTTTTGATTCTTCAGCAATAGCTTCTTGTTTTTTCTTACACTAATAAATATCTTGTAAGGTTATCTTCTTCTTATTATACCATAACTTCATTAACTACTCTTGCACATTAATAGTAACAGTACCCAAATAATTCAACCAAGGATAACCAAGAACAATATCTACATCATTCATCTTAATAGCAAGAAAATCTAAATGTAAAACATATTTATCCATGGTGAGAATCAAATCTTCAAAAATTAAACATTTTTACCCTAAAGTTGTATGTTTTTTATTTTATTTCTTGAAATTGCAACCTCTTAGTCAAAGACATATTAATAAAATTATGTTTACTTCTAGGTTTAATCGAAACAATAATTATTTTATTTTGAATGGAACCATGAACTTGCAAATAAATTTTTGCATTGAAACAAATATTTCTAACCACGTTTTGGCCCTAAAACACAAGGTATAGTTTCCTTAGCCTGCATGTTATTATTCTTTTTCTTCAATCCCCATTTTCTTAAGAATGCAACTTCAAATTCTTGCCATGTGTATATATATTTATGAGCATACATAAAGTCTAAAAACCAAGAATAATATTTTTCTTGCAGATAAAAATAAAGCTTGCATATCCATATTGACTTAGAAAAGTATAAAATTAAGTTTGTAAACTTCTTCAACCATTCCTTGGTGTCACTATCACCCCTTCTAGTAGATTCCAATAAATCCATTATCTCAGCCCAAAATTTTTTCCAAACAAGAAGGGTTTTTAAATAGCCAAAATTTCTCAAAAATTAATATTTCTCAAATCACATCTATTCCCTTATTTAACAATTAAATCTATAAATTTTCTTCAAAAAAACAAACGACAACTGATTTTCTTACTAGGATTGAGAGTTATGAATTATTTTCCCTTTTCTGTGCAACCCAAAAACAACACCAAAAATGCAAATTGTAACAACTATAACTCCCTCAATACTTAATAGAATTTAAAAAGTGAGTAGTAATTTTTGTAGTACGCAAAATAACCTATATGCTAGTGTAAAAGGATTCTTAAAATGACTGCTAAGAAATTTATAATTGCGCAGCCAAAAAACAACACAAATATTACAGCTTCAAACAACCATAACTTTCTTAATACTTATCTAACAATTGAGTAGTCATTTGTGTAGTACTCAAAATGATCTACATGTTGGAGCAAAAAACCTTGGAAACTGACTATTAAATTAAGAAAATATGGCGCCTAGAAAATGTGATATTTTTATGAAAAACATGTCATAGCTATGCAATGACAACCCCACTTTGCTCGAATTGCTACTTTAATACCAAATGTTATGAATCTCTCTTTTCATTAAAAATACACCATTTACTGATATGTAGAATTATACAACATGCACCACAAATAAATTGCTCAAAAAAATCACACAATAAAATATAAATCAATAATACCCTTGAGGTAGGGCAATATCATACAATGCTTCTTATTGGAAAGAAGCCACTCCACAAGATCTCTAGTTCCATGAGCCAATACTTCTACAAGAATACTTCATATATGCCCTTTTACAATGGGGGTATATCTCTCTTTATACAAGAGTGTAATGGTTCACCTTCAATGAGTTACAAAGTGCATAATAATATGATAATATTTCTTGATAGTTACATATGATAATATCCCATGATGGTTACATATATGATTCTATGAATTCTCTTACCTATTTCTAATTGACATGTGACCTTCCTTACTAAATAGTTAATTTATGGCTCATACCATACACAATATAATATTAAATATTAAGTATCTATCTTGGGTACCTAATAACCTATTGGATGGGCTCTAAACAAGAAGTACCTCTAGTAGAATGATATGTTTTATCTAGATGTTTTGAATCGTCTGTGTTGAGTAAAACCAATAAGGCATCTTTGTTTTTTAGGGTAAAAGTGGCTAGGTGATCCATGGAACCAAAAACAACTTTTCCCTTTTCATAATGTATGGGTGAGAGGTTTCTATAGGAAAGATGTTCTTCTTCCTCATATACAACATTCTTGAACACTGTAGATTTTTTTGAATTGGTAATAATAGTTTAGTGTTATGTGACATTTAGCATGGTACACTTCTATTTATGTAATGATGTGGTTGGTCAATCATACTTTGTAAGAGGAAGAAAATTTTATTAGATTTTTGTTTATAGTGTTTATTAAATAATAAAGATAAGATGTTTCAAAAACCCCTTATATCCCCTTTGGTGATCTAACAATCCCTTATTATGACTCTCACTAGGCCACCATTTTATACTAACCAAAAGAGATAACCCTTAAGGTTTGTATAATGACTTGGAGAACTAGAACTTGGTTATGTTCTTTTTATCTTTATTTAATCTAAATTATGTTACATAAACAATTTAGGTGGTTTGAATTAAAGTGTAGTAAATTTTTTGTTATACTAAGGTAAAATATTTTTAGCCAAATGTTTTTAAATACCAATGTGGTGTCTCACATCGGGTTCACCAAATATGCGGACCAATATTAAAGAAAATTGGTCCCCAATCCCATGATTCATACTCAAATGAAAATTCATGCCTAAATATCATTGGTATGAGAGATTTTATCCTTGGTGTAAGTTAGGGTTCACCAAGAGTATTTTAGAGATTTATTCTAAATCTATGTTCAATGAATTGGTTCAAAAAATCACCTAGGTTTTTGAGATATAAGAATGAAAATATGATGTAATATGCAATACAAAAAAAACCAATATGCAATAGATAAATTCTAGCTCATATGCAGTTCCAATTTCTTGAGAACTAGGCTAGTGTTTTGATTTACGAGAAGTAAAACTTTATCTTTTCAACAAGGGCTCAAGAGAGTAATGCAAATAAACAAAAATCCATTCTAAAGATGCAAACTAAATGTATTTTCATATTTTATGTCTAAAGGAAGGTATTAAATCCTAATTTATTTTATTTTCAATATTTTTTTATAAGTTGTGCTAGATTTTTTAACCAAAAAATTAAAATTCCTTGGTTTTCTTTAAAATGTGTGATGAAAAACTAGAAAACAAGTAGCAAACAACATATTTTTCTTTTAAATTTCAAAATGAAGAAACAAAAAGGAATAATAATACCCAAGATCTATAGCTTATGGATCTAAAGACATAGATCAAATTCACCACCTCCTCAAAATTATTTTTTTTAGGATCAAGATCATTGCCAACAATTCTTGTGACTTGTAAACTTGTAGAGATTGTCTCATGCCTAAAATATGAGATCTGATTTTTCAACTCTGTGACTTCACTACTTGTGAACTAGAATTTTTACTGATGGATTTTTCCTATGGCTAGTGAACCTACAAAAAATGACTAATATAGAGGAAAATAAAGATCAATTGGTTTTAGGGGGTAGCTATTGATGAGGCCCAAAAGTGCCTCATTATTGCACAATGTTTGACTACCATATGATAAGTTAATTGCCAAATAGTTGACTAAAATATACTATTTGTTAAGTGTTTGCATGATTTTATGTTAGGAATACTATATCTCTGTTTTTGACTATTTTCAGCATTTTGTGACTGATTTTGCTTGATTAAGTAGCAAGTAAGAACATGCATTTCAATTAACCAAATGTGGTATGCTGATATCCATTAACTTCTCAATGGTTTTTGAATGTTTTCCTGCCCTTCAACTTGTTTCAAATCCACATTGAAGCCAAAAGTTTAGGACTGTCATAAATCTGAAAATCTGAAAAAACAGCCATATAAAAATCAGCAAGTTGTCACTTTATAGGAACACCTTGAAGTTGTCAAGCAAAGCATGAGGATATGGATGGAATGAGTTCAGAAGGACTACAGAAGACATCTGACCTATTTAGAAGCATTCCCACATGGTCTAAATAGGCAGCAACAGGGTATAACAGAGCAGGGACAATTATGCAGCATTGTTGCACTATTTCAGCATGGTTACTTGGTGAATGAAGTGTATAAATTCAGTAGCAACTTGATGTACTCCTTCATGTTGATATTTGAATAATTTTTCCATGTTATAATTTGTTTGAATTTGCAAGAAATGCCAATATTTTACAACTGTGCAGCAGAACTGGAAAATGCAGTAATTTACCATGTAAATTCCAACAAGCTACAAATGAATGGCAAGGCATGGAATTCACACATGGAGAGGAATGAAGGCTATTGCAATATGATCCTGAGGGCTAATCCACTTGAGAAATGCAGCTAAAATCATTTGAAGAGCACATAGTTGTTCATTCTGAAGATCTTCGGAATGAACAAGACATCTTCGGAATGAGAAATACAATCTCTTCGGAATGAGCCACTTATCTTCGGAATGAGAACAGAAAAGTGCTTTTTGAATTTTTGACTATTTTTGATGATGGAAAAAGGGAAAGAAGGTTGAAAAGGTTAAAGGAAAATATCTCCCATATGACTTTTTCGTCCTTGCCATCCAAAGCCACCATTCATGGAAAAGATCAATTTTGATCCTCTTCTAGGATAAACCCAGAAAAACTGCAGCATAATAGAAAGTTGTTTGCAAGATAGAAATGGCATATTCTGAAGTGGAGAAAGATGTGTGAGATATTTCTAGACTCCTCCCATGTACTCCCACCACTGAAGATGCTTTCTAAGGGCCAATGACTACTACTGCAACACAAACTGTCCAGATTTGCATTTATTTCAGATCCAAAATTATTGGCAAATCACTGTAAAGCAGCACATAGGCTGATTTGAGCATGGGATATGTTGTAAATATTTATATAAATAACACAGCTCCCTCCTTGGTTGAGCCAGTTAGGAATTAGAATAGAGGAGAGTTTTCAATAGCAGCAATTAGGACTGTACAATAATTTTTTGTAACAGTTTTCAGCATGTTTTGTCATCAATAAAAGTGCAGCTATTTTATCATTTTATGTTATGAGTGTTAATTAGTTAAGGAGTGCTTTTCACCTCCTTCTAGATCAGGAAGTATGGGCCCACTTTCAGATCTAGAAGGAGGGATTTTATGGCAGGTTTTAATCTATAATTTTGCTACAATAGAATTAATAGATTGCTTGCCAGATTTCATTTTCTTGTTTTTATTTTGTATTATGTGATTTATGTTTTCTATTATGTTTGTGTACAACATTTGTGTGTATGTCAGCTGACAAATTATATTAAGCATTTTTCCTTTGCTTTCCATGTTTTCCCTACTTTCTATTTTAGCAACTTTCCATTTTTAGCATATTTCATTTTGTTGTCAATTCCTGTAGCAGAAGCTTGACGACCTTTTGTGGTAGGGCATTGACAGGTGTTTTTAGAATAAGTTTCATTTACAAGCATCATTTCAATTATGCAAGAGTAACTAGATTTCAATTTTGCAAATGTAACTTAGGATTTCATTTTAGCAATTTCAATTCTACAAGAGTAGATTAGACTTTCAATTTAGCAATTTCAATTCATGCAATTGTAGTTAGATTTAAATTCTTGCAACTTAGATTTAGTTTTCAATTCCTATAATTTATTTTAGTTTCCATTCTTCAGACTAGGTTTAGTGTGACACCAAAAGGCTAAACCAAAATCTGCTTCACCAATAAATGCTTGAAATCTGAATGCCTGAATTGTACTCTGCCCTAGCCTTCTATCGTAGATAGCCTTGGACACCACCCCGGATTGATAAATCATTGAGATTAAATGATGAGACTCAATGACACTCATCATTTTGGCACCATTTCTAGGGATCATGGTGTTGTTAGAGGGTAAAAGTAGTCAAATAATTATTATTATGCTAAGTTATGAAGTTTAGAGTAAAATCTGAATGTAATAGCTGGTATAAATAATAATTATTGATAATTGCATTTCAGTCCATTTAGAAAACAAGCAACCACAGGGAGGTGATCTTCACACTTGGGGGTTAAATTGCTTATGTTTGAAATTCTTGATAAAAATTGAAAGAATTCATCATCCTCATTATCAAGAAACATAAGATCTCTATTAGAGGAGCCATCTGCTAGTACTACCATTTTTATATCCATATCATCAGGGTAGTATAAACAAATTTGTACTAGGTGTTGGAAAGATATCATGGTAGATATACAAGACTATCCCTTGAACAAAATAGCCATATCAGCTACCTATAGCATTTGTTCATAGGGACATATCATTGATGAATGCCATTTACTTCCATAACTTAGAGATGCAAAATTTGTTGCCTAGTCTGAATTCTTCTCAAAGAGAGATCCCAACAACAACAAATAGGGCAAGTAAATCAACCACCACCTTCAGCCCAACCTGTGGCCAATATGAATAATATAGGACAGGCAACCCCTATCTATGTAAGCTAAAAAAAATCACAAAAACTTTTGCACAATCAAAATAGGAGTTTACAACTTAATGATGATCCTAGAGTTTTCCATTATTACTTAAATATTGTTAGGATTTTACCGTGCTAAACCGCAACCTAGCAATTCTTAGCCTACACAGACAATAGTTGATCTCATTAGAGGTGATCCTACCTGACAAGTAGTTGATCTGCTAAAGTTGTACACTTCTTGTCTTATTGTGCAAACCAAAAATATTTCTTTTTTAGCCCAACCTATGATCAATCTGAATAATACAGGATAGGCAACCCCTGTCTATGTAGCTGAATCTGGTATAAAAAAAAAAACTGTAGGAAATGTTATTGACTGCAACAACATCCAACTGTGCTCAAACAAGAACTTACCTGAGCTTGAAGAGACAAAAATCAATGGAGATACACAGAAAACCTTTAGTCCAAACACACAGAAATTAGCCTTGGATAAAGGAGAAAAACTAGAAAAACTGCACATAGAAAATTTACTTCCATTTTACAAAGGGGTAAATTATGTCCTCCTAGGAATGAAACAAATTGAAGTGCAGCCAAGAAAATTCTTGAACATTATTAGTTGGCTGACTTATAAACAAAAAGCAAAATTGTTGCTATTTTGAAACAATATTTCAATCCCTTTACATGGAATTACAAGGGTATATCAAGATTTTATCTTGATGTAAGCACTTAACATCTTTTGGGAATTGGTATTTAATTGTTTCAAGAATAGATTGACAAGATTTTGCAGACTAGGAGGCATGGACAACACTTGATTGAAGAAGTTTTCAGATATGGAGCAGTGCTTCTTTCTCCCATTGGTAATTCATGGAGGATGTTAGTGGTGAATGGACATTGCCTTCGGGTATACCATGCACCATTAACTAAGGAGGAGTTCTTGAAGGAGATTCCATTGGATGTACACATAATGGAAGAGAATTTCTCTTCAATATCAGATTCAGAGTGATGATAAAAAGTTTGACAAAAAAAAAAAAATACAAGAAAAGCAAAAAGAAGAATAGTCTTGTTTGTGAACTTCCTTCTTGGGTACAAGCAAGACAAGAAAAATTGAAAAAAAAAAAGAGAAAAAAATTGCAGCAAAGGCATGTCCCACAAAATGGGGATACATGAGGACAAGCATCAATTTCAGCAAGGAAGAGGAACAATGGAGCCAATACTTCATTTCCAGCAATAAGGAGGCAATTATGATGTAAGAAGATTCTTACTACTCATCTAGAAAGGAAGGTTGCATCAATGTTGCAGGTTTCAACAGAAAGAGATGGTGTTTTCATACAACAATTGACATGTTTTTGCAGAATAAGGATTGGTCTTATCCAAATAAGAGTGAGAGATTTTCTCTCTCATTGAAGCACTTGAAAAAAAAAAGGACAGAAGTTGGTTGAAAACCAGAAATGGCAGCCTCTTCTGATGAAAAAATGAAAAAAAAAGATGAAAAAAAAAAAAAAAAAAAAAAAAATGAATAATTCAATAGTGAAAACCTTCTTGGAGGCGCTACTGAGTTGGCTTGCATGAAAACCAATTTTTCGGCATGCATTGCCTTGTTGATCTACCCATCATTGTTCCACCATTGTACAAATCTCACACTGCACATGTGTTATGTTTGTTTATGTTTTCAGATAGCCTGCTAACAATCATCAAAAGCAGCTTGTAAGGTGCATGACCAATTTTTAGGACAGTAAGGTATGTGTTTCTTGCATTTAATTCATAGTAAACATTTAGCATTTAGTGTATGATAGTCGGTATTTGGCATAAACTATTCATACAATATTGACAAGTTGAAAAAGGAACATGTTCAAGATGTCAAGAAACACCCCCTTATGCCCTTAATTGCATGGAAATTCCAAAACTATGCAAAAACCTGATTTTGGGACAGACATGGCAGCAATTCTATTTCAATTTGTAGGGCAAATTTTAGAAGGAGAACTGCAAGTTTATATCTCACAATTGTCTGATAAATTGAAGGAGGATAATCAACAAAATGCACCTGAAGGTTCTATTTTAGTACTACTAGAATAAAACAACAACATACAAAACAAAGAATAACATCTAAACAAAAGGATGAAGAAGGGATTTTTGATGTTATGGAAGGCTTATACACTCTAGAGATGGGCCCACAATAGAATCTGTAGCTAAATTTTGCATAAGAGGTCATTTCTACATTTTTTTTGAAGATCTTTGAAATGAGAAATATAGTCTCTTCGAAATGAGCAGACATCTTCGAAATGAGAAATACAGTCTCTTCGAAATGAGCAGACATCTTCAGAATGAGAAATACAGTCTCTTCGAAATGAGCAGACATCTTCAAAATGAGAAATACAGTCTCTTCAAAATGAGCAGACATCTTTGGAATGAGAATACAGTCTCTTCGAAATGAGCAAGATATCTTCGAAATGAGCAGAAACTATACCAAAATTGCTAAAAATGCTACAGAATAGCAAAAAGAGTAGGGTACATCAAATATTGAGGTTTATAAGGCTCTACCACAAGTAAGTACATCCCTCAAGCATTTCAAATCAAAAATTTTATCAATTTTGTTCAAAAGGTGCAAACAACAAAAATAAGCATTCAAGCTGAAATATTGTTAAGAACAGAAAATTCCATCAGTAGTAGTGCATCTGCCAAATATGGTTCCACAATAAGACTATTGCAAGATGAATCATATGATATCAAGCCTTTAAGAGGTACCTTGCAACACTAAAACTTGTAGAAAGATAGAAAAAGAGTCATACATGTGCTTAATTGCAAAATACTTGATATAGTGCAGCAAGGAGGAATTTCTCAGTTAGTAGGTAGCAAAGGATGTTGTTCACAAGAATAAAACCTGCATATTACTATGGCCTACTAAGATGCATGAGGGCATGCATCAGTTCAAGTTGGGGGGATGATGAGGCCCAAAAGTGCCTCATTATTGCACAATGTTTGACTACCATATGATAAGTTAATTGCCAAATAGTTGACTAAAATATACTATTTGTTAAGTGTTTACATGATTTTATGTTAGGAATACTATATCTCTATTTTTGACTATTTTCAGCATTTTGTGACTGATTTTGCTTGATTAAGTAGCAAGTAAGAACATGCATTTCAATTAACCAAATGTGGTATGCTGATATCCATTAACTTCTCAATGGTTTTTGAATGTTTTCCTGCCCTTCAACTTGTTTCAAATCCACATTGAAGCCAAAAGTTTAGGACTGTCATAAATCTGAAAATCTAAAAAAATAGCCATATAAAAATCAGCAAGCTGTCACTTTATAGGAACACCTTGAAGTTGTCAAGAAAAGCATGAGGATATGGATGGAATGAGTTCAGAAGGACTACAGAAGACATCTGACCTATTTAGAAGCATTCCCACATGGTCTAAATAGGCAACAAAGGGTATAATAGAGCAGGGCAATTGTGCAGCATTGTTGCACTATTTCAGCATGGTTACTTGGTGAATGAAGTGTATAAATTCAGTAGCAACTTGATGTAATCCTTCATGTTGATATTTGAATAATTTTTCCATGTTCTAATTTGTTTGAATTTGCAAGAAATGCCAATATTTTACAACTATGCAACAGAACTGGAAAATGCAGTAATTTACCATGTAAATTCCAGCAAGCTACCAATGAATGGCAAGGCATGGAATTCACACATGGAGAGGAATGAAGGCTATTGCAATCTGATCCTGAGGGCTAATCCACTTGAGAAATGTAGCTAAAATCATTTGAAGAGCACATAGTTGTTCATTCCGAAGATCTTCGAAATGAACAAGACATCTTCGGAATGAGAAATACAGTCTCTTTGAAATGAGCCACTTATCTTCGAAATGAGAACAGAAAAGTGCTTTTTGAATTTTTGACTATTTTTGATGATGGAAAAAGGGAAAGAAGGTTGAAAAGGTTAAAGGAAAATATCTCCCATATGACTTTGTCGTCCTTGCCATCCAAAGCCACCATTCATGGAAAAGATCAATTTTGATCCTCTTCTAGGATAAACCCAGAAAAACTACAGCATAATAGAAAGTTGTTTGCAAGATAGAAATGGCATATTCTGAAGTGGAGAAAGATGTGTGAGATATTTCTAGACTCCTCCCATGTACTCCCACCACTGAAGATGCTTTCTAAGGGCCAATGACTACTACTGCAACACAAACTGTCCAGATTTGCATTTATTTCAGATCCAAAATTATTGGCAAATCACTGTAAAGTAGCACATAGGCTGATTTGAGCATGGGATATGTTGTAAATATTTATATAAATAACATAGCTCCCTCCTTGGTTGAGCCAGTTAGGAATTAGAATAGAGGAGAGTTTTCAATAGCAGCAATTAGGACTGTACAATAATTTTTTGTAACAGTTTTCAGCATGTTTTGTCATCAATAAAAGTGCAGCTATTTTATCATTTTCTGTTCTGAGTGTTAATTAGTTAAGGAGTGCTTTTCACCTCCTTCTAGATCAGGAAGTATGGGCCCACTTTCAGATCTAGAAGGAGGGATTTTATGGTAGGTTTTAATCTATAATTTTGTTGCGGCAGAATTAATAGATTGCTTGCGATTTCATTTTCTTGTTTTTATTTTGTATTATGTGATTTATGTTTTCTATTATGTTTGTGTACAACATTTGTGTGTATGTCAGCTGAAAAATTATATTAAGCATTTTTCCTTTGCTTTCCATGTTTTCCCTACTTTCTATTTTAGCAACTTTCCATTTTTAGCATATTTCATTTTGCTGTCAATTCCTGTAGGAAGCTTGACGACCTTTTGTGGCGGGGCATTGACAGGTGTTTTAATAGTATAAGTTTCATTTCCAAGCATCATTTCAATTTTGCAAGAGTAAACTAGATTTCAATTTTGCAAATGTAATTTAGGATTTCATTTCACAAGCAATTTCAATTTCAAAGAGTAGATTAGACTTTCAATTTAGCAATTTCAATTCATGCAATTGTAGTTAGATTTTCAATTCTTGCAATTTAGAATTAGTTTTCAATTCCTGTAATTTATTTTAGTTTCCATTCTTCAGACTAGGTTTAGTGTGACACCAAAAGGCTAAACCAAAATCTGCTTCACCAATAAATGCTTGAAATCTGAATGCCTGAATTGTACTCTGCCCTAGCCTTCTATCGTAGACAACCTTGGACACCACCCCGGATTGATAAATCATTGAGATTAAATGATGAGACTCAACGACACTCATCAGCTATGATATTGGAGAAGGTATTAAACTTCCTTACTAGTAGTTAGACTCCATGTTCTTTTGAAAATAAGTGAATAAGCATCTCGAAATACAATATTTGTTGAATATACTAAAACTAAAATGTTGTAAAAGCTAAGATTCACCAATGATAATATGATGGTGATCAATTTGAGCATGAGAAAGAAATAAATGGGTTGAAAACTAATTATTTGACCAATTTCGTCACCCTCAAAATAGGTTCATAGCCCATAGAATCTATGATTGTTTAATTTTTTTATAGAGGTGTACAAAGAGATTTAAGTCACAAAAAATAGCTTATAGGTTCTCCTAATGTCAAAAATCCAAAATAGGTAAGAATTTTTTTGATCTTATAAACAAAAAGTGAGAAATTAAGTTCAATGATTGGAAGTTTTGTGAGTGGAAAATTCATAGGGAGTGCCTATAGAGGTAAAAATAATATCAAATTTGATAGATGCCAAAGGTTAAGATGAAAATCCCTGAATGATTTTTGCAAGTATTGAAAAATAATTTTAGAAACAAACTTGTTAATGATGAAAAGGAGGTTAGGATAGCATATTCATGCAAAAACTATAAAAATTAGGCATAATAAATTAAACTAATAGATAATAATCATAATGGAAGAAATCCCCTTTCTATCATGTAGCCAATAGTCTCACATGCAAGGTCTAAGTGTACATGAAACTTAAATGCACCTACAAAAAGAAAGCCAAGAGTTTATAGAGAAGAACAAGTAGAGCTTTGCTAGTAGACTTAAATGTGTTGCAAAAGTATATGAGGAAAGCTTCAATATCATGCCAAGAATCATGCATCAAGTAAGGAGATCAATAATAATAAATCATCATCATCATCATCATAAAAATTCTTATACCTGATTTGAGAATGAGGGTTTATAAATTTTGAGAATGGAGGGATGAGGTAAGGTTACCAAATTCATGTGGAGCAATTTGAATTAGAAAAGAAAGTTCAAACTAGCAAGAAAGTAGGATTAAGGAGGTTGGCAAGAAAAAATCATGTTTTCCAAAGTAAAAATAGTGCAAGGTTGGTAATATTCTTGATACACAACTATCGTATCTTGATTGGCATGGATAAACATGGTTTCCCAAATGGGAAACTTGCCATTTTGTAAGTTTGAGGAGAAAATTGTTATCTAGACAAGTTCACAGCCGTGAACTTGTCTAGGTGGTGAATTCATATTTTTGACTATTGGAGGAGGAAAATTTTAAATTTGACCTTTGCAAATGGTTTACCTCTTAACTAAAATAATTTTCATCGATGATTTTATCCTATGAAGGGTAAACTATTTTAGAGGCTTAAATTTTGTTGTGAAGGTTGAAAAAAGTGTTGGGCAAGTTCCTAAAAATTGGTAGAATCCTAGGATGAAAAGGGGTGAGCAAATTTACTTGTCTATAGTAGATTGCAGATGATGGGGTGATCTAGATGAGTTTACCTCAAAATGCATAGGCCCACTAGAGCATCTATTATGGGAGGAGATACTATTATTACTAATGTCTTCTTTCCTTAGGCCCTTAGTTCAAATAATGGTGGGTGTTAAAATTATAATCTAATTCATGGTCAAGGTTGACTTTGTATGATGTATTCGATAGGCACAAGGGAACTTCATTGTACAATGTATTGAATTTATTATAATATTTTATTACATATTCCCTATGGGCTATGGTTAACCTTGTCATAATTAAACCCACATTATAACTTATAACTAGCACTAATCCCTCTTGTTATGTTGGCTTAGGTTAAACTTTATTATATAATTGATATTTTGGTATTGGGATAAATACGCTTACCACTCCTTTTTTCATTATTATAGTGTTGTATAATCTTATCTATAGATAATATACTGATTACTTATGGTACCTATGAGTTCCCACTATATCTCTTTCTTTTTTATCCTTCTTTAAACTTTCTCCATAATATTTGAGTGAATGGATTACTTTTATTTATTTCTACAAAATATTATGAATTTTGACAATATGTGCATTGTAGACTTATTTTATAGTCCATGCCTTTGCACTAGATCTGATCTATACATTTTGTAAATATCTATCACAAATGAAAGCTAAAAGTATGATGTTTGTTTCCATTGACTATTAACACTACATCTAAAAAGCTAAAATTTACAAGCATAAAGTGAAGAACATGAAACACACTCTTGTAAAAAATTTGCTAAAATGAAGGGCCTAATAAAGTAGTTGTATGAGATGTATAATAAATATAAATCCTAAAATAAGGAGAAGGGAGATCTTGGTAAAATACTAGAAACAAGCAAGAAAAAAGCAAGAGTAGACGAAACTACAAAAATACAACACAATTATAAATTCCATATCCTAATAGGAAAATTGAGTAGATTCAAAGACAAAAAGAAGGAAGTAATCCTCAAAATTAATTTATGCAATGTTAAATTCCCATTAGGATATAATTCACTCTCAAGTAAAGATTATGGGTGAAATCTTATAGTATATCAAAGAATATGAAGATTTGGTCAAGAAAATTGAGATTCTAATGGAACACACAAAATATAATCTTGATGTAAAGTCACACCTTCACCCTCATATCCTTGTGCAACTGATGATAAATTTCCTACCAAAACCTTATGAATCAATATCACAAATATGGGAGTAATGACAATTTGCCTAGTCGCTCTTCTAGAGAAAAAATAAAAGCTAGACAAATATATTAACATTAAATATATTCTCAAGCAAAAAGGACCAACATGAAGCATAAAATTATTCAATATTTTTATGAAGGCTTCCAAATACATGGAAATAGTAAGGCAATTTGATCCAAGATCCATATTATAATAAGTTGACTGATGAAATAAAAATTGCATACCCAATATGGGTGAACTATCCCCATAAAATTAACTCAAGAGATCATTGGCACAATTATTTCCCTTCATCAACTTCATGCTAATGTGAGAGGAACAATAAATATAAATGGTTACTTCACAAGAAAAGTCTAGAACATGTTTTATAATTAATTTTGAAGCATGGATAAATTTTAAATCCCTTCTTTTATTGAATGGGATGATGATGGCACTTCCCCTAGGCATTGAACTATAAGGATATAATTATTTGATTTTTTATTATTTCACATCATTATTTTAATGTGTTAAGATCCATATTACTTGACACTCTACACTCTATAAATAAACAACTTGCAATTTTACACCAAGAAGGCATGGTACTTTAAAAGTCACAAAATGTTTATGACTATTTTCTCTCCCATTGGAAAATTGATTCAAAATTGATCACATCATTAAATGCAATATAAAATTAGTCTAGTAAGGTGTTTAAGGAATACAATAAGCCTTCACAATCATTCACTTATTGCCAAAATAGTTAATAAACCATAAATGTTAAGGAGTTAAAAGAACAAAATTTTGATGAAATTTGTTAGGTCTTGCATTATAAATTGGTTTATCTATGAATGTTGATGTGTGAGAATGATCAAAATATAGTGTGTGATTTATGAAGGCCAATAAGATAAGCATTATGTCACATAGGTAATTAGCTTTAAGGATCACCAAATTTATTGAAGGCTTATTAAATTAGAGGGGGGATCACTCATTCATAATGCTTTACATTGACAATGATGCAAGCAACTCATTGTTTGGCTAGTCCATAGTTGTCATGAAAATGAACCATCAATTCATTAGCAATGCATAAATTGAAGGGAAATGAAGCTTCCATAAGGTAAATTTTATCCCATAGTACTACCAAGGATAAATTGGCTCTTTTTATTCAATTACTTTGTGGAATATATTGTTCCATTTATTTGCAACTATATGTGCTTGATTTAAATTGATGTGTGTTTACTTCTAGTTTTTCACCAGATGAGTACAAGTTAAAGTCAAAGAATTATGCATATTAAAGTTTAAATCTTTTTTCTTCTTCTTAGTCCTCTTGTAGATGGTTGAATATTAATGTTTTTTGTGAATGTGAATAGATTATAATCATTTTTTGGGTTCTTATGATGATTAAATTGTATCATAAATTCTCATTTGATGCTATATCCAACAAAGTCTTAAAAAAAATATTTCAAATAGTTAAAATTGTTTAAAATTATGAATAGGGATCTCACTATATTTATAGTCTGATCAATTAGCCTTGTTGTGGTCAAGGGTGCACAAGCAAAAATAGGGTGGGAGTACTTGATAATTTGATCAATGACAATATTAGATAATATGTTTTGTGTTTGTTTTATATAAGATAATTAATATTTTTTTAATACCTCCCTCATATAGAGTATATATATTATATGATTTCAATTATATATTTAGTATTTTTAAAATCTAAATGTGTCTTATTTTTTAAAGCAAATTAGCTAACATCATATGGTTTTCTAAACTAAGGATTTTAATTTAAGTTTTCAATATAAATGTGTTAAACTAAGAAATTTGATATCAAAATTTTACTGGCAGTTAGATTAGAGAATGTAAGAAACCAATGGTAACATAATAAATGACTAGAATAAATAAATAAATAAAATTATTATTCATTATATTTTTAACCATTAAAATATTGAAGTATGCTTTATTGTACTATATGTAGTGGTTATACCAAGGATGAACATACTTAAGAATGATCATACAAACAACTTTGTTATAATACTATTTTTTTATTATATGGATGAAGGAGTTTTATAATGGTATCAAAACCTTTTAAAAAAGAAGATCAGTCACCGAAAAGGTGATGAAACACTTCAAGCAAAGATCAAACTGCCAACCAAAGAGCTATCAAGCGGCATTTACATCAGCAAAAAAAATTAAAATTTAAAAACAAAATGCTGCCCAGCCAGGATATAATTTGACAGAAATATTGAAACTAAAAAGTATTTAAATGGGCCAAGAATAGGCAAATGAAATCTAAAATACCGCCCATATAAAAAGGATCAAAACCACCAAAGAAAACTACACTGATTTTACACCCAAAAAAATGTCATTCAACTCGGAGATAAAATCCATCCCCTTCTTTATGAAGCAATTTGGAGATCTTTTGGGAGTGGTACACCCACCAATCTACATAGAAGCATTATTTTATTCCTTCTAGCTGAGACAACCGGACCTCTACTAGAAGCTGGAGATCAAAAATCATAACCCTAACTTCCACCCAAAACTGAAACTAAATCTGCATTTTGCTAGCCCAAGGTAAAATCTTTATTTACAAGATTTGATATTATTTTCCCCATCCAAATACTGGGAGGATTGACAAAATGAATCAAGATTAAGTTGTTTACCTTTTGGCTCTTTTTCCTTTTCAATATTCTATGGGAATTGAATATCATCTACATCCCCTAAATCTACTACCCGAAACTTGGGCAATTTTTCAATCTTCCTTTTCACCCCCAAATATGACTGGCCTTTTTGACTGCTTCTTGTTTTAAGCCAAGAATATATTATATGCTTGTTTCTCCCTCCCCAAGGAGAGGGGACTAAACTTCTTTTTGAGAAGCCACAACCTTCAGAGGAGAACTAGGCTCCATCACAACCTTCAAAGGGGGAGAACCACCCTCAACTACATCTTGAGGAACACCATGCTCCTCCTGAGCCACTACCTAAGAATTTAAGCTAAGAAAATAATTTTGAAGGAACTCTTGAGGAATAGGAGTTTCAGATTTCAAAACAACGTGGGTAGGGTGAAAATGACCATTGCAAAATCTATCCATATTCTTCACAACTTCCACTCTTGGATTACTAATATCAACCTCCACTAGCTCATCCATGATCCTATCCCCTACAACCAGGTCCTCATGCTCAATACGAATGAGATTCGACATAGGATCCACCATGGACCCTATGCTTTGGCTATGACCCTAAGACACCATTGGTTGCTTCTTAGCCCAATTCTACTTGGGAGGATCCCTTTTAAGAGTCTCCATTTTGTTCTAAATGCCCTTAGGGCACGCACTAGAGGAATGACCAAAACTACTACAGATTGAGCATCTGATAGGTTTGTTCTCGTAAACTATGGATTGGGTCCAAGAACCCTAGTTGACAATGAGATATATATGGTTTGACAAATCTACCTTCAGGTCTGCCATTACACACATCCTGACAAAAAGCATTCTCGACTTGGCTCGAGTTGCAGAATCGATCAAGATTAAATCCCCAATAGCTTTATATATACCTCAAAATATATCTTTATACCAAAAGTGAAAAGGCAAATTATAGGATCCTAACCCAAAGAGGAACCATATTAAATTTCTAAGTCCTTGGGTTAAATTGTGTCCCCCATTTACGTAAGAAGAGCCCCCTTCTACCAAAGAACCAGAGCCCTCCCCCAAGGATATGTTGTGAGTCTTCTTCACAGTTGAGTTTTATTAAGAAAAAAAGCATTGGAAACTGTCACAATCTCCAAATATCCTTTGGGTTTCCATTTGGTTAAAGCCAATCTCATTAAGGCATAAATATTCGGACGACCCCCTTGGAGTTTACCAACCAAATTTCATGAGCCTTCCTCAATGGTGACAATAATCAACTCATCCAAAATGATCAACTTATTACAGGATGGGGAAAAATCAAATAGAATACTAAGGTTACGGGATCCATAACCCTTTGCAACAACTGAAGCAAAAGAAAACACACCTAGTAAAAGGGGCTATCCAAAACTTGGGGACCCACCTCCATGGCCACCTATAGGGCCCTTCTTCCTTTCTGATATTTACAAATCACCATCAGAATCTCTAGAAACAACCCTTCTACTTGATACAAATCCTAACCCGTCATCATCATATTTGAATCCACTAACTCTCATCAAAAAAAAATTAAAAAGCAAAATAATATTTTATTAAAGTACCACATTGTTATAATACTATTTAAAACTCTTATAATTAATTAATTTTAGATGAAAATATCAATTTTATAATTGTGGTATGTTAATTTTTAAAATAATTAATCATCACATTGCCATGTGGAAAGGGTAGCAAGCAATATTGAGGTCAAACAAAACAGCCAAAGACCGACAAAAACTTAAGTACAAGTTAAATAAGCACAAAAAAAAATTATTGTTAATCACTTAAAGGTTAAAATCCAAAGATCCTATTATCATATCATTATAAAGAATGCCTCATATTGTACTAGATATCTTGTAGTGTGTAGAGAACCTTGTTTGTAAGTTATCCTTATTCAAATAGAATATCCTTAAGTGAAAATTAAATCTAATATAATATCTAAAATTAACTTAATTAAATTAAATATATTATAACAAAAAGAATAGATAATCTTTAATTTTCTTACATATAAGACTTAAATGGTTTATAAGGTCCATCACTTACGACAGTTTTTTTCAATTAAATAATAAACTTAAAGATATAAGTCTTCAATTACTTTTAAGTTAATTTTTTTTATTTGGTTATCATAAAAACCCTTATGACCGACGTACAAGGTTGAGCAATCTCCTCCCAACCTCCCAACCATGACCTCTCTTAAAATTGAGAGCTATACTTATCAATAGGGAATTTAACACAAAGCCACCACACACCCACATACTCGCCCACGTTGTGGTTTGAACCTGGGACCTCCTGAAGAAGAGTTAAAGTTTGAATCGTATACGTTAAATTTTCACTCTATTACAATTTAATTTTAAATTTTTTTCATTGTAGAATTGGTAGCCATCACAAATTCGGGCAAGCTGTCTGACTTTTATGACCATCACAGTATTATGTGATGTCCACCTCGGAAGTCGTTACACAGTTCTTCGCGCAATCTACCCCTATAACCACCATGCCACAATCATTTTAAACCTTTTATACCATTGAAAGTACCATGAAAGGGACAAGTGTTCAGTCTAGCGAGACCTGAGATTTGAACCTTGGACCTCCACCCCTTTACTGAATTAATTTTAAAATTATGATAAAAAATAATGAACCTGCTTAATTAAGAATTTTTTTAGTCGTGAAAATATTCTCAAATAAGAATTAAATCCAATTTAACATATTCTCAAATAAAAATTAAATCCAATTTAACCGTTGGCTTTGTCATTCGATGAGAAGATATGACGTGATTCACCAACCTTTCCAAAAGCTTAAAGTTTTGTACGCATTGGTTGAGACGATATGCCGTGATTCCCAACATTTGCAAAAGGTTAGAGTTTTGTACGTAATTTCCAACAAGCGGAAGACTTACATTTGTCGGATTAACATTCTCATTCTCTTCCCACGTATTGCTCCCATCAAACAAACAAAGAAGCTCAGTCTTCACCAATAGAGTCGCTACAAAATCTAACAATAATTCAATTCATTTGATTATGTTTAATTCGATCCGAATTCCTAGACATGCGAAAAGAAACTTAAATGGTAGCAAGCACGAAAAAGATATAGTGCTGGTTTAATGATGAAGCCCCATGGATCATTTCAGTGGCCTGTAATGTAAGGATGAATAGAAATTCAAATACGATTGCCTTTCTGGCGGTTTTGATTTCACAATGGCTTTATTCCTCAACCTGGGCCAACACTTTCACTTTAGATCCCCTCGATTTTTCTACTGCAAACGTGTCTTCTTGTGATGCTTTCATTTATCTTTGTGATATTACTGAATCGATAGATGTTGTGGCTTCGACTTTCAACATTTCTGCGGATAAAATCAGTCTGTTTCTTGGCGCTGATAATTTGGCCAGAATTCGTTGCATATGCTTCTCTTGCCTGGGCCTGACTGCATTCACTTACAGGGTTAATTATACAGCGCTAGCTTCTGACACGGATTTGGTAGAAAGACAGATTTGCGACAAATATATTACTTGCAAGGAATGGAGCACAATAATCTTATAGCGTTGATTGCATGGTGTATCGGGGAACGCATAGTTTACTTGGTTTATGAGTACGTCCATGGATGCACTCTGAATGACTATTTAAGAGGAAGAAGCCCTAAAACGGAAGGACTGCCTCAGAATAACAGTGGGTATCGCTGAGGGAATAGAATTCTTGCATAGCAATAAAATCATACATGTTGATATCAAGTCTCACAATCTGATGCTGGACGGTAAGGATAATGAAGATAAATTATAGAATTCGGCTTAGCAAGGCATGGAGACTGGGAAGGTACCGGCCGTTCGACAGATAGAATGGCAGGTAGCAGGTACCCGAGGTTATTGGGCTTCAGAATATTGTTTTAACCATAAACTCTCCTACAAGCATGATGTTTACAGTTTTGGTAATGTGGTGTTCGAGGTGATAACAGGGCAGATGCACGTTGATAATGCACGAGGGTCAAGCCAATTCCATATTCCTCATTATGTAAAGCATATGATGTCCCATAATCGATTTGAAGAAGCGGTGGACGAAAGGGTCAAAGAAGACAGCTGGGACGACTGTGACCTGAGGAATGTGATGGCGGTAGCAGAGCTAGCCCTGAGGTGTGCAGAGAAGGAAAAAGACGAGAGACCAGATATGGATTATGTGGTGAGAGTAGTCCATAATCTCACAAATGACAGCACTGAAGAACAAGGTTCCCAAATAGCTAATTGATCGGTAGCAATGTGTTTTTGTTAGAGAATAAATTAATCCTTGAATCCCTTGCCCTTCTATAATGTATATATGATGTGATTTCACTCGAATGTTAGTATGTGGTATTTTTGAAGGTCAAATACTTTGTTCTTCTAAAGCAGATTACTAACTATTGCAAGGTTTACCAGTCTGATAACTAGACTATAAGCTGACATTACAAATAAATTTGAGAGCAATAGCTGTGCACTATGTTCTAACCTTTTAAGTATTAAAGCTATGTTTCGGTGTATTATATCCACTGGTGAATACCAAGGCTGAACGTAATATTAAAAAACAATCCCTTTTAGTAACAATATTTGGAAAAGCCCACTGAATTCTGGAAGAAAATATCAGTAGTGCAGCAGCCTGATATACTAACGTTTTCTGATATAAATAATCATAAGTTTCCCACGTGGAAAGGGCAGTTAGCAATGCGTAGGCCAGACAAAACGGTTTAAAAAAACTAAAATACTTGAACGAATTGGACCGCATAATTTTTATATTAGTGTAAAATTTGGGTTTTTTTACATTTTTAACTTAATTAAAATGTTTTTTTAATATTTTTAAAATTGTTTGGCTCTTTAGACAATAATTTAAACTTAAAATATACTATTACGATGTTCCCACCTAGATATAATAAATTTTTTAAAGATGAAGTATAAATTTTGAAATTGTTTGGTTACTTTAAACAATAATTTAAACTTAAAATATATCATTATAATATTCCAAAAAATATAATAAACAATGTTATTGTTTGTTAGAGGAATACATTTACTTTTTGAACAACTGGTAAATAGCATTGCTTCTCATATTAGGGTTAAATCATGGTGCTACCACTATAACTCTTATTTTGTCTTAGAAAGGCAGAGTGAGGGAGACCCTATGTGACTCAGGGTTGGTACAGCCCTCATCAAACTAAGGCACACTCAAGGGACTCAGATCAAACTACTACCTTTGCTCATATTAAAAATACCCCGAAATTTAAATCGAAATCTTTTCTTGATAAATGCTTAACCTCATACCAATCCACTAACCCTACATACAATAAACAACCCCGAAAATAAACAACGTTATTGTTATCAGTACAGTATAGCCACATTTAGAATTCGTTTTATTAAGTTCTTTAACGGGAATCTGCCGTTGCTTTGGCGTGGATGTCTTTCTTCACGATTGACTTTGGGAGAGTACCGACAATGAAATTATCAGCATTTGTACGTTGTATTATAAGTGAGCAACAACTCCACTCGCGCACTGAGAAACTAAGTCAAAGTCGGACATTATTTTTCCGTTTATTTTTCTCAGATTTACATTATGTTTATTTAGCGCAGGACCGAATTCGGCATGTCATCAATGTCATCGGTTTAATCATGGTTTCACAAGCTTTGATTTAGTCATACATCTTTGTTCTAAGTCTCTCTTGATCTTACTCGATTTGAAATTTTGAAATTCTGGGTTTCATTCATCGAAATTTCTTGGGGAGGTTTTGTTGTCTTAGTCAGAGGTTAGTTATATTTTTGCAGGCGTAAATCTCTCCAGGGAATTTTGTTTTTAGCTAATCCGAGTCGTACCATTATGGGTTCTCATGTTTTACCTGGGAAATAAAATCCTCCCTCGCTTGGGAGAGAAAAAAGGCGCGCCGACCTGCAATAATGGTGCAGCAGGTAGGGTCTAAAGCCTAGAGAATTCGGTGCGCATAAATAGCGGAATATCTGTCGATTGGATTATTATGCAGGCCCCCATCTGCTTCGTACCGTGGGTGTAACAAAAACTTACTACGCGGCAGAAATGATCACGGTATTTGAAAAAAACAAATACACGAACTTTATCAACATAAACAAGTACGTGGTGTTTATTTTTTTCATTTAATCTTTATCTTAAACAAGTAAAACTTTGTCTTCTTTAATAGTGCTTCCCTACTCTAAGTTAGGGCCCTTCATTATAATTATGATCATCATAGTTCATCTTGTATTTAATTTTGTTGTTATGCTTTCAAAAGTAAAAGTATTGCCATATTATTGGTTGATAGTGTTATAGTTCTTTAATTTAATAAATAAAAACATTGAGACTAGACAAAAGCATTAGAGGTGCTATTAGGAAAGCACCATTTAACATTTATTTCTTGTATTTTATTATTTTTATTATTTTTTGTTTTTTTAAATAAGGACTTGATTGCTACTCAAGGAGGTTTAATCTCTTTTGTCAACTTAGACAGATGCCTCTACCATTGATTGTTTTGTCTATTTTGTAGGTCAAACAATAGTACCATCGATAGATAATATCATCAATAACACTTCTGTGAACTACGAACACTCTTGTTTCTGTTATAGAAACAAGTTCTTCCACCCATTAGTCTATCATTCAAACATTTAAGAGTAATTTTTATTTGTTATCTATATAAATTAGGTTTTGTTTTATGTTTATTAGCAAAATAGATAGAAAAGAAATAAATAACTAGATAGTATTGATCATATAGGGGATTAACTCATTCTTCAAGCTTTAGCATTTAATCAAAATTGCATATAACTACATCTTAAAAAAAATTTATGGGTACAGGGGAACCAAACTTCTCACAAAGCAAATGTGCTTCCACAAATTCACTTTACCATTGTAATCAACAGGAGCATACACATTTGTAAGTAGGATTATTTCACCAGATTCATTATCATGCCTAACCATTGAAATAGACCATCCACTGGAAATCCAAGTAAGAGAGGATATCTTAACCGGATCCCATAAACAAGCGACGCCACCAGCATATCCACATGCACCAATACACTGGCATTGCCCCCTTCTCCACAACTTGAGAGCAATATTGAACATACTATCAATAACCAATTTAGTCTCCTGAATAAACACCACATCCGGAGAATACACACAAACCAAATCACGAACAGCTTTTTGGCTTGGGATGCTATTTAACCCCCTTACATTCCATGAGAGGATAATCATTTTTGGGGGTTATAAAAATGGGATTCCAATGTTCTCACTAAGCCTGACTCCACCAAAGTCTCCCCCATTAACTTAATTTTATCCTTGTCCTTCTTCCGACCCACCTTCATATTCTTATCCGAAAAACTTTTTTTAATTATTTTTTGCTACAATTCCAACACCGTAGGAGTTTTACAGTCCAAGGATGACTGCATCAGTGCCTGAGTAGGAGAGGGCATAAGTAAATTTGTACCACTTTCCAAAATAGTTTCCCTTATAGGGATAGACCCAACCATGTCCCCTATACTCAGATCCAAATCCCTTTGTTCTTCATTTAAACCCCTTAGATCATATTCCTTAAGTTCCCCCTCAAGAAGAGACATCTGATTCGGCCTTGTTATATTTGCATCAGGTAGCGACATTTCAAGTATCTCCATGCACTAATCAAGATCATCTAATATTTCAAAACGATTGAGTAGAGCATTTGGATAGGTCTTTATTTGCCCTTCGTCCTCTGTTTCGGGCTTTTACCGAAACAAAACCTTCCTTATCCCGTTCCCCTTCCTTTATCGGGGCTTTTCCTTTATCCAAACTTTGTCCAGATCGAGAGGGCCCAAGATTTGAAGCCATAGGCAAGACAAACTTAGGGCATTTTCTTTGCAGGTGGCCATATTCACGACAAATTCGACAACAAAATGGAAGAGCTTCATAGTCAAGTTTTTGAACCCATGTAGTTGATCCAAATTGTATTTCAATAGAATCTGGAATAGGATTATTTAAGTCAATTTCAACACAAATACGAGCAATAGAGATTACCTTTTTATCCATTGTCTGTTGTGACGGTCCAACCGGCTTCCCAAGCAGAAGGGCAATCTTATGCAAGATATCAGTTCTCCAAAATTCCAATGGGAGCCATGGAAGCCGCACCCATACTGGAACCCATGACGATCGCTCCTCTGATGGGTTGAAACCCACATGCCAGGGTTTAAGAAAGAGTCCCACTTGGTTATAGAAATAAGGACCCCCTTCAAATGCTTTGTTACAATCTGCAATACAAGAGAAAACCACCATAAAATAGCAGTTCACACTCAGCATCACCTCCACATCGCATTCAGGATTTCAAGTCTTCCTGACCCAAGCCTCCACAAAGGGGAGAGAAATTCGGATGCCCAAAAATTTGCCAATAAGGGCATGTTTGGTTAGATACTCCACATCTTCCGCCACCGAGTCTGGTTGAACCACTAGAACTAGCCTGAGTTCACATCGTTTCAAACATCCATTGTTCTTTAACAAGCGATTCCCGACATGCATTGGAAAATCCTGTTCCTTCCAGTCATTTTTAGATGAAAAAATATCACGAGCATGCACTCTCTATGCCGGACCCGATGCCATCACGACATTCCTCCAATTTTTCAGACCTCCTCTAAAAATTGTTGTCATCCCCACAGAGCAGTTTTTCTTCATCAAACCCTAACAAAGTAGTTTTTCCTCATCAAACCCTAGCAGATCTCCTAATGTAATCAAAATGGTGTGATCCACGACTAGTGCATGCTTATTTTAGAAGGCATTTTGGAGTTTTTTTAATTTTCCGCTCATGGAAGTATTGACTGTATATCTGACCTGGTTTGTACGTTAAGCTATTAAACAATGTTCCATTAATATAAAAAAAAACTTTAGTTCACGGACCTAACTCGACACTGCATTTCTTTGTAATATCCTTCTGCAGAAGGAAGAACATTCAATGGCGGTGTTATTGTTATGTGAAAGTGTCGTCGACTGTAGTTGCTCCTCGATTAACGGAAGCTTCGGTCAAAAGAACAACGTCAGGCTATTACGGCACCTCTGTCCATGAGCGATGGTCTCATGTTTAAGACCGTTCCATAAGGAAAAAATAGTTAAAATATTACTCGTGAGACTGTAAACCCGATTCTCATACACACTTCCCACGCGTTCAGAAATTTTACTCTCATATCGCTAGTGGTTTAGAACATTGATAATTTAATTAATTAATTTGATGGCGAAAGTCAAAGGATTCCAAACACAGCCTTGAATATTTTAATTTCTGTCCTAATCTATTCGAATTTCTTGCATATTCTCCGAAATTTCGTAGACGCCTGAAGAGAAAATGAAAGGGTAGCAAGCACGAAAGCCTGATTCTATATTGGTTTCATCACCAAGGCCCATACATGATTTCAAGTGCTGTAAGAATGAAAAGAAATTCAAACACCATTGCCTTTCTGGCACTTTTGGTTTCACAATGGCTTTATTCCTCAACCTGGGCCAACACCTTACATCCCCTGAATTGTTCTACTTCAAACGTGTCTTCTTGTGATGCTTTCATTTATCTTCGTAATATTACTGAACCGATAGATGTTGTGGCTTCCAGGTTCAACATTTCTGCGCATAATATCAGTGTATTTCTTGGCGCTGATTATTTGGCGAGAATTCGTTGCTCATGTATATCTTTCCTGGGCCAGACTGCATTCTTTTATAGGGTTAATTATACAGCGCAAGCTTCTGACACGGGTTTAGTAGAAAGAGAGATTTCCGACAAATATTTTAGCTATACCGCATGGACAGAAATGCAACTCGGTACATACAAAGCAGGAGATCGAGTACAGCTAGCTTTAGGTTGTGGCTGCCCTATTCTTAGATGGCCCTATATTATTTCCTATGCAGTCCCACCAAACAGGACGCTTTCCGGGACAGCTAAAAAATTTGACTCCGACCAGGCAACCATCGCACGTCTCAACAACATCACTGATCCTAACACTATAAGGATGAATAGAGTGTATTTCATCCCTTTTAAAAATGGTACGCAGCTCTCATAACACTTTCTCTTTTAACTTGCTTGATTTAGGGCTTCTATGAAGGTTTAAAAATGTACACACTGCCACTACCGTTGATTTTACGGTTTCCACTAACAGATAGCAACACTTCAGATTTCAGATGAGAGTCCAGCTTCCAACCCTGCTGGTGAACCCAGCTTCCCCCCAGGTGAGTTCTCTGCCACAACAAAGCTAAAATGCCCTTTCTTCTTAATTCATGTGTCTCGGAGAGAATTTAATTAAATATGTTCTATTTGTTAGGTACCCAAAAGGAAGGGGACAAGGCCAAAAACAAACATCTAGCACTTAAAATTTCAGTTTCGCTGGGTAAGAATCCGAATCTCAATTTCATCTGATCCAGTTTAATGTAAGTAAGGATCTAGAGAAAGAGAGGACGCTTATCATAAAAACCATTGCACTATTTGATGGTTTATTCAACCCTTAGAATAGTTTCTAAATACTCTATGTTATGGATGAATTCATTTTCTGGTTTTGCTTTCAGTTGGTGCACTTTTGCTACTCCTATTGTCAGCTCTTATTTCGTATTATGCCTTCTGGAAAACAAAATCTTCTCCAGCGTCGGTTTCGACAACTATGGACACCGGGCAATCTGAGTATTGGAGAGCACGGTCGTCTGAAATCATAACAGCAAAAGGAACAGAGCAGGAAGAACGAGACGAGATGCATAATGGACTCTCATTATGTGCGACAACAAACCTTACAGCCGATGAGATACTTCAAATGAAAAGCTTTTGCTGTCAGTCTTACGAAATTGGGGAAGGGAGTTTTGGGAGAGTTTATAGGGGTAATTTGAAAGGCAAAGATGTGGCAATAAAGAAAATAAAACGCAGAGGCAGAGACAGCAGGAAGTTCGTTGAGAATGAAGTCAAGCTACTGCAAGGAATGGAGCACAAAAATCTTATAGCGTTGATTGCATGGTATATCGGGGAACGCATATTTTACTTGGTTTATGAGTATGTCCACGGATGCACTCTGGATGATTATTTAAGAGAAAGATGTGCAGGGGTTTCTCTAAAATGGAAGGACTGCCTCAGAATAATAGTGGGTATCGCTGAGGGAATAGAATTCTTGCATAGTAATAAAATCATACATGTTGATATCAAGCCTCAGAATCTGATGCTGGACAGTAAGGATAACGAAGTAAAAATTATAGATTTCGGCTTTTCCAGGCATGTAGACTGGGAAGGTACCCACCGTTCGACAGATAGAATAGCAGGTACCCGAGGTTATTGGGCTCCAGAATATTGTTTCAACCATAATCTCTCCTACAAGCATGATGTTTACAGTTATGGTATTGTGGTGTTAGAGGTGATAACAGGGCAGATGCACGTTGATAATGCACGAGGGTCAAGCCAATTTCATATTCCCCAGTATGTAAAGCATATGATGGCCCATAATCGATTTGAAGAAGCGGTGGACGAAAGGCTCAGAGAAGGCGATTGGGACGACTGTGACCTGAGGAATGCAACGGCGGTAGCAGAGTTAGCCCTGAGGTGTGCAGACAACGAAAAGGAGGAGAGACCAGATATGGAATATGTCGTGAAAGCACTCAATAGTCTGACTAATGACAGCAATTAACAAGAATTTTGTTGGGATCCTTATCTAAAATGTATCATTATATGTAATAAGCCAATCCTTTTAGAAATGCCTCTTTTTTCTTCATAATGGAGTTAAGGGCATCACGATTTTCAATAATCATATCAAAATCAGTTCCTGCAGTCGAAAATGTTATCAACTTGAAAACAGCAGCACTTCCGTGCCAGATTCTCAAGTCAGAGTCAACTACTATTATTTGGTTTATTTTTTCAGAGTTTGTTGTGCTGAATTGGCAGCATACATCACTGAATTCACAATGGCATACAAATTTCATTTGATTTCAACAACCTCGTTTGACCGACCATATTTAGTTTAGTCATTTAACAATTTTTTAGACTGGTGCGACACGCTGGTCTATGATTCTCCTTCGTATGTGTCATAATTAATTCGAATTGTTAGTTTTCTTACTAATCGATCATTTTTCTTTTAAATAAACGAAGACCTTGTGCGACACGCGAGTCTGTAATTCTAAATTTCTAATAATTAATTCAAATTGTTCCATTACCTCATTTAATAACCAAGTTTGTAGATCATTTTTCTTGTGCGACACGCGAGTCTGTAATTCTAAAAATTAATTCGAATTTTTCCATTACCTCATTTAATAACCAAGTTTGTAGTGTTTTAAAGTAAGTTTGTAGTGTTTTAAAGTTTGTTGGACTATATTTTGTGGTTAGTGTATTAAGTGTCAAAGTTTGTTGGATTATATTTTGTTTTGAAAAGTTAGTGGATTGAAGTTGTCTGTCTGGTTAAGTTAAAAAAAAAAATTCTGTTTTGAATTGTCAATAAAAAAACAGACTAGCAGATTACTTTAGATTACTTTAGTTTTCTTATTACCCGTGATCAGAACAAAATAAAGGTATTCATCTTGATATAATAAACGTACGTAAGAAGAATGAATAACATAGTTTTTGACCACTTCTCGAGTGGTGGGTTGCGTTGAAACGGCTCCTTTCCATCGTACGGATACGTCTCATGTTTCGCCGTTCCACAACGCTATAATTGTTGACATGAATTTTTCTTTAAATAGTTTTTTATTTAATAAAGGGAAAAAATAGTAATTAAATTGTAAGACGAAATTGATAAATTGATAGTTCATCATTTAACTTCTTAAACAAAGAATTTTTGTTAAGTAAAAAAATTACACGTTATGTAAAGAATTTGTTTTAGGCTTTTATTTCTATTATAATCTTAACAAAATTGATTATTCTTATATTCCTATTTTTAAATATTTATTTTTATTTTATAATTTATTTTTATTTTTTAAATATATAAATATTCTACCAAAACATTTAGATATCATTGCCCAGTGATAGACTCCTTTTCTCTCTCAAAACAAAAGTATCAATAAAGTTTGTCTCTTTATCCTTTATTTCTAGTTTAGTTTTTTTTTTACATGCTAAACTTTTATTTTTTTAGTTTAGTTTTTTTTTTACATGCTAAACTTTTATTTTTTTAGTTTAGTTTTTTTTTTTTACATATTAAACTCCATTTATTGGTTTTATAGTTGAATAAGATGTATAGATCCATTTTAATAAATTGATAAATTAATTGAAAAATACATGAATTTTTCAGCCAGTTTACATAGGTTTTTAAGAGGGGTTCGAATTATATGGTGTTTAAATTTCGAACCTTTCAAAGAACGGTCAAAGCCCTTACGGTGCTTACAACTTCAATAAAAACACATAACACATGAACTAATAGATTATGTATTTCTTTAAACTCATCTCGTAATATACAATATTTTGTGCCAAAAAAATTCTTTTTCATTAATGAATTAATTTCTTTTTAAATTTTGAAAACATGCTTGAGTTTTTCTCACAATCTAACAAGGATCCATTTCAAAATGTTCCTTTAGAGATTTTTTTTCAATTTCCAAAATCTTATACAAGACATATTATTATTATTTTTATTAAGGTTAGTGTGAGAAACCCCTACGACCAATGCTTAGGGTTGGGCATCCCATCCCAACCATGACCTCTACGAACTGGGCTTATCCATAGAAACCAAACACAAATTATACACACATCTCATTCACTCATCCACGAACATATTTATGATTTTATAGGTATATATGAAAGTTATATTATAATATTATTTTTTCTAATATTTTATACCTATACAGAGAGAATCAACTTTAAATCAATTAATCCCCTTATACAATCGATTTCACTCTCATACTTCATATGTATGTGGTATTCTTTATGCAAATAATTTTGGTAATTATTTTAAATAAATGTAATAATTCCTCTTCCCTACATCGTTTCATTATTTATATTCCATATTAATATTAATAGTATATGAGCTATCAAATTGTCTTATCATAAAATTTTTGTTTTAAGTTATCATTAAGTAGTTCATATTTATTTACAAATCATTCAACATATTTTTTAAGTTGTGTGCGACTTTTATTGAAAGCTGCTTTCATTAAAAAAATAAAACATTACATTGCTCTCATTACGTTAAAACCATACCCAACTTGCCTTTATATAAAAGATATTCTTTATTTACCTTTCTATCAAAAATATTTGTCATCTTCCTCAAACTGTTAAGTTCCTACAATCAACTCCTTTATGTAATTTCTATTAAGAAATAAAACCTCACCCATACATATACCTTTCAAAATTAAAATTTTGTCATGATGAAATTCAACACAGTAAATGGCTAAAATATTTGCTATCTAGTTTTCATATCTAAAAATATCTTGTCTTCAACCACCTAAAAAATCCAAGATATTATTTTTATTATTATTTTTTGTTTGTATTTACGGGTTTAGCCTTACTTCTTTTTAACACTTGCAATATTTTCTTTTGTTTTCCCATATCAATATTCCTCTAGGTTTATTTTTCTCTTTGCTTTTGCTTATTGGGTCTTTCTCTCTTTTCTTCATTCCCATAAATACTTTCATCTTTATCAATCTCTTCAATCTACTTACACTACTCATAGTAAGACTTATCATATTAGGTTTGAGGTGTAGACCAATTGGTTCGATCAAACCCTGTAAGGGGGGCAGAGGTCCAAGGTTCAAATATCGAGCCTTGTCAGACTAAACGCTTATCTCTTTCCTAGTGTTTTCAGTAGCGTAAAAGGTTTAAAATGATTGTGGCATGGTGGTTATAGGGGCAGATTGCGTGAATATTTGTGTGGTGGCTTCTGGGGCAGACAGTGCAAAATACTATGGCAGCCATGAAAATCGGACATCCTACTCGGATTCGTGGCGGCTATCGATTCCACCATGTAAATTAAAAAAAAAAATACTTATCATTTTTACGTTTGTCTTGCTCTAAAGGATCTAAAGTGCAATAAATAACCTCAAAAGCATATTCCTCTTTATGTTGCTCTAGAAACCCTAAAGTGCTAAGATGCTCTTCTATAGCAATTAACTTCTTATTCTACCCTAAAACCCTAAATTTTTATGGATTTCCTCCATCCTCATTTCTTCATTATGTTGTTCTTTAAACTCTAAAGTTTAAGGTATAACATCTACACCACTTTCACTTTTATTACCAAGAGACGATTCTACACTAATTGAGGAAAATGAAGATGTTTTACCTAGAGTGAACTTGACCTCTTCTTTCATATTTGTATTAGGTTTTTCCTCAATATCTTCCTTTGTACATATAAGTCCTTTTGAACTAGAACTTACACATTGTACTTTTGCATCTCATATATCCTTTTTTGTTTCTTTTAATGGTCAAACCAAGTGATCTATGGTGGTCTTTGCCATATGATGTTGTAGATAGAATTTCTTTACCTCTTATTTGGAGTGGAAATCCTTGACTAGTCTAGCTTCTAATATTATATGATTCCTTGCTTCATCTTGAAGTTTATCTCATGACAAAAATTTGTTGTCTCTTTCTTCATAGTTTTCACTTTGCAAACTCTTGTCATGTGTCCAACCTCATAATAATTATGGCATTGAAATGCAATATTTTCATAATCCACTTATTGATCCCATTCCTTTTATTCAAATTTAATTTTAATGGATTTTGGAAAAGGTTTTGAAATATCCATAGCAACATATATTTGGGTATATATAGCATGCTTTTGCTCCTTAATAGCTAGTCCTTCCTTGATGAATTTCCCTAGGATATTTCCAATATTCTTCAAAACATCCTTATTGATAAGTTGACATGGAAGTCCAAAAAGCCAAATTTACACCAGAAGCTTCTTGATAGTTTCTATGTCAACAAAAAAATATTCCATGGTCTTAAATAATGGGTATATCTCCCCCAAAAATATGAGCCACCACCCGTTATTCTATCCTTGATTTTTGAATTGGAAAATATGATGAGGAAAAAACCCTTACGAAGTAAATTCATAGAGTAATTTGAATTCAATATCCATTTCCACTTGATCCAAGTTTGAATCTCCAAAAACCCTAGATAAATCTATGGAACTTATATATTAACCCTCTACTTTTAAGAACCACTATATCATGCCCAATCATCTCATCCTTGATAGTCACTTCTGTTTAGCATATGCTACATGGATTAAACTTGCCATGTATTCACTTTTCCACTTATCTCCAACTTGGGCCTCCATACTTCTAGCTAGGGCATCCTGACTTCCAATTAGGGCTTTCAAATATAAAATTCCTTCCATACAAGCTAGTGGGACTTGCTCCTAGCTTGTACCTCCCTCCCAACTCAAACTCCCTCCCTACTCACACTCGCTCTTGGACAGGGTTATGCATAAGGGGTATGCCCGAAAATATATATAGAAAAATAAGGTGAATCAGTTTTGAAACCAAGGTGAATATGGTTCAAAGTCATGTAGAGGACATGGTGAATTGCCTTTTTTCACAAGAAAAAAAGTTGGTGAATTCACCAAAATTTTTGACAAATGTACCATAAGATATAAATAATCACTAAACATGCTTTAATTCCCATGCATGATGTCTACGGACTCACAAGGATGACCCAAGTGAGTCAGTAGGCTTCATTCGAGGGATGATCCAAGTGAGTCAGGGATGACCCAAGTGAGTTAATAGGCTTCATTCAAGGGACGACCTAGGTGAGTCAGGGATGACCCAAGTGAGTTAGTAGGCTTCATTGGTGGGATAACCTAGGTGATTCATATATGATCCAAGTGAGTCAATAGGCTTCATTCAAGGGATGATCCAGGTGATTCCATAGACTTCACTTGAGGGATGACCCTCAAATGAAGTCTAGGAATCACTTGGATCATCCCTCATAGACATCATGCATGGCATCATCATCATGTTTGTCATCCCTCAAATGAATTCTATGAACTCACTTGGATCATCCCTTTTTTAGGGACAACCCGAGTGAGTCCATCAATATCATGTAAGGGATGATCCAGGTGAGTTCGTTGACATCATGCGAGGGATGACAGCTAGGGATGACTTACATCATACGAGAGACAACCAAGAGTAGGAAATATTTGAGGGATGATATCTGCGTGTCATGTATCATAACAATTACTACGTGTCACCATCTCATTATGACTCTACATGTAAACATCTATATAAACCCTTCAAAACCCACTCACTTCATTTTATGCATAGTAAAAAAAACTCCAAAAACCTTCAAAAATCATTTGAAACCCTTCCAAGCCTTCGGAGTCCTAGCAATGGTTGCAACTTCTTCTAGCCAAGGTAGAATTTTATTCGAAAATCTAGTTTTTCTACTCGTCCTATAAATTATCAATGATCCCAACAAAGATTCAACATGGATGAAGGAATTTGAGCTACTAGGGATAGCATTGATACCCTAATTCAACACAGGTGTTCATTTGTTGACTATAATTGTTCAATCCTATGAAAATTAAGGGTCAATTGTTATAATGATGGTCGACAATAAAATCCTTACCTTCTCGATGAAACCGTCTGATGTGCATCGATTAATAGGCCTTCCCCATAAAAATTGTGAACGCATCTCATCAAATTTTTCTCTGATGGATGATGAAAAATCTATCTAGAGACTTACTATAATCTCTCATCCACTGCATTACAAGGTATGTCTTCCAAATTGTGAGTTTTAATTTTCATTTTATCCAAACAAACTAGAATTTATGTGTAGGTAAATTTAGAGATAAATTTAGGGCTAAATTTAGGGGTAAATTTAAGTTTTGTTAATGTGTAGGTAGTTGAAAAGGTAAAATCAAAATGGTTGCATTCTACCAACCTCTGCTCATAGGGCTACATGTTATATGCTCAATTGGGCCATTTCAAAGGGATTCAAAGGGAAGTCACCTCCATGTGTTTTCCACACATTTATTTTTGCATGGGATATTTTATCATAGGGAATATGGGACATTGTACACTATCATTGTCATGAAAAATCTAAATATTTAAAGGGGAAGTATTCTAAGAAGAAGAGAACTAAGGATGATGTTTTCATTGAGAGAGTACAAGATATAACATAAGTTAGATACACATTGAAGTGGCTAAACTTAAAAACTATAATGTGATATATTTAGAACCAATCATTCCTAGAGGTCATCCCTTGCATTCAATCATCCCTAGAGGTCGTCCCTCGCATGATGTCGATGGACTCACCCGGGTCATCCCTCGACAAGGGATGACCCAAGTGAGTCAATAGACTTCATTCGAGGGATGACGGACATGTTGATGATGCCACAGACTCAATTCCCTCATGTATGGCAATCTATAACAAGCAGAAGTGCATATGATTGATCTTTTATTATCTTCAAATCCATAGTGTAGTATCTCATTGCACATTACTTTATTGTTTTATTATATTACTGCACTATATATGTTGTCATTGCATGACTTGAATACTTCCCAAACTACATTAAATACTTCATTGTCAAATTTATTACCCAAGCCCATTGTACATACATAAATTATTAGGATTCAAAGGGAAGTCAAATTTATTACCAAAGTGTGTTCCCAATAAAATGTTGCTCAAAGAGGTAGCTTATCATTTGATGGGTAATTCACTGGCCCACCTCCATGTGTTTTCCACACATTTCTTTTTGCATGGGATATTTTATCATAGGGAATCTGGGACATTGTACACTGTCATGAAAAATCTAAATCTTTAAAGGGGAAGTATTCTAAGAAGAAGAAAACTAAGGATGATGTTGTCATTGAGAGAGTACAAGATATAACATAAGTTAGATGCACATTGAAGTGGCTAAACTTAGAAACTATAATGTGATATATTTAGAACCAATTGTCCCTGGAGGTCATCCCTCGCATTCAGTCATCCTTGGAGGTCGTCCCTCACATGATGTCGATGGACTCACCCGGGTCATCCCTCGATGAGGGATGACCCAAGTGAGTCAGTAGACTTCATTTGAGGGACGACGGACACGTTGATGATGCCACGGACTCAATTCCCTCATGTATGGCAATCTATAACAAGTAGAAGTGCATATGATTGATCTTTTGTTGTCTTCAAATCCATAGTGTAGTATCTCATTGCACATTACTTTATTGCTTTATTATATTACTGCACTATATATGTTGTCATTGCATGACTTGAATACTTCCCAAACTACATTAAATATCTTAAACATAGCATTTCGATTTAAGCATTCCATTTTGTTATAATGTTTTTGTAGTGGATGCAACTCCATCCAGAAGGGGCCTCCCTTTTTAGTCTATTAACAACAACTTCCTTAAATCCATCGTTGAGTTCTTCCAGTCATGTATTATTTTGTAGGGAAGAACATCAAACATACCTTTATGGGCTATGGGGTATATTGTGCGTTGTCTCAAAAATAATAAATACGATTGGTCCTCGTATGTTTCCACCAAAATAAAAAATGAACTTCAAAATACGTGCACAAATGTTGTGACCACTTCTACCCTTGTTGCTACTTGCAATTACTTGATTGGTTTTTATTATGAAGCATATTTTAATATAAGAAATACCATCGTGCCCACCTCCCTCCATGCAACATTGAAGTCACTTACCTTAACCACCGAATAGATACAGGTAATTTTTTACATAAAAATTTACAATAAATTTTTTTAGTGTTTATATTTCTAATTTTTAAATTTTCTTTAATGAAAAGAAGAGTGATGTCTTCTTCGAATAGAAGAGATGCTCTAAATAGGGGATTCAACCCCGAGGGTAGTGCAGATTCTGACACACTATCACCAGAACGTCCGCTAACAAGGTCTACAAAACGCATTAGATCTTCAAAATCTTCTTTTGTTCATCCAGCTCCCTCTTCTATTTCATGTCCACATGCCATCGATGTTGAGGAAGATAGCCAGGCCTTGACAGGTAAAGTTTATTTTTCACTTGGGAGTGAGGAAGTAATTAATTTCTCTTTAATTAATTTTAGTATCATTAATTTTAATTTTATTAAAGTATTCAAGAAAAAGAACAAGGATAGTATAGGTCGATCCATTGTGTCGTTTTTTGGGGGGCGAAAATGAAATCTAGAACCAGTCGTCCCTCACATTCAGTCGTACATTCAATTATCCTTGGTGGTCGTCCCTCGCATGATGTCGATGGACTCACCAGGGTCTTCTCTCAACCCGATTCATCCTTGGAATGAAGTCTATGGACTCACCCAGGTCTTCCCTCAATTAGGGATGACCCAAGTGAGTCCGTAGACTTTATTCGAGGGCCGACGGACTCACCCAAGTCGTCCCTCGCATGATGTCGATGGACTCACCCAGGTCATCCCTCGACGAGGGATGACCATGAATTCTCTCTTTAATTAGTTTTAGTTACCATTATTTTAAATTAAAAATTTTTAAATGTTTTTAGGGCATCATCCCAAACATATTTCAGAACCAGTCCGACCCAAAAATGACACAATGACGTCTAGTATGGGCAATTACAATTGAGAATTTCATAGTAAATTTTATTATAAAATTGTTTTTACAATAAATATTATTTTTATTTTTTGTAGGTTCAATTCAACATCACTGACAACAAATGATGACACATCCACCACCACCGCCTCTACGTCCTCTACAACAAGACCACATAGAAATTTTTGAAAAAATGATTGAAACAGGGCAACAAACTAGATCAGAGCATGGTATACATAATTAAAAATTGAGTTTTCCAATATTTTTTATTAAAATATTTTCTTCAAATGTTTAATTAATTTTTTATTTTGGCCTTAGGTCGATCACAATAGCTTGCATAGCATTCTATACCACCACCACCACCTCCACATAGACAACAATTCATGAGGCCTCAACATATGCATGGAAAAGAATTACATGCTGAAAGGAGTTCAGCAGGCCCATCCATTGGCCTTTCAAACTTTCCCACTTTTAACCTGGAAAATATTTCAAAACTTTTCAATGATTCTCCTAGGTTGTCTATTCCTCCCCTAGATAAGGAATTCCTTATGCAAGGTTTGTTTCCTAAAAGTTTTAAAGCATCTAATATGCTTCAAACTCAAAGAGGAGAAACCATTGATAAAACATTGCAAACTGGTGGAAGAGCAACCACTGCTCACAACACCCCTCCCCCTAGTCCAACTGGTCAAGTTGCTCCTCTTACTAAGGATCAAATATTAGATTTTTCAAAATCAGATTTATTAGCAAAAAAATTGGAAGCCATAGTGAAGGATACCATGCTTTCGGATATTTTTGAACTAAAAGTTTGGGAGTATCGGGTAAAATTTCTAGTTAAGGAAATTAATGCCCGATACAAAAATTTTACAAAAAGAGAAGAATTGTTTTCTTTGGTTCAGCAACACCCTGAAAATGTGGATGCTTTGTTATATGAAGCAACCTCAGGAATTGTAAAGGCCATTGGAACTGATCTTTATGGTGATGAAATTATAGATCACCTTTTGAATAGGCTCGAGAATATGAATGTTGAAGCTCAAGCCTATTTCAATAAGTGGACAATTGACAAAAAAAAAGTTAAAGTGGCAAAGGCTGCCCAGGTAGTTGCAGAGGTAAGTCAACAATATTTTTCTAAATTAATTTATTTTTATAATATTTTGATCTTTATTAACTAACATTTTAAATATTTTGTTGTGCAGTCCAATTTTGAGAATGTCAAAAATCAAGTGGAAAGCATGAAGGTCTTTTTGGGCATCGCAAAGCAAAGTATACAAAATGTAATTGAATTCAAAGAACGATTCTATGAGACCGTTAGATAGAATAATGCCCTCAAAAGAATCATCATCAAACATAATATGGATCCAAATATTTTGCTCGTGAAACAAGAGAACGAAATACCTCCAAAATATGATCCAACTACAGAGGAGAGGGGATTGGTAGAAAGTTTGAAGACTAGTGAAGAGAACCTACGGAGAGTTGGCATGTTAGGAGAAACATCATTAGAGGTGGCATCTAGGAAAGGTCATGAAGAAAAGCAACTAGATCCTTCATTTGTGCAAATACTTGAAACAAGCCCTTCAACCCAATAGTTTGAAAGTGGATGCACAATCACTTGCTTTGTAATGAACTTTTGTTAAAAATAAATAAAGAATTTTTGTAACATATTTGAATGAATATTTTTTACTCCCTATGATCCTTTGTTTGAAGTTTTACCATGGTTCAATATTGATTTTTTGCAATGGCATCTTATGATTTTGTGCTTTGGGAAAATTTGAAGTCTACATTTTTCTTTATCTTTGTTTACGTTCTTATTCAAACGCATTTAGATATCCCAGCACAGGTCCATTTTCTTGAGATAGAAACTCAAGTGTCAAAGAATTATTCTATAGTTTGAAATTTATAAAAGAATGAATAGAATACATTTTGTTTCTCATGAAATATTCAATGTTTGAGTTATAAAGAATTGAACCTAGATACAACTCTTGGTTTTGATGAGCGCAAATGTTGATGAATAGGTGTTTGAAATAAATATTACAAGTGCTCAAGCTATTTTTCTAGCCACCTCTACAATACTTGTGTGTTGCTTCTCAAACAAGTTTTTAAAGGTTCAATCATAGATGCTCAAATAGTAAACTACTTTTCTAGCCACCTTTGTAATACTTTTGTGCTCAAGAGGACAATCAAACTACTTTTTGACCATTGCTCTTTTCTTCTAATACATTCAAAATGTATCAAATATTTCTATGAATGTTTTTATTCCACTCGGTATTATAAAGTAAGCTTAAAAAATGTTGTTTTGATAATTTTTTTATCTATTAACTACAAGGCAAACATCAATTTTTCATAAATTCATCCCTTAAATATTTGAATGATGATTTAAATAAAATTTATAGGAATCAATATAGGTTTCTTCAAATGTATTGAGCCTCAAATATGTGGACTCAAATATTAGAAAGGTATGAGAAATTATTATCAGTGAAAAACCTCTTGAATTGAATTTAATAAACAATCTCCTAGGCACGTATTTTGACATCCAATCTTCAAATGTCTAGTTCTATAAATTGTCTACCAAGCTTCAATGCCATTAAGAAGGTATTTTTCTATTACAAATAACAAAATGATGTCTAAAATATGTTCAAAAAACCTAAACATAAGATATAATTAAAATAACTTCACTCAAGGGATGACCCTCAAATGAAGTCTACAGACTCACTTGGGTTGTCCCTCATAAACATCATGCGTGGCATCATCAGCATATTCTTCATCCCTCACATGATGTCTATGGACTCACCTAGGTTGTCTCTCGAACTAAATTAAAAAAACTTCACTCGAGGGGTGACCCTCGAATGAAGTCTACGGACTCACTTGGATCATCCCTCGTAGACATCATATGTTACATCATTAGCATGTTTGTCATCCCTTGCATGATGTCTATGAACTCACTTGGATCATCCCTTATTGAGGGAGGACCTGGATGAGTCCATCGACATCATGCAAGGGACAACCCGATTGAGTCTGTCGACATCATGTGAGGGATGACCCAGGTGAGTCCATCGACATCGTATGAGGGATGACATGTGAGGGATGATTGACATCATATGAGAGATGTCCTGGGTAGGTTTGTATGCATCATTATCGATAGTTAAATACTCATACATCAAAGTAAATATATAATTTTGAAAAAATATTTGACATTATGTCCCTCCAAGGAAAAATTCATATACAACAAAGCAATCCTATGTTATAAAGCAAATACATCAAAGCAAGCCTATAATTTTGAACAAAATATTTGATATTATATCCATCCCAGGAAAAATTCATATACAACAGGGCAAAGCCTATAATTTTGAATAAAATATTTGACATTATATCCATCCAAGGAAAATATTTGACATTATATGAAAAACTCGTCAATTCAATGAAAAATTCATAATTTTAAATAATTAACATCTATGACATTATTTTACAAACTCATCAATCCAAAATAAAATCATGCAATATAATTATGTATGTGACATGTTGCCAAAATATGCAAACACATTAATCCAAAAAAAAAAACTTCATAATCCTAATTTTGCACATCATGATTATATAAATATCATGCAAATTGTATAAATTTCATCTATCCAAGGGACATATGTTGCAAAAAGGTTGCAAATATTATGTTGAAGGAAGTTGAAATGAATAATTCCCATCTTCTTCAACATCGTTTGTAGATGTAGTTGATCTCTATGTCTCAACAATCAGATCAATGTTCTCAATTTTCTTCTCATCATCAATATTCATGATACCTCTTCTGCTTGTTATAGATTGCCAATATGTCACAGCTCTATCATAAGAAAAATTGTGCACCTCATAATATGAGATATATTCTCAAGCAGTTTTCTAAATTTTTATCTAGTCAGTTACAAACTTTAGATTTCACCAAAGACAATGCACTAAAATTATTGATAAATAAAATAACTTCATGTTTATTCTATTGAAGTGGCATTTTTAAATAGCAAGTGCATACAATATGATCCATTGGATCATAAAAAACTGAGGTGATCTCAGCCACACAAATTATCCTAGTAACAACTTAGGATATGATATACTCTAACATCCCCCCTTAAGTGATACTAGGATATCTCCAACACCCCCCCTTAAGTGGTACTAGGAGTATGGTTATGCATAAGGGGTAGTACCAAAAAAGTATTTATCAAATCGGGGTGAATCAACGTGAAAAGTGTATAAACTTTGGGGCAAATTTTTCAAATTTTCGAAGAAAATTTTTCAAAACATGGCGATTTTTTCTTTTTTTCCACTAAAATTATCAATAAAATTTTATAGGTACTAGTAGAAGGTGACTTGCAGAAGGTGAGTGGCACAAGGTGAGTGGCATAAGGTGAGTGGCATAAGGCGAGTGGCACAAGGCGAGTGGCAGAAGTGGCATAAGGCGAGTAGTAGAAGGTGAGTGGCACAAGGCGACTAGCAGATGGCAAGTGGCACAAGGTGACTGGTAGATGGCGAGTGGCATAAGAGTGGCAGATGGTGAGTGGCATAAGGTGACTAGCAGATGGCGAGTGGCATAAGGTGACTGGTAGATGGTGAGTGGCATAAGGCGACTGGTAGATGGCGAGTGGCATAAGGTGACTGGCAGATGGCGAGTGGCACAAGGTGACCATCATAATTCATCAATTAGATGATGCCATATGTCCTCTCTTCTACCATGTGTCATGCATCTATTAACTTCCACCATGCAGAATTCTATAAATTCATTTGCAGGGTCATTTTTTGCCTCTTCCACAACATTTTCCAGAGCAATTTTAAACCTTTTTCTAGCATTTTTAGGGCATTTTCCACAATGGTTTCCAAGCATTTTCAGAGCATTTTGGTAGCATTTTCAAAGAGTTTTGGCAGCATTTTGAGAAGGTTTTGGCAGCATTTCCAGAAGGTTTTGGCAGTGTTTTCCAAGGCATTTTTGAGTGTTTTCCTAGTTTTTCAAAACATTTTCCTACATCTTTTCAGAGATGGCTAGCTCTTCCTCTCCTCTTCCCTCTAAAGTGTATTTCAAGAACATCTTCTGCCCCAACCTCAAGAGCATTTTCAACACTCCTGGAAAATATTCCCAATGGGTTTACACCGCTGGACTTGTTGGTGTGTTGAAGATGCCATAATTGAACATTAACGTTCAATTGATGCAATAGATCATTTCTTGTTACAACCATGATGTGTCCACTATTTTGATGCGAGTGGATAACAAGGACATTGTTTTTCTGTTAAACCCTTTGATGTGTAGTGACTAATAGGGCTACCATTTTTGGATGGTGTACTGGTGAACAACCAGTATGCCTTAACCGACGATGATAAATCCACCCTAGGAACCATTTACTCTGTTCATTCTGACAATTTGAAAGGTATAATTTGAAAATTTATTTTTTATTTAACATTAAATATTGTTGTGTTGTAGTTTCATTTCTCTAATAACGTTCTCCTTGTTGTACTTTTTGTTTTCTAATAATGTTGTCTCTTTTTTTAGTTAATTCTTCTAAGTCCAAAAGGGGCTTAAACATTTCCAATGTTGGAGATAAATTTCTATATGCTTGCATTGAATTTTTTAGGCAAGGCTTATTCTGTAGGGGTGACCTACAGAAATGCCTTTTTGGGCACTTTCTTTATTGATTCATTGTATTGGTGGTGGTAGATTTGACTGGTCCACACACATTTCCAACCGCCTGAAACACGACCTTTTGAGTGCCCAAAAAATTCAATCTGCTTATACAGTGACTACCAACAATTTTATTCTTTGTTTATTTTAGGAAGCTTATTTCAACCTTCAACAAAGTAGTCCTCCCACTGCATTGCACCCTAGTTTGTTATCTATTGGCATGTCTGATGATGAGATACAGGTAAACATATTTGTTGGAATATCTTTGTTTTCTTTTTTCATTCTATCTTGTTATTCTCTAATTTTATTTTGAAAACAGAGAAGAGCATCTCAGTATTCAAGTAAAAGGGATGTCACATTTAGGGTTCAGGAAGTATCTACTGATTCTGATACGTAGTCGCAATCATCACCAATAACTACCACCAAACGTGTGAGGTCTCATGGTGATCAGATTCAACATACACCTACGACACCTTTTACTTCTAAAATTGTTACTATCGACGTGGAAGAGGTTACCTCCAGCCCACAAGGTAACCTTACTCTTCAAAAATACTATTTTAAATGATTTATTTTAATGACTTAAAATTATGTTTTTTAATGTGTTTTAAATATTTTTTAGAGAAAGGGCAAATGGTTGAATCATCAATGGTTGTAGAGTCTGAGTCTGGTATGTATGGTTTAAATAAATATTTTTTAAATGCTATTGTTATTTACACAAGATTAAATTTATGTTTTTGTGTGAAATTTAATAGAGGGACCTGCTAGATTCAAAAGGCTAAAAAAATAGATGGCTCCACCATCTGTCCAGCCACAACAATGGCCACAACAACACACAGCCACAACCATAGCCACAACAATACAACAACAATACCACAACCATAACCACAACAAGTTCCACTGTCTATCCATTCAAAGCAAGTTCCTGTCCATCCACAATAGGTTCCACCTATGAGGAACCAATCACGCATGCATGGTAAAATGTTCCTCACACCACCACCTCATCATGCAAGAAGTGCTACAGAGACACAAAATGTGTCATCATCTAATGTTTCTATTTTACCGATATTAACCTTAGAGAATTTTTCAAATGTTGAGAGTGCATCTCAAATGCCCTCGGGAACTCTAGAATGTGACTTTCTTTATCAGGGTATGAATCCTAAAAATTACCCTTTAAAGGCAAGTGATATTCTTGAGGATGAAGAGGGCATTGATGGAGAAGAGGATGTCAATGTAGATGCCACCGAAGTTTCCCCCTCGACCCACAACAAGTCATCACCCGTAGTGTAACAGATGATGATATCCTAAACTTTTTTGAAAATGTGTTATTAGTCGATAGATGTAAAGTTGTAGTTCATAATACTCTTCTTTCGGATATTGATAAATTGAAAGAATGGGAATATCGGGCCAAGGTTTTGATTAAAGCAATCAATGGCCGATATAAGAATTTTTCAAAGAGAAAAGAGTTGTTTTTAAAGGTTGAGAATGAGCCCCAAAAGCTCGATGCTTTGCTACATAAAGCTGAATCTGGCACTATGGAGGCCGAGTCTACATACAGAGATGAAATTTTGGCCATTGTTTTGAATCATTTGGAAAACCTCAATGCAGAAGCCCAAGCATATTTCAATGAATGGGCACTAGATCAGAACAAAGTAGTAGTTGCAGAAACAACATGACTTACAGCTGATGTAAGTTTTACATCTAACTAAATTTTTTTGTTAAATATGTTTTGTTTATAAATATTAACCTTTTTTCATTTATGTTTTGTAGTCTAATTTCCAGCACCTAAAGCAACAAGTCGGTGCCATGAAAATTTTGATCAAGACTGCCAAAATTAGCATTAATAATGCTATTGAATTGAAGAAGAGGTTACAGCAGACGGTTAGAGAAAATAATTTGTTGAAGAATATTATCAGAGATAGGGGCCTAGATGTCGAGGCTAAACTGAAAGAAAATGAGAAGGAGTTGAATGCACCTTTCAAAGAAGATCCAATGAAGGAAGAGAGTGCCTTGTTATCGGGGATCAACACTACAACAAAAATTTTGGTTAGGGCTAGGGCATTAGAAGAAAAGGATATTGAGGTAGATGTGGGTGGACCTTCAGGAAACATTGAAAAAGAATAGAAGTTTGTTGTGTTGCATTTGAAGTGAAACAAAAACTCTTTATATTTTTATAAATTATTTAAGACTAGTATTTTTTTGAAAATTGAAATCAATGATAGAGGCAATTTCTAAAAAATTCATATTATCATTTTGAAATTTTGTTTTTAATTATTGTTATGTTTTAATTTGAAGTGGAAGAAATAATGTTTGATATGTTTTGTAAATTGCGAATGAATGGTATCCTTTTTGAAAATTGAAATCAATGAATGAGACTATTTCTGAAAAATGTGTTATCTATTGGAAATTTTGTTTTGAATGTTGTTATGTTATGATTATATGTGTTGATGTATTAAGTAATTTGAAGTGGAAGAAATAATGTTTGATATGTTTTGTAAATTGTGAATGAATGGTATCTTCTTTAAAAATTGAATTCAATGAAAGAGACTATTTGCAAAAAATATGTATTATCTCTTGGAAATTTTGTTTTAATTATTACTATGTTTTGATTATTTATGATGATGTAGAAGTTTGTTGTTTTTAATTTGAAGTGGAAGAAATAATGTTTGATATGTTTTGTAAATTGTGAATGAATGGTAAATTTTTTGAAAATTGAAATCAATGAAAGAGAATATTTCCAAAAAAATTTGTTATCTCTAGGAAACTTTGTTTTGAATGTTGTTATGTTTTGATTGTTTGTGTTGATATATTAAGTAATTTTGAAGTATGTGGATGCAGTAAGATGTTATTTTATGTTATATGAATTAATTTGAAATGACAAAAAATGCAGCATAGACAATTACTTTCACAAATTGCCTATAACAATTTATACATTACAAATCTACAAGAAAAATAGAAACTTTAGACTAATACTTCAATAACAAGGCTAATGTAAAATGATATACAAAATATCCAGTAACACATTTTAGATAATCCAATAATCAAATCATGTGTAATCAAAGAATATGTGTAACACATGTGTAATCAAATAATACATAATCAAATCAGAGGGCTATGCTATACAGAGTATCCAATGGCATCCTTTCATTATGATATGTGAAATCAAATCAAATGATAATATGTGAAATCAAATCAAATAATAATATGTGAACTCAAATCAAATCAAATGAAAGCATCCTTTCATTCTAATATGTGAAATCAAATCAAATGATAATATGTGAAATCAAATCAAATGATAATATGTGAACTCAAATCAAATCAAATGAAAGCATCCTTTCATTCTGATATGTGAAATCAAATCAAATGATAATATGTGAAATCAAATCAAATGAATGCATCCTTGCATCATAATGCTGGAAGCTGGAACAAACTCTTTTTAGATTGTACAAAATGTTCTGCACTCATTCCCAAAAATTTTGTCATCACAATCTGACCAGTGTTACCATCATCCTCATCATCATCAATATTCATTACACCTCTTCTCTCTACCAAAGAATTCCAATGTGACATTGCTCTTTCATAAGGAAACTCCTCCACCTCATAGGTCGACACATATACTCTCAAACAATTCTTCAAATTTTTGTCCAACCTATTTCGAACTTTAGATTTTACATATGATAGTGCACTGAACACCCTTTCATCTTCCACGGATCCCAAAATCATCGTTTGACATAATTCATATAAATGAAAATATTCACTCATAGTATGTTGTAAGATAGTACTTGGTTGTAATATTCTCCACAAACGTGAAATAGAACCTGCTTCATGATGGTTAGAGAGCTGTGAAACTTGAGTAGACATTGTTGTTCCAAAATAGTTTGATTGTTTTGTCAAAATATCTCTATTGAGAATGCCATTGATTTCAATACCATTGACTACAACACTTTTACTGAAATGGCCAGCAAGACTGCCCATGTATTTGAGAAACAAAGAATTTATAGTCTGGTATTCATTACAAGGATCCCAAAACATCGGATTAACCACACCCATAGCCTCTAGCAATTCATCTCTTTGAAAATGGTCTCTTATTTCTTTTGTCAATGATTCTGCTATTTGTTTTAGTTTAAGTTTTGTATCATCTACAACTACATGAAATCTGTTGTAGGTTATGGGCATTTTCTCAACTTCATTTGTAGCTATATCCATTCGCACACCATAACAATATAAAGGTATTTCCTTTCCATGGACATTAATACATAGATGATCATTTATATTGAACTTTAGAAAGCTCTGAGGATCATTCACATTTGTTAATGCTCTCCAACTCTCAAACATGGGATCCATAAAATTTTGACCAGATGCATACATCATATCAATATGCATGCAAATTTGTATTCTCACCCTGATGAAATCCACAATATAAATTGATCTTTCTTGTGCAATTTTGATCAAAGTATTCATTTTTTCCAACATTGGAAGAATTCCACACAATGTGAGAAGAGTTTCAAAGTCACTCATTCAAAAAAGTAAATCTTTAGCCTTATCAACTGCCCTACGATTTGCATACATAAACCCTATCAAGGATTGATATTCTTTGAAAACTCTTAATGTCGGTTGATACATCGAAATCCACCTAGTATCCACATCTTTCAACAGTTTTTTACCTTCGGTAACTCCTAGTGCAAACTATTGAAACTCTAAAAATATTTTTGGACTACGTGAAAAATATTCATGAATTTCACGGACAAGCTCTTCCACTCTCGCAACATTTGTAAATGTATCCACAATTTTGTATGCAAGATTCATTCTATGAGCCATGCAATGAATAGGGATCAAATATGGGGCAACCGATGTTTGTAGTCTAACACAAAGACCATTCATGTGTCCTTGCATTGTAGCAACACCATCAGCTCCTACACATATTAACTTAGTGGCTATTTCAATTTCATTCATTCCTGCTTCTTCTTTTAAACTAGTTACAACAACATTGTAAATATTTTTTGCATTACAATTTTCCACCATTTTGCGTATTCCAAGTAAATGAGGTTGCCTTAAATGATTTTCCAATGTGTAAACATGCATGCAAATCCAAGATGTATTGTCAACAACAGTCACCTCATCAATTGAAAGTGAAATGAATTTTACCTTTTTTACTTTCTCTCTGAGGTCATCCTGCTCAACCAATGAGAGACATTTTACCATTTCCCAACCACTTCGATCTGACCAATGGGCGTTGGGTAAGTTCTGCACATCAGCTAGTCGAAATAGAGATTTATAATCCATGAAATCAGACATAGGTCTACCCTTCTTAAGAATAGAGAATACAACAACAAACTGCAAACTTTTTGAAGCTAAAGTTAACTTATTCATTTTTTAAAATTGGGCTTGAATCGTTGCACCTTTCTCAACCAATGTTTGCTTTTGTTTCATTTCTTTATCATATTCTTGCACATTTCTTATATGTGTGCACTCTGATGCATCCTTCCACCTATAAGTTTTTGGTGTTGGTCGATCACCTTCTTTTGTTTTGATATAAACCTTTCCACAATGTTTTTCTATTGTATCTTTCTTAAGTTGCAATCTATGCTCCTTTTCATGTTTCCAACTACAAATTACGCATCTCAATTATGTTATATCATCACTACTATTCTCTGGAAGCACTGGCTCAATAAATGGAAATTCTGATATCCAATCAAGCTGAAATGATCTGTTAATTGTCCACCTAGATAACCTTGCACGTTTATTTTTTTTAGATGAAGATTCTTCGAAAGTAGGGACTGCATAAGAACTATTAGTTTCTTTTCCACTTGGCGTGTTAGATTCAGGAATCTCTTCATGTTGTTGTTCGATTTGATTGAGAATATTTTCATCTGTGGACTGTTCATTAACGTGGATATGTGGAAGTGGAGGCATACCAGGGTTAACAGTGTTTTCTGTAGAGATAATACTAGTGTCAATAGTAGGTTCATTATCACTATGGCATTTAAAAGCATACCTTCTACAGATAAAAATGGACAAAGCCATCAACCAAAAAGCACACTTCTTTATGAATGAAGACATTATATTTAAAATTAACAAAGTAAAAAAATTAACTGGTGAGTAAAGGTGTTCATACCTTCAGTTTGTGCAGATGTTGATGGCTCACCGGGTTTTGAAATATTATGAAAGTATTTGAGGATACTCCTTTTATTGGAAGACTGGCCTCCCTTCTTTCCACTGCCTGTAGTTGACATTTTACCTGTATGAACAGAAGAATAACATGAACAAAGAACATCATTTTTAAAAATGAAAATAACTGGTATAAAAGAGAACTACTGCTAGAGACAGTAGAATATCTATCCCAAGAATATCGTTCACAAGCAGAATAAACCTCCTTATTGAGTGTCCATGAATAAAATGTTAAATGAAATTTAATGGTAAAAGAAACTTATCGATAAATTGAGTCACCTTATGCCACTCGCCTTATGCCACTCACCTTATCTATCACCTTTATCACCTTCACCTTATGCCACTCCTTATCCATCTTATGCCACTCGCCTTATGCCACTCACCTTATGCCACTCGCCTTATGCCACTCACCTTCTACCAATCACCTTATACCAATCACCTTATGCCACTCCTTATGCCACTCACCTTATGTCACTTGCCTTATACCACTCACCTTATGCTAGTCACCTTATGTTGGTCACCTTATGCCACCCGCCTTATGTCAGTCACCTTCTACCACTCACCTTCTACCACTCACCTTATGACACTCGCCTTATGACACTCGCAATATGCCAGTCACCTTATACCACTCGCCTTATGCCACTCGTCTTATGCGACTTGCCTTATGTTGGTCGCCTTATGTCTATCGCCTTATGTCGATCACCTTCTACCACTCGCCTTATGCCACTTCCTTATCCTCCTTATCCGTCACCTTATCATCACCTTATTCATCCCTTTCCATCACCTTATGCCACTCGCCTTATGTCGATCACCTTCTGCCAATCACCTTCTACTTTGTATCGCTCGCTATCCAAAAAAAATGTTGTAATTGTATGGGAGTCATTGTCAGGGTTAGCTATATATAATGGGGTACAAGGGGTGATTTGGGTGGGATATTTCTTATTTTTAATAAATTTAGGGTGAAAATTAGGCGGGAAACCTTATGACAATGGGGTGAATTTACCCTTAAAAAAATTAGATCCCAAAATTTTTGGGTGAACGGGCCGACCTCTATGGTCCCAAAATTCACAAAATTAACATTGTGAAAATCCGAATATTCATGCTAAATTGCGAAATTCGCCACTATGCATAACCCTAACTATGAGGTAGTGAAAAACAAAAAAACCAAACAAGTGGTATATCCACAAATATGTCCTGGTAACAAGGCATGATAAGGTACTCATGTACAATATATCCACAAGAAACTCTGTTGGAGAGATGATGAAAAACCACAAGGGAGAAAACCATCTATCAAAAAAGAAGAAGAAGAAAGATGTGGAAGGAGGATGGAGAGGAATATGTCCTCTTCAATCCCCCTAGGACAATTTCCACTAAGAAGGGTCTACAAAGGATCCATGAGATGTCTCAAAAAAGTAGAGAAGCCTCGTCACTGAACTAAATAAAATATCACTTCCAAACTGGTGCCTGTGACAATGATCAAGGTTGTAAACCATGAAAAAAAGTCACTAAATAAAACCCCTTGAAACCAAAGTGTCTCACAAAAGGAGAGTGTGAATATAGTGTGGAAAAATAAGTACCACAATGGTAAGGTTAGTCCAAAATTGACCCCACAAGCACATTTATGTGGTGTCCACCTATACAAACACAATGGGTTGATAACAAGGTCCAAACTGTGTGGACAAATAGCTTAAAAAAGGAATCAAAAATTAAAATACACCAATTTAGTTGTTGAATGTGTCCTTATGATGACCTCCTCATACTACCAGAATGTATGGGTAACCAGCCGCTGCATCCGCTAGGTGCTATAGATAAGGTGACTAGATACTAGGATCACATACAAATGTTTTGGGAGTGTCGGGTTCAACCGAGATTGCACTCCAAGATACAACAATATTTGAGCCACAAACAAATATGGAAAAACAATTTCAAAACTAAAAATGGACACCACCGTTGTGTTCATCTCAAAAAATTCTTTTTGATGACTATAAACACCCTTATGATTGGGTGTTAATTTAACCTTCATTTGCAGGAAAAACAACAATATTCTCCTTTCCCTCACAAGAAATATTTTGGAATACCCTTCAGAATAAAGCATGGTTTTTTTAAAAAAAAATTCCCTCCTTGTAGCACCAAAATATAAGTAAGCACCATCAGAGGAGAAAGAGAGAAAGTTCACTGCACTCTGATGCCAGTGCCACGTTGTTCTATACATGACATCATCTTTAGTCCTAACATCAAACCTCTCCATATGAGTGTTTGTAGAGAATAACGAGTATTCTCCAACCCCTCTCCATATCAAAATCCTACCAGTCACATCCCCTTCAACAACAATCGTATCAGAGGGATGAAATACCAGCATTGAAAACTCCTTTATATGGTGTAATTGTACTTCTTCACCTCTTTGACATTCACAATCTCTTCTTCCATAGACTTCCAAATATGAATTACTCTCGTGTCTACTACTCCAACATATTTGCCAGAGGGGCTAACTACAAGAAGCCATTTGTCTATATTTCAGTTTTAGTTGACTTTTTACTTCCTTCATTTTCATCACATCATAAATCTTTAGACATCCACCTCAGTCATAAAGCTAGCCATCATAATTTCCTTTCCAATCAAATGAGAGAAATACATACAACTGTTGCTTTTTATCATGGTCAATCAAGAAACTTAAAAAGCCTAAAATTACCATAGAAATAATAGGGTAAGAAACCTGTAGAGTGTAGAGAGGAGTGGCAGTGTTGAAGTCCCAAATACGTAGAGTCGCATCCATTGATGATTTCTAGAACTTGCACTCATTCACATGCACTGGCACAACAATTATTATTTTCACTTGCCCTTTGTGTCCCACCAACTCTGTTACCATAAGAGCAGTGGTGACAGTGTAAATGGAAACAATGTTGGTTGTACAAACAAGCAGCTTCCTCCCATCATTTGAAAATATCGATGGCCGAAACACCAACAAACCCCCTCCACTCAAATTTTTTTACTGCTAACACCTCATACCTCTTCTCTTCCCTCTGTTAACTTCAACTAAAAATAAAATTGCAATGCATATGGGATGAGATGAAATGGCAATGGATATGAAAAACATTCCTTTCTAATCCTAGAAATTTGAAACTAGTGAGACATTGCAGAGAATATGAATGCATTGAATAGATTGAAAAGATAGCTTTCAATAACCTCTATGAGTAGAGTTTCATGAAAAGGTTTTACCCATGATTAAATGAATTGAATGGTCCCTCAAGGATTTCCTACTAGTACAAGTGCACAAACAGCCACTGGAAAAAAAATAGATATCGGCCTTGATTATCTTCGGCAAGCGGTAAAAAAAACATTTTTAGGGGCTGGAGAATTGGTTACCTATGTTGTAAAATGTTGGATTTGAGCAGGGTGGGCACACTCCTAAAAATTGCTAAATCTCCTCCATCATCATGGTAGAAGCAAATGATAGTGCAACCTCCTATTGGCACAAATAGCTCAATAGCTACAAAACAAATTCACCATCAACACCATCTAAGGGTCCTCAATAGGATTTGTTTCAGCATCTGCATACAGCTCCACTGGTGATAACATCTCTTTGTTTGATACTTAAACAAATAGCTCATGGAAGGAAACAAACATCTCATTTAATGTCTCTATCAACACATCCAATCATCTTCCTGTACAACTCAAAATGTTACCAAACTTGAGAAAAAATCATCACGAGGAACTGACAGTGAAGCTCTATAACCATTATGGCATCTGCACCACTACCAAATTCTCTCCACTGTTGAAGAAGGTGTAGCGCCCTCACATGGCAACATTACCATGTCCCAATTTTGTCCACCTATGCAGCGTAGAACTAGGGAGTAATTTGCATCAGTAAACAACAGTGAACTCAAGATCATACTGGAATAGCAATATTATGGACACCTGATGCCAGATGCCATGCAATTCTTGAAGAGTCTTGCAGACATGAAGGACGAGCTTTGTAAATTCCCTCAGTACAATCATTGTTTAAGAGCAACAATGGTCCCTTTGTCAGGGCGACAACTTGCAATTATTTACGCAACCTAGCAATAGATTGATTTTAACCATATTCATATCCATGAACATAGGAGAGCTCATAAATTGGAACCTCGTAGCCTTATTATAAATATCATAATCGATTATAGGAAAATAAAATAACTTCCTATTATTCAACATTACCAAGAGCATCAAAACTTCCTCCATCGAATCCAGATGAACTGCATGGTCTTCAACTTTTTGCAATGGTGAACTCTTAGATTAGCCACTAAATTTGGCATACTCGTTGTATTATTTCCCACCTTTGGTTCTTGCTTTCTTTAGCTATGCCATCCATCCCACATGACGGGGAAGCAAAAGCATAGCCAAATATCTGATGAATCCACTGTCTGGTTATCCCTTAGTGGCAACATCATAGAAACCCTATGAAACATGAGCTATCATGGGTTGCAACAAACTTCAAGGGTTGAATGAAACCACCTTGATTGTGTGTCTTACTGCATGGGCCAGCATCCCTGCACGTCTCCCCTCTGCTAAATAGTAGCAAAGGTTTTTTCATCTATGATGGTGATCTCCACAATGACCCTCCTTTTTATTTCATGGTGCAAAAATAAACGATCTTCCTCAATGACATGCACAGTTGTCATTCTTCATTTGGCTGAAAACAATATACAAGGAGATCTGATCTCTATGGTACATAATGGCAATGCCAAAAAACTTAGTGGTAACCCACAAAACTATTTTTTAAATCAAGACTGCTTCAAACATCCTCTGCACATGACTCCCATAGTTCTGTCGTTGAATTTGATGATGATATCTAAAAAATGTGTATCTATGGCACTGTCCTTCTGTAGAGATTGCATAATGTTTTATTTCTTCCACATAAATTTGATTGGAAATCATGCAACAAGTAAATTTCTTCATGGGTAACATCATGGGCTGTGAAGCAAATATTTTGTTGCCTCGAAAACTATTCTCTACGCTCTCCCTATGGATCTCCCAAAATAAGTTCCAAAGGGGTACATGGAATGCAAAAATATTATCCATTTTGCAGGAGGATGGCCAATAATATTCTCCAATTTTTTTTATTATGATCTCACGCTCCATCCAAAAGCTACAAAAAAATAATAGTTGGGACCTCAAATAGAATTTTTTGAACTCTGCAAATCCATGCTGCGAATGGCAAGATCTATGGTCCTGATTTGTAGATATATGTCAAAAAAAGAGCGTCAATCTACTTTACAGGGAACATAAATGTGGCCCTACAAAAAGTGTGAAGTCTACTCCACGAACAATAAAAAAATATAATGGCTACAACCATTATTTTTTATGGTGTTGCATGTAACAGTGTTATGTTATGGCAATCCTCACAACCACGGGCCATGAATAGGAAACTATAAAAAATAATGGAAGAAACTATAAAAATTCTAAACAAGGACAAAACCACCATTAAAAATGGTTAAAATACTACTCATAGCCAGATCGATTTTAATATTTTTATTTTAACCATATGGTTTTTGATCCATAAAAAATATGGAGAGCATACTCCCTTGGTATTCAAAAAAAAAAAGTAAAAAAATGAGGGGGGATTTCCATGAGGTAAATCCCCCTTAGGTTCATAGGGTAGGGAAATCCTGCTCTGATACCATGTTGAAAAATAAAATAACTTCATGTTTATTCTATTGAAGTGACCTTGCTTAAATAGCAAGTGCATACAATATGATCCATTGGATCATAACAAACTGAGTTGATCTCAGCCACACAAATTATCCTAGTAACAACTTAGGATATGATATACTCTAACAAAAAACCCTTTCATCTTCCATTGATCCCAAAATCATTGTTTGACACAATTCATATAAGTTGAAATATTCGCTCATCATTTCCTATAAAACACTACTAGGGTACAAATTTTTCCACAAACATATAATAGAAACTAGTTTGGTAGAATTAGTCAAATGTGGAATTTGATCAAGCATTGTATTTCCCAAATATGAGGATTGTTTGGTCAAAAGATATTTATTCAAAATACCATTGATCTCAGTACCGTTGACTTCCACACTTTTAGCAAAATGAGTGATAAGTGTACCCATATATTTTATAAATAAGCTTTTTTTGCTATTACTATATGTTCATGAATCCCAAAACACAGGGTTAACCACACCCATTGCCTCTAGCAACTCATCTTTTTGAAAATGACTTCTAATTTCTTTTGTCAATGATTCTACTATTTTTCTCAACTTAATCCTTGTATTTTGTAAAACTTCTTCAAATTTGTTGTATGTGATTGGCATCTATTCAAAATATTCACTAACTATGTCCAATCACTTATCAAAATAATATAAAGGTATCTCTTTTCCATGAACATTAATACAGATATGATCATAAATGTTGAACTGCAACAAACTATTTTATTCATTGACATTTGTTAGAGTTATCCAATCATCAAAAAAATGATCCATATAATTCTCACTTGATAAGTATAAAATATCGATATGCACACAATTTTATTTTCTAATTTTCATGAAATCAACTATATAAATGGATCTTTGTTGTGCAAGTTTTATCAATGTATTCATTTCATGCAACATTGGAAGAATACCACATAAATTAAGTAGTGTTTCCAGGTCTCTCATACGATATAACAAATCTTTCACTTTATCAACTACTCTTCGATTTTCATAAATAAAGCCTACTATGGATGTATATTGTTTGAGAACTCTTACTATGGATTGAAACAATGAAATCCACTTGGTATCCACATATTGCAACAATTTTTTACTTTTTGTAAGTCTTAGTGTGAATTGTTGTAACTCTGCAAACCTTTTTGTACTACACAAAAAATATGAATGTACCTCCGAGATGAGTTCTTCAACTCTTGCAACATTTTGAAATGTGCTCACAATTTTGTATGCAAGATTTATTCTATGAGCCATGCAGTGAATCAGGATCAAATATGAGGCAACATATGTTTGAAGTCGAACACAAAAACTATGTTACCTTACATTACAGCAGCACCATTAGCTCCAATACATATTAATTTATTGGCTATTGATGCATCATCCATTCCAGCAATATCCTTTAAGCTAGTAACAACAATATTGTAAAAAATTTCAGCATTATAGTTTTCCACCATCTTGTGCATTGCTAGCAAATGAGGTTGCCTTACATGATTTTGAAAGGTGTAAACATGCATGCAAATCCAAGATGTATTGTCAACTGCAGTTACCTCATCAATAGAAAGTGAAATGAATTTAGAATTTTTAACATTCTCTTTCAAGTCCTCCTCAACTAAAGATAGATATTTTTTTATTTCCCAACCATTTCGATCTGATCAATGACCATTAGAGAGGTTTTGTACATCATCTAGTCAAAAGAGATGCTTATAATTAATAAATACTGACATAACTCTACCTTTTTTAAGAATAGTAAATACGACAGCAAACTGCAAGATTTTTAAAGCTAACGTGGTTTTATGAATTTTTTGAAACTATGCTGGAATCGTTTCACCATTCTCAAATAGTATTTATTATTGTTTCATTGATTTTTCATAGTCTAGTGCATATCTCACATGTGCACATTATGATATATTCTTCCACCTGTGGGTTCTCTTAAATGTTCCATCAACTTGTTCTACTTTAACATACAATTTTCCATAATTTTTCTCTATTGTATCTATCTTAGGTTGCATTCTCTTACATTTTCGTAATTTCCAACTGCAAATAACGCATCTAGCTTCTTTTGGTTCTGTATTACTATCTTCTTGCAACACTGGTTCAGTAAACAAATACTTTTATGAGCATTCAATTTGAAATGACCTTCCAATAATCCATCTTGTTGAGCTTCTACATCTACATTTCTTAGACTTAACCGAATATTCCCCTGTAGTGTACATTTCATTGGAAAGATCATTTTCATTTTGACTTTGTATGCCAATTTTAGGATTCTATTCAAGTTGTTGCATGTCATTGTTAATTAAATTTTCCTGATGTATTTCATCCTGGGGATTATCTTCTAGTGGAGACATATCAGGATCAACTAGGTACTCTGCACTCAAGTATGTTCTATATCATTTTCAGAAATTACTTATTAAAATTACTATTAAGTAGGAAAATTGGGTATGTGCCTTATAACTGCTTAAGCTATTGCATGTCATTGTTGATGAAATTTTTGGGATGTATTTCATCTTGGGGAATATCTTCTAGTAGAGGCATGTCAGGATAAATTAGGTATTCTACATTCAAAAATGTTTTATATCATATCTTTAAATTATTTATTAAAATTACTAATTAAGTAGGTAAAACTAGTGTGTACCTTGTAAATGTGCAAGTTTTGGTGCCTCAATGGATTTTTATGCCTTCTTGGATTTTGAGATATTGCTAAGATATTTTAGTATACTCTTTTTTTTAGAAGATTTTTCTTCTTTGTTTCCATTGCGATTTGGAACCATTGTACTTGTGAAGTAAAATATTAGGAAAATAATAGTTGAGTAGAAATTCTACAAGAAAATAAGCAAAGATGATAATACAATCAGTAAATCTGGGATGATCAAGGTGTAGTAAACAAATATGGCCTATAAATAAGCATCATTCAAGAGATGAAAAAGAGAGTCTGTAGGCATGAAATTGGGATGACCTACAAGGGTTGACCTGGGCAAGTCTGTAGACATCATGCAAGGGATGACCTGAGTAATTCTGTAGACATCATGCAAGGGACGACTTGCATGAGTCTGTAGACATCATACAAGGGATGACCTGCAAGGGATGACTTGGGTAATTCTATAGACATAATGGGAGGGATGACCTGCATGCATTCATAGACAACATGTGAGGGATGACCTACATGAATCCATAGACATCATGTGAGGGATGACCTATAGGGGATGATCTGCAAGGTATGACTTACATGAGTCTATAGTCATCATGTGAGAGATTATCTATAAGGGATTAACTAGGTAAGTCTATAGATATCATGTGAGGGATGATATGCATGAGTTCGTAGACATCATGTGAGGGACGACCTGGGTGCAAGGGATGACTTGGGTAAGTCTGTAGATATCATATGAGGGACAAACTACATGAGTTCATAGACATCATGCAAGGGATGACCTAGGTGCAAGAGACAACTTGGGCAAGGTTGTAGATATCATACAAGAATGACCTACAATGGATGACCTGGCTAAGTATGTAGACATCATGCGAGGGATGACCTACAAAGGATGACCTAGATAAGTTTATAGACATCATGTGATGGAAGACCTGCATGATTCCATAGGCATCATGTGAGGGGTGACCTATAGAGGATGACTTGGGTGTAAGGGATGACATGCATGAGTTCGTAGACATCATGTGAGGAACGACCTGCATGAGTTTGTAGACATCATGCGAGGGATTACCTACAAGGAATGACTTGGATACTATAGACATTATGCAAGGGACAACTTGTATGCATCCGTAAATAGCATGTGAGGGATGACCTACATAATTTCATAGATATCATGCGAGGGATGACCTAGACAAGTCTATAGTCATCATGCAAGTGGTGACCTGGGTAATTCTATAGACATCATGCGAGGGATGACTTGCATAAATTTGTAGACATCATGTGAGGGACAACCTACAAGGGATGACCTGGGTGCAAGGGACAACTTGGTTAAGTCTATAGACATCATGTGAGGGATGACCTACATGAGTCCATAGACATCATGTGAGGGATAACCTACAGGGGATAACTTGGGTGCAAGGGATGGCCTAAGCAAGTTTGTAGACATCATGAGAGGAATGACCTACAAGGGATGACCTAGATAAGTCTGTAGACATCATGTAAGGGATGACCTACATGAGTCTGTAGCCATCATGTAAGGGATGACCTACATGAGTCCATGGGCATCATGCAAGGGACGACCTGTAAGAGATGACCTACAAGGGATGACCTGCAATATATAACCTATAAGGGATGAACTTCATGATTTTTTAGACATCATGTGAGGGATGACCAGCATGACTCTGTAGATATCATGCAAGGGATGACTTGCATGATTCCATAGACATCATGCGAGGGATGACCTACAAGGGATGATCTAGGTAAGTCTATAGACATCATGTGAGGGACAACCTACATGAGTCCATAGAAATCATGTGAGGGATGACCTGCATGAGTCCATAGAGATCATGCAAGGGATGACCTACATGAGTCCATAGACCTCATGCAAGGGACGACCTAGGTGGTTCTATAGACCTCATGTGAGGGACAACCTGGGAGAGCATGTAGTCATCCAAGCTGGGATGAGCAGGGAGTTTGTATGGATGGAAGCAGTGATGACAAAAAGTAAAATAAGACATCAAAATAATTTTTTTACCTATAGTCTTTTATCTGTAGTCTTGTATTTTGCCCTTCGTCTATTGCCAATCACTCTTTTTCAACTTCTTTGAATCTGTTATTTTTTTGGATTGAATTTTGGCTTCTCCTTTTTTGTTGAATGTATAACTATAACAAGTAATAGTATGTTTTGGTATATATAGTGGGCGAATTTATCTAGGTTAATTAAATTACATATAATTTTAAGGCGAGTTGGTCCAAAATATATGCGGTAGGATTGGCGATTTAAAATTTTAAAAGTTAAAATATTATAATTTTAGGGCAAGCCAACCCAAAAAAATATATTTTTCCAAAAAATTTTGGTGAATGGACCGACGGTTAGGGTCCCTAAAGTCATCAATTTGCATTTTTTAAAATGTTAATATTCTCTTATTAATAAATTTGTGTCCCTATGCATAACCATGCTCTTGGCTTGCACTCCCTCTCAATTCACACTCATTTCCTACTTACAATCCTTCTTGTATCACCCTTACTCCTATCTCTTCCTTCTCTTGGCGTTCCTTCATTTCAATAATTTTTTAGAAACAATATTTGATTCATTTATGGTAAGGGTTTAAAACATTGATGCACTTTTGATGAACTCGCTACTCTTCCATCATGACTAAAGACATGTGGCTTTGATATTGGTACATCAACTACACTTGAATCTATTATTATTTTACAAGGCATCGGATATATTTTTTGACATGTCTATAATATTAAATTTTGCTAATGAAGTGATCCCTAATATATCACCTATACATCCTTAAAAATATTCTTGAAGGTCATCATTATTTCATCCATAGAGTTTTTCTTACACCTGAGAGGGTTTAACATTTATTTACGTATTTTAATCTAGATATACTTGGGGATTATATTTACATTAGTATGTATATCTATAATTACATTTCACATAGTAAACTTATCAATTTGATAATCTATGAGGATGATTGTCTTTTTTTACATTGTTTAGAATTTATTATTCTCCTCTAGTTTATAGATTATTTTGCTTATGTGTAAACCTTATTGGCATTGGTCTATTTGAACTTGGCATTGCTAATTTATTTAAACTCTACACAATCATATTTTTTTATTTTTACATGTCTTACACTCAAAGCATTAGATGATCTTTTCTCATTCAAATACTTGTCAATTTTTTTTTACTTTTTTAGGAGTTTATTCCTTTTGAATAAAGTAATCTCTTCCTTCAATATTCTAATTCCATCCTATGTTAAGGAGGGAATGCAAACAATTATCTTCAATATTGTGGGCATGTTTTATCCATGATTATATTAGAGTGACTATAATTAGATCATCCTCTTGCTTATTTCTAGTATCCAATTAACTCACCACCCTAGTATAATCTATTGATTCTATAAATTTATTTCATTACATCTATTTTCTGTTGGGTGATTATACACTTCTTTACTCAGTGTCCTTTTTTATTTAAAATTATATTCTATTACTTTCCATATTAGATTAAATATTCTCATGTACCATTTTATCTTCATTAATAATTTTTTCAAGTGATTCATTGCTCTATTTTCCTATGAAATTTTTAGACTTACTAGCAGTAGAATCATTTATTTGGTTTGTATGTAACTAAACTGTATCATAGTTTGTATGATAGTCTATACAACTATGGGCATTGATGTCTTTGGAGAAACCATACTTTGTTCTAATATTTTCTTATATAGGAAATCTTAGTGTAACATTCAAATTCTCTAGAAGCCTAACATACAAATTTTCTTGCTTCTATTTCATATCAACCTCTAATTCCTCCTCCCTTCCACATATTGTACTTCCATACCCTCCTCTTCCTCTACTCTTATCTCATTGAAACTGATTATTTATTCTTAGGATGGTAGTTTCTTGTTGGTTTATTGGTGGTAGACGTCAAGCCTCACTATAACTATTATCGATATATTTGGATTATATGACATTTCATGCATAAGCGTTTATATGTGCTTGTTGACATAGCTAGTTTAAAGGCCCTTATATTTATTCTCATTATTTGTTCCAAATATTTGAGTGAAATAATTTTATAATAATCATATTCTATATGGTTGAGGTTACCATATATGACAAAATATGTTTATGAAATCTCAAACATAGTGTGATTTTACATGTAATGGTGGAATACATGGGAAGAGTGTTAACCATGAGTTTGAAAAATATGACAATATAAATTTAGATATTTTTTAATCAAAGATAATTACAAAGGAGAATGATTTGTTAAACATCATTAACACCAAATATCTATTTATCGTCTCTATTTGTGTCTTTAACTAGTAATTTGTAACATAAAAAAATACTTTGTAAATTCAAAGTATTCACTTATTGAATTAGATTTTCCAAGTGCTCAATCTATGAGGTGTATTAGTTTATCCAAATTTATGATTATCTCCTCATTACAAATTATAGGTAATTTAAATAATTATCGAATATTTTATCATCTCTTTTCTTAATGGTGCTTGTTATGCCAAACATAAAATATTCAATTTTTTATTTTCTAGTCAAATATTCTTGTAATCTCTTCTTTATGGTTTTGAAATCTTTAATTGAATACAATCAATATCATTAGATGACTTATTGTGTTTGTGCACTCTTTTAGTTCTATTTTCAAGGTAATAGGTATATGTTGAATGCTTCTCAAACTTTTTTTTGTGCCTTTTCTTCTACACTCATAAGCATAATATAATATTATAATATATCATTGTGTAAGTATAGTGGATAATACCAGTATCATTGGGTAATCAATTTTACAATCACATCATGTAAAAAATAAAAATCTAGTCAATAATATGTTCAGGCAAAAAGAAATAAACCTTGACAATCATTTGGGTAGCACCAAATCAATCTAAAAGTCATAAATCTCAAGTTGGCAAAAGAGCAAAAATTTATAAAATTTGTTGAGTGGTGGACCTATGTTAAAGTATATTACATTATTGGGTACATAACTAGAGTAGGAGTTTACTTTAGAGTAAATTTAGGTAGTTACTTCAAGTATTGTAATAAATGCACAAGTGTCAATGTGCAATGATGTAAATGTGCATGTAGTCCACATGTACATGTGTCATAGGTAGAGTAAGGGCCAAGGAACCTTTCTTCCTATATATAGGCCTTATAGAGAGTGAATTCAGTATAGTAGAGAATATAGAGAGTGCATAGTATAGATTGGTAGAGGAGTACAATGTAGTTCCTTAAAACAGTTTATGGAGTGTTCATGTCCTCCATTATACTGCATTGTACTATTTTCGTGAGCTTTCATTAATGGCATATTTTTGAGTTATTGGAGAAATTTATCTCTTTATTTTCCTGCATATTATAGTGCCATTATCATACAATCATCTTAGATTGCTTATCTTACATCTTGTGGTTGCATTTCCTATATCATATACTCATCAAAAGCTAACAGTGGTATCAGAGCCATAGTAGATCAGATAGGAAATAGGGAGAGCCACAAGTGAGATTGAGAGTAGATAGAAAATCTCATTTCCAAAATTTTTGAGATTGCAGTTGGCTAGAGTCTTTCCACAGAGTTGCAGAAAAACTCGTGAAGACTAGGACTCAACGTTGATTCCACTAGATTGACAAATCAACTAGTGAAGATTGATCATCTCTAGATTTAGAATTTCTTCCATTATATTCCTAATACTTTGTTGTAAGAAAAGGATATTCAAATAAAGTTGGGAAGCTTCCTACATAGAGCTAGGAAGAATATCTTCTTTAGAATCAATCTAGAACCAGAAGCAACAAACAAAAGATCAAATATTTGGAGGCCTATAGAAAAGGTTCCATTGCTAGAGATTGTAGACCTGCATAGTGCAGAAGAAAGAAAAAGGCTAGAGGAGCCTTATTTCAATTTGAAGAGACTCCAAAAAATAGTCTAGGAGAATATTGGAGGTTGGTGATCTCCATTGAATATTGAAGACTGCAAATCAAGGAGGAGGTCCTAGAAAGAATACCCCATTAAAGAAATAAGAGACTCAAGCAAAAGAGTCTTGAGAAGATTGGAGATTGGAGGTATCCATTGAAATTTGAATAGAAGACCCATAGAAGGTCTCATTGAATAATTTCCAATCTTGGAAGACTAAATATTGAGAAGGACTAGCAAATATCTAGTTCATTTTCTAGAAGCAACAGATTTTAGAGATCCAAGAGGGAGATCTCATTGCAACACTTCCACAGTAGAAGGTTGAAGGAAAGGTCTCATTGGGAAGACCAGAGAAGCTATGAGAGTGAAGACCCTAGAGAAGAGGTCTCAAGGAGAAACAAGGAGAAGGCTTGGAGAGCCTCATTGAAGGAGATTCGAAGAAGGCCATTGGAGGAGTTCCTAGGAGAACTCATTGGAGAAATTTACTACCAAGGAGAAGTTCCTGATAGTAAATAACTTGGGATAATTTTTGCCATCCAACAACAAGCCCAAGAGAGAAGGATTTGGCAAGAAGCTTGCCAAATTTTAGAGGAGATTGGTGAAGACCTCAAGACTTTCAGATTCTTGAGAAGAAGGCCTAGATTGAAGTTAAAGTTCGACAAGGAGAAGTAGCTAGATGTTACTACCAAACCTGAGAGGTTTGAAGATTACCTTTGAAGGCTAGAAGGCTCATTCGGAGAAAGGAGATCAGTTGGTTTCTATAACAGAAAAGTGAAGGGTTCTTGAAGGAAAATCTCAGCTATAATTTGGAGGAGTTCCCTACCAAATTTTTGAGATTCAAGGATAGCATTTTAGTGGAGATATTGACTGCTTTAAAAATTTTAGATTTGAGGATAGCAAGAAAGTAGCAATTTAGGCAGCATCAATAGTTGCTAAGTTTTAAATTTCTAGGATACATCCTAAAGGAGAGTTGAAGCCACCAAACTACAAATTCAGGGTAGCAAGTTAGAGGGTTTCAAAGCTGCAAATAGGTGAGCTAGAGAAGTTATTTTGGACAGTAAGAAGAGTTGCAAGTTCATCCAGTAAAAGGTAGCAATAAGGTGAATCTAATCACCTTGCAATCCTTCATCTACATAGATCATTAAGGTAAGCAACTTGGGTGCAAGAAGGTTCATTAGTTGAACTTTAATTATTTGGTTTGTTATCAAGTTCCATTAGGCACCTTATTAGGGTTTAAAAGTTGCAAAGAGAAGGTTGCATATTAAAGTCTTCAAGGGAGTGCAGAAGGTAGTTTCTTATAAGGATAAAACCTGCACATCAAAATAGGAGTTAGATATATTTTGAAAGAAAGAAAAATATCATCTTCCTATTATCTAGTTAAAGCAAAGAAGACATTACTCTTAAGTGAGAGTTGTAGAGATTATAGTGCATTTGAGAGTTATTATTAGTGCATCTTACAAGTTACTTTGAAGGAGAAATAAGGTGAGATTACTATTGCACTATTCTAGCTATTCTTAAGTGCATTAAGTTGAAGTTATCATTAGTGCATTATACTGATTACCCTTAAGGTTTTAAAGTGCATTAAGAGTTTATCAAGAAGGAAGTTTTAGTGCACAAAATAGGGTAAGAGTGAAGTTTCTAGAGACACTATTGAGCACACGAAACCTACAATATTTTGTGGTAAGGAGAAGCCACCAAAAGAGCAATAGAACCTCCAAATATTGGAGAAGAGAACCACCTTATCAAAGAAGCGAGAAAGCTTCAAAAGAGACCATAAAAGTCTCAAGTCTTTGGAAGATTTATTTACATCATTGCACCTTATTCTACATAGGAAATCAAGTGCAAAAGCTAGAGTGTCTAAGGACACTACTACAGTGAGCCTATTACAGTCTACAAGGGGCCGCATCATCAAGACAAAGGTGCACTAGAAAGGAGACTACATTACCCATATTTTAGCCATTAAAGTGGGCATTTTACATAGTCTAAATAAGTAGCTCTGACAGCAAAATATAGATCCATCCAAGGGCTCAATATCCTTCCATTAGAGGTGTCAAAAGACACCCAACTCAGCACCAATGCAACCATATTCAGTGCCTACATAGTGCACAAGGAACAAACCTGCATCGGTTCAAGAAATCTACGTAAGATAACACCATTACAAGGAGTGCAAGTAAGAAGGAGGACAACACAAAGACTACTTAACATACGTGGCCAAAATAAAAGTGCAAGGAGAGGATTACCATCGAAGGTTACCCAAGCACACGTAGGAAGAGCTTGGATGAATCATCCACATTGAAGCCAACTACCATCCAATGTAGCAAGCACCACCACCACCAAGAAGGAGCCACCATGAAGAGGAAGAAGCACCTTACATTGAAGAGCAAGAATGAGTTGGATGCACGCTAGAAAAGTCTTGATACAACTTGCAATAGAATTGAAAGGGCATCAAGGGAATAAGAGATGTTTTAGTAGCTTGAGCACATGCAAAAGAGTACCTACATTTACCCTAAAGGAGTAAGGCATCTTGTGCCACTTGGCACACAAGAAATAAGAGGTAGCAACTATTCTAACACTTGCAAGAGACATCAATGAGCACTCAAGAGGAGTAACACCCACATTATTACCTCAATGCTCATAAAAGGAGCATCTTCAATGCTCAATACCTTAGCTAACATCTTTCAGACCTGCATCGCATGGAGTTACATCTTGTAGGGTTAATAATAGGGCACCACCACCTAAGGAGAGGCATTGAGCAACATAAAAGTACCACTTGGCACTTGTTTCAAGGAGTGCATATTAATAGATGCCACTTGGAAGACTACGTAGAGAGAGAAGAAGCACATTTCCAGTGAGACTTGAGCATAGTAGTCAAAGTGCATTAAGAGGAGCAAGAGATGTCCTAGAAGAGTGTCGTTCGGAGGAAGAGCATTGAATGCTCATGGAGAAGATGCAAAAATTCTAGTGCTCATAGTTTACACATCGACATCAAGCCCAACACCAATCAGCATGTAGAATTCAAAGGTATATTTACACTAAATGTTTACTTTCATTAAAGTATAAAAGGAGGTATAAGGTAGCTTATATATCTAAGGTTAAAGTTATATTGCATTGGAGTATCTATAACCTTAGAAAGGAAAGCAATTAAATCAAAGAGTGCATAACCTTAAGAATTAGCTCAAGGAGCATTATATCAAATATTTGCAAATAATTAAGTAGGAGAAATAAGGGTTTCTACTTTAGATAATTAAATATTATTTTGCAAATATTATTTTCTAAAGTTCCAAAATAGGGAGATATAAGGTATACTACATCAAAACCTTAGACAATTGGAATTTAGAAAATTGATCTATTGAAGTTAAGGTTAAAGAAGGAAGTTCATTAATTGCTTAAAAGAGTTGGAATTTATTGCTTATACTTGTCTCATACTCATACTAAAGGGACAAAAGGAATCCAACCATAGAGAACTTCATCAAATTGAAAAGTGCATAGTTCAATAGGAGAAATAAGGTGAAATAGGAGTTGATTATTATCATTCCCAAAACATTACAAAATCAACTCAAAAGGTGAACTAATAATTGTTAAGCACTTTATCAAGATTATAGCATACTCTAATCACTAGGGAGACATAAGGAGTCCTACAAAACCTAAGTCTTAGAAAGGTTTTATCAAATTAGTTCACATACTCTACAACTAGGGAGTTATAAGGTAGCCTACAAGTGTTAGGTTTAGAGTATATTACATAATTTGGGTTATGTAAATGTACCACCTTAGGTACATAGTTAGATTAGGAGATTACCTTAGGGGAAATTTATCTAGTTACATCAAGCAATGTAATAAATGCACAAGTGGCAATGTGCAATTCATAATGTGCAAGGTATCCCTTGTATAACTAGGTAGAGTGTTGGTCAAGGAATATATCTTCCTATAAAAGGGCCTCATTGTAGTATATCAGTATCAAGTAATTATCAATTCAAGTTCTTATATAGTGCAGTGTAGTCGATAGTAGTGCTCCTGTATGGAGCACAATGTAGCTCTTTAGCTCATATTAATGGAGTGACCATTTCCTCCATATTGCATTGTAATTTCATCATTTCTATTTATAGTATATTTTAGTCATATTGCAAACTCACTTTATTTCATATTTATTACATATTATTAGGACCTACGTTAGATCTATTCCATTGCATATATCCTCAAAAGATAACAACAAGTACCATCATGACAACAAACAAATTCTTTCTTACATAATCCCAACTAAACCTACTATAGGTGATACAGAGATTTAAAAGTTTGAAGAAAGTGATGCAAAAGCATCAATGATAATAACTTTTGCCATTACAAATGAAATGCAACCTTACATTAGTTCATCAGGAATATCTACAGAAGCTTGAAAAATCTTATCCAAAATATTTGAAGGAAAGAATAAAGCCACTATCGTAAATCTTCAAACTCAGTTACATTCGTTGAAAATGAATAGTGGTGAAAGTATAGAAATATTCTTAAGGAAGGTAGCATATATAAATGAAAAATTATTAACCTTAGGAGAAAATATTGAAGATAAATTTCTTATTCAAGTAAATATGAGAGCTCTTCCAAATAGCTACAAGCACTTGGTTACATTTTTACAAATCCTAAGTAAAGATACATCTTTTGATGAGTTATTTTGTATTCTTTAATAATATGAGGTGGAAAATATAGTTAAATATTAAATGACTAACAATGCATTAGTTTCAAAAGATAATACATCGAGAAATTTTACCTCATCCTCAAAATATGAATACCATAGAATAACAGATATTGTCATGTATGCAAGAGAAAATAACATAGCACTAACTATTACAGATTTAATCCTAGAAACCAGAATTAGGGAAATTAGAAAAACTATGGAAGTCAACCAAATAGAGCATTCCAACCAAGTCAATATAAAACTCAAAATAATCCTCATCAATAAAAGTTTCAACATCCATACAATTATCCTCAATTGGAATATCAAGAAGGGAATCAGAAAGGACACCTAGCTCAAAGGATTCAAGAAATTAAAGAACTAGAAGAACCAATAGATGAACATGAAGTTAAAACTCTCTCAACAAAGATAGCATTTTATGAAGATACTAACTACTTGCTTGAATAGGATACAAAAAGCAGATAAGGAGAATACAAACTCCAGAACCAATATGAAGATCCATATTGAAGACTAAAGTCTTCAATACCCAAATAATGTAATAAAGGGGGGTGTTAGAGTATACTATATTATTGCGTACATGCTAATGTACCACGTTGGGTACATAACTAGAGTAGGAGTTTACTTTAGAGTAAATTTAGGTAGTTACTTCAAGTATTGTAATAAATACACGTGCCAATGTGCAATAATGTAAATGTGCATGTAGTCCACATGTACATGTGTCATAGGTAGAGTAAGGGCCAAGGAACCTTTCTTCCTATATATAGGCCTTATAGAGAGTGAATTCAATGTAGTAGAGAATATAGAGAGTGCATAGTATATATTGGTAGAGGAGTACAATGTAGTTCCTTAAAACAGTTTATGGAGTGTTCATGTCCTCCATTATATTGCATTGTACTATTTTCATAAACTTTCATTAATGGCATATTTATGTTATTGCAGAAGTTTATCTCTTTATTTTATTGCATATTATAGTGCTATTATCATACAGTCATCTTATATTGCTTATCTTACATCTTGTGGTTGCATTTCCTATATCATAATCTCATCGAAAGCTAATAGATTGATCAATCCATTAACATTGATCCATGAGGATGTTCATTACATCAATTAGCTAATTGTAACAACCCAAAACTACCAAGCCCAAAAATTTTGAAAGGAATAATTACAAGTAAAGGTTCTCAAGGGAGAAATATTTTTTAATTATCTCAACATTCAAGGTTTCACCACATTTGAGTTTTAAGTCACTGTAAATGACACTTAGTGGATAGGAGTGGCCAAATTTTATGTTTTATGGGGTTCACCTTACTAAACCTACACATTTAGAAGGATGCCAAAAGTGGTCCCCCCACCTTTCCCATACCCTCATTGGCATAGGACCATGTGACCATGATATAGGTATTATCCTTTAAGGTCCATAACACTTAAAGGGGGATGTTTATTCCCTAACCTAACTCTAAGTCCATCTAGGTAGGTTAATCAAGCATAGAACCTTGGTGCTTAGTTACCACACCTATGTGGGTTAACTAAGGTCATTACCACTTCACCAACAACTAACATGATCCTACTCTTAGTTACCACACCTCCATGGGCTAACTAAGGGATCACCACTGCTATCTTGTGAATGGTCCCACAATATTAGTTGAAGTACACTCAAGCCTTCTCATTCAAGGTGCAATGATTCACAAGAAAACTTGACTATTATATTTGCATAAATCCTTCTAGTTTCATGAGTCCCTAGCTATTACATTCTTGCAACTCCTCCTAGGTTTGGGCTTAAAAATTATTGACTCGAGTGAAAAACACAAGCTTATACTGAGAGGCGGGGTGAACAATATAAGACCACTTTTTACTTTTCTTTTCCAAACAATATTATGCAATATATCAATAATAATATCAATAGAAGTTTCAAATCAATGCATAAATCACCACACACAATAGATATACCAATTTAATGTGGTTCATCCAATGTGGGCTACGTCCACGGAGAAAATATTTCACCAAAATTTTCTCAATAAATATCTTGGGAGTCCTTCCCTATTACAATGTTTATGGACATTTGTACAAAGGAGACACCAATACCCTAATCAAGTTTATGGATATCTATCCATAGGAGACACCAATCCCCTCAGTTGGTTCATGGATCTCTATCCACAATACAACTCCTTCTCCTCTGCTCTGGCTAGTGATCCTCTATAATACTACTACCTCCACTACACTAGCTTGTGGATCACTCTCCATTGAAGACTCTATCCTCACTTAGAATATCTCTTTCCTCACTATCCTAGCTAATGGATCTCTATCCATTGGAGACTATTGTCCTCTATTCTATCACCTCCAAAGCTTACTCTCAACTCTGTCTCAAATTTGCACTAAACATAGTCCTTCGGTCTAGCACAAATCTACTCAATCTTTATATTTTATTTGTACTAAAAATAGTCCTTCGATCTAGCACAAATCTTCTCAATCTCTATCCTCAAATATTCACTAAACACAGTCCTTTGATCTAGCACAAATCTTCTCAACCTCTATCCTAGTTTGGTACAAACCTATCCTCAAACATGTCTTCAAACATTAACACAAAGCTTGATCCAGTCATAAATCAACTCTACTAGATCTGTCCCAAACCTTAACTCAAGGTTTGAACAAATAAATCAATCAAATATGCTCTCAAGTCTTCTCTAATACTTACTTCAAATCTTCTCATAAAGTCCTCACTAGAACTTGTCCAATCTGCTCAAAAAGTCTTCACCAAGACTTGTCTCAACTCTGCTCAATAAGTCCTCATTAGAACTTGTCCAATATGATTGTAAGCTTCCACAAAATCTCACACAAATTTGTCCTTAAGTCCACTCTAGGACTTACTCAAATAAGCTCACTAGCTTTCACAAAAGCTTGTTCAAATCAACTCAATCAATCATAGAAAACCTCTTCAATCACACAACCAAGTTTCACACAGAATCTTATTTAATCTCATAGAAACATATAGAGAATGGTTAGAGACTCAATATGCTTCACACTCACAACAATGCTCAATCACTTTCAATCTCTCTTACTTTATCACAGAAACATATGGATAATGGTTAGAGACTCAATATGTTTCACACTTAATCACTTTCAATCTTTCTCAAATTAGTAAGGAACAATTTGTTTCACAGAACTTGAACTATCACTCCAACACTTCCAATCAACTCCACTCAACCAATCACTCAATGAAATCTTATTCAACAATGCTTATCAAACAAACCTCACATAACAATGATACTCATGATCTTTCACAAACCCTAGTTCAATCATATGAAAGCTTACTTCAATATTTTCAACAATGCTTATCAAACAAGGTTTCTAGTATCAACGTTCATTCTAGAAAACAAAACTCAACAATGCTTACCAAACAATCCTTTTCACTCCAACTTATCATTCACAACATCCAACAATATTTCACTCACAAGGAAGATATGCCCATACATTTTATTTGATGAAGTTTTGACCTCAAAACCTATCTCAATCACAATAACTCTCTTTTCCAATCTCAAGGGTTAGATAACAAAAATCTGTCCTTAATATTTCCTTTCAAAAATCAACTATGCCTTATCTCTCCTTTCAAAACAATTTTTATAATCTAACTTTATTTCAACAAAAATATCTAACACCCTTGGCACACCTTATTTCTCCTTTTATTAACTTTAACCACTCAAAAATCAAATACAAAAATAAAACTTTGCATACCCTTTTATCTCCCTTGTATAACTCTTTAACCCTTTTAAATATGCAATTTCCAATTAACAAAACTTTAAGAAATTAAAAATTAATTTCCACCTTTTGGATGCAACAATCAAACCTTAGCAATGTGAGTGCATACCATAGTCCAACTACCAAAAATGCCTCGATGGATTTCGAAAACACGCAAACCCCTCTGTCCAAGCACCTTTGCACAGTGTGCACCCACCAAGTGGGCTATGTGCCTCCACACAAAGGGAAAGGCACGTGCCTTCCCTTTATTCCTCTTTAATAGTGCAGACCAAAACTCTCTCTGCTTGCCAAAAATGAAGACAACGAGAATCAAACCCCTAACCTTGCACTTGAAAACATCTTAGCACAACCCCCGAATGCCAACCGCGCTACCCAGCACCTTGTAATTTGAATTGGGCTCCCCACTTACTTATCCTTTGTTCTGCTTCAATAAATATTTTAAAACACACTCAATACTTTCTCTTCACTTTGTGCATGAATTGCTATGGCATTCAATGTATCGCATGGATAATTATCTGAAATGAAACTTGCCCCTTCTTATATGCAATATGTCATGTGCTCAAAACATCGATGACCTTTTTCAATTCAATTTTAATTCAAATTAATTAAAACTTTATGCCCTTATAACCCTAACCTTTAGGGTTATTAAATTAAATCATAAACTAATTTATAATTAAATTATTATAATTAACTTATAATTAATTTAATAACTCTTAGAGTTAATCAAATTAAATTATAAATTTCTTTATAATGAAATTATTATAATTAATTTAATCTTTAGGTCTTAACCTTAGACCTTTAATATTATAATAAAATATTATAATATTTATTTTTCTTGGGCCTTCCTATTGCTCTTTAGACCTCATTGACCACCTTGAATATTATAATAAGGGATATTATATATTATTTTCCTTAGGTCTAGAAGCAATCTTTCTCTTGCACTACTCATTGAAACTGACTCTTGGCATCCTTCCTTTTGTCCTGCTCACTGAAACTGACTCTTGACATCAATGACAAAAAAACCTACTCATATTTCCAACATAGAGTCCACAATATATTGTAACCACCCGAAGATAAACTTATCTTAAATAATTATTACACTTAAAACATAACTCTAAAGTAAAGCAAAATACATCACATCATATCAAAATCTCTTTAAATAAAGTCATGTTGGTCACGAATCTGCCACAGGAAAGGATTTTTACAATTGCGCCCTAGACCCGGCCAACATTGAAAGGCTGGAAGCAAGAAATGGCTCCCAGACCAATCTCCAGAGTGGGCTGGTTCCCTTCACTATTCTAAACTTGGTTAAGATAAGGGTTCTTTGGAAAGAGATTTAAAAGGTTGCGAAAGGAATGGGAAATATGGCCACGAGCCGAAGTGATGGGATCAAAAAAACAACAACGAGGAAACTACAAACGCAACAACAGCAAGTAACACAAGAAATCAGCTTCATCCTCGCACAATCACATGCCGCAAATCCCTCCAAACCCACATTCCAGGAATTGTACCCTGACCGCAGTATTTAAATCCAGTATGCAGAATTTAAATGTAATAGCAATGCAGGAGTACGAATGCTATTAGAAATGCAGAAAATAGAAAGCAAATTCATCCATGCGACGCTTGAAAAATTAGAAGTCGATCCTTGTATTCCCGCAAATACAATTCCAGTTTCTAGCAGCAAGTTTTTCCAACCACCCTTTCAAATGAAGCTTACATTGGTTTTTATAGAGGGCCGTCCTCTTTGCAACATTAAATATTTGAAACCGACTTCCTTGTGATCTACAATTATGCATTGGAAATTATGCACACGATCCCCTTAATTGCAGCCTTGGAGACCCACAAAATTGAATGCAATTTACATGTCAGCTTCGAAGAACCACCTTCATTAAATTGTTTTTTTAAAATATGCATGAAACCATTGACTCAATCCATGAACAACAGCTTCGAACTAATAAATCCTTCAATTTTGGTGGCCTGGGCACTTCTTTGACCTTGAATGCATTGGAAATCCTCAAAGTATTTAATTTTGGACTGCATTTAATTCTCGGAACTCACAAAACTGCATTGGGCCACAGCTTAAGCATGCATAATTAATAATAACAATAAATGTGGCAAAAATGCCAACATTCTTGGCGGCTCGCGGGGTATACAGCTTGCTGTATGCAAGAATCCAGGCCTTATTCTATTGGGCACAGAGTCATATCCGAACAGAAGCTGGCTTCTGCAATACATGTGCTGCTGAAAAATTGAAACCGAAAAAACTCGCATATAACTGATTATGAAACGACTAATGGAACGTGATGATGGAGTGAGCTCTTGCGGTTGCGCAAGCGGTGACTGCAATGGAATGATGAAATGAAAATGAACGAAGTTATGGAGTGGGAATGGAACTAGGAAAGCTGTGAAATGAAATGAACTAGACTATTAGAAAATGCGTAAAAGACTAAACTTAGAGGAAAGGGATAAGAAGGGACGGGAAAAAATAGAAAAGGAAAAAGAAACAACAGCTGTGGCTTATTTTGATTTAATGCAGAAGAAACAGAAGGAAGAAGATGAAGAAAGGAAAGAGAGGAAATGGGGAAGGGAAAAGAAGAAAGTGCTAGAAAGCCACCAAACTGTTGGGAGGAGAAAAACAAAGGAAAAAACAAGCATCTACGGCTCGCAGGCAACAAGAGCCGAGATGAACAAATAAAAACAATACCAGTTTTTTTTTTTCTTTTCTCTTCTTTTTCTATTTTTTTTTGTTTTTTTCAAAATACTATATACAATAATGCACGACATGATTGGCATGTCGCCACCAGACACCCAATCTCAGAATGTTATCCGGTAAATCTGCAATGTCCCGACCAGATCTGATCATACTTAAGTCGGTCCTTGAAATTAGGTTGGCTCCTTCCTGAAGTTCTCCATGGTGCGGATAGGATGCAATTTAGCAGATTATCCTTCTTACTAGTACCCCCATGGAAGACTTCTTCAGGTCATTGGATGTAGTGGTTGGAACCAACACCACCACTTTGCGGACTTTATCGGTCGTGGGCTGAGTACTGAGCTCCTCTAACTCCTTGATGTGATCACGGGGCTCTTCAAGTGAGAACTCGGATTCTGGGATCTCCTCAGACTCTGAAATTTGCACTTGTTCTTCTACTTGGCCCATCTCTTGATGAAAACTGCAAGCAACCATATTGTTCATTGCTGGAAAAGTGCTTGCATGTCCCAATCCTTGAATTTGGACAAGATCTGTCCCTTGAGCTCCACATGACTGCATCTTAGGGATCTGGCATGAATGTGCAGGGTAAACAGGAGCAGCAACCACCGGAGAAGGTAATGGAGTTTCTCCCCACGGTAATTTTCCTGATAAGTGCAACATCTGTTCTGCTCGCACTGCTTCCTCGAATATTTGTGGGAACTGTTGTTCACCTGACTGCAGCAAAAAGAGACCTATGTCAGAGTTAAAAGCTCGAACATAAAATAGGTGGGCTTGGGTGGGTGATGGACGGATCTTCTCTGGAATTCTCTGCCAGCTTCTCAAGAATCGGACATTGAAGTCCGTGATGCTCTCTTGAGGTGCTCTCTTGATGTACATGAAAAATTGGTAGAGATCCAAAGAACTGTAGAAAGGATCTTCGTCAAATCTTTTGATCAGTGCTCCCGCTAGATCGTCCCATGAGCTGATGCTTTGACATTTGAGCAGTCTGTACCACTGCAATGCTCTTCCTTCCAAAGACTGAACCAGAAGTCGGATCATAACATCTTCGTGTTCTATGACATGGATCATGGACAGAATAGCAATATCTTCAACATGTGTCAGAGCCATGCCTTCGGTACCATCATATTTTGCCAGGTTCTTCAGGGCACCTTCGGGAATTTCATGCCGAACTTGGAGATTCAGAGGGCCAGGATCATCCCATCTAGAAAAAACCCTCGCCTTTGTGGCAGTGGTCTGCGGAATCACGGCCATCGCCATTAAGTCAGAGTCGCCAGATGAACATTCTTTGAAATTTTTTTCTTTTTTTTTTTAAACAAAAACAGGCGTCCACGAACAGATCTTCAACTCAGCAAAGTCGCCAGATGAACTTACAAATCTCCGCTGTGAGGCCAAGACAGCTCATCAAATCTTGAGACCTCCGGGTGTTAAAACGTGCCAAAACTGTTGGCACCGGTGGAGTTATCACTTTGGAAAATTATGCGTATCCCACCGATTATGAATTCTTGGAGACAGAAAAAGTCTGTCCCACCGGGCGTGCCAAAAACTGTTGGTCACGAATCTGCCACAGGAAAGGATTTTTACAATTGCGCCCTAGACCCGGCCAACATTGAAAGGCTGGAAGCAAGAAATGGCTCCCAGACCAATCTCCAGAGTGGGCTGGTTCCCTTCACTATTCTAAACTTGGTTAAGATAAGGGTTCTTTGGAAAGAGATTTAAAAGGTTGCAGAAAGGAATGGGAAATATGGCCACAGGCCGAAGTGATGGGATCAAAAAAACAACAGCAGGAAACTACAAACGCAACAACAGCAAGTAACACAAGAAATCAGCTTCATCCTCGCACAATCACATGCCGCAAATCCCTCCAAACCCACATTCCAGGAATTGTACCATGACCGCGATATTTAAATCCAAGTATGCAGAATTTAAATGTAATAGCAATGCGAGAGTACGAATGCTATTAGAAATGCAGAAAATAGAAAGCAAATTCATCCATGCGACGCTTGAAAAATTAGAAGTCGATCCTTGTATTCCCGCAAATACAATTCCAGTTTCTAGCAGCAAGTTTTTCCAACCACCCTTTCAAATGAAGCTTACATTGGTTTTTATAGAGGGCCGTCCTCTTTGCAACATTAAATATTTGAAACCGACTTCCTTGTGATCTACAATTATGCATTGGAAATTATGCACACGATCCCCTTAATTGCAGCCTTGGAGACCCACAAAATTGAATGCAATTTACATGTCAGCTTCGAAGAACCACCTTCATTAAATTGTTTTTTTAAAATATGCATGAAACCATTGACTCAATCCATGAACAGCAGCTTCGAACTAATAAATCCTTCAATTTTGGTGGCCTGGGCACTTCTTTGACCTTGAATGCATTGGAAATCCTCAAAGTATTTAATTTTGGACTGCATTTAATTCTCGGAACTCACAAAACTGCATTGGGCCACAACTTAAGCATGCATAATTAATAATAACAATAAATGTGGCAAAAATGCCAACAAGTCATAATTCATTTAATCAAAAGTGTTATAATAGATAAAAAAGTTTATCTCTTAAATAAATCCCATATTTTCTTAACTCAAATGCTTGGCATAAGCTTCAAAGTATTCATTCTTATAACATAAATTCTTTAACATAATAAACCAAGTATTTAACATAGATATGCATTTCTGCAATTGATAGAACTCAATACTAGCTATCCAAATAAAAGATTGCTAAAACTAGTTTAATGTATAAAATCCCAGATACCATGAAAGCAACAAAATCTTTTAGTTTATACAATTCAAGTTTACAAAAATCATTGAACAAAATATTATTTTACATAGCTTGTGTTTTTCCACATCATCTAAATGTTCAAAGCACTATGAATACATCTTCCAATGATCTACAATTCATCTATAAATATGCAAGCTTCTTCATGATGAGGAATCCACCCATATCTTAAAAGGAATACTTAGGGATCGAACAACTATAAATGTAATGCAACCTTAACATACCATTTCCAAAATAAAATCATCCATGCATTAAATAAATAAATAGGCCAACCAATAATAGAATCCTATACTTCTATTTATAATGATTCCTTAGTCCACAAGAATCACTATAATAGTTTCTCTTTTAAAACCCACATACAATAATACATCTTATAAAATAGGATCCCATTCTTCTCTTTATAATGATTCCTTAACCCACAAGAGTCTCATGAACCACTATAATAGTTTCTCTTTCAAAACCCACATCTAATAAAAGAGAATATCAAACTTCTCTTTATAATTGTTTCTTAACCCACAAGAGTCTCAGGAACCACTATAATAGTTTATCTTTTAAAACTCACATACAATAATACATTTAATAAAATAAAATGTTATAATTATCTTTATAATGATTTCTTAACGCACAAGAGTTTGAGAAACCACTATAATAGATTCTCTTTCAAAACTCGCATACTATTAGAGTATATTACATCATTTGGAACATGTAAATGTACCACCTTTGGTACATAACTAGAGTAGGAGTTTACTTTAGAGTAAATTTAGTTACTTCAAGTATTGTAATAAATGCACAAATATTAATGTGTAAGTTGTAAATGTGCATTTAATCCATATGTACATGAGTCATAGGTAGATTAAGAGCCAAGGAATCTATATTCTTATATAAATACCTCATAGTGAGTGATTATAAAGAGAATCATATAGAGTGTAGTAAGTATAGAGAGTGTGTGTTATAGTTTAGTAGTATGGTACAATGTAGTCTTTTCATATCATTTCATGGAGTGTTAATGTCCTCCATTCTATAATAGTGTACCATTTTCATAACTTTCATTAATGGCATATTTTTGAGTTATTTTTAGATTTTCATCTCATTATTTTCCTACATATTATTGTGCCATTAGTTTATAGTTATCTCATATTAGTTATCTTGCATCTTATGGTTGTTCTTCCTATAATATTATCCCATCAAAAGCTAATAATGATATCATAGCACATGGTAGATCAGATAGGAAATAGGGAGAGCCACAAAGAGATATTGAGAGGAGTTTAGAAATCTCAATTCCAAAATTTTGAGATTACATTTGGCTAGAGTTTTTCCATAGGTTTGTAAAAAAACTCGTGAAGACTAGGACTTAGCATAAATTTCACTAGATTGATAAATCAACTAGTGAAGATTAATTATCTCTAGTATTGAACTTAGTTATCTTTACTGAATGTTAAAGAATCTAATTGGCTAAGCTAATGTAATTTAATTAAATGTTAAGGTTCACCCATGATATTTGAACCTTGGTTAAGAGTGTGAAACTCTTCATTCTATACTAGTTGTTCTCCTCATAGGCTTCCAAGATATCATTCTCATCATCACTATTTATTTTTTTATGGGATTAGCCTCACTTATTCTTAACACTTGTGATACTATTTTTAATTTTTCATATAAATATCTCTTTGAGTTTCCTCCTCTCTTTTTTTTGTCTTTGTCTTCTTTTTTCATTCCCACCAACAAATTCTTCTTTATCATTTTCTTTAATTTATATTATTCATAGTGAGACTCATCATATATATGTTTTTTTTGCTTTGAAGGATTTGAAGTGCAAGGAATAACCTTAAAAGTACTCTCTTCTTTCTTCTACCTTGGAAACCCTAAAGTGCAGGGGAAAAGCTCTACATTACTTTCATTTCTCTTATAAGGAGAGGATTCTATACTAGGGTTATGCATAGTGGTGAATCATTTTTAATTTGTGAATATTAGCATTTTTTAAATTCAAAATTGGTGAATTTGAGGACCCTCGACATCGACCCATTCGTTCAAAAATTTTGGATCCAAAATATTTTTAGGGGTTAGCTCACCCCATGATAATAATTTAATTTTTTTTTTTTTAAATCACCAATACTCTCACTACTATTGTTCCTTTTAGAGGCAATTGCTATGACCAAGCTTTTATGTTACTTGAAAAAAATAGAAAACATGAAAAACAATAGATGGCTTAAGGCAGTTAGGGATGAAGAGCTACATAGGTGGAAGAACACATGGATGAAATAAAATCATAAATGGATGAAACATTGGGAAATCAACATAAATGAATGCCCAAATTTCAATAAAGACATAAAAAACTATGTGAAAGAAAATTTTAGAAGTGGAATGTGGAAAAATGCAAGCAAAAGAAAATACAATACTATATTGTATGACCACAAGAAAAAATCATATATAGGAGCTCAAATAAAGTGGAGGAAAAAAATAATTAGATGTAAGTTCTACTAATAATACTGTGATTTCTTCCATTACAGTCATAATACTTTGTTACAGGTAAAACGATATTTAAAGTGAGTTGGGAAGCTTCCTACAAAAGAGTTTGGAAAAATATATTCTTTAGAATAAATCTAGCACCATAAGCAACATACGGAAGAATGAAGATTTCAAGGCCTGAAGAAAAGGTCCCATTACTAGATATTGCAGACCTACAGAGTGCAAAATAGAAAATGCCATAGGAGCCTTGTTACAAATTCAAGGGAGAGAAGAAGACTCTAGTGAAGAGTCCCAATGAAGATAGGATATTGGTGATCTCTAGTGTAAATTGAAGACTTCACCCTAAAGAAGCTGAAGAGACCCTTAGAAGGTCCAATTACAAAACTCCTAGTTTTGGAATATTGGAGGTTGGTGATCTCCATTAAAGCCTATAGATTGCAAAAGTGAAGAAGGACTAGAAAGGTCCTATTCTAGATTCTAGTAGTAATATATTTCAAAGATCCAAGAGGAATATATCATTACCAACACTTCCATAGTAGAAGGTTGAAGGAAAGGTCTCATTTGGAAGACCATAAGAGCTATGATATTGAAGACCTTGGTGAGGTCTCAAGGAGAAATAAGGAGGAGGCTTGGTGAGCCTCATTAAAGGAGATCCAAAGAAGGCCATTAAAGGAGTTCTTAGGAGAATTCATTGGAGAAATTTACCACCAAGGAGAAGTTCTTGATAAAGGAATATTTTGGGATAATTATCGCCATCTAACAACAAGCCCAAAACTAATATAGATTTGGCAAGGAGCTTACCAAATCTTAGAGGAAATTGGTGAAGACCTCAAGAATTTCAAATTCTTGAGAAGATGGCCTAATATTGAATTTAAAATTTTATAAGGAGGTTGAAGGAGAAAGAAGCCAAATATTACTATCAAACTTGAAAGGTTTGAAGACTACCTTTGAAGGCTAGAAGGCTCATTCATAAATAGGGATTTGTTGAATCTTCAGCAGAACACTGAAGGGTTCTTGAAGGAAAAACTCAACTATGATTTGGGGGAATTCCCTACCAAATTTTTGAGTTTCAAGGATAACATTTTAGTGCAAAAATTGACTATGAAAGGGAAGCAATTAGGACAGCATTACTAGCTATAGAAATTTAGATTTCTAGGATACATCTTGAAGGAGAATCAAAGTCACCTACTATAGTTAAAGGGTAGCAAGTTAGAGGTTTTTTGGAGCTGCAAAAAGGTGAGTTAGAGAGTTGTTTCAGACAGCCAAGAATAGCTACAAGTTCATCTAGTAAAAGGGTAAAAATAAGGTGAATCTAATCACCTAAAATCCTTCATCTACAAATATCATTAAGGTAAGCAACTTTGGGTGCAAATAGGTTCATTAAGTTGAACTTTAATATGGTTCATTACTTAGCTTCATTAAGCACCATATTACAGTTTGAAATTTGCAAGGAGAAGGGTTCATTTTAAAAGTCTTCAAGGGAGTGCAGAAGTCAGTTTCTTTTAAGGATTAATTCCTGCACAATTAAAATAGGAGTTAGATATATTTTAATAGAAAGAAAATATCATCTTCCTATTATCTAGTTACAGCAAAGAATACTACATTAAGTTGTAAAAAGTGTAGTGTATAGTTGAAGGTTAATTAGGAGTAATAAGGTGAGATTGCTATTGTCACTATTCCAATTATTCTTAAGATAATCAAGCTTGGAGATATTATTGGTGCATTAATACTACCTACCCTTAAGTTTTAAAGTGCATTAAGAGGTTATCATTGAAGGAAGTTAGAGTGCACAAAGTTGGGTAAGAGTGAAGTGTCTAAAGATACTATTGAGCATCCATAACCTGTTGCATATCTTGGTGAAAGTAAGTCACCAAAAGGAATATAACATAATAGCAATATTGCTCTCAAGAAATTGCCTCATCAAGAAGGTCAAAGGGTGTGAAAAAGGAATATATTCAACCTATTATCCTAGTGCAAGTTAAGGCATTGCAATGACCAGAAAGCATGTCTACAAGGCAATCATTTCAACAAGGTAAAGGGATAGATTTAAAGCAATAAAATAGATACATCAAAGGGCTCACATTACTCAAGAGTCAAGGTGCCTAAAGACACCATATCCACCACCAAATAAAGCACCTATAGCAAGCATCAAACCTACAACATCAAGCTAATACAAGGAGGCCATTATCGATTGCTATCTACAGTAAAAAAGGGACAACATTAATGTTATTTATCTATTGCACTTCTAAGTAAGAGATAGCATTAAATATTGTACAAAGTGGCTATCATCTATCATCTATCAATGTAAAATGAATAGTGCTAAAAATAAGCATGAATAAGAAAGGTACAAGGAGCTTTATCCAAGGTAGACTTTGGATAAATTACCAACTAAAACAAAGCTCCCATAGCTACCATTGGAGTTCCATAGAACCTCCATCAAAGCATTCCTCATCACCTTAGCTAGATCCACCCACACAACATCTATGTTGGTTTGGAAAGAAGGCATTGGAGATAAGTTATCAAGAGCATTTACTGGAAAAGGATATTCAAGGTATAATACATTGGAGGGAAGGTCTATGCAAAAACCTGAGTGCCACTTGTAATATGGAGCCAAGGTATCTTGTGCCACTTGGCATAACCATTCTAGGTACCCTCACATTCCTCAACATATGTCCAGGAGAAGAATGCTCAAGTGATAATCTAACATCTATCTTTGAGCAATTACAAGCATCATTGGGAGGTTACTTGCCACAATCATCATTGCAAGGAGGAATGAGCATTGAAATAACCTAAGTCTCAATGTCCATCTTTAATGTAACTCTCAAGTGCCACTTGTCCAAAGTCTAAAGGCATCCATGCTATTTAAAGCACCTAAACCTAAAAGGGGAGCAAAAGTGTATTCGTAGTGAGCATTAAGTGAGAGCGAAATCAAGGTACACGGTCAAGCATTGAAGGGAGGAGTCTAAGAATTATTCAAGAGGAGGGAAAGATGCCTATTTGCATTTAAGAGCCTCTATCATTTGCAAGAATGCATAGGAATTTAGAATGAACTCCATACACCAATCAACATGGATGAAATACCTTACAAGGAAGGTAAAAGTATTACTTGATTTAAATCTTACTTTCCTAAGTTAAAAAGGATTTATAAGGTGCCAAATTAAAGGTTGAAAATTCTATTATTGCATTGCATATCAACCTTAGGAAGAAAAAAAAAGCAATTTCATTACAACAATATATCTTAAGTGATATTATCAATGGCTTGATATCTAAACCTTACAATATTTGAAAATAATTAGTTTAGGAGGTATAAGGTTTTCAACATTGAAGAATTAAAAATTATTTTGCAAATATTATTTTCTAATATTCCAAAGTAGGGAGATATAAGGTATACTACATCAAACATAGATTATTGGAATTTATAAATATTAAACTATTGGATATTAAAGTCTATAAAAGGAAGTTCATTATTTACTTAAAGGAGTTGGAATTATTTACTTACACTTATCTCATACTCATACAAAAGGGACAAAATAAATCCAACCATAGAGAACTTCAAATTAACAAGTGCATAGTTCATTAGGAGAGATAAGGTGAAATAGGAGTTGATTATTGTTATTTACAAAACACTACAAAATCAACCCAAAAGGTGAACTATTACTTACTAAGCACTTTATCAAACTTATAACACATTCCAATCACTAGGGAGACATAAGGAATCCTACAAAACCTAAGTCTAGAAAGGTTTTATCAAATTGGTTCAAATACTCTACACTAGGGAGACATAAGGAAGACAACTTCAAAAGGTTTATTATGGAGGAAATAATTAAGAATGCATTCAATGAGAATATTGAAATGATATTTCATGAACTTAGGTTCTATTCACAAAATCTAATAGAAAAATTTGATGGATTCAATCTCTTATCTACAAAGTTGAAAGAAATATTCTCTTTATTTTTGAAAGAAGCAAAGGAAGAGAACTTTACAACATTAATTGGATATCTTCATGAAAATCTATTCAAAACTTGGTGGAATACTCAAAATATGATTATTCTCTCTCCAGAAGAGTGCTTAATGTTCTATTTGTCATTAATCACTTTTGAGTTCTTTAGAGGAATGAAACAAAAGAAAGTAAATGTTGGTAGTGAATCCTTGAATCCAAGTCAATTTTATTGTGATGATAGACTAACTCATCATGAAGTAGATATTCCTCTAGTAACAATGTAGAAACAAAGAAGGAGGAAGAAAAAACATGGTAGAAGAAAACAAGATAAAGATCCTAATTTGGACACAAATAGAGAGTATAATGAAGAAAGCACAAAGACTAAACTAAATGAGTATGATCAATCCAAAGAACTGAAAGAACCTATAGTTGAACCTGAATTCAAAGCTCTCTTAGCGAAGATAACATTTTATGAAGACACTAACTACTTGCTTGAACATGACACAAATAGTAGAGGAGAATTTAAACTCCAGTACCAGATAAAAGATCCATATTGAAGACTAAAGTCTTCAATACCCAAATAATGTAATACAAGGGGGTGTTAGAGTATATTACATCATTTGGGTCATGTAAATGTACCACCTTTGGTACATAACTAGAGTAGGAGTTTACTTTAGAGTAAAGTTAGTTGGTGTAGACACCTAAAACATGTCATGTTCAAGGAGACTACTCACATGGGTACACTCATAGGTCATGTGACTAAACCTTGGGACCTTCCAAGTGTCAAAAGTGGTTTTTACCACTCATATGGGGCATTTTCAGCCCATCCAAGCCTGGCCATTGTAGACCAGAGCGGCCAGAATCCAGCCATTGTAGCTCAGAGCGGCCAAACCTTAGCCACTGCAGATGACAGCGGCTAAGCTTTAAATGCATTTTTTTACCCATCCAGCCTAATCTTGGGTGGAAGTGGCAGTCTGCATGCAATAAGGATGAGCGGGGACAACTTTGCATTCCTCCTCACAGCCAGTCTACATGGAAGACTCAAGTCCAGATTTAGACTTCAGTTAAACATAGAAAAAACAAAGAGCTTCTCATGCTAACACCTAGTACGTATGAGGGATTCAGTCCTAGGGTTTGAACATTGACCTAGGGCTTCAAACACTTTATAAGGAGTAAACCTAAAAGCACTAGGGGACCTTCTTAGACCTTCTTTTATCAATCAGAGAGAGAGAACATCATACATCAAAACTTTGAACAGGTTGGATCATTGAGGAGAGCTTCTAGAGACTTGGAGAGCTTCCCTTGGAGATCGATTCTTGTAGCGGAGCCCTATCAGATTGGAGGGAAAATATGAACACATAAGGTAATCATTTTAACATTAGTAGAAGACTTGAGCCCATAGCCTTTGGATCAATAGAGAGAGATTTCACCTTAGCGATCATTATCCTAGATAGTGGCCCGCAACCTAGTCTAGGGTTTTAGGTGTTAGTTTCTTTTATTCTGCTTTCTCTTTCATTTCATTAGCATAAGCTTTATTTTAGTTATTCGCATTCATAGTACTAGTTTCATTACATTTTTTCCATTGAGCTTATTCATTGCTAACAACCTCATCCAAGGAGGCAATCTCGGACATCTAAGCGTGTGTTGTTGTTTCATTGATTTTAGGGCTACAGGTTCAATCGAGAAAATCCACAACATACGAGAGCAAGAGGATCCCTCTAGCAATCAGACCTAGAGAAGGAGGCATATGTAAGCCCTCATACATTTTTATGTGCATCATCGAGAAGCCTTATAAAGTGTACCCCCTATGCGAGGGGATATTTTATACACCTACTGCCCTCTTTGTGTGTAAAATCATGTATCAAATGAAGGGTATCCCTTAGAGGGATTCATATGTAACCGGATATTGGGAATATCAATACAAAAAGCATTCATTCATTTATTTCTTTACATTCTAGTTATATCTGCTTTATGCCTTTCATTTATTGCATGTTTAACATTAAAGGATTCAATCGAATCACAAGTAGAGTAGTTAGTGGATGATGCACCGCTTCCTCAGGGTCACTACAGATGGTGATCATGGTGGGACCCCTACCCAGTTCTTTAGTTTACTTTCATTTTTTACCGCTTTACTGACTCAAGTTTTGTGTGTAGGTTTAGCCACTCTGATCTACAGTGCCACACTCTCTAAAGAAATCCCTCTAGTCTACAACGCTAAAAATTTCACTCTGGTCGACAATAGTTGGAATTAGAGTGCAGCAGAGGTCAAAACATTGATTCTCTAAGATGGATTAAAGGTTGGTACAACTTTTCTGACACTTTATAGTTCTCTATCTATTTTATTCTCTTAAAAATAGTGATAATTAAGACATATTTCAATTTGGAAAACTGAAAGAATGAAAGAGAAAGAACTTGCATCTTGCACATCTTAGGTTTCCTTTTAGATTTTCCACTAGGCATTGCTAGGAACAATGACTTCTATCTGTAAATTTTGCCCTAGAATCCAATGTGCTAGAAACTATGTGTTGGTTTGCTTGCTTTGAGGCCTTTCTAAAGGCCATACTTGCACCTAATAGAGTGCATCCATTAATCTCATAGTAGCTATGCACCTTTCTAAAAATTGAAATGCATTTTGCATTAGGCATATAGGAAAGAGTCATTGTTGTTGTATGATGCATTCTTATTCATGCAAACTTAAAATGAACCACACACACACATGCATATTTTAAACATTGGGGAGTTGGATTTCATCACCAACCCTCAATTCAATCCGGTGACATTGGCATTCATCTCCTTCCATCGATTTTTCCCCTAGAGCTTCCTAGAAATGGATTGAGGAACTTACTTATAGTGATACTAAGTTACTTGTGTTCAAACTATCTCCCACTATTGGAACAATCATTGGTTCAGAGTGGAAGAGCTAGGCGAACCCCCCACTAGGATTTAAGTGGTGTACCCTAGTCTCTTTTGAGAAATCATGTTTGGCATGAGTGTTCTTGATTATCACTATGGATGAGTCTCCTCATTCTAAATCCAAAGCAAGAACAAGAAACAAGAAACAACAAAACATCAAAATACAACAAACAGTTTAGGGCACACTTAAATTTGTAATCAAGATAAACATTTGCTTGATATTGTTTGGTCATATTTAAGTGCAACACAAAAGCTAAATTCCCAAAAATAATGGTCAAAACAAGAAGTAAACATCCTCGGTCTGATACCGAGGGAGAATCTGAAGCAACACATACCCTTAGGCGAAGTCGTAGTAACATTGAAAGACCTACTCGAAAGACCGTGAGACGCAGTTCCACGAGTCTAAGGGGTGATAACTCAACCCTTGGGGGATCTCCTCGAGAAACCCCAAATAGGGAACCACATCAAGGAACTACATCACATAAACACAAAGAGGCCTCATGACCATCATCATCAAGGAGACATGAGGAAACCTCAAGGGCTTCCTCTAAACACACAGAAACTTCTCAGAGACATGAGGAAGCTTCAAGAGCTTCCTCCTCACATAGACATAAGGAGGGTTCTAGACCCCATTCTTCACATAGGGATGATGAGGTTTCCCCATATCCATCCTCATGGAGGGTAGAGAGGGCCACAAAACCCTCATCACCAAAAGGACACACAAGAGTCACAACATCCCAACATTCACATGAGACACTTAGAACAGATCAGCCCACTAAGGGGCAGGAAACTAGAGATACATCCAGTCATAGACATCAAACAGAAGATATCCTTCACACAAGAGGAAGGATTCCAATAGACTATGACCTCATTGGAGTAAATGGCACCCCACGAGATCAGCCATGGAAAACAAGATAGTTAGATGAGTTGGATCAGATTTATTCGAGACCACCTCCCAAAACCATAGCCACAGAGAATTCTGCATCTAGAAGTTCATGAACCATGACTTCTAAGCCCACTTCTCAAACTAGGGGTGCCTCAGGGTGACCCCATAGTAAACATATAGAGTCTGATCATAGAGACACTCAAAAATACACTGAACAAGTCACATTAGCTAGCAAGAGCAAAGAAATAGTAGAAACCTCTTCGAGAAATCTATGAATCAAAACCACTAGAACAGGATCAGATAAGCATGAGTCTTCTATGACCATGCAAGTTAACCATATGCGATGGTTAGAAAATGCCTTGTACAAAGAGTAAGAGCTTGTAGAAGCTCTCGAACATGATAAACAAAGAGAATGGTTGTTGCACCAACATGAGCAATATTTAAGAGAGCAAGTTGAGCAGCTAGCTCATATCAACCAACAAGAAAATAGAAATGATCATCAAAGAGATCAACACGTTGACTCACCAAGAGAGGAGCACACTAGACAAGAAGGAAACCCACAACAAAATCACCCTCCAAATCATGAGTGAAATCCAACTGGTGGGGAAAGGGTAAACCTAATAGAGTAGGATCAGGCACATCCTGAATCCCCTCATAGGAGGGAAGAAAATAGAGAAAATCAAATGGATAGAGGGTTACCTCCACCACCACCATGGGGGGTCTACAAGAGGAGGAACTCCTCACCTCAAAGGTATTCCAAGAACTTGCTAAAAATATGAAGTCCTTTGAAAAACAAGAGATGGTTGGTAGCCAACCAACATTGAGAAAAATACACAATCAACCATTATGTCCATATGTCCCTAGCCCCGCATACCCTAAGCATTTTGAGATGCCTAGGTTGGAAAATTTTAAGGGTGAAGAGGATGCACAAGAGCATGTTACCAATTTCATCAATGCATATTTTCATATTGAAGACAATGATGCTCTTATGCTCAGGACATTCATTATGACATTTTTGGGCGCTGCCACCCAATGGTTCAACCAATTGCCCAAGCATAGCATATCCAATTTTGAACAACTAGTGAATGCTTTCCTGAAATGTTTCTCTTTTGGTGCTAAGAGGAAAGTGAACCTTTCAGACCTGGCCAATTTGAGACATTATGATGATGAGCCAGTAATGGATTATGGGAATAGATGGAGAAGAGTCATGGAAAAATTATCATTCTCCATCCCCACAGAAGAGATCATCCGGATGTTCACCAAGAGTTGTTCCAAACACATTTCCCTCTTGCTACAACTTCAAAAATACCCCTCATTTGAGGAAGCCTTGGCATAGGCCAAACTCATCGAGGACATAAAAGTAGATGAGGGAACCATCAAACTCTGAACCAAGAAGGAGTGGAACAAAAATGACAAAAATGGCAAATACAAGCAGAAGCAGGCAAACCCTGCTCTAGTTAATCAAGTGGTATTGGCTACACCTAAGGATGGGGCTATGCACCAACCCCAAAATTATCAAGCACAACCCCCACCAACCAATTATGATCAAAAGAACAATCAAGGGTGAAACAAAGAATGCAAACCCCCTCGCTATTTCACACCATTGACAGAATCAATGCAATCAATCTTCAACCAATTGAGCGAGGTGGGAAATATCAGGTTCCCTGATATACCTCTTATAGATCCCAACCATCCTAAGCCAAAAGGATATAGGGAAGATCAATTTTACCCTTATCATAGGATACCGAGGCATAATATTGAGGTTTGCATTGGTTTCAAGCACCAGGTGCAAAACATGATTGAGGTGGGAGAACTTAAAGTTGACAACCCATTGGCTCCTGACAATAGAGATATGGGCATCTACAAAAACCTACTACCAAACCATGAGGTCCCTAGAGGGCAAGGTGCACAAGTCAATCAGGTCTGAATTGATACGCCTACCCATGGGTGCATTGGGATGGTTGAAATTGTCAATATAGCAACCAGGAGTAGATGGTATGGTCAACCGCAACCTCCTGCAGCTCCCATTAACGTCCCCACTGCACCTAGGTAGAGGCAAGGGCAAAACAACCTTCCAGGTCCACCAACCCGACCTGTGGTAACTATTCGGAGTAGACTTGAGCAAAACTTACAAATGACTCTGGCTAAGCTATCCATCTATGAGCTCATACAATAGTCCCCAAAGCACAGGGAGACCTTGATGGAGATTTTAAGGTCGATTGAGCTCCAACCACAAGATCCAAATGCATTCACCCATTTTGTGGGACAAGTACAAGAATTCCAAGAACCTGTAATTCGATTCTATGATTATGAGATTAAGACAGTACCTACTACCTTACTAGACCCTCCACTGCACATTGTGGCATCAGTCAATGATTTACCTTTTAAGCGGGTCTTGATCGATACAGGTTCATCAATCAACATCATCACAACAACAACAATAGAACACCTTAAGATCCCCAAGTCCAATATCATTCCAGGAGCCTATACATTAAGGGCTTTTAATGATGCTTTATGCAATACTATGGGAATGATAGTCCTACCTATCAAGGTGGGGCATAAGACCATCCCCATGATGTGTCATGTCTTGGAAGGGGCCATGCAATACAACATCCTCCTAGGGAGACCTTGGATAAGGGACATGAAATGTGTTCCTTCGATCTTACACCAATGTGTCAAGTATGTGCATGATAACAAAGTCTACATGGTGTTGGCTGATGAAGAGCCATTCAAATATGTTCATCAAGTGGATTGTCTAGGAGAATTTATGATTCCTTCTACCCACTTGTATGTAGGACCTTCATCTCCAACTACACAACTGAATGATAAAGACAAAGGGGTACAAAAAGACCCATCTACATCAACACCTCATCTTGCGCACAAAGTGACTAATGCTTCTAATAGACCATCAACATCTAAACCAAAAGATAATCAGAAGCTAAAGGCACCCATGGTTGAGGAAAGAAATCCCAAGGAAGTGCTAACCATAGACATTAAGAAAAGTCCAACTCCCATGGAGGAGGAAGATCTCCAAGATCAAGTTGAGGAGATACTAGAGCCCACTTCGCTAGTGTCATCTGTAGGATCATCCACATCACATGCGACAATACACTTGGCAAGTACAAGGATAGGAGAGTATCTTGTGTAGAACATAACATTTACGCCCATCATAGAGTCTGCACAAGACATGGGATGGCCAAAAGACCTAAGACCACCAGTGGGAATAGTGGTTCCACTTGGAATCCCTCCCAACCAGAAAAATTTCATCTATGCTGGACTAGACTGCGCCCATAAATCTATGGACATAGAAGAGGACAATGATGAATTATTCACTATAAATGTTCATTACCTCTCTAATCCTGAGTTTGCTCTAACCTACTTTGAGCATTGCCATTGGCATGGTTACGGTCTTGGTATATATGAGTAGGGGCGTAGACGGCCATTCGAGCCGCAATACCAGCTTCCATCTGATAGGTTTGGGTTAGGCTATCACATCAGAGGTCGAGATGACTCTCTAGCAGTAGCCTTAGATAGATTAAGCTTGGGGTTAGGAGAAGACATCAATTTTATTCCCTATCACCCACCAAGTGCAAGATATCCGAGCAACAGACAAGTGGTTGTGGTAAGCATACCACCTCCCGAGACTTATCATCCAAGCTCCACAATTGAGACCATCCCAATAGGTTACAACTCATGGGATGAGGAGCAAGAAGGAAATGGATATGAGGCAAGTGATGATGAAGCACAAGCAAGCTTAGCCTATCATGGGCCTCACTATTTACAAAGCTTTACCTGGTCCATCCACAATGAGAGTGGGTACATATCGGATGAAAGTGGCTATGAGTCAGAGGACTCAATAGAGAGAGCCTACCTAGGAACAAGGCAATGGCCCCATGACTTGGGGCAACATACTAATGCAAATGGCATCTTCATAAGTGATGAAGAATATGAGGATGAGATAGAGATGGCCTACTTAGGGCCAAGAGACGTGCCCCTTACCTTGGGGCCGCATACCAATGCTAATGGTTTTTGGATAAGTGATGATGATTTTGATGATGAGACTGAGATGGCTTATCTTGGACCTCACCACTTGTGATAGGTCGACATGTTGGTAGAAAGAGAAGTGGTACTTCATGCCATAGACCCTAGCTTGCAATTTTTGGGAGACCTATTGACTTGAATGTCATTCATCGCATGGTCAATCCCCCTCCACCTACATTCAAGGAACTCTTAGAGCCCAATGATCCTATTATCCGACCAGCTCATGGGCTAGATCCAAAGATTCCTTTTCCTCCAGAGCCTCATCATGAGTATAGAAAGGAAACCTCTGAGACAAGATTTCACCCATGTGGTTCTGGAGATTTCATTCCATCCATCAACACAATCTCCATTGATTTGACCACTCCACTTCATAACCCAATAGATCCCACTAAACCTTTGTGTCTTGATATGAAGGCTATTGATTGGGATCACATTGATTCACCCATAGAGCCTGAGGATATTTTCTCTAATGAAGAGACATTACAACCATTCCATTTTGCATCAGGTTATGCATATGATGTGTTCCATGTTAGTCTAGATCCTAAGTCAGTAGGACCTATAAATCCCATCGATGACATTCACTTGATACCCATGCCTCACCAATTGGAGGATGGGTCACATATGGCTATAGAAGTGACTTTCGAGGTGGACATCAGTGATGATCCTACTCAACCAAAGAAATTCAAGTTCAGAGAAAGTCTATCTCCAGAGGAACAAGCCATCATTATCCCTCTCCTCAAGGAGAGACCAAATCTATTTGCTTGGACTTATAAAGACATGCCAAGGATTGATCCAAAGTTAGTTGTTCACAACCTTTCATTGGATCCCCTAAAGAAGCCAGTCAAGCAAAAATTGAGGAAGATGCATCCAACCATCGCTTTGATGGTAAAAAATGAGTTGCAAAAACTATTGGATGTGATCTTCATAGTTCCCATCGACTATCCTGAATGGGTCTCGAACATGGTGCCCATGGGAAAACCAGATGGAAGAGTCCACATTTGCATAGATTTTAGGGACTTGAATAGGGCAACTCCGAAGGATTCATTCCCATTGCCAAACATAGATGCTCTTGTTGATGCCACTACAGGTCATGAGATGCTCTCCCTAATGGATGGGTTTTCTGGATACAATCAAATCTGAATCAAACCCGAAGACCAGCATAAGACTACTTTCATTACTCCATGGGGAACTTTCTATTACAAAGTGATGCCATTTGGCCTAAAGAATGTTGGTGCCACATACCAATGGGCCATGACATACATATTTCATGACTACATGCACACAATCTTGGAAGACTACATGGATGACTTGCTGGCCAAATATTTAGTATGACAAGAGCACGCTGAGATCCTTACAAAAGTCTTCGATCACCTCATAGAGCACAACGTCAGATTGAATCCTAAGAAGTGCATGTTTGGCATGACTTCTGGTAAGCTCTTAGGTTTCATCATTTCCAAGAGAGGCATTGAAGTTGATCCTACAAAAGTAGAAGCTATAATAGAAATGGCCGCCCCTACCAACATTAGGGAGTTAAGAAGCCTACAAGGCAAGGTAGCATCCATCAAATGGTTCATTGCACAATTATCAGACAAGTGTCGACCCATGAATCGGTTGCTATGCAAGGATGTCCCATTTCATTGGGATGAAGAGTGCCAACAAGCCTTTATAGAGATCAAAACATACCTAGAAACACCACCAGTGTTGGCTCCACCAAGGCCAGACATACCATTTTTGCTATACATATCGGCTACTGATTTTTCTTTGGGCACCATGTTAGCCCAAAAGAATGTGCAAGACAAAGAGCAAGTCGTATATTACATTAGTCGCACCTTGGTGAGTTATGAGCTAGGATATGCGTATGTAGAAAAGTTATGCTTAGAAGTGGTCTTTGCAACCAAAAAATTGTGACACTACATGTTGAGCCATACGACTTACGTTATATCAAAATAGAATCCTTTGCAGTATATGATGAACAAGACATATCACAATACACGTACTACAAAGTGGATCATGCTATTGATAGAATTTGATCTAGAATTCATAAGCCAAAATTCCATCAAGGGACAAGTCATAGTGGATCAATTAGCAGAGGCACCTCTTTAGGATAGCAAGCCTCTCACTATAGAATTGCTTGATGATGTAGTCTTCGCATTATCAGATCCATCAAAACTCGAAGAACCTGAGAAACAAAGAGACATGGCATTGTTCTTTGATGGTTCAAAGTGTGAGCAAGGGGGTGGAGCAGGGATAGTCTTTATCACACCATAGGGTGCTCCATTACCCTTATCATTCAAGCTAGACTTCCCTTGCATGAACAATAACACAGAGTATGAAACCTTGATCTTGGGACTCCAAACAGCCATTGCAATGGGCATTAAAATATTGAATATCTTTGGTGACTCCTTGCTCATAGTAAATCAAGTCAAAGGATTGTTCCAATGTAGGTGCCCACTCCTGAAATCTTACAAGGAGCTTGTTGACACTTACCTAGCCCGACTAGAATGGTATGACATCGAGGCAATCCCTCGTACATCAAATAGATTTGTAGACACCATGGCATATTTGGGATCCTTAATCCCTCAGAATCTATCTGTTGATTTCACAACCATTCATGTGAAAGTGCTCACATTTTCAGCAATACAACGTGAGGTTATTGACAACCTAGAGTCAGTCAACATGATCCAGACCGAACCAAATCAGGATTGGTCCTTCAAAGTTAGAGCTTTCTTGCAAATGGCCCCTTGGGAATATTTGATCTCTCAAGGTCCTATGGAGTGTGGAACAACCATTCATCACAGGATTGTTTCCCAATCTATGTTCACAAATGTTGGATCACAAGAGGAACATGTCATTTTATCCATAGAAGTTATGGCTTATCAGGATTGGCTATCCCAATTGCAGGATTTCCTGAAGCTTGGAATAATACCGTAAGGCCTGTCGCATGCTGAAAGATGAACATTTAAACAAAAGGTGACTAGATACATTTTTCTAGGAGAGATCCTTTATAGACGAGGTTACGATGGAATGCTCCTTCATTGTCTTGAGCCCCAGGAAGCATCTTGGGAAATTTTGCAAGCTCATGATGGTACGTGTGGTGGTCACTTCAGTGGCATGGCCATCATTAAATGCATTTTGAGAATGGGTTACTATTGGCCCACTATGGAAAAATACTGTTGTGAGTATGTCAAGAAATGCATCAAGTGTCAGCATCATGCAAACCTCACCCACTTGCCATCACAAGCCTTGCAACCCATCCAAGCAGCATGGCCCTTCTCGTAGTGGGGATTAGACTTGATTGGGAAGATCTCTCCCCCATATTTAGGCCGACACACATTCATCATAATGACCACTGAGTATTTCACCAAATGGGTCGAAGTGATCCCCTTAACATCGACAACTGGACCAAGGATTGCGGAGTTTATACTCCACAATATCATAAGTCATTTTGGGGTCCCTTCGAAGATTATATCGGATAATGGGCCATATTTCAAGAACAAAAATGTGCATGCTTTAATGAACAAATACCACATCCAACACAATTTTTCAACACCCTATTATCCACAAGCAAATGGGCAAGCAGAAGCCTCAAACAAAACAATCATCTCCATCTTGAGGAAAATAGTGAGAGATAATCATAAGGACTGGCATTTGTAGTTACCTCTAGCATTATGGGCATATAGGACTAGTGTGTGGATGCCCACTGGGGCAACACCATTTTCACTTGTATATGGCACTGAGGCCATCATGCCCCTAGAATTGGAGATTCCAACCTTACGCGTAGCATTGAAGGACTTCATAGATGATGACACCACGTGACAAGGCCACCTTGATCAGTTAATGCTTCTTGATGAATGATGAGTCAATGCCTTGGAGCATCTCCGCATTTATCAGAATCGCCTTGCATGAGCATACAATAGTAAAGTCCATTTGAGGGAATTCAAAGTTGGGGATCTTGTGCTCAAAGAAAACCAATAGAACTCAAATCTCACCACATTTGTGAGACAAATTTATAGTAAATTGGATAGGCCCCTACATGATTTCAGAGAAGGTTGGGCCTAGAGCATATCACCTCACATATTTGGATGGTATTGAAGAGCCTGAACCTCTCAATATCATTCATTTGAAGGCATTTCATACATAAAAATAAAAAACATTCAAATATGTCATAAAAATAAAAAACATTCAAATATGTCATAAAACAAAAACATTCAATATTTCATAAAAAATAAAAACATTCAAATTTCATAAAAAAAAAAAAAAAACAAAAAAAAACTCCAAAAAAAAAAAAAAACATCCAAAAATATCAAAAAAAAAAAAAACAAACATCAAACCAAAAAAAAAAAAAAATCCAAAGGCATCTTAAAGCCCTTTGGTCAAATCAAATCACAAAAAGCTCCAAAGGCATCTTAAAGCCCTTTGGTCAAATCAAATAAAATCATAAAAATGCTCCAAGGGTACCCAATCCGCTTGGTCAAAATCAATCAAAAAGCTCCAAAGGCATCTTAAAGCCCTTTGGTCAAATCAAATCACAAAAAGCTCCAAAGGCATCTTAAAGCCCTTTGGTCAAATCAAATCACAAAATGCTCCAAGGGTACCCAATCCGCTTGGTCAAAATCAATCAAAAAGCTCCAAAGGCATCTTAAAGCCCTTTGGTCAAATCAAATCAAATCACAAAAATGCTCCAAGGGTACCCAATCCACTTGGTCAAAATCAAAAAAGCTCCAAAGGCATCTTAAAGCCCTTTGGTCAAATCAAAATCACAAAAATTCAAAATAAAAAAATACAAAAACATTTGCATCTTACATCCATATCCACATAGTTGCATATCCATACATATCCATTGCATTCGCATATGTTATGATCACATTCTTACAAATGATGCCACAATTTGTATCTCAATCACAATATTCAAGTTCATCCTCATCCATGCATCCATGTGTGTAATTGTGTTTTTCAACACAACCATTTCATGTTGCTATACAAAATATACTAAGGTTTCCTAGTCTTTCAACCATGTCTAGTGGTCTTATCAAATTTTGTAGAAAGCCACCTTGATTAGTAGAGAGCAAGGTCTAGTTGTGATAATACCTTGGATATTCAAGATCCCATCACTAATTGAAACACTAAAATCCTAGTTGGTACAAGGGAAAGATGAAAACAACAAAAGTGGTCTAGGTTACCTTAAGTGAAAAGGATCTTCCTTGCTTATCCCCCTGTGCAACCGGTTTAAAGGTGTTGAGAATTGGCAAAAGGACAAGTTCCGCCCTACCCAAAAATGAGTGATTATCATCACTACATAAATCCCTTGCTTTCATTAAAACAAGCAAAAATCTTGAAACAAAGCACAAATTCAAAATTCCAATTTCCAAAGTCATAATTCAAAATCCCAAAATCAAAAAATAGTCAAAGTCGAAACAAACAAGTGAATTTCATCCTTACATAAATCCCTTGCTCAAAAAAAAAAATCAATCAAAATAAATAGTGATTTTCATCACTAAGTATGAGCAAGTATCCCAAATGAAATGAAGAAAAAAAGGGAATAGAGCTTGAATCCCTGGAATTCTCAGCATTGCACAAAACTGGAAGGAGAAATCCTTACGCATGATGATATGTCTATTACATTAGCTTCTGGCATTTGTATAGACCAATGTTTGAATGTGGATGAGCTAGCTTAGGTAACCCAATACTGCCTAGTGGTATAGTCCAACTAAGTCCAACATAAGGATGAGATAAACACTTGAGGATCCCTGATCTTAGCAATGGGCTGAAAGAATCCCGCCTGACATCGGAGGAAATGCTTGGGTTCTATCTCAAAATATATATTCATTTGCACACACAGAGATAATGAATATCCAGGAACATGGTGAAAGCCTTGCTTTTCAAAAGTCTTGTATGGTCAGTACATAGTTGTTGATAGGGTAACTAGAGTGTTTGAAGTCTCAGGAAAAACCTAAAAAATTCCTAACATAGCAACAAATCATATCATCAATCACATCATCAAATTTCTTTATAAGCTTCTGTAAATTAGGGGGTATTAATAAAATAATATTAAACTAGATACCGGATATATGTCAGAAATGATATTTAGATGGCCACTGATTATTTTATATCTCTTAAATTACAGAAGCTTATCCAGAAAATACATACATTCCACACCATTACATTGCACATATGGATGGTTTAAATAATTAATTCTTATGATTAGAATGATTATTAAACATTCATGGTTGTTATACTTTCTGTGGTATCACCCATTAAATTGTCAAAATCATAGCATATGCATCCATTATGTTTTAAAGTGATTAAAACATACAAGTTCATTCACATTAGATTACATATTGCATTCACCATATCATAGCATGAGTTAGATGCATACAATTAAATCAAAATTAAACATGTATTTAACAAAAACAATACATCCATAAATACATAGTTCATAAATCATCCATTTACATCAAAGATCACATCATTGCATTCATCCATACATAGAATCATAAATCCATCATCAAATCAACTCATGATACATCACATCATGTCACAATAATCAAATCATATAAGCATCTACATAAACACATACATAAGCATCCATCTCAAATCCATATCATCATAAATATCATCTATCATCTAACACATATATCAACTCATCATAATGCCATCATAACATCGCATAAATAAAACAAAAACATAAGCAATAAATGACACACATAATGAAGCATAAATGCAAAGTCTCATATAAATATGTCTTATGTATCTCAAAGTGCATGAATATACAAAATTGCCCATAGGCTACAATCATATAGGTCAAGCAGACCTCAAAAATAAAATCCAAGTGCATCATCAATCAAACACAAGGCCTATGCCCCCAGCATCACCTCCCCCTATGGTTGTGTCATGCGTAGAGTGATGTGACCCTACTGGTCTCTCTGTGCGAGTCTGAGTCCTCTAGCTAGGATGGATGGAAGACTACCCAGAGGTGGAGCACCTACTGACCTGTGAGCCACCTGCACCTGGTGCCTCCCTAGGGACAACTCCATGCCTCCTAAGCTGCATCTAGAGAGAGGCTATATGGGAGACATGCCCCTGGATCTGCTCCTCATACTCATATAGCAATGACTGTAGGCGTAGAACCTCTCCCCTATGTCTACCCTAGGATCTGCCCTAGTATCACCCTGTGGTGTAGAAGGAGGAACAACAAACTGCATCCTAGCAGCACCACCCCCGATAGTAGCCTACAAAGCCTAGATCTATAGCGTGAGCTACTCTATAGTAGCATCTCATTGGGCTATGGTAGCATCTCACTATTGTACCTAGATCTTGGTCGACTGAAGCTCAACCTCGACCTCATGCAACTATGCTCTCAGAGGAGAATCTCTCTCCTCGAGATCCAGCTCCTCCTCATCCTCCTCAAGAGCCTCCTACTCCTCCGCTACCACCTGCTCTGCTGGCTAGCCCCATACCTCGATCCTAGCTTGGACTCTATGCCCTGCTGGATCTACACCATCATCCCCACCATCATCCTCGCGACCCAAGCTGCCATCACCATGCCACATCAGATCCTCCCACCACTGCACAAATGCATCTATGACTCCCCCAATGACTCTTGGGTCAACTATTGGGGCATCCTCCTCATCAGAAAGCTCTATGATCCATGGAGGAGGAAGGTCTCCCTCTGCTATGAGATGCCTGTACAAAAATGGAACTAGTGGCACATCCTACTGCAACCCGTACTAATGAAGAACCCAGGAGTAGAAGAAATACTCCCTAATGCCAACCTTGCGATCGATGAGCCACCGCTCACGTCGCGTCCTAGCTGTGAAACTAGTCAGGTCATCCCAAGTCGGGCACTCATGATATGGATGCCACATGATATCTCCGGCCTTCAGCCTAGTAAAAGTAGTAGTGTAGTGGGAGAGCTCCCCCGCATGAGGATGGCTCTTGCGCTCCTCGTGCCCTCGAGCCCATCTAGCAGCATAGCACTACATCCACTCCTCAATAACTATAATCTCGGTAGGAAGCCCTCTGGGATGATCTACCTTGATGTGCTCCCATCCCCAAACCTGTAGGAGCAAGCTGCAAGTGATGCCAACGTGACCCCACCGGTGGATGTGATACAACTCATCATAGCACTGGGCCAACAAGGACCTCCCCCATGCATAGATGATGGGCTCTTCATTGTCCATCAGATCCTGGACCATCGCAAGGAGGTTCCATGGGAACCTCAAGCCTGAGCAATCTGGAATAAGAATGTTGTTGATAACCATCAGCAACACTACGTGCCTCTCGGAGAAGACCCTCTCTCGGTACCAACGTATAATAGATACACCACCAGATTTGGTGTCCTTGAAGGCATCTACAACATGCCTTCCGAACACCCAAAGAAAGTGTTGAGCAAGGTGCAACAAAAGCATTTGAGAAAGTATTGTCATTGTTGTCAACACAGACAGATTGATGCAGTTGATGCAGTTCAGAGGTCAGTCAGATCAAGTGCAGAAAGTTTCAAGAAAAACAGAGGTGACCCAGATTCGAGAAATTGGCGGAAAGAGACAAGGAAGAAAAGCGTCGTGATATCGCGACATGTTTTCTGTCGCGATTTCGCGACAAAAAGTAGGAGAGAGAAAATGCAAGCCAAAATGTCGCTATATCGCGACATGTCGAGTTTTCGCTGAGGAGAGAGAAAATGTGTCGCGATTTTGCGACAAGTAGGAGAGAGAAAATGCATGCCAAAATGTCGCGATGTCGCGACATGTCGAGTTTTCGCTGAGGAGAGAGAAAATGTGTCGCGATTTCACGACATGTTCCATTTTCGCTGGAGTTGGCAAGGAGAGTTGTACGGAAGAGCAAAGTGTCACGATTTCGTGACATGTTCCTTTTTCGCGTTGCTGGCAAAGAAGAGTGTACGGAAGCCGAAAGTGTCACGATTTTGTGACAAGAAGGATGATGACGTCAGAAAATGTTGAAAGTGTCGCAATATCGCGACAAGATGCAGGGAAAGCTTCCAAGAGCCAAAACGGTCGTGATTTCGTGACATGCTTAAGGATGACGTCAGCAAAAGTTCTAAGTGTCGTGATATCGCGACATGAACAGAAGGAAAGCTTTCAAAGCCAAAATGGTCGCGATTTCGTGACAACAAGGGCATGAAGTGTGCGACTTCAAAAAGTGTCGCGATATCACGACAGGTAACAGTCTGGCAGGTAAAACCCGCAAGAGCATGCAAGGTGACACGTGTCAAAAAAAGCAGACAGGAAAATCATGCGACCGATTACGTAAAAAGTAACTGATGTCTGATCAGCAGTTACAAATTGACAGGTGTCGATCATGCACTAGAACAGTTGTATACTCTTGATTGAAAAAGCATTCGATGCATCACATATGGAGTTTCGAAAAAGCATTCAAAAAGTCGTATTCAAAGAAATTGAACAGCCGAATATGGAGAATCTAAAAAGCTTTTTAAAAGACGTATTGCAGGGTTTCGAACAGTCGAAGTGCATGGAACCGAACAGTCGTATTGCAGGGTTTTGAACTGTCGAAGTGCATGGAACCGAACAACCGTATTGCAGGGTTTTGAACAGTCAAAGTGCATGGAACCGAACAACCGTATTGCAAGATTTCGAACAGTCGAAGTGCATGGAACCGAACAGTCGTATTGCATGGATTCGAACAGTCAAAGTATGTGATTCGATTGCATGCAGGATTGAAAGGTTATAAAAGAATAATCGTACAGAGAAGATGTTGCTGCTGTTAGAGAAAAGTTGTTGCAGAAAGAGAAATATTGTTGTGAAAAGAGGGTTTGAATAAGAAAATTAGCAGAGTCGTGAGAGTGTGCAGAGTTGGATTAATTGCAGACCAGTCAGGGTTGTGCATGAAGTGAAGACACTTTTATGTCATTCTAATTGATCAGAATTGTAGTCCAAGTTGGTGCTTGGTACTAGGGGTTGGTGCTCCTTCCAGTGGATGCTGGTAAAGAAGTTGTAAAATTGAAATTTTGCAAAGACTGGATTTGGATTGAAGTCCAAGCAGTTAATTTTTGAGGAGTAGCCAAATTGGTGAACCTCGTTATATTGTGTGTTGTGGTGTGCTCTCATTTTGTTCTTCCTGGTTTTATAAGTTTTTTGTGCTTTAGTATTTGAATGTTGTTGTTTCGAAATTAAATAACTACACTGATTCACCCCCCCTCTCAGTGTCATTGTGTGAACATCAATTGGTATCAGAGCAAGGTTCCTTGTACAAGCTTAATCAGCTAAGGAGATCTTGGAAGAAATAATGGCAAGCGGTGAAGGATTTTCATCCAACAAAGCTCCCTTATTTGATGTAACAAATTACACCTTCTGGAAACTCAGAATGCAAACATATCTGAGTGCATTGGGATATGATATTTGGGATTCTGTAGATAGTGGATACACAGCATCCACTACTCCTCCAACAGATACTGCTGAGAAAAAGAAATTTGAGAACAACTCCAAAGCTAAGAATGCCATAATGTGTGGGCTTGTTGACAGTGAACTGATAAGAGTCATGAGTTGTAAATCAGCAAAATACATATGGGATAAATCGAAGAGCATCCATGAAGGAGACAGTAAGATTAAGGAAGCAAAACTGCAAACTCATCGAGCACAGTTCGAAGCATTGCAAATGAATGAAGATGAAAACATAGAGACTTATATGTTGAGAGTCAACGAAATTATTAATGCAATCAGAGGACTTGGTGAAGAAATTGATGATGCAGTTGTTGTGAAAAAGGTTCTCAGAACACTTCACAAAAGATTTAACTCCAAAGTCTCTGCAATAGAAGAGGCAAAAGATCTAAACAACTTCAGCATGGATGAGTTGCATGGTTCCCTGACAGCATATGAAATGAGAATAGGACAAACCAAGTCTACAGACAGAGAAGCAGCTTTTAAAGCACACAAGAATGTAAAAGTTGAACATGAATCTGAGGATGAAGGAACACTGGATGAAATAGAAGCCAATTTTGATCAGAAACTCACAAAAGGAAAAGGAAAATATAGAGGGAAGCTACCTTTTAAATGCTTCAATTGTGGAGGAGTCGGTCATTTTGCAGCCAAATGTCCAATGCAGGAGAGAACCAAAAATGGTGAAGGTTCACACCAAAAAAATGTGACTGGAAGAAGAAACAAAATTTCAGAAAGAACAACTTCAAGAAGAAAAGCTTCATAACCAAGAATGTCAGCAGTTCTGAAGAAAGCACAGATGAGGAGTCTGAAGAAGAAGGAGGTGAAGCTCTTTTCATGGCACTTGAAGAAGAAAGAACAGAGAAAAATCAGGAAGGTGATGAAAATTCCAAGGATGAAGCTGAAGTGTATTTGGAAGGAGAATTGGTTGCTGCACTTGAAGAGTTGAGTGCAGAAAGGAAGAAGAATAAGAAATTTTCAAAGAAATTAGAGAATGCCATAGACATAGTAAACAATCTGAAAATACAGATAGAGGAATTCAAGAAAATGTCTGAAGTTCTTGATGAAAAATTAACTGTAAAGACAGTTGAATGCAGCAAGCTAGAGGAAGACATTGTTAAGTTAAGGATGTAGTTAGAGGAGATGAACAGAAAATTGAACTGTTTTCATAATTTTGAAGAAAGTACTGTAAAGCTAGATAAAATTTTAAATAACCAAAGGCCTTCTGGCATAAAATTTGGTTTAGGCTTTGATGAAGGAGAATCTTCAAAGGATTCAAAGAACTTGAATATAGAACTCATAAAGAAAGAAGAAAAGATCGGGGTTGAACCGGAAAAACCAAATCTTGCAAAAGAAAACAATAATGCCGGATTCAAGAAGAATACGCGACAAAGATGGATTCACAAAAGTCACACATCCAAGGAGGAGAAGAGTCATGGCTCCTACTTCAAACCGGCAAAGACCGGCACCCAGGTTTAATCATGCATTTTCTGGTTATTTTTTTAAATGCAATGCTTATGGCCATAAGATTTCAGATTGCGGGCATAATGTATCTCAAAGGAATTTTACCAAGCAGAAATGTTTTTTCTCCTTTAATGAATTATGCAGTTGAATGTTATAATTGTCATAATTTTGGACATATTGCTAGAAACTGTAGAAGCACTTTTGCATCAAATAATTATCAGGGTAGAAAATCTCAGCCAAGTGGGTTGAAACAAAACCAAAAATTTCCTGAAAAATAGGCACATGCTAATGAAAGGACAAAGGCAAAACAAGTAGCAAAATCTGCTATCAAACCAGAATGGAAAGAAAAGGAATCTTTGATTGTCCAGACTACTTTTAAAGCTCAAAACAAATCAGCACCTTGGATACTTGATAGTGGTTGTTCCAGTCACATGATAGGTGACAAGCAAAATTTTGAGAATTTACAGAATTATGAAGGTGGTTCTGTGAAATTTGGAAATAATGATGGAGCAAAGATTGTTGGAAAGGGATCAGTCAAGATCAGTGATGGCAATATAAAATCAAAAGAAGTCTTGTTTGTAATTGTCCTGAAGCATAACTTGCTAAGTGTAAGTCAAATATGTGACAGAGGCCATGATGTAATCTTCAAGAAGGAGGGCTGTGAAGTAAGAAAGACAAAAAATGGAAAGTTAATAGCCACTGGACTGAGAACTTCTGGAAATCAGTATACACTTTCGGAAACGCGTAGAAGGAACATGCTTGATTGGACAAGAAGATGAAAAGCGGCTATGGCACAAGAGGCTTGGGCATATTAGTTTTGACAATCCGGCAAAAATCAGTTCAAAAAGAGTAGTTAGAGATATACCAAACATTGGCAAACCTGTAAATAGCATCTGTGAGTCATGCCAAAAGGGAAAACAAACCAGAGCCACTTTCAAAGCAAAAGAATACTTCACTAGCAAGCCATTAGAACTAATTCACACTGATCTATGTGGACCCATGAGAACCGAAAGCATAAATGGACACAAATATTTTATGTTGTGTATAGATGACTACTCAAGAATGACATGGGTACTATTCTTGAAACTCAAGTCAGAAGCCTTTGAGATGTTTAAAACCTTCAAAAATCTTGTTGAGAATCAATCAAGAAAAAGAATTAAATGCCTAAGATCAGACAGGGGAGGAGAGTTTATCTCCGAAGAATTTACAGAATACTGTCAAAAACATGGGATAAGAAGACAGTTTTCAGTAGCTAGGACACCTCAGTAGAATGGTGTTGTAGAAAGGAAGAATAGAACAGTGCAGGAAATGGCAAGGACAATGCTGGCAGAAAACAAAATAGCTGACGGATTTTGGAAAGAGGCAGTTCATACTGCAGTTTACATTCAAAACAGGTGCATGTTGAGACCACATGAAAGCAAAACAACTTATGAGTTGTGGTTTGGCAGAAAGGCAACAACAAGACATTTCAAAGTATTTGGCAGCAAGTGCTACATAAAATGGACTGAAGATAACCTCGGTAAATTTGAAGATAGAGCTGATGAAGGTATCTTTCTTGGTTACTCAACAAAAAGCAAGGCATACACATGTTACAACAAAAGGTTGAAGAAAATTGTTGAAAGTGCTGATGTGAAAGTTGATGAAGGTAGAGAACAAGAAACTACTTATCAAGAAAACTACCCTATGTATGAAGAAGTCATTGAAGGTGATGATGAAAAAGAAACAGAGAAGAATCGAGAAAATTGATCCAGGATGGTGTAAAAACCGAATCGAAGAAGAAGAAAATAGGAAATTTAAAACAGAGCAATCGGCGGAAAAATCATCCAAGTGAACAGATTATTGGGGATCTCACAGATGGTATTCAGACAAGAAGAACAGCAGTGAGGAACTATTCTCTGTTATCTAGTATTGAACCTAAAAATGTTGCTGAAGCAAGCACTGATGAAAGTTGGATTTTGTTCCAACTACATAGCAAGTAGCTGATATATTCACAAAACCATTGCCCAAGGATGTTTTTGAGTACCTTAGGAATAAGTTGGGAGTGGTCACAATTCCCAAGAACTGACTATCATTAGGGATCACATTCTCAATGGGTGTATGCATGCCTATACTTATAGTTTTGCTTATGTTTATGATTTTTGCTAACTATAACAATATTTTCCTGAGAATGGTGTACAGAGACTCAGGGGGAGTCTGCAGCAGCCCTTTGGTATTATTGGCAAAGGGGAAGAAGAAGTTGAGCAAGGTTGTTGTGTGTTGCCAACAATTCCAAAGGGGGAGATTTTTGAGCAAGATGCAACAAAAGCATTTGAGAAAGTATTGTCATTGTTGTCAACACAGACAGATTGATGCAGTTGATGCAGTTCAGAGGTCAGTCAGATCAAGTGCATAAAGTTTCAAGCAAAACAGAGGTGACCCAGATTCAGAAATTGGTAGAAAGAGACAAGGAAGAAAACTGTCGCGATATCGTGACATGTTTTTTGTCGCGATTTCGCGACAAAAATTAGGAGAGAGAAAATGCAAGCCAAAATGTCGCGATATCGCGACATGTCGAGTTTTCGCTGAGGAGAGAGAAAATGTGTCGCGATTTCGCGACAAAAAGCAGGAGAGAGAAAATGCACGCCAAAATGTCGCGATGTCGCGACATGTCGAGTTTTCGCTGAGGAGAGAGAAAATGTGTCGCGATTTCGTGACATGTTCCATTTTCGCTGGAGTTGGCAAGGAGAGTTGTACGGAAGAGCAAAGTGTCACGATTTCGCGACATGTTCCTTTTTCGTTGCTGCTGGCAAAGAAGAGTGTACGGAAGCCGGAAGTGTCACGATTTCGTGACAAGAAGGATGATGACGTCAGCAAATGTTGAAAGTGTCGCGATATCGCGACAAGATGCAAGGAAAGCTTCCAAGAGCCAAAACGGTCACGATTTTGCGACATGCTTAAGGATGACGTCAGCAAAAGTTCTAAGTGTCGCGATATCGCGACATGAACAGAAGGAAAGCTTTCAAAGCCAAAATGGTCGCGATTTCATGACAGCAAGGGCATGAAGTGTGCGGCTTCAAAAAGTGTCACGATATCGCGACAGTAATGATGCAGCGGTAAAACCCGCAGGAGCATGCAAGGTGACACGTGTCGAAAAAGCGACAGGAAAATCATGCGACGATTACGTAAAAAGTAAGTGATGTCTGATCAGCAGTTACAAATTGACAGGTGTCGATCATGCACTAGAACAGTTGTATACTCTTGATTGAAAAAGCATTCGATGCATCACATATGGAGTTTCGAAAAAGCATTCGAAAAGCCGTATTCGAAGAAATTGAACAACCGAATATGGAGAATCTGAAAATCTTTTTAAAAGATGTATTGCAGGGTTTCGAACAGTCGAAGTGCATGGAACCGAACAGCCGTATTGTAGGGTTTCGAACAGTCGAAGTGCATGGAACCGAACAGCCGTATTGTAGGGTTTCGAACAGTCGAAGTGCATGGAACCGAACAGCCGTATTGCAGGGTTTTGAACAGTCGAAGTGCATGGAACCGAACAGTCGTATTGCATGGATTCGAACAGTCAGAGTATGTGATTCGATTGCATGCAGGATTGAAAGGTTATAAAAGAATAATCGTACAGAGAAGATGTTGCTGCTGTTAGAGAAAAGTTGTTGCAGAAAGAGAAATATTGCTGTGAAAAGAGGGTTTGAATAAGAAAATTAGCAGAGCTGTGAGAGTGTGCAGAGTTGGATTAATTGCAGACCAGTCAGGGTTGTGCATGAAGTGAAGACACTTTTATGTCATTCTAATTGATCAAAATTGTAGTCCAAGTTGGTGCTTGGTACTAGGGGTTGGTGCTCCATCTATTAGTGCAGAGAAAATTACGGGGGTTGGTGCTCCTTCTAGTGGATCTTTGGTAAAGAAGTTGTAAAATTGAAATTTTGCAAAGACTGGATTTGGATTGAAGTCCAAGCGAGTTAATTTTTGAGGAGTAGCCAAATTGGTGAACCTCGTTATATTGTGTGTTGTGGTGTGCTCTCATTTTGTTCTTCTCGGTTTTATAAGTTTTCTGTGCTTCAGTCTTTGAATGCTGCTGTTTCGAAATTAAATAACTACACTGATTCACCCCCCCTCTCAGTGTCATTGTGTGAACATCAGAAAGAAAACATCACGATTATTAGTGGCCGAAGAGACATTGCCACTCTATCAAAGGGGATCCAAAAAATCCTATACATATCCTTCAACGTGATAGTCATCTTGTCGATGGGAATGTGGAAGGTATTAGTCTGAGAGTCCCACTAGTGTACCAGGGCCGTAAGGTAAGCCTGATCTAACATAATAGTGGGTAGCCTAGTGACAAACTGTAGCCCACAGGCCTTGAGCTAGGCCTAGTCTATAGCACTCAAAAGGGGTAGCAGGTCATTCATGAGCTTCGTATCTTGAGCTCGAGCAGTGAGAATCTAAGAGCAAAAGAGAAAACAAAGCATAACTACAATACATCTAAGGCATAAATCATAATAAAACATGGAAACAGTGCAAATAATGATAGGCTATTCTAAGTCCAAGTAAAAATAGCAATAAATGCACCTAATAATGTAGCAAATTTCACAAAAGCAAGTCAAAAATTTAAAAAAATCAGTTAATCACTTCAAAAATGCAAGAAAAATCAAAATATTTCACAAGTGTTCTTAGTCGTTGTCGACTACATCGGTCATAAATCGACCACTAAAGCTGAGAGTGGCCAAGCACCAACGGTCAAATTTTTGATCATTGGGATTCAAATTTTGTCACTTTGAGTGACAGTGGCCAAACCACAAGCCTAGTTGGCCGCTCTGAGTAGCAGCGGTCGATGGGTGATGTGACAAAAAAGTTTACCCTAGGCTATAAATCACAAAAAAAATTGAAAAAAATCAAAATGGAGGTAAGCCCACCAAGACAAATCCTAAACTAAACCTAACTATAGGTTTGGTTCATTGCCAGCAAGCTTAATGAGGTTCATTTGTCGATTACTTAATGTGGTTCATTTTACTAAAAAGTGAGCAAGGTTAAAGTTTTTGAAGAGTACCCAAGAAGCTTCGGCTCCTTCGCTTGTTGACGCCTCACCCTGCGTAGCCACGGTCCTCTGAATCACAACAGCACTCCAAATCATAGAAGTCACTTTCACTACAAAGCTCTGAAACACAAACTGACATCTGGTGAAAGTGAAAATTCAAAACCCTAGGGGTACTTTTTATATTTTTCAATTATGCCTTGGCTGTTGTTGTTGTTAGTGGCCCAAATTTCTTGGTTGCTTAGGACTAGAGTGGCCACGAGCAGGCATTTGGGATCGCTAGACCTGACAACGGCTAGAAGCCTAAGCAAAAATAGGATTTCTCTCCATGAGAAGTAGAAAAAACATTAAATAAACACATTTTGATGACTCATGGTCATCACAATGTTCAAAGTAACAAAAAAATTATATAAAGCACATCTCGAGTGAGCCTTGTATCAAGTTATTTACTCTATCAACTCAGCGGTTGCAGTGATTTGCACTCCATGCAATTTGGTGAGATGAGTACATTACCATGAGGTTACTTGGGGCAAAATATTCATTTTTGAATTATGATGTGACTCCTTCAATCCCGAAGAAGACCAAGATGGTCGGACTACTCCACGGGTACGAAGGAATCATCCTACTTCTCCTATGACACCAAAAACACTTATCCAAGTGATGCAATACAAGAATAAATAGAATCGCTCATCCTAACTCCCTAAGAAGGCTATTTATGGTCGGACCGCTCCCCAAGATAGGGATTAATGATTATCATAAATAATTGGAATCACACTTGGATGGGGGATTGCCCATTAAAAGAATAAATACTAGAAAGGAACCAAACCAATCAATATTGGTCAATTGATTTGTCGCTTCATTCATTGCCCTTCCCTTACCAATTCATTGTGTAAGGGGGGTATTTCAAATCTTCAAATAATCATAATCAAAATCAACAAAAGATCACTTGATCATATCAAAATTATGTTCGTCCTACGAATCATTGCAGATAACAACTACAAATTTTCCCTTGTTTGTTAGGGTCATAAGCAAACTATAACATTATCAGTTCGTAGCTCTCCTACCGATTGGATCTGATTGTAGCAACATAAGCTACCCGATTGTGTCTAAGGAATGAGTGCGATTGAACATGTGCAAAGCCCTGTGCTAAGTTAAGCCTTCCAAACATTGAAGCAATGATTCAAGGATGTGTGTCATCTTGCGTGATTGGGCCATCTAGCGTTGATCAGGTCAATGATCATCCTACACCCTGCAAACATAGCAGTCTATGTTTTCACTCCGCACTATGTCTATCACTCAGCGCATTACAAAAAGGGGCATCTATAGACACCTAAAATATTTCATGTTTAGGGAGACTACTCACGTGGGTACACTCATAGGTCATGTGACTAAACCTTGGGATCTTCCAAGTGTCAAAAGTGGTTTTTACCACTCATATAGGGCATTTTTAGTCCATCCAATAATAGCCATTGTAGACCAAAGTGGTTTGAATCCAACCAATGTAGCTCAGAGTGGCCAAACCTTAGCCGTTGTAGATGACAACAGCTAAACATTAAATGCATTTTTTTGCCCATCCAGCCTAATATTGGGTGGAAGTGGTAGTATGAATGCAATAAGGACAAACGGTGATAACTTTGCATTCTTCCTCATAGCCAGTCTACATGGAAGACTCAAGTCCAGATTTAGACTTATGTTAAACATATAAAAACATAAAAAGCTTCTCATGCTAACACCTAGTACGCATGAGGGATTCAATCCTAGGGTTCAAAAATTGACCTAGGGATTCAAACACTTTATAAGGAGTAAACCTAGAAGCACTAGGGGACCTTCTACTAAGACTTTCTTTTATCAATTAAAGAGAGAGATAATATCATACATCAGAACTTTGAATAGGTTGGATCATTGAGGAGAGCTTCTAAATACTTAGAGAGCTTCCCTTGGAGATCAATTCTTGTATCGTAGCCCTATCGGATTGGAGGGAAAATCTGAATACATATGGTAATCATTTTAACATTAGTAGCATAATTGAGCCCATAGCCTTTGGATCAATAGAGAGATATTTCACCTTAGCAGCCATTGTCCTGGATAGTGGCCCATAACCTAGTCTAGGGTTTTAGGTGTTAATGTCTTTTATTCTACTTTCTCTTGTATTTCATTAGCATAAGCTTAATTTCAGTCATTCACATTCATAGTACTAGTTTCATTGCATTTGTTTCCTGTATCGCTCCAAATTTTTTGCATCCCTACCTTCAGGCTATAGGATCCACGCCCGGAAGGAGGATGGGAAAAGGATGATGCGGTACCTCGGACGAGAGGGCTTTGCGAAGGTCCCGCCTCTCAAGGGAGGTGTATTTTGGTGATTTTTCGATGGATGGTGGGTTCACCAGGAAACATTTAATGGCAGTTTCCACGCCTAGGTTTTGGAATGTGTTTAATGAGTTCGTTTTAATCTTAAGCATTCATCCTAGGTTTGGCCGAATGAAACTAAATTAAACTATATGAAAATGCAATTTTTCATGAATACAGCAGACAGATTTGAAAGCAGAAAACAGAGAATTTATAGGAGGAAAACGGAGAATACTGATCCGGATGTCTGAAGAAGATTCTGATTTTGAAGCAGTCCCGATCGTCTGAGATTTGACAGAATCGTCTGCAATCGAGACGAGATCGTGCGAGATCGACGAATTCGTCGGACGAATTCAGTCGAAACACTGCAAAACAGAGAATAGATGCAAAATACAAGAAATAACACTATGCTAACGGAGGCAAATTACACCAAATGATAATATGAATACTGAACAATATTTAAGAACAGAAATTAATGCAAATTATTGTACTTAAATGGCAGATCATAAACTTAGCATGCAATCTAAGCTAAATGGGTGAACTCCAGATGCAAAATAGGATAAAAACTGAATATATTATCTAATTTGCAAAACAAAATAACAGAGACAAAGTTGAGAAAAGCAAACTCCAAGCACTGATTGCCTCGATGTGGGCTGCAGTCGAGATCGTCTCGCATCAGTACGAAATCGTCTCGAATTCGACAGGATCGCCTCCGATCTGGACAGGTTCGTCGACGACGATGGGTGCTGGCTCCGGTTGAAAATCAATGATATACCTGCATCAAAATTGCTATGGGACTAATGCAAAAATAAGATTATGATGTTTTAGCGCAGAAGGGTTCAATTTGCAGATAAATTCAGCCAGGGGTTGGGGAGGGAAAATCCTAGAAGTTAAATAGGCTTAGGGGAGTTGTTGGGAGGTTGGAGATCTTCCCAATTTGGGAGATCTCCAATGGGGGAGGGTCCCAACGACGCGGACACGCTTACGCCCGGATTGGAGACCCGTTGGAACAGATTCCAACTATGCAAATTCAGTTTTGCGACAAGATCGTCCGGACGTCCTAGTCCGAGACGAAATCGTCAAATCTGAGGCGATATCGTCTGATCGGCGACGATATCGTCAAACGGTCAAAACAACCTCTAAAAATGGCACGAAAAAGGGGGAAACGGATTTCCCGGCGGTTAACGGGCGGTTTGGGAGGTTAAATTTGATTTTTAAATTATTTACTAAGGTGAATGTAAATTTTATAATTTTGACTGCGCCAATTTTAGGGTGCTACATTTTGCCCCCTCTTTAGCGAATTTTTCGAAGAAAATACGTTAAAGATGAGTTCTTCTCGATCTACGAGAAAGCAAAAAATTATACCCATTTTTAGGCGACGATTCTTGGTCGAATCGTACGACGACTTACTATGGTGCCCCCTCCGTGTTTTTACCCAAATCGAACGTTTGAGGTAAAAACGCGAAAAAGCAAAAAATTATTGTTGAATAAAATTAAGAAAAATAGGGTAAAACCCTAATTCATTATTACTGTTCATTTTTCTTGTTTTAGAGCTCTGAAGCGAAAAATGGTCGAGACAGCGCACAGATCTGCAGAGGTCCGACGCGGTCTACGGGTAAGGGTCTAAACTGATCTAGAACTGATTTAATTTGAATTTACATGCTTTTTAGATAGTTTTTAGGTGAATTTTGAGCATCGCGGCCGTTTTTGGGCCGTCGACGTCGTCGGGACGAAATCGTCCCGATTTCGACGAAATCGTCTCAATTTCGGCAATTTCGCCCGAGGGCGAAATCGTCGAAAGGGGGACGATTTCGTCAAATTAGAGACGATTTCGAACTACGAAATCGGAGACGATTATGCTCAAATTTGGGACGATATCGTCCAATAGTGGGCGATATCATCAATTGCAAAAAAAATTGAATTTTTAACTTGCATTATTGATTATTTGAATTATTGATTAATGATTATTTGTTGTTTATTGTTTATGTTGTTTATGTTTGCAGAGAGGATTACTAAAGAGCAGGGAGTGGAAATATGGAGGATTGAGAGATGACTTGGCCGCGCTCACACAGGTAGAGCGGGATCTGCTGGCACAGGCCGGCTTGCAGCATGTGGCGGAGATGCCACAAATATCCACGGATATGGGGCTACTGACGACCCTAGCAGAGAGATGGTATCCGGGGTCTTCCTATTTTCGGCTACCGACAGGGAGATGACTCCCACACTGGAGGATGTATGGAGGATTCTGAGAATCCCCATACAAGGACGGATGATCACTCCTACGGCCAACCAGGGCCACGCTATGGGACGGTTGTGCGGTGACCCGAGCTTCGCCCTGGAGAAGGGCGGAGTGAACATCGAGGCACTACGCCAGATGCCTGGGGCATCTACACTCACACGGGTACTATCTGGGGTGGTTGGTGGACTTCTGCTGTGCCACCAGAGCGGGTGTAGGGTACCATGGATGCTCGTAGATGTGATCTACGATATGCGGGACCATGGGTACAGGTTTTGCTGGGGCAGCTTTGTTCTATGCCGGTTGTACAGGATCCTGTATGGGGTCGTGTACAAGGGCGGCCGATGTCCGGTGATGACATCGCTACTACGAGTTTGGTGTTGGGAGCACATTGTGGTGCGGAGGCCGGTAGGGCTTCCACTGATAGGGGTAGACGGGGAGAGGCCCCGAGTCTTCTACTGGTGGCTCCGGAGAGGGGCACAGCGGCGGATCGACCTACCGATGTCCCGGAGACTACTTGATGAGTTGATCCCGGATCAGATCACCTGGAGGCCATGGAGAGGGCACCCAGGGTGGGCCGAGGATGGACAGGAGCTGGCTCGCATCAGGCGAGTCTGCTGGCTGAGGATGGAGAGGGGAGAGGTGGAGCTCCATCGCTACGACCGAGTTTTGAGGCAGTTCGGTCTACAGCAGGGGATCCCATCTCTCAGGGATTATGAGTTTTCTCGGACTATCCAGGATAACACCACGGTTAGCGGGGCTCTAGACATGCAGCGATTCTGGAGTCAGGATGCGGATGATGCCCCCATCTAGCCAGTGGATGGAGACGATGCAGGGGTAGCTGACGGCTACGATGCCTGGTACGCAGGCATCCGCCCTCCTCGGATGACGAGGGCTCAGGGTCCGATCCACGTGGTCGTGCGTCGGATAGGGAGGCGGTGCCAGGCAGCGATAGAGGTGGCCCAGGGTCACGACGGGAGAGAGCAGAGGAGGCCACGGGCACAGGAGAGGCCACGGCAGCGGGAGAGGAGGGAGGAGAGACCCCCATCTCCACAGAGGCCACCATCGCCCGATAAGGGCAAGGGTGTGGACACAGGAGAGAGTAGCAAGATGGCTACTCTCCGGGCGGAGAGAGATCGTCTGCAGGCTCAAGTGCAGACGCTATAGGTTGCGGCTGCACGACACCATGTTGAGGTGTCACAGCTCAGAGACAAGATTGCATGCCTTAGGGCATGGGGCGGAGGGGCGAGCTCTGGAGAGTTGACACGGGCTATCACCCAGTTGACATTCTATCGGACTCTTATTTCTAGGTGGTGCCGAGGGGAGATACACTACCGGCTGCTACATCGTAGATCCGATCGGGATCGGGTCATCGAGGACCACGTCCCGATCGAGGACGAGGACTACCTGCGATGGGGCCACCTCGTCCACCTTAGGGCGGGGGAGGAGATGAGGCAAAGATCTCGAGGGGCTCTCGAGGCTAGAGGACATTGATGTTGTATTATATATTTTTGTTTGTATAGAGGATTGAGTATGCCGAGGTATGGATTGTGGCATACCAATCCAGTTTTGATGATGTACATATATTTGTGACATATATAGATGAGATATTTTTGATCATATGACTTGTCTTATGTATTTTTATGATGCTTTTAATGTTTTGATTGATTGATTTCATGTAATTATGTCGTTTGGAAATATTATAATTTGAATGTCATGCTTGTAATATTTTAAATGAAATAATCTGATGTAACAAATTGGTTGTTTGTAATAAAAATGTGATAAAAATAAAAAGAGACTTCTAACAATAATTTCAAAGGACATTGTCGCTATTATAGACCATTTCATGGAGTCGTTGCTCACTCGGTCGTCAAGCTAATCCCGGGATAGAAATATTGCGAAAAGTAAAAGAGTGCTTAAGAGACTGTCTTAAGACTTTGGTGCAATGATGAAAAATGATGGTGATGATAATGATTTGTTTTCAGATTTTCATGAAAAATATTTGTACATGAAATATTTTAAAATGATTTTTGCTAGGCATAAATTCCTAAGTGTGATAAAATTTGTGAATAATTCCTTAGGAATTATACCATCATTGCAAAGTTAAAGGTTGACATAATGATATGAAATAATGAAAATGGGTTTGATTTTGAAAAGCATAATTTGTGTAACATAATGATTTAAGTCATATGGTTTTTATGATTTTTGATAAATGGGGAATAAAAATTGTTACAATGGTTTGCGCTAGGCATAGAATATGTAGGTATAGACTTATACCATCATCGCGAAAATCCAAAAAAGGTTTTATTGCATGATTGATTTTTGATGAACAGGAAATATGAAAATGAGGACTTGCGCTAGGCATACAATTCCAATTTTGGTTGTGGAACTATACCATCGTCGCGAAAGTCAACCAGATATATATGATTTGATTTGTGTATTTTGAAAGAAATTTTTGATTTTTCTATGATATAGTTGTCTTTGTGGTAAACAACTGTACTTGATTTATTCCCAAACAAGTTGCAAAAATAATATTTCAAAGTATTTTGAAGACAAAAGTTAGATTTATAAGGAATCCCATGTGCATATGTGAATTCATTTCCGATCTTGATTTATCATAATGATAGACAAAATCTCTCAAATACAAATGTGTGTGCGATTGCATTGTTCATTTACCGAGTTTTGAGCAAGATACTATGATACAAGTGATTTGAAGAAACCAAATAAGTGTTCATTAACCATGATGTAGATGCATATAACCATATTAGACTACTATGTAGATCGGATTATCAAGAGCTAGCTAATCCATAAGCGGACATAGGTCTGTACAAAATAAGGTCGCTAATGTGACGGACATATCGCCACGCTAGGAGTTACCCAAGGCCAAGCGGGTTGGGCACAAACCACCTGTTATGGGGCTTACCTCACAGTTTTCGAATAATTGAGAATTCCAGGGATTCAAGCTCATCAACCCTTCTTTTCTTTTCAAAGGGTAGGGAAAGGGATTTTATTGCTTTCTTGCTTTCTTTTGAACTTTGCTTATTTTTCTTTTTGTATTTCTTTTGCTTGATAATGCTTGGAACATTGCTATAATGATATAAAAGAACATTTTTCTTTTCTCTTTTTCTTGAATTTTTCTTTTTCTTTTTCTTTGCTAGGGATACTTGCTCAGATTAGCTGTAGAGCAAGGGATTTTTATTCTGGGTAGGGGTGAGCTTGTCCTTTTGCCAATTCTCAAAGATTCTAGACCATGTGCATGATAGGATAGCAGGGGAAACTTTTCGCTCAAGAAATCAGTTCTACTATGTAGCAAAACATGGAAATTACAAATATAATCATTTTATTGTGAAAAGATGTGCTTGGTTTAAGTAAATAACAAGATCAATTCTCTATGCTCAAACTTTATTTAATTGAATTTTGTGAACTTTGATATAAGAGAGATTAGTAATCATGCCAGATAAAATCAAGATATTTATTTGTTGTGAGTGTGCAAGTGAGGGATTCAAAATAAATGCTAATTTATCCAAAATAAGTTGAAACATATAACTGCAATAATTGTAAGAAAATATATATAAACACTTTTGAGAAGTTTTGAGAATGTTGACTCTCTCTTTCTTCTGTATATTGTTTTGGTTTCGAAAGAGTCAAGCATATAGCTGTTTTTAGATTTTGATTTTTGATTTTAGTTTTTGAGCAAACAATTTAACAAGTGCTTTAAATAAATGCAATAGATAGTTTTTGAAGATTTTTGGATGATTTATGAATGTTTTTGGATGTTTTTGAAATAAATTGAAAGAAATACAAGATAGTAATTTTGAACAAATATATACATGGATGAAATGACCAAATTTATGCATAGTAACGTTTAAGATGCAAAATATTCATGGGTTCTTTAAGTTCTTTACCATCTAAGGTAGATAATTTATATGCTCCTGATTCAAATTTAGCAGTAATGATGTATGGTCCGAGCCAGTTGGGCTCAAATTTACCTTTAAGTTCCTTAGTTGCATTTGTATTTTTTTGAAGATTTTGAGGATTTTGATTTTTTTGTATTTTGATTTTAATTTATGAATTGAAATTGGTGGTATATACAAGATGATCTATATACACTATACAAGGTTTATTTGAGTATAGCATGTCTAAGGTTGCTTCAAAATCAAAGGAGGTTTTGAAGGATAATCTGGTTGAGGTGAAGGTAAGAATAGAAGGTGATGAATAAAAGGTAGTGATAACAAAAGCTTTGTTATAATGTAGAATAATGTAGCAAAAGATTTGACTTTTATATGTGTAAAATTGATCATGTTACAAAATAAAATGTCAGAAGGATAAGAAAGTTCTTCATTCTTATCATTATATTCCAAGTCTTGATAAGATGGAGAAAGTATATGTGAAAGATATGCATGGATGTTATTTGGTAAACAAGGATGATCATATATGGATGAAGAAAAGTGATGGATAGAAGATAATTGTGATAATAGAGAATGTATAGAACTTGATGTTTCAATCGTTAAATATTCTTCAAATGGTGTTGGGTCACCATGTATGGTAACAATTTTATTTGCAAGTTCAAACTTCAAACATTGGTGAAGAGTGGAAGGGACAACCCTCATCGTATGAATCCAAGGACTCTGGAGAAGTAGGTTGTAAGGTGAAGGACAATATCCTACATAGAATAAAGTATCCAGGATCTTGGATCCAATATTAAGGGGAAGAATTATAGTACCTTGAGCTTCTTGAATTTCATTGTTAAAAGATTTTATAATAACATTTGATTCATTAAGATCTTCTTCCTTTGATTTGAGTTTTTGGAATAATTGATAAGTGCATAAATTAAGAGAGGAGTCATTATCTACCATGATAGTTCTAACAAGTGTTTCTTTACTAGATCCTGTAATGTAAAGATAGGAGTCTTCTTGTGGAGTAGAGGAAGGAATATCCTCATCATAGAATGAAATATGGTTAACCTCAAGAGGGTTTACACCATTAATTATGTTCTTAGAGAAAATATGATGAGGAACAAATTGTTGGCTAGGTATTTTGAACAAAATTTCCTTATGATAAATTTGTAATACTTCTAAAAGGGATATCTTTGCTTGAGGATTAATCACTTGTTGTTGGTTATCAAAGTGGATTTCAGATTGAGATTTTGATTCTAAAGATGAGCTTTCTATGCTTACATTCCATTTTGGATCATTCTCTAGAGCCAAAGATAGTTTTGAAGGTTGGTCAAATGAGGAATCCATATCTTGAATATCAGATTGAGTTGATTGAACTTGAGGTTGCTCATTTGTAGTTTTTGTTACAATATTAATAATATCATCATGATGGGACACATTAACATGCAATATTTGATTGGTTTCTTGTTGTTGATAATTGAATAGGGGTTCTTGGGAGATCCCCATGTCTTGATTGATTATTGGTATTTGTTGTGTAGGAGTTTGATTGTTTACTGGAGATTTATAATCGGTTGTAGATTGTAATTCCTTTATATTAAAAAGACCCTTATCAATCAAATCTTGAATTGCACATCTTAAATCTTTACAATTTTGTGTCATATGTCCATCTACTCTATGATATTCACAATGTAGCTCGGGTTTAAACCAATCTGATGTGGTATCGAGGTTGTCTTATGGAAGGGAGTTCAATCTTATTTGTGTCAAGTAAATACTTGAGAATTATATCCATTGGTTGATTGAGCTTAGTAAATTTACGTGATGAAGGTTTTTGAGAGGTTTTTGATAAATGCCTTAGGAATTTCGTCATAAAAGGACCTAATGGTTTCTCACCTCTACTTTCTTTATTATGGGTAGAATGATGATAGGAAGATTGCGAAGTAGGAGGTGAGTGCATGGTAGAATTGGAAGAATAAGTATTTTCTTGTTGAAATGGATGTGTTGTATTGAAAGAAGAGTATTGAAAAGGTGGAGGAGGATTATATGTGGATTGATAGACATAATATGGATATATGGGAGAATAGATAATATCATTATGAAGAGGATTGGCAAAGGGATTGTTTTGTTGGGTTAAGGATGAAAAATGAGAAAAGTGTGATGGAGGTGATGTTGAATAGGGATAAGGTTGGTCATAATCAACAAATGTATTTGGCTGAATTCTTCCAACATTACTGATGGGCTCATATTGATTTGAGTAAAAACTCATGGTTTCTTTAGTACTTCTAAAAGTAATATTTAGCATCTACTATTTAGAATTGAATCTAAAACATACAAACTTGAAATGATGATTTTGTTTTTGTTTTTCTTGTATACATATATTTTTATTTTTTTGTTTTTGTTTTCAAAAGGTTTAAAATGCATTCACGTCGGGTTCACCAAAATGTATCGCTCCAAATTTTTCGCATCCCTACCTTCAGGCTATAGGATCCGCGCCCGGAAGGAGGATGGGAAAAGGATGATGCGGTACCTCGGACGAGAGGACTTTGCGAAGGTCCCGCCTCTCAAGGGAGGTGTATTTTGGTGATTTTTCGATGGATGGTGGGTTCACCGGGAAACATTTAATGGCAGTTTCCACGCCTAGGTTTTGGAATGTGTTTAATGAGTTTGTTTTAATCTTAAGCATTCATCCTAGGTTTGGCCGAATGAAACTAAATTAAACTATATGAAAATGCAATTTTTCATGAATACAGCAGACAGATTTGAAAGCAGAAAACAGAGAATTTACAGGAGGAAAACGGAGAATACCTGATCCGGATGTCTGAAGAAGATTCTGATTTTGAAGCAGTCCCGATCGTCTGAGATTCGACAGAATCGTCTGCAATCAGACGAGATCGTCTGAGATCTGACGAATTCGTCAGACGAATTCGTCAGAAACCTGCAAAACAGAGAATAGATGCAAAATGCAAGAAATAACACTATGCTAACAGAGGCAAATTACACCAAATGATAATATGAATGCTTGAACACTATTCAAGAACAGAAATTAATGCAAATTACTGTGCTTAAATGGCAGATCATAAACTTAGCATGCAATCTAAGCTAAATGGGTGAACTCCAGATGCAAAATAGGATAAAAACTGAATATATTATCTAATTTGCAAAACAAAATAACAGAGACAAAGTTGAGAAAAGCAAACTCCAGGCACTGATTGCCTCGATGTGGGCTGCAGTCGAGATCGTCTCGCATCAGTACGAAATCGTCTCGAATTCGACAGGATCGCCTCCGATCTGGACAGGTTCGTCGGCGACGATGGGTGCTGGCTCCGGTTGAAAATCAATGATATACCTGCATCAAAATTGCTATGGGACTAATGCAAAAATAATATTATGATGTTTTAGCGCAGAAGGGTTCAATTTGCAGATAAATTCAGCCAGGGGTTGGGGAGGGAAAATCCTAGAAGTTAAATAGGCTTAGGGGGAGTTGTTGGGAGGTTGGAGATCATCCCAATTTGGGAGATCTCCAACGAGGGAGGGTCCCAACGGCGCAGACACGCTTCTGCCTGGATTGGAGACCCGTTGGAACGGATTCCAACTATGCAAATTCAGTTTTGCGACAAGATCGTCCGGACGTCCTAGTCCGAGACGAAATCGTCAAATATAGGGCGATATCGTCTGATCGGCGACGATATCGTCAAACGGTCAAAACAACCTCTAAAAATGGCACGAAAAAGGGGGAAACGGATTTCCCGACGGTTAACGGGCGGTTTGGGAGGTTAAATTTGATTTTTAAATTATTTACTAAGGTGAATGTAATTTTTATAATTTTGACTGCGCCAATTTTAGGGTGCTACATTTCCATTGTGCTTACTCATTTCTAAAAACCTCATCCAGAGAGGAAATCTTGGACATCTAAGTGTATGTTGTTGTTTCATTGATTTCAGGGCTATAGGTTAAATCGAGCAAATCCACAAGATACGAGAGCAAGAAGATCCCTCTAGCAATTATACCTAGAGAAGGAGGCATATGTAAGCCCTCATACATTTCTGTGTGCATCACCGAGAAGCCTGATAAAGCATACCCCTTGTGTGAGGGGATATTTTATACACCTACTGCCCTCTTTGTGTGTAAAATCATGTATCAAACGAAGGGTATCCCTTAGAGGGATTCATATGTAACTGGACCACGAGAATATCAATACAAATAGCATTCATTCATTTATTTCTTCACATTCTGGTTATATCTACTTTATGCCTTTCATTTATTGCATGTTTAACATTAAAGTATTCAATCAAATAACAAGTAGAGTAGTTAGTGGACGGTGCACTGCTTCCTTGGGGTCGCTAGAGTTGGTTACTTCAAGTATTGTAATAAATGCAGAAATGTCAATGTGCATGTAGTCCACATATACATGAGTCTTAGGTAGAGTAAGGACCAAGGAATTTATCTTCCTATATGAAGGCCTCATAGTGAGTGATTATAGAGAGAAGCATACCGAGTATAGTAAGTATAGAGAGTGTGTGTTATAGTTTAGTAGTATGGTACAATGTAGTCTTTTCATATTCTTTCATGGAGTGTTCATTTCCTCAATTATATAGCATTGTACTATTTTTATCACTTTCATTAATGGCAATTTTTTATTTATTTTTAGATGTTCATCTCATTATTTTCCTGTATATTATTGTGACATTAGTTTATAGTTATCTCAGATTGGTTATCTTGCATCTTATGGTTGTTCTTCCTATGGACCTATAATATTGTCTCATCAAAATCTTTCACATACAATAATACATCTAATAAAATATAATCCCATACTTCTTTTTATAATGATTTCTTAATGCATAAGAGTCTCAAAAACCACTATAATAGATTCTCTTTCAAAACCAATACACAATCAACCATCTTCTAGAAGATAATCTCATACTTCTCTTCATAATTATTCCTTAACTCACATAAGTCTTAAGAATCATTATATAGTTTCTCTTTCAAAATAAACATACAATAAAACAACTTAGAGAAGATAATCCCATACTTCTCTTCATAATGATTCCTTCACTCACTTAAATCGTAGGAACCATTATAGTGTTTTCTATTCCTTATAAAACCAACATTTAGAATTTCATTTAAAAATAAAATCTTCCTTACTATATTATTTTCTTTAAACAAGGATCAAACCTTCCCATGCATCTATCAAAGAGCAATTACAAATAAAAATTTCTATAATGCAAACCCACTTTCCTTGTCAAACAATGAACCAATAGAATATCTCTACCCTGGAACCATCTCTTATTTATTCAAAATAAAAATAGCACTTTGCTATTAGTAGAGAGTCATAACACTAAAAGGGAATAATTCAAACATCTTCTAATAAGGAGAAACTTAATTCTTTTTGTAGACACTAAATTTTAGTCATTTGCACAACCAACCCATCAAAACCCTCAAAATACCCTTCAAATCCCCATAAATTCACCAAAACCCTAATTTTTCACAAAAACCCTCATCAATTCCTCAAATTCTTCCTAAATTTGCTCAAATTCCTCCAAACTTCTAGTTTCCTTTCTAATTTGCCTAAATTTCTCCAAATTCTCCCATTTTCTCTTCTAATTTCCTCATCTTGTCAAATTCCTCCCAATTCCTCTAATTTCTAGAAAATTCTTCTAATTCCCTCCCTAATCCTTCTAATTCCTCCTAAATTATTCTAATTTACCTTCCTTCTCCTCCATATGGCTCAATTTCCCTCTAATTCCTCCTATTTTCTCTAAATTCTTCTAAATTCCAAGATCTCTAATTCTATCTCAATTTCATCTATTTCCCTAAGTTCTCTGAAGGTCTTCCTAAGTCTCCTATTTTCCTCTAATTTCCCTTTTCCCCCTAATTTCTTAAATTCTTCTAAATTCTCCCTAATCTCCTTCTCTAATTTCTCCCTACTCTATTTAATTCTCTTAATTCTCTCTTAGCCTCTCTAATATTCTAATTTCTACCTAATCCCTCTCATTTATTCCTCCCTCTCCCCTCAAATTTCTCATAATCCACCTTATCCATCTAATCCCCCTAATCAAGCCCCTCATTAGCCTCTAATCCCATATTAAGCCCTCATCCAAATCCCTAGGAGATATGCACTCTAATTTAAAAATCCTAATCAAATCCCTAGGTCTACCCAAAATCCCCACCTAAATCCCTCATTTAATCCACCTTGTCTCCCCATCCACTTTCCCTCCAAATTTGGATGATTTAAAAATACAATGAAAAGCCCCAAGTCAAAAGGAATTAAATTGGCATATTTAATGGTTTGGTCCTTCTCAGCCTCCATGTCACCTTTTTGGTAATTTTAAATTCCATAGGCATCCCCCAAGGCACACTTATCCCCATGCACATCTCATCACCCCCTAGGCTAATTTATGGCACTTGGGTGGGTGAGAAATCACCCCATCCAAGGCTATTAAATGGGGAGGGTGCACATTCCTCCATGTGTCCTCCCTAGATTTACCTTGGATTTGCCACCCTCCACTTGGATCCAAATCAGCTCCACCTCATTGCCATGTCATTTCCTTGTCACCTCCCCCTCCCCTCACCAAATTCCTATAAATCCCCCTCCATTTCACTCATTTGCAACAAGAGAGGTGTGAAGCTATTGTTATGCTACCAAAATTTCACCAGATCACCTTGATGCCCTTGGATATCCTAGCTGCCTTTTCCATCCACCTTGAGGAGCCCAACCATTATAGCCATGGAGTCCACATGAAGGAGTCAAATCAGCTTTGACCTATAATTGCACCCAAACCAATCAATATTTTGTCACTATATTTGCACCAGAGGACACCAACCACCACTAGAACCCTCCAACACAAGCACTTGGTCCTATCTACCATACCAACCCAACCACCATTAGTGATTATACAATCTCAATCATCACATGTTATCACCTAAAACCAACTATCACTAATGGTTACTCAAAGAAGAACAAATAGAGCATTCCAGACAAAAATTAGGTAAGGAAGGTATAAAACATTACCTTTTTAGGTTTTGTGAACTTTTGTTGAAGTTTTGTAACATTTTTCATGGGTTTTGTAAAGCTTTATTTTATTCATTTTGACTAGGGTCTCATCTAAGGAAGGCCCATCAGATATTGCTAACTCCAATCTTGTGAGCATGTGTGCAGGTATGATGCAGCTGGCAGAGCATTAGGGTGGTCCAAGAAGTCCAAGAAAATCCACCCACAACTTGATTGTGGCATGAAAATAGAGATTGCACCTAGAAACCTTGATGTAAAAGGGGTCATCCCCCTTTTCTCTTGAACTATAACATTTGTAAAACACCCTCCAAAGGGTTAAATTGTATTCAAAAGTGTTTATTGGAAATATACAATATCTCTGTTTACTTTCATTGCATGGTGCATTTTCATGTCTACAAAATGGCATGCATGATGGGACCCTCACCCTTAACTCATTAGGCATTGTTCATTTTCATATAAGAGCATAAATATAGTAAATATTTCTTGTTCTCAATCTTATGTGCCTAATGTGTTATGTTTTAAGGGTTTATTATTGTTGTGTGCCTTCATTTAACTACCTTCATTGATGCTCTACTCTCTATTTTGGTCATAGGTCTCTAACTATCTTGAAGTGCAGCCACATTGAGGACTTAGCATTCAACTTACAGTCCTGCACACAACCACCATTGACAATTAGCTAACAACCACCACTAGTGGTCCTACAACCATTGTTAGAAGTCCACAATTGTAGCTGGTAGTTCTTAGATAGACACAGAAGCCACCCAAGAAGCTCATGGTTCACAAGTAAGTACCCCAAACCAGATAGACATAGTTTCTCTGCTTTCAATGTTCGATTCTCTCCTAGTTGTTAGCATAACTGAAATTCTTCTTCCTTTTTAGTTTAGATGAAACCTTCCTCTCTAGGATAGTTGTAAACCTTCCTACTTCTCATAGGTCTTCCTCTCTAGTTTTATAGTAGTGTAAATTAAAAAAAGAAGACACATTAGGTTAGATTTCTTTATTTGCACAAGACTCAAAAGGACTCAAAGGGCTCATTAGATTAGTTGTCTTTCACTTGTATTGGGCTCCAAGTGGCTCATTAGTGTAGGCCTGCATGCTTGCACAAGACTCAAGACTCAAAATGGCTCATTAGGTTAGGTTTTCTTATTTGCACAAGACTCAAAGACTCATTGGCACATTAGGATAGACACTTTTCTTTATTTTGGCTCAAAAGACTCAAAGGACTCATTAGAGTAGTTATTTTTACTTGTATTGAATTCAAAATGGCTCATTAGATTAGGTGTTTGCTTGCTTTAATTCAAAATGGACTCATTGGCTCATTAGGTTAGGATTTTCTTTATTTGCATTTGACTCAAAAGGCACAAAATGGCTCATTAGTGTAGGTTTTGATCATTTGCACTTGACTCAAGTATTCAATTGGCTCATTAGTTTAGAAGTTTTTTTTCTTATTTTGGCACATAGAACTTAATGGCTCATTAGTATAGTTGTTCTTTTTATTGTATTTGACTCATTGGCTCAATAGATTAGCATAGACTAGTTTGTTTTTGTTCATTGGCTTAGTTTAGTTTCATTTTCTTAAAATTAGCACATTCTCTATTTTTGACTCAGTTTGCTATCATTAGAATAGTTAGTTTGCATCATAGGCATATTTTGTCACCCTTAGAATAGTTGCAATTAGGATAGTTGCAATAGGTTAGTTCCATTTGCCTTAGGATAATCTTGCTTGTCATCATCCTTAGCATAGGATTCCCTATTTTTGTAGGGTAGTTGCATTGTATTCCCCTAAGGATAAGTGCATTTTTGGTGAGGTTAGGCCATTCTATCCATAGACTATGTCTAGGACACAGGTGCAACCACCACTAGCATCTAGGAACCACCATTGGCATCCAAGAAAATTGTGGTACAATCGTTAGTGGTGGTTACACAACCACCAACTGTGGTTGGGCCTATAATTCAAACTCATATTGTGGCTCCTATGGGCACTTCTTGTCTCCTACCCCTAAAACAATAGCCTTCATCCTCCCTATCACCTACATTTTTCCTACATCAGCATCTTGATTTTAGGCTCATCATCATTAGGGTAGGATATTTCTATCCCCATTAGAAGTGTATTTAGAGTCTCCCACAACTTGTGTCCTAGTTTAGTTGCATTTTAGGGGTTTAAGATCATTCTAGGGATAACCTATCCTCCTCTAGCTCACATTTAGTTTTCTTGCACTTAGAAAAAAATAAAAAACTAAAAAAAATATCAAACACAACAAACTTTTTTGTTGCACACACTTTTGCACGTTATCATTCCGCACATAGATATATCATGCGAGGAAAACCTCTTGATGAGTTGGACTTCATCCCCAACCATTGGTCGAGCCCTTAGTATCACCTTAGTTAGTACATATAGTTTCTCAGACTTCATCACCAAGAGAATGGTTACCCTTGGGGCTAGCTTGGGGTAATCTTGAGGTTAGACACCCTTTGACCATGGGGCTTAATAATTAGTGGATTTACAACTATCATTTTTGTCCAAGCCCGACCGAGGGTGAAGTGAAAGCCTGGGTAGGCCAGTAGTAGGACTTAGATAGTGCAACCTCTTTTGGGAGGTACTTTTTATCCCCTTAGGATACCCATCACCAACCCTTCATCCTAGGAAGCCACATTAGTCATTTGTGTCTCATTCCTCAAAAGGGGTGGGTAAAAATACACCCTTTTAGATTCCACTTCATTGCCTACCTTTTGTAGTTCCTAGGCATAGGGACATTAAACACACAAAAAGATATTTTCAAAAAAAAACACCAAAAACAAAAGCAAAACCACCCTCAAAACTATTTTCTACTTTTGACCTACACCTTCCCAAAATTGTCTCAAAAACCTCAAAACTTCACAAAAACATCTAAAGACTTTTAAAAAATGGAAAAAGAGTCACAAAACCAAAAACTATTTGTTTGCTTTGTTTGTTTGATTTTTTGTTGACTTAATTATATAGTACGTTTATTTTGAAAAGCTTGTCAAAATTGAACCATTCACTCCCATTCCAAAAGCCTATCATTTCCACATCCCATTCTATTTCTACTAGCCCATGGTCTTGACTCGTAGTCAAGCCCAAGATCAAGCCCAAGCCTCCATGGACCATTCCTATCAAACCTCCCATACCTTACCCATTCCTTTGACTCATCAAGGAGATGTGTCACAAGTCTACCATGGTAACTTGTCCAATGAGCCCCTTTGTCACACTTCATACCTGCCTAAAGGGTAGCATACCGGTATGATCTAGGTATGATGCACCATGCCATCCATGCCACCATTTCTAAATATCTTGGTACTGAGATGAATTTGTCCCATGTGCATCACTACATCACACCCATTAACCCTAGCACCATCCATGTTCTTCATATCAACCCTTTCCTCTTTCCAACTCACCATGACCATCCTTACCCCACTTCACATTCTAACCCGCATAGTTGACCCCCCTCATCAAGAGCAAACCTATCCTCATACATCTTCTCCTTCCACATCTTCCATTAATCCTAGCCCCACCTCAAGTGTGGTAGTCTCCAAGCCACCTATTGAACTCCTCTCATTAGAAATAGTTGATCTCATTCCTCCTCAACCAACTGAAGGCACCATGTCACCACCCACTCCAATACTAGCTCCTCAAAGAGCCCCATCATCCTCCTTTCCTTAGTAAATAGGATTTCATTCCCTTATTCTCACGATTCCATTAATTCCACCTCTTATTCTAGTACCACTTCTTCCCCCTATCCTCCTCATATCCTCTTACATTGTTTCCTTTGTGCACCTCTAATCCTTCTCCATTCTTCATGTTGTTCAATACCCTAATTTACCCCTACATTCTCCTCATCTATCTCATCCTTGGACCCCTCTCTTAGAATCAATGTCAATAATTTTTCAAAAGGTACTATATGCAAGACTAATTTCTCTACCTATCATCTATCATGTAGATCCTAATAGACCCAAGTCTACATGGTACAATGACAATCATTATTACATTTTCCATCATCAAAAGGGTTATGACATTGATTCAAGTGCTTAGTGCAAAACTTGCTTGATCAGGGGAATTTAACCCTCTCATCAACATGACCCTCTTTCATTGGCTTAATTATTCCTTGCTCATTCCCCTTTCATCAATTCACCTATTTTATCTATTTCTCTCTTGTGTATAGCCTTCAATCAAATTCATCTTGTGCTCCCTCCTAGGCCTCTCATATTGCCCTTCTAATATTCTTTAGTCCAATCCTCTTTTACTCCCCCATCTTCATCTTGACCATCCAATTAACCATATCATCCACATCAATTTTCCCTTTCACCCACCTACATGTTGCACATAACCACTAATTGAATTCACCCACCCCACTTGCACCTCATCAATAACCCTCTCACTTGATTTGGATTATACCATTAAAATCAATGTTGTCTCGAATATTGATCAATACCTAGACACCCATTGTTGGAATCTATCTATCCTAAAACCTTGTCTGAGACTATCATTCTCCTTAATTAGCTCCCTTAATCATAGCATAGTTTTAGCATAGTGACTTTGATCACATTAGCACAATGACTCATGACTCAATAGTTTAGTTGTTAGTGTAGATTAGCATAATGTGCACAAAAATTTGTCAACAAGGTTCAAATATATTTGTCACCTCCATCATTGGAGCATCTTACATTGATCATAGTTTGAGATAATCTTGCATCTCCTTCTCAAGTGTCACTTTGTCCCTTCTCACATCCATCCTCAATCATTTTCATTGTCTCATAGCTCATCAATTTCACCCTTTCCACTCTTTTATCCTCCTCTACCTTGGGGGACTCAATTCATCCTTCAAACTAATTTTTTCTTGAGGGGGTTCATCCTCTAGATTGTTGTCCTTTTGTCTTCCAATTCTATCACATTCAATCATGACTATCTGTTAGAGTTAATGTGTACTTTGTCAGCTATGACATGTGTCCTTAACACTTGTCATGTTTTCATATAGGTCTCCTACCTATATATTGTAATCATTTTGTATCAATATATATCTTATCCTTATTTCAGTCCCAACATTTGGTATCAGAGCCCAGGCACTCTCCTATCCTTGTGGGTTTGATGGGGGTTTTCTTTTCAAATCAAGGAGTATGCTCTCCATTATATACAATGGATCAGAAGCCAAAAATTTAAAAATATTCATGGCTACTAAAATTTTATTTTGAGAGTAATTCGTTAGGGAGGTTAATATTTTTTGTGTATCTGTCTGCAGAAGTAATTTCTCCACAAATAAATGAAAAATGGGATACTAAAATTTTATTTGCAAAGCTATGAGGGTTTCATTTTTCTTTTAGTTTGAGTTTTAGAGCTGTGTTTGCAAAAAAAAATTGTTGCGATGCAGTTTTATGGAGGATCCTGATTTACTGCTAGATGCAGTCATTGCAAGACCTAAGTAGAGCCAAAGTCATCATGTGACTCCAATGAAGTAAAGCTGAAGATTTTTTTTCTCATAAGACCCTAGCCGTGGCTATTCGTGACCATGGGATTCATCTGTATAGCAAAATTTTTTATGTGGTAAACCATGCGCTTGTGCATCATGTAGCACATTATTGTTGATGGCATCTGGTCCATTCCTAGAGCAAATATGCACCAATTTCATATATATCACACTCAGAAGCAGTGCCCTTTTTTTTCTCTGCTTGCATCCATATTAACGGTAGTGATCATTGAAAAAAAGTATGAGTTCTTGAAGGAGCTGGGGTTACAGCCTCATAATCTGAGGTGTTACGATAATGGATTCTAGAAGGGAAACAAAAAAAAATGCCATGACATCAGTGAATCCTACAATGCCGCATTAATAATCATGATTCCCGCTTGAATAAAAACACAGATAATTTTTTGGGCCTGAATCTATACCTGTATCTATGCAACGCTCATTGTGTAATTTTATTTTATTTTATGAGTGCCTCATGTAGAAGTATACCCATGTGCCTGGACTATATTCTAAAACTAATGGCGCTAATAAATTTTTATTACACTCCACAATCCATGACTAAAATTGTGGTAGCTCGTTTATCAAAGTTGTGGACCAATTCAAGCTGGAGGATATGTCCAAAGTGAAATATACCCTTTGCATGGTACCCTAACTGATGTTGTACAAGTTGATGCATCAGATATGGTAGATTGTGCCCATGTAGCCCAGAGAAATTTGATCATTGGACTCTAGTTTAGTTTAAGAAATTGTTACAGTTTTGGATGCCACAGAAGTCATCGATAGTGAGGAGACAATCATGCATGGTGCAGTGTCATAGTTGGAGGAAAAAAAAATTACTGGTTGTGGACTGGGAGATCAATGCTAGGATATCTATCCTAAAATTTGTACACTCCACAAATATCAGGTGCGATCAACACTTGGGATTATGAAACTAACGAGAACTACTGCATCTCAAATTGTTTGCAGTTGTTTGAAGAAATTGTACCTGAATAATGGCCAACATCACCCTCTAGTAATAGTTGTTATGCTGATTTTCCACACAAGATTTATGGTGGTAATATTGCATGGAGCGTAACCTCAATGCTCTTCAAATCATATTTGATGGCAAAGGAAATGTGTTAGGTGCAAGAGTTGTATATGATCATCAAACAGAAAGCTCTCGAGGGTTTGGATTTGTTATCTTTTCCTTAGAAGCAAAAATGGAGGCTGCTATATTATTTGATGAGCCAGTTGCGATGGCCATTGTGGGAGGTCACATGGTGTATGGTAGAGATGATAAAGGAGTTGAAGCTACTTCCAGTGGATATGGAAGTCAAGAAGAGTGTTGTGGTGGTGTTGCGCAGAAGCGGTGGTGCCCATGTCCGTGTTGTCTTTTTGAGTTGCTAAAAGTTTTTTTGGACCCTGAGTTTGACTGTTGCAAGAGGTATTTTTATGGCCAAAGATTGTACGTGGGATCAGATGCGGATAATTGACTGCAACCTATATTTTTATTTTCTTTAGCGTGCTCAAGTGGATTGATGCTAAAATACTGTTGCACACTTTGTATCATCCTGATTAATGTTTCCACCTATGGAGGATATTAATGATCCAGACCTATGAGTTTGCTAAAAACTAGCGATAGAACAGAGGATGCAGTGTTGGTTTTGAATGGGGGCATATCCCGTGTCTTATGTGCCAGGTGGCATTTTGGCTACTATGGGCAGTGTGGCTTCTTGATAGTTTTTGCACCCTTTGCAGCGGCCATGTAGGGTTAAAGAAGGTGGATAAATTTTTTTTTTGTGGGCCAATTTTATTCTTCAAGTTAGATGGTAGAAGTGAGTGGTGAGTAGAATTTGACGTGAAGCCAAGTGGGAAAATCGATGAAATTCATTCCTTTACTGTGATCGATGAAAGCTTCATGTACTCCCCTATGTTTAGATAGAGGGGTTGCACTTTGACCCCCTAAGTTGCTATCAGATTGGTCGGAGGGGTAATCTGCACAATTCTGTATGCCCTCAGATTTTGTGCCCCATGGTGCCACAGGTTTTCATCATGCGTAGAGATGCGGCTACGAAGGCTACTTCTTTGTCTAGTAAAGGAGCAAGTAGTTGTGGAGAAGATAGATGGGGTTCTTCTAGCACCATGATCCCCAAAGTGTGAGCTATCACCAAATTGGCAATGTTGACCATCATTTTTTAAAATTCATTAAATTTACACCCATGGGCCCCAATGTGTTATTTATATATATACATTTAATTATGGTAAAAATTTCTAATAAGGCTATCTTCAATTTTATTAAAATCATAAGGGCATATTTTTAATAGTGGATGGACCACTATGTTTTTAAAACCATGGGGGCAATTTTTATTTAAAATGAGGCTCTAAAATTTTTTATGCTTTTTTCAAATGAGAGTGGAAGGCCCGAATGGCCCATGTAATTTCCCTGAGAGGGAAAATTAAGATGATATTTTTTTATTCTGCTAGAGAGCGATGCCGCCATTTAGCGATGTTTTCTATTTGCTGCCAAGAGAGGCATGTTGTTTTTATACAAAATTATGGCCCCGTTGAGAGTGGAACATAGGGGTATTTATAGTTATCAAAAGGCTTTTCTGATATGGATACATTGGTGGTGTCCAATTTTCTTTTTGATGTAGTCCTATATGTATTTTTAAGACTCAAATATTATTGTATTCTAGAGTGCATTCTCGGTTGAATCTGATACTCTATGTAAGTGAACCTAGTATCTAGTATTCTCCTCTATCACACTTGCCAGATGCAGCAACTAGTTACCCATGCATTCCTGTAAGATGAGGTGATTACCATAAGGAAACTTACTCTAGAGACTACAAACATATACACCCTAGACTCTATCCGAAGGTTTTTCCAGATCATCTTTTGAATACTATAGACGAAGACACTTTAGAATATTCTATTATCTTCTTTCTTCACCTCCATATTTGGATTCTATGGCTCATTTTATTGTATTTATATGGCTTGTATTTCTTTTGTATTAAGGTGCATTTTTAGCAGAGACCGACACCTTCTAGATTGTGTTTCACCATGAGGGGGAATATGATATTCATGGTGAACCTAGTTAGTGACCTACAAGAGGCAACATACCTAGAGGATGACCTGCAGAGACAACAGACCTAGAAGTGGTCGACCCTGAGGTACCCAGGATGACCCTAAGGCACTTAGGTAGCTAACCTAGAGGTAAAAATCCAAGGAAGTGGTTGACCCTAAGGCAACATACCGAGATGTATACATTGTTGATCTAGCATTATTCATAGTTGGAGAGCCAAGCACAAAGAGCACAAGCCTAGACCAAATCATGTAATAAATGAGGATGATAGGGTTCTTTTAGAGAATTCAACATTAAGGGGGAATGTTATCTAATGTTGACTTATTTTTTAGGGTTATTTTTTATAAAATTACACATTAAGGGGGAATGTTAGAGTTAATGTGTACTTTGTCTGTCAGTTATGACATGTGTCCTTGACACTTATCATGTTTTCATATAGGCCTCCTGCCTATATATTGTAATCATTTTGTATCAATATATATCCCATCCTTCTTTCAGTCCCAACATTGACATCTAAACAAACACTTTGTATGTTTTCCTATCATAAATGCATGATTGATTGTTCATGACTACTTGATCATATAGATTTTGGGGATCCTGTGATGATACCTAGTTAGGTCATAGCTCACATACATTGCACTTTTCACTAAGACTCTGATGCCTAGCAAGATCTCCCCTAGGGATTCTTTATTTCCTTCCTTTTATTATTATGATTTCTTATTCTCCTTTTCTTGATTTCTTCATGATGTTGTACAAAATATTTCTCATTGTCCCACTTTGGGATAGTAATTGCATACTATTTTTTACACATATTACACCCCATATGGGATACTTATACATCCTAGTGGATATTGCATTGTTCATGATATTTTATAGGATCATACTCTCTTTTGAATCAGTAGGATCAACACCCCATTACAAGATAAGCTCCTTGGTCATTTTCAGCAAACCTCAGCATACATCCTAGTGGGTAATCACCTCACAATAGTCAATAAGGGAGAAACCACCCATATTGGGTCAAAACATCCACACACTTGTTCACATTGATGCAAGTACTACACCAATAGAGGTTCTAGCTCCCTCATTTATTTGATCCATAGTTTTTGGCTATAATGGTTCATGGCAACCTACGCTAGCCTTATACTTTGGATCATTCATTCTTCTCCTTTTTTATGGTTGAACTTTGGACCTCCTTGTTTTCTCTTATTATCTTCCTTCTCTTCTTCTTTCTTCTCTCTCTTTTCTCTTTATTTTCTTTCTTCTTCCTTCTCTCCTTTTATTCTTTCTTTCTCTTATTTTTTCTCTTGCTTGATCTCATTTCTCCTTCTTTCTTCCCCTTGTTCTTCTTTTTGCATTTATTTCATCATTCACTTAGTGTGCATTAGGATAGTTTACATACATAAAAACACTTAAAATAAACAAGTAAAACATATAAAAACATGCATTAAAACATTACACAATCACAATAAATATGCAGTTATTTATTATTCATAGAGAAAATAGTACATCGTGTGAGGTTGATATACCATAATACAAACTCGGTACACTCAACCTAGGGATGAAAACCACAATAAAAAATTGGTGCATCATCCTGATACCTAGCCTATCCTATCCTATATTTGAGAGCTAGCTCCCTCTAGCCCTACTTGGGGTGGAGACAACTTCAGTTGTTCCACCGACTGCTAAGATATCATCAGTGCCTATGATCAGGATCACGACCTACTCATTGACTAAAGGGACAAATGAAGCTCCATCCTCCACTCTAGAGGGACAGCTACATAGTAAGTCATATCAAAAAACATGGCCCTCTAAATGGTTATCTCCAACCTATCATCGGTACACCGCAACTCCATCTGAAGGAGCTACACTGCATTCCCTACTTGGCTTCTCCCAATGATAGCCATCCTATCATCCCTAGACCACTGGCACTCTCCATCTATTTTGGTCACCTCTCCCTATAGTTTAGTCATATTTACTAGTGTATTGTCCCTCTCAACCTACAACTAGACCATCTATGTCTATAGAGAAGCTATTTGTGCTCGTAGCTCCTCTATCCCTTGGCTTTGGCATCCCACCACTACTGATGTGGATGCCTCCTTAAGGTTTGTATCCTATGGCCCCTCTACCTATGTGGGAGCATCTCCCATCCCTCCCTCTCTGATCCATACTCTTGGGATGGTCTCCTCTACCACTCATATCCAAACCCATGTCAACCTCTATCTAGGTGTAGTAGGATCCTATTGTATCCTCTCTATGTCCCTATGAGCTACCTCTCATAATTCCCACTATATGCCTAGGTTCATCATTTGGTGCCTCTATATTGGTATGGGTGGGAATATACTATGGGGTGCAACTCCTTGGTACCACTTCCTATACCCGATGACCACCCCTGCATCGCTTACCCCTAGGTTGATTTAAGGAGGATCGTCCTTATCCTCCTCAGACCATCTGGGGAGGTCTGGATCACCTCTAACCCCTATTGGGTTCTAGTTCACCCTTTGGTACCAATAGTCCCTTAGGTCTGGGATTGCCTATAATATCCTGAACTACCATGAAACTCGATCAAACCTGAGCACCTTTGGATCTCCCCTCTTTGATCGTAGCTATCTGATACTCCTCACTCTCACCATATTTGTCCTATCATTTGCCCAGTAAAGGTGAAGCCTCCATGGTCACCAAATGATTTATGTATCATGTAACTCATTGATGACCCACCTTACTAGTGGTAGGTTCTCTGCATAGGCCCTTGCGGTCCTCTCTAGGGATATAGGCCATCTATATGTTGTTGTTTTCTCTAGGTCAGGTGATGGTCCTAGCAGTGCTAACGGTCTCTGCACCGTAATCTACTCCCAGTACCACACCTAGAGCAATGTTATACACACTAGTCCTATATGCCACTTATATACGACATTGTACAACATCCTGTATAGGTGAGCCAACACATAAGGTCCCCATGCGAAATGGACTCCCTACTATCGCATGTCTATCACTGCTCCTACCAATTCCCATGGCAAGTGTCATCTATGAGTGTGGTAGGTCAAGAGACCAGCCACAACCCCTAAGAGTACCATGATCAGAGGGTCCACTCTATAGCGGCCAACCAGGTCATCAATTGCTATGGTTCCCTCTCACACTTGGTGGGTGAAACCTATGGAAAATTGCTATAGGATAGTTACCTTCCCATGGGCTCTATAAACCTCATTATCCCTAATGGGGATCTTCAGGATCTACCACACATCCTCTAGTGTGATGGTCATCTCCCCTATTGGAAGCCAAAACGTAGAAGTCTTTGGATACTACCGCTCTACCAGGGCGGTCAGCATAGCCTTGTTCATCTCGATTCGTAGCATCCTCCATGTGGTCCAGTCCAATTGCCTTTAGTCTAGCCCTCTCCACCTACCCTATAGCATCTAGCTCTACCAAAGCCCCTGCTCACCACTCTTGACTCTCAAGAATACCTAGTTGCCCACAACAAAAAAAATAAAATTTAATCAGTTCCATCATAAAGTCAAATTAATTAAAAATTTTAATTTAGCATAAGGAAATTATGATTCACAATTTACACTTCAAATTTTACTTGTTTGTTTTCCTTTTCTTCCTTTTTTATCTTTTTATTTTTCTTTTCTTCTTTTCTTTCCTAGGTTTTCGTGAAATCGCGTCCCGTTTTTAGGATGCACAACTTCACTTTTGCGAAGTCGCACCCTCTATTTTCTTGGTGCAACTTTACGAAGTTGCACCTGGTTTCTACTAGGCACGATTTTGCCATGTTTTCCCTAAGGTAAAATCATGCTTGGGCTGCAAATTCATGCCCCTATCGTGGCATGAAATTCATTGATTTTTTGGTGATTCCCTAAAAATTCCTAAAACCTTAATCGAATTACGCAAAACGAGAAGAAGAATAAAGTGAAAGGAGGAACAAAGACAATCCTTACCCATTCTTGAGCCCTGGCATCACTTCTCGCAATCACCCCTCGGTGAACAGGAAGTGCCATTGTCTTTTTTTCTAGAGCTCTATTTTCTCTCCTCCTCACAGTAAAAATGAATTAGGGTTTTACCCCTATTTACCTTTTTAACCCTATTTTTTATTTTTCTCTCTTCCTTTTTTTTTCTTCTTTGCTCGATTGTCGCTCTTTCTCTCTCTTTTATTTTGTGTTAGTTCTTTTGAGTTTTTATGAAACGTTGTTTTTTATAAAAAATCAAGGGGGCACCCCAGCCTATAGAGACATTAATGTCCCTAATGCCTCGATTTGCATGTAAATTAAAAAAAATTCGAAATGACATCGTTTTTGCACCACTCCTTTCCTCTAACCCAGCCACCCCATTTTTGCTTATTTTTTTTCCCAGTGTGTGTCCCTACATCCTTTCTTTGACGCATTTAATAGGTCATAAATACATAAAAGAGGGGGTAAAATGTAGACATAGAAAATTGACCCACTTTGAGTGGGAAATCTTCCTTAGTGCCCTTAAGAAGCCCTCAACCCCTGCCAAGAGCAAGGGAATACCTCTTTGCCTCCCTTTTTTAATTTGTTCATATTATAGCGAAATCGTGCCTCATATTTACAAAGCATGACTTTGCACCAATGATATCGTGCCTCGTTAGGATAGGGTGCAACTAATCTATTTTAACCTAATTTTTTATTTAATTTTATTTTTATTCTTTTAAGCCTGCTTAGACCCAGGTTTAAACCCTCCAGCATGTTTTGGCATCGAATTTGAGTTTATTTTTCCCACCTTTTTCCCTCCAATTTTGTCTATAAAAGGAAGGATATTCTTGCTACATTATAAGGATGCGAGATGCAAATTTTTAATGTGCGATCTTAGTGCAATTTTCTGACTATTAAATAAGCTCAAAATTTTTATAGTGCGCTCTTCTTCTTTTACTTTCTTCTACTGCAAGCTAACCTTGAAGTACAAATTTTGGATTTGATCTTCTATTGCACGGATTGGATTGATTTGTTGTGTGACTTGGTGGATCCATTATGTAGTTCAGAGATATAGAATGACTGCTTAAATACTTCAATCTTATCTGCCTTATTTGACGATGTCCGTCAAGGTTTTCTTAGTTTATTTCTAGCATTTATTTCATCTTCTCCACTCACTTTTTATTTTTATTAGTCTACAACAATCTCATGTCTGGCATTAGTGATATGTGACTTTGCTTGCCCTAATTAGGGTAAACTAATCTACAAAAGCAAAATCACATCCCATCCAGGCAGGGTACGACTTTGCTATTGCGTTATCATACCCACTCTAGGCGAGGCACGATTTTACCCTAGTCCACACCAGGGGTAATTTCTATATTCTATTTTCACTTTTGCATTCCATTTTTTTTCTCGATCATATTGTTGTATTTTTTTCCCTATTTTCTGTTACTGTATTTTTTTTTATGATTAATTCTCCAAAGGTCAATTTTTGCTTTTGTATTAAAAGGTCATCTAAAAGGACCTAGGGGGCTTGACTGTTGCACCTCCAAGATCAATTACACAGTAGACTAAGTAGACCCCCTAATACTAATTCTATTTTTTAAAGTTTCATGAGTGATCTTGCAAAAACATGTATTCTTGATATCATTGGACATGAGGCAGAAAAAGCTAAATCAACCACCTGTCTAGATAAGTGCTCTACTCATTCTATCGATTGGAGATATGATTTAATTATTTATTCCTAGGCATCTAAAATTGAAAGGCATTTAGTTTGCATCTAGGGATAATTTTTGTGCATCTATTTTGTATATCTCTACTTTAAAGGTTTTCTAAAATTAAATCCTAGGTTAGTGAGCATTCAAAATAAATAATCATTCTAGGATAGCTCTTGTATGCCTGCACTCTGTTTTCAACTACATTATTTAGTTTTCTGCATATCCTTTATCTTTTCTAGCTTATATCTAGAAAGGCCAAAATTAGGTGTTTGTCTTGAAATTGAATACATCAAACCATCCCGAATATCTCATGGACTTGGAACAAGTCCTTAAACTATTCCCGGTGAACCCTTACCCCTAGCACCGAGTTTAGAGTACAACATACCCCCATGGTTCACCCCAAAAAAGGTTCCCTCCTTGTGGACCCAACCTTTTTTTTTTGGAATTGTACATGATAGGGTAGTTTCCCCCTCTACATATAGAAAAGCTTACAAAATATAATAAGCAATATAATGATATGATCCTGGAGAAGCAAACACAATTAAAGGTTAATGAGGATATTGTTTATGCTTTGGAGGTTGATATTAATCACCATATAAAGACCATTATAGATAATAATGAAGAGTTATAAGTAGCAACTCAAAAAGAAGCACATTTACAGGAGCAGCTTAAGAGGAGTGCTACTGAGTGCAAACAACAAATAAGGGAACTCCTGAAGACTGTTGATAAGATAACCAACCGGTATGGTATGAAAGTAGTAGAAATGAGCAACTACGCAGCCAAGTTGTAGAACCAACACATAATTCTTTATGCCCAACTAGAAGATAGTGAAGCCTTGGTCAAAGAATATGAGACCAAGTTGAAACAAAAAGATGAGTTTGCAAGGACACCAACTAAAGTAAATGGGATGGCAGATGTAGACAACAAGTACACCTCCCAGAAGAAGAAGTGACAAAGAGGATTTGCCTAATCTGACAATTTTGATCATTTTGACAATTTTGGTAAAACGTACGAGGAAGCAAAACGTACAAAGCAAGAGCAAAATGTACAAACTGGAAGCCAAAACATATAAGGCATAATTTAATGCAACGAAATACATATGAAATGTAATTTGAGTTGTATTTGTGAATGAATTTGATAATAAATGTAATTAGACTTAGTAAAGGGTGTAATTAATATTTTTGTTATATGTGGGCAGTTGTAAATAATGAATTGCCTCAGGAACCTCTTGGAATAGCCTAGGCAGAGGTTATATAAGGCCCCCTTTTCAATTTTGTAGGTCTAGTTATTAAATGCATGTATCTGATCATTGTGTGGAATCACTGGTTTATTGTGTATCCTTGTGGAAGTTGTTAGTGATTGTAATGTACCACTGAAGAGTAATTAATGAATAACCTTATTGCATAGCATTATCTCATGTTATTTTATGATTCTATAATGATAGATTAGTGTTTTGTAGTACTTGATTATTGCATGTTATTTTTCTATGTCTATGAATTATGTTAATGTACTAGTATGAATAATGGAATTAAACCACCACTAGTGTGAGCCTTGGAAGTGATCTGTGAGGAATATTGTATCAATAAAAAACATCTTGGGACCTGTTGTATGATTTTTAGAGATTGCCATTGTGAAGAACTTTCTCAAATCCTAAATACAAAACTTGCATGTTGGTAAATATGGAATGAGTGATATTCGATAAATTCCTAAAAATTGTATGAGGGATATTAATAAATAAAAGTATCCAATTTTACACCTTTTTTAAGTTTTGATTCATATAAATCATACACCAGACATGTTACAAATCATACAAAAGAACTTTACCCGATTTGGTAGTTAGGTGATTGAAGAAGACTTACCCGATTTGGCAAGTTTGGTAAATTAAGCAATTAGTTACAAAATTGTGTACGTCAGCTTACAAAACCAAACTTGAAGGATTTACTGAGTATCAAATCTCACAAGCACTGATATTGTATGATTTAGGATCGTACAATTATACAATTTGAGTTCATACAAGCTATTTTGTAGTTGCATATCAATTGTTGGGAAGACTGTTCGATTATATGATTTGGGTATTTGAACAAGAACAGTAAATTAATCATTTAGAGCCTCTGAGAATCACCTCCTCATTGGGAATAATGCATCCCTATGTGACATATTGTGTTTGAAAAAACTAAAGAACAATTGGTTACATTGGATACCAGGGGACATAATCTTTAGCCTATATCAAAAGATGCTAAAAAAATGATGTTTAGATTTCATCCATTGGGGGATATGTTGAAAAGTTACTCAAAAATCTGGAATCTACAAATCAACCAACAATTCCAAAGGAACCAAACTATGATACTGAGCAGATGTATGTATCTTCTACACCTTCAACCCCTTCACATAATAATGTTGATTGCGGTAAAAGTATTTTTTCACATCCATATTTATCAACATCCTTCGTACCTAATTATCCATTCCAAGATCATTATAAAAACTTTGAGGTGGGTGATACATCCACACTTCTCCCTACTCAATGAATTTGAGAAGCTCACCAGCTCTTAAAGTACATCAAACCAGATGAAGTGAGCAAAATGGGCACAAGAGGTGCTCTCAGAGCAAGAGTACATGAATCATTACTTGTTGAACTAGAACCTACAAAACTGCACCTCACTCTAAATAGTGAACCTCTCACATACCAATAAATTTTCAAACATGTATCTTGGAGATATGCAATGAACCAGGAGTATGAATCTATGATAAAAAATGGTACTTGGAAGTTAGTCTATCTACCACTTGGAAGAAAGATAGTTCGAAACAAATGGGTGTACAAAAACAAGTATAAATCATATGGCACCCTTGAAAAATAGAAGGTGAAATTAGTGGCTAAATACTTCATGCAAAAGCAATTCATTGACTATGCTAAGGTATTTGCACCTACCACAAAATGGCCCATAATCATGACTCTTATAGCCTTAGCTGCACAACAAGGTTGGAAGATTCATCAATTAGCTGTAAAGACTAAATTTTTAAATAGAAAATTAGAAGAAGAAATATACATGGCACAACCAGAAGGTATTGAGAGGGCAATATAGGATCACAAGGCATGCAAACTCAAAAATTCTTTATATGAATTGAAGTAAGCCCCTCGTGCTTGGTTCAGCAAGCTATCATATCATATGAAGCAACTTGAATTTGAAGTGTGTGATTACCAAGATATTGATGCAACAGTGTTCATCAAGAATAACAAAGACAAAGCCACATACCTCATAGTATTTTTAGATGATATGCTTCTAACAAGTAACAATGAACACATCATCAACATAATGAAAAAGGATATTGCAAAGACTTTTGATATATTTGATCTGGTATTGATGAAATTCTATTTGGGCATAGAATTAACTTAAGAAAATGGTAAAATATTCTTGATCCAAGATAAATACATCAACAATATTATAGATAAGTTTCAACTCAAATATGTACGCCCTATGACAACACCAATGCAATAAAATCTAAAACTCACCATAGATGATGACACACCACAGGCATATGCAACACTCCATATAATATTGGTTGGTAGTCTCCTCTATGTTACTAACACAAGACCTCACATCACTTATGCAGTGGGTATTTTGGTAAGGTACATCACCAAGCCAAAGTAGGGTTACTGGTAAGCAATAACAAGAGTGTTGAGGTACCTAAAGACAACCCTTAATTATGGCATGTTTTATGAAAAGAATGCAGATTTCAAAATCATTGCATACACAGACTCAGAATTTATAGGACATAAATACACTAGGAGATCTACATCTAGGTACTTGAAATTTCTTGGCTCAGTACCAATTTCATGGATATCAAAGTGATAAAATACTATAGCATATTCTTCAACAAAAGTTGAATATATTGTTGAAATTGAGACGAGCAAAGAAGTGGTATGGTTGAGAAAGTTGTTACACACTCTTGATATCACTCAAAAATATCCTACAAGATTGCATGTAGACAATCAATCAGTAATCCACATGGTAAAGAATCTTGTGTTTCATGATAGAACCAAACACATCAATGCAAAAGTCCAAAAGATTTTAGAACTTGTTCAAGATGGCACAATACAAATGCACTAATTTCCAACAACAAATTAGATTGCTGACATCTTCACCAAGCCACTCCAGAGAGTGAAATTTGAATAGTTTAGATATCATATAGGCTTGAGAGCCTCCATATCCCCTGAAAATGGATATGCAATAGGACTAGTAAGGGTAATGCTTATTCATAAAACTACCTTCATGTGAGCAAAAAGTATTGGTTGGTATCTGCTCTATCCCATTCATAAAAACCCCTTGTGGGCATGAAAGAAAAGGGTTGTACTAGTTTTGGAAAATTAGAACCTGTGAAACCCTGAAAGGGCATGGGGGATGACCAAATGGTATATGGAGACCTAGTGTATTGAATCCAAATTTCATGGATAATTGTCTAATCGACTATACAAAGAGCCACCTAAGCCACTCATCTACTGAAAAAATAACCTTCTACCATTAAGGGGGATTGAAGATATGTTAATGCTACAAGGTCATGTTTATTAAGTAGGTTTTAAATTAATTGTTATGAGGATTTAATAAGACCTCATTAGAATAGGTTATTTTAATGTGTAATGTAATTTCATGTTAATTTGAATTTCATGTAGTATAGATTTGGGAACCCTAACCCTAATCTCATTTTTCTCAATATTTAATTTCATAACACAAAGGGAGAGATATGATTTTTCATTCTCTCCCTTGTTGGAAATCTTCTCCTACTTTTTTATTACTTCATGTGGTTGATCTTGGGAACATAGCATTGATCCTTGCTACACAATGTTGTTTGGTCAAGTGCAATGCCACTTTTTCTTCTAGATATTTTGTTGCATCGTCCAAGTTTATACTTCCTTATATTTTCAATATCTTTTGATCAAAACATTTGAGTATTTCCTTTTGTTATAGATGCAATTATATTCACATGGATTCCTAATTAGCATAACATCCAATCTGACATCTAGGTAATCATTCAAGATGTCATGCAAGTTGTTTTATTGATCTCTTTCTACTATAACATTTGAGTTCTTCCTTCTTATTTAAGTGCAATTACCTTCACATGGATTTATGACAAGTGTCACATTTTTTTCTTCTTTTTCTCTCCAGTTTGATGTGAAAATTCTCTCTCAATGTGATTATTTATTTTACTTTTGGTGTGATACTTATCTCTCTATAATTCTTTGTATAACATGAGATATTTTCTCTTGATACAATTATTACTTCGGCATGAGATATTTCTCTTGATGCAATTATTTCTTCTTTGTGAGTTATCTCTATTGCAACACCTCTATAAATCTTTCAAACTTAGATTGTTGGGTAAATAAATTACCCATGAGTTGCTTTGCTCCTCCCTAAAATTATGTTTGTAGAATATAACATCAAAATGCTATGTTTACTTATACAAGGTTCATGTGAGCATGTTTAAGTGCTTTAAAATTCTAACTAAATATTTTTCTTTACACATTCAAGTTGTCTTGATTTTTAAACTTTCATGCACAATTTTATTCATGTAAATCTTGCTTCATTCTACTTTTATAATGATCATCCTTTACCTTGGTAGGGACAAAACAACTATTGCTTTACCATTATATATAGTTGAAATTGAAGTTTTAGGTGCTTCCCTTGTTTTTAAACTTACTTTGCAAATGCTTGTATAGTATCTCTTAAAGAAATATTTTGGATGTTTCCTTTATCTCTTCAATTGGTTGTTCCAATTGGCACTTTGAATGCTTTGAATAAGGCTATTACTAGTTTCCTTTGAAAAATTCTTGCATTTAACCTTTTACCTTCTGGTTGTACTCTTTGTGAGATCTCTAAGCTTGTAATATCTATACAAAAAACTTTAATCTTAGGGATATTTTAATGGATTCCTTTTCTTGTAATGAAGATTTCAAAAGCTTACTTTTCTCATACTATTGTAATGGAGCTTTCAATAGCTTCATTTTCTTGTAATATTTTTATGGAGCATTCAATGGGTTCATTTTCTTGTAATATTTTTATGGAGCTTTCAATAGCTTCTTTATCTTTCCTTTTCAAATAATAATTATTTATTTCTTGCTAATATCGGCTTGGTTGTTTCTTGTAGGCTTTATGACCTTTGGTCTTAACATGGATTGAAACACTTTTGTTTTATTTATTGAAAGTATTTTTACCTATGGTAGAGGTTTTTCACCCTAAAACTTCTTGAGTGTTCCATGGAAGTTCCCTTCATGGTCACAATTGTACAGAGGGTAAATTTATCCTTGAAACTTCTTATCTCAAACTTGGATTTTTTCTCAAATATAATGTACTTTGGATTTCTTTGTATTGAAGTTTAGAGGAGGATGAAATGGAGAATTTTTCTTCCTTTTCCTACTCTAATATCATATGTTAGATCATAATGTCTTAAAATAATTTCATTTTGGAAATGAAGGGTATTTAAGTACATAGGATGCCTAACTTAGGCATAAGAAACCCTAAAAAAACCTTGCAACTATCTTGTCCTATATTACATGAATATACCTTGTGAGGGGTGGTTATACAACATGACTTCTCATATGGTCTATGATGTAATAACTCCTAACATATTTTTCTTCTGACTTGAAAATTAGGGTTGATATTTATGCTTCTATGAAATATTACAAGTAATTAGAACCATACCCTAGTCCCCACATCCCTATATTTCTTGATTTGTTGTCACACACTCAAATTTTCTCTTAGCTTAAGGGAAATAGGCATGAGGTTGAACCAACCATTCAAATCCTAGATAATGTCCTCTTTCTCTTATTATTTCCCAATGATGAAACCATTCTATAATTATTGCATGCTATAGGGGAATGAATCCCCTAGTAGTACCATAAGAGAGGGTTTCTTTAGGATCTCAATAAAAATTGGGGGAGGCATAAGTGGTATGATTATCTTTGTTAGAAAAATATTAGTTATATATTAGAAAACCTTCTCCTAATTTAGACCATTTTAAATATGGTAATATTATGAATGTTCAACCTACTATATATGTTGGCATAGAAGCCCCTAAACAACCAAGCATAGTCAAAATTGGGTCTAGCCTATATAGAGAAGTATGTTCTATTTTTAATGCTTTACTTAAAGAGTATAAGTATAAATTCTCTTAGGAGTATTTTGACATGTCTAGAAAGGATGAGGACTTTGTTGTAGATAATATTCGTACTTACAATAATGCCACTGTCCTCTAGTAAAAGCAAACAAGGTTTTTTTCTCTCATTTAAGACATGTAAAATTGAAATGTAGAAGTTGTTAGATGATAATTTTAATAACATTATTGATTATTTAGGATGGGTATCTAACATTGTGTATGTAAAAAATAAAGAAAACTAGTATCTAAATTTATTGTTATTTTAAAAAAATCAATTTAGTATATCCTAAGGATAACTTTCCTTTTCCCTTTATTGATGTTATTGTCAATTCTACCATAGGGTATGGAATTTTAACCCTTATGGATGGCTATTTAGGGTATAACCAAATCCATTTTTCCTTTGATGATCAAACAAAAACAACTTTTAGTACATCCTAGAGCATGTTCTACTATGTTGTCATGCCATTTGGATTGAAAAATGTAGGCTCTACCTATCAGTGGGCCATGACATTAGATTTCTATGACTTGTTTGGAAAGATAGTGGATTCTTATATGGATGACCTCTTAGGTAAGTCTAAGAAATATGATGACTACCTTATTGACCTTTGTATCATCTTTGAGTGATTATGTTAATATAAGGTTATACTTCACCCCTTACTAGTGGTGAAGTATAACCCCTTATTGAATTCAATATTTGTTTTTGCACATCCTCCAACTCTTCACCCACCCAACCTAGATAGTCCATTTGATCTATATATATCACCTACTTAGGTTTCCTTGGGACTAGTCTAACAAGATGATAACATTAAAAAGTTTGAATCCCTATTGGGATACTATAGTGGTATGTCTTTGGATTTTCATTTAGGAGATCTAACTTTAAACCCCAATATAAGGGGACTAGGACCCTTTCAAAACCTAGCCTTATCCTAAAACATTTTTGTCCCTATTCTAGGAGACCCAAGTTCAAACCCTTATAGAGGGGGGTTGGGACCCTTTCAAAAACCTGACCTTACCCTAGAATTTTGGTACTATTGAGATACCATACGAGTATGTCTTTGGGTTTTCATATAGGAGAACCAAGTTACAACTCCAATACAAGGGGAACATAACCCTTTAAAAAACCTATCCTTACCCTAAAATTTTAGTCCCTTTTGGGATACCATAGTGGTATTCTTGGTCTAAAATTTGTCTAGTATGTGAGATGTGCTCTAGACTTCAACCAATATTGGATGACTAGGATTTCTGCTAGGCTCACCATTCAGAGAAGGCCAATTTCTTAAAATTATAAAGAGGTTAAAATATATGCTTAATACTAAAGTGAGAAATACAAGGGTTAGGAAAGGATGTGATGGTTAGAGATTCAATCTAAAATTGGTTGAGATTCAACTAACAACACTAAAATATACCGCATATGCACCTTTCACATTCAACTTAATGCAAAGCCTAATGGACAAATCATTCATAAAAGAATTATAGGTATTAAAATTATCGAAACCATGTTGTATGTATCCTTTAGGATTCTAGAATATTCATAAAAGCAATCTTGACAATAATCCAACAACTAGAGAATTTGCCTAACAAAATTTGTTATTTATAAAGCATAGAAATAAATGCATAAAGATGAAAAACTTACATACACATTAAAATATGTAAGTCTCCCCAAAAGAGGTAATAGTTGATTGTATTGAATACTTTAGACACCCAAAAGTTGCACATTGCCACTTCTCCCATCATCTTAGCTGATCAATTTGAAAAACCCATAAAATTTACATACATTAGTCTCAAAACACTATTCATTTATCAAAATCACTATTCATAAGCCCCCTTGGGCCACTTAAGCCCTTTCCTATGCTTAACTATGGGTCCTCATGTGACCATCATCTTTGCCTAACCTTGGTTAATCTCTAACCTTGGTCAAAGTCACCTCATAGCTAAACTCCACCCCATGGTCAACCTAACCATGGTCAATCAAATTCTTGGCCACCTCACCTAGTCTACTCTTTGACTAGCCTAGGCTCCACCTCATCCATTTGACCTTGGTCTAACCTAAGATCAATCTAAGCAGGGTTAACCTTAACCCTTGCTCCACACATCTCCCCATGAGCATTTAGGGCCTTAAATGACTTTTGAAGACTTTTGTGTCCCAAAGCATGGGTCAAGGGTGAGTCATCCTCCACCTCACCTAAAACATCAACAACTAACCTAGGGTTAACCTAACCCTAGTCAAACTTAACCCTTGATCCATTTCAAATCTCCATGTGCATTTAAGTCCATAAATGACATTTGAGGACTTTTGGGTTTCAAAGCATGGGTCAAGGGTGAGTCATATTCCACCTCACCCAAGTCAACTCTCAACCCTGGGTTAATCGTACTGTAGTTAGAATTTAATTCTAAATCCACTTCATATTACCATGCTCTTTTATGATATGTAGGTGGGTGAGGGATTCTATCACCCAAATACACTTATGAGGTATGCCACATCAAGAGACACCTTGCAAGGGACACCTCATGGGACACTTTAGCCCCCCTAGCATCTCTAAATTCTATAAATAAAGATCCATTTCCTCTATTTCAAAAAATCCACAATTTGCATAACCAAACTCTACCAAAATCCATCTAGGGTACACTACCTTCCATCACCAACTCTTCCATAAATCACCATATCAAACATCTTTTTACACCTTTTTTGTATCCCAAAATTGGTTTGTGTTGCAGGTTCTAAAGGTGACTCGATGAAGATAGGAGCTCCAGCAGTAGTAGAAGACCATTTTGCACCACCTCAAATTCTACCAAGGTATAATAATTAGGTTTGTAATGTACCCTATGACTCCAAACAGTTGCACATTAAGGTGCAACCCTTTTCAAGGATCAATTTTAGGCATCATAAGGACAAAAAACACTCTAGGTAGGTAAGTAACACCATCCAAACTAGTTTTGTAAGTATTTTTACTATTTTTGTAATGGATTAGTTGCATTTCTAGTATTTTATCTATAAACATGAGGGGTCTAATCAAGAAAAACCTTCAATTTTCTTAACCTCTTTTTGTAGGTCTTATAGATCTTGAGGATAGGTCAGACTGATAGTGGCACATGAGAAGTAAGCCCACTCCATTTTGAGGATCTCTTGGAAGGCTTTTGGGGTGTTGTTGAACAACTTATTGAATATGTATTCTCACCTTCCAAAATCCTATTTTGTGGCCTCCTAAGGTACTTTTGTATAAAGAGATTCTCTTGTACTACTTTAACCATCAATTGCAAACACCATCAATTTTGCATCAATTCATTCTGGCACACCTGATGGGACCTCCACCATGTTATTTATTTATTTATTAAATTTCTAACTTGTTAACTAATTTTTGTTGTCGTTTTGTGCTTCAGGTGCCATAAAACCAGTACAAAACCTTACAAAACCCTAAAAACACAACTTAGGTCAAAGGTAGAAGTATTTCTAGTCTAAAATATAGGGTCACAAGATAAGGTGTGACCATTTTTATTTATAAGATACCCTATGACTATACAAAGTGCTCCTAAAATTGGTTTAAAAACTAGTTTGTACATAGCCAAAAACAAATCCATAGTTGTAGGTAATTTTGAGAAAATAATTTACACTCACAAGAGATTGTTATCTCCCTTTCCACCATGCCTTCATAGTCCAAACCACCTGATGACAATTATATCCCTATAGGTATAATAAATCACCTTTGTCTTCCTTTTAGGTTTTGCAAAACTTGGTATGACACCACCTTGAAAATTTTATTTTGGCTTTCATTTCTATTTAGTAGAGAGACTTTTTGTTATCTAAATTGACATTCTATCTTATGTTGTTGTGGGTACCTATACACAAACTAAATACCATACCATAGAGACCATCAAAAAGCCCAAATTTGGAAAACATTTAGTTGTGATTGGATCACAAGGCAAGGTGTGATTGTTTGAGTCGTAGGGTAACCTGCAACTAGAGTTGAGACACAGTTTAGCCCTAGAAATATAGTCATAGATACTTTTAGGAGTTGGAGACCATAGTTAAGTCTAAAAAACCTTTCTTTCTGGTTCAAAAATAAGTTTAGCTAGCATTTTTAGCATCTTTTAATTTTAAAAAAGCCTTGAAATCACATTGAGCACATTACTAAACTCATTTATTATCCTTATTAGCTTTAAAAAACACCTCAAATACATTTGGTCACACTTAATTTTGTTTTTTAATTGCTTAGAAAGACTCCAAAATCACTTTGGTCAAACTTCCAAAATCTTTTCTTCGCTTCTATACATGTTAGCTAGTTGAATAGTTGCATTATTTAGAGTTAAAACACTTGCATAAGGTGTGAAGAGGCCTTCTAACCTCTTCATCTCCATGAGTTAAGTGTTGGAAATTTGAGGTAATATGAGGTATTTTATGTTGTCATTGATGTCACATAGATCATTGATGTCACATGGATCACATTTGGTTTTGGCAGCCAAAGTATTTCATAAATAAGCATTTATGATATTTCGGAGAGCATGGATATATATAGGGTTTTTGTGAAAACCAAGGCAAGAAAAATAAAAGGTTTTATTTAAAACTATGGACAGCATATTTGAACTGGGTTTTTCTTAAAACCTAAGTTGGCTTTTCGTTTCATCGAAAAAGGACCTCCGGTGATAAAGTTATTGAAGTTTGAAATTTGGGTTTAAATTTTGATTTTATTAAAATTTAAATTTAAAACCTTTTAAAAAGGTTTTCCCTCCTTCCTTTTGGCACCGCCGACATCATCAAAGCCCTCGAGAATAAGGACAAAACATGGTGAATAAATATGTTAAAACTGTCGACATCGTTTTTCATAAAGATGAGTTTCTATATAAATAAGGTGCTTTCAAAGACCCTATGAAGACATAAGAGCCAGACGTGGTAAATTAAACACACAACATTCAAGGGTTAGTGTTTGAAGAGTTTCATGGCGGCTACATGCTAATTTAAAACAAGGACAAAAGTTGTGTAGAGGATTTACACGATATTCGAGGTACACAGATGAAAGTTGGAGTTTGTGTTTTACGTGACACATGGGTGTCGAGGTCCTAGCACCGGTCGGGTATTAGAGAGGGAGTACGTGCTTCCTTAGAAGCAAGGAGGCATGTAGCCCGAGTGGTAACAAAGGTATGATCACAAGCACCAGACTAACGAAGGTTGCAAGATCGAATAAAATTTTGTTTAAGTATGTGACAAATCTAGATTTTGGAATACGACATGGTTGTATTGTGAAACATAAAGGTTATATTAAATTTTAAGGGAGATATAAGGGATATGGTTTTGGTTAGATTAGTTAAATATATATTTTGAGTAATAAAGTATAGTTTTAGGAGTTATAAGAGATTGCTTAAGGTTTACCCTTTAATTAATTATATTGTGGTATTAGGGGATATAAGGATTTATTGTTCAAAGGAACTTAAATTTTATTGTATGATATTATATTAATGTTGGAGTAATAAGGTAATGATGGCTGGTTGATTTTTATTGGAAGGCAAGTTTAAATGCACTTTTAGAAAAGAAGATATTTCAGGTATTTTCCTTTTATAAAAGTATATCATATTATATATCGTTGGAAATTTTATTTCAAGGGCTATTTGACTAACTTATTTAGAAGGATAAATAAGGTGTATTTAGAGAGATATTTCTATTTTTGTAAAGGGGTTGAAAAGTGAAGATTGTTGTGCTCTTTTTCAAAGTGTGTTGAGTGTCACACATTTCCAAAGGGGTTCTTCACTTCATAAAAATGTATGGGAACATTCTCCTATTGATTGATTATGGTGGTTGATTTCTAAAATATCATTGGAGAGAAAAGGATTGTTTGTGGTTTCCTTTTCAAAAATAGATGGTTGAATGCTTCAAGGTTTTTTGGTTTGAGAGTTGTGTTTAAACCTTGTTTATAAGCATTTTTGTTGAAGGTCATTGATTGTGAGATGAACTTGAACTATAGAAGAACATGATTATCATTGTTATTTGAAGACTTGTGATTGAGCATTGTTGGAAAAATTGTGAGATGGTTGATACATGCTTGGACTAGGGTTTGTGAGAAAGGATTGATCCTTGAGGTAATTGATTGAGTTGAGTTGATTAAGCCTAGTCGAGGGGATGCATGTGGTTGTTCAAGTTCATAGAAATAATCTATTCTATATTCTACTTTGAGTTTGAGAATAGGACATATTGAGTCTCTAACAATTCTCTTTGTGCTTCTATTGATTTGAGATTGGAATTTGAGTATAGAACATATAGAGTCTCTAATAATTCTCTTTATGCTTCTATTTAGTTGAGATTGGGATTTGAGTATAGAACATATAGATTATCTAACAATTCTCTTTATGCTTCTATAATATTGAATTGAGTTGAGATCATTGTGGATCATTGCTATCATCATCATATAGTACCTTACCATTCATTGTTGAGTTCATCATAGACTTGTGGTTGAGATTTGAGTGCTACTTGAGCATGATTGGTTGAGCCTTTGAGAAGGCCTTTGAGATATATTTTTGGACAGCATTGGACAAGTTCTTAGTGAACTTGTTGAGCAGATTTTGGGTAAGTTCTTAGTGAGCTTGCTAGAGCATATTTGAGCAAGTTCTTGGTGAGCTTGCTAGAGTAGATTTGGGAAAGTTCTTGGTGAGCTTGCTAGAGAAGATTTGGGAAAGTTCTTGGTGAGATTGCTAGAGTAGATTTGGGTAAGTTCTTGGTGAGATTGCTAGAGCAGATTTGGGAAAGTTCTTGGTGAGATTGCTAGAGTAGATTTGGGTAAGTTCTTGGTGAGCTTGCTAGAGTAGATTTGGGCAAGTTCTTGGTGAGCTTGCTTGAGCAGATTTGGACAAGTTCTATGTGATATTGTTAAGAATATTTGACAAGTTCTGTGTGAGCTTGTTAAGCAGGTTCTATGTGAGCCTATTGAGCAGGTTCTTAGTGAGCCTATTGATAGAGCTTTGGAAGTGATAGAGTATAGAGGAAATAGTCTCAGTGGATAGAGATCCAAAATCCAACATAGTTGAAGATAGATCTAAGTGAGGAGTCTTCAAGTGGAGAGAGGTCCACCAGTCAGTGCAGTAGAGAGACAAAGTCTTCTAGAAAATCATATAGCTAGAGCAAAAGGGGAAAGAGTTCTTCTATGGAAGAGATCCACAAACTTGAGATTAGGGTATTAGCATCTCATTTGGATAGAGATCCATAAACATTGTAATTGGGAGTGATTCCCAAAGAGATTGATTGAGAAAGTTTTAGTAAAATATTTTCTTCGTGGAGTAGCCCACATTGGGTGAACCACGTAAATTATGGTGTCTCTATTGTGTATGGTTTTTGTGCATTGCTTTGATTACTACTATTGATATTGCTATCTTTACACAACATAATATTGATTTGGAAGAAAAAGTAAAAAGTGGTTTTATACTGTTCACCCCCCATCTCAGTATAAGCTTGTGTTCTTCAATTGGTATCAGAGCGGGTTCCTTCAAAAAGGCTAACATATTGAGGGAAGATTTTACAAGAACACACATGGCAAAGAAAGAAAAAAGAAGAACCATGAGATCTAAGAAGAAAAATGAATCCGATATTGAAGCTCTAAGAATGGAAGAAGAAAAATCACTAAGATGTCTTGAGTGTGGTAAGCTTGGTCACTGGGCATTTTATTGTCCACAAAATGGGTATAGCAACAATAGAGAGGAAATGGAATTTGACTAGATTTTCAAAGATATTGTTTCTCAAAAGGTAGCATTCAAGGATTTAAAATAAGAATATTCTACTTGTGGTCAACTCGATCATGTCTCGGGTTACTATAATGGCTTTAGTGATAGTGAATATGAAATAGAACTCAAGGAATACAGGCACAATCAAAATAGTGAATATGAATGCAAGAATAAAAAAGAAAATGAAAACATGTATGAACAAGGTAAGCATGACAAGAATAGCTTGTATATGGAAGAAGCAATTAGTGCTTCTAGCAGCAATAATGAAAGTCTCTCAATCAATGAAAAAGAAGAAGCTCCTACTAAAGATCAAAAGCAGGAATCTCAAGTAAGAATTTATCATGAAGAGAAAAAAAGGCACAGTTATGATCATGAAGAAAAGAAAGTGTCAAAACAAGATTTTGAAGAAATGAAAAGAGAAAACTCAAGACTAAAGGCTCAAGCATAAGAGGATGAGAAGATAAATGCAAATCTCCTACAATATCTCATTGATATAAAAATCACGATTGAAGAGGCAAATAAAATTGAAGAAGATATGCTTGAACAATTAAAGGTAAGGAAGCAAGAATGTGAAAGATTATAACATGAAGTTGTTTCCTTAAGGTTGTAAGTGAAAGACTCCAAGGATAAGTTGCACAAGTTTCGGAAAGGTTTCAAAGCACCAAAGGTCCCATATTTCAGGTTTGGGGAATCACACTCAAAATGAAAGGAATTTCTAAAAGATGAAAGCAAGGAAGCACCTAAGATTTGTGAGGAAAATTCCAAAGTTCCTATGGCTCCAAATATTCAATTTGGTTCTTGTTTTGAGATAGGTGAATCAAGTTCAAAAGAAAGAGAAATACTTGAAGAGGAAAGAAAGGAATCAAGTTCAATTTTTTTAATAAATATGTTAAAACCATCGACGTCGTTTTTCATAAAGATGAGTTTCTATATAAATAAGGTGCTTTCGAAGGTGTTAGAAAAGTGAGTGTGGAACGATTAAAGAGGATCATGTATATCATATCGTTCGAAGACCCTACGAAGACATAAGAGCCAGACGTGGTAAATGAAACACACGAAATTCAAGGGTGAGTGTTTGAAGATTTTCTTGGCGGCTACACGCTAATCAAAAACAAGGACAAAAGTTGTGTAGAGGATTTACACGATATTCGAGGTACGTAGATGAAAGTTGGAGTTTGTGTTTTGCATGACACATGGGTGTCGAGGTCCTAGCACCGGTCGGGTATTAGAGAGGGAGTACGTGCTTCCTTAGAAGCAAGGAGGCATGTAGCCCGAGTGGTAACAAAGGTATGGTCACCGGCACCAGGCTAACGAAGGTTGCAAGATCGAATCACATTTTGTTTAAGTATGTGACAAATCTAGATTTCGGAATACGACATGGTTGACTTTTAAAAAGGTATGCTCCATTTATCTATGCCTATCATTGTGTAATTTGGAAGGTGGTTGTATTGTGAAACATAAAGGTTGTATTAAAGTTTAAGGGAGATATAAGGTGTATGGTTTTTGGTTAGATTGGTTAAATATATATTTTGAGTAATAAGGTATAGTTTTGGGAGTTATAAGGGATTGCTTAAGGTTTGCCCTTCAAATAACTATATTGTGGTATTAGGGGATACAAGGATTTATTGTTCAAAGGAACTTAAAATTTATTGTATGATATTATATTAATGTTGGAGGAATAAGGTGATGATGGCTGGTTGATTTTTATTGGAAGGCAAGTTTAAATGCACTTTTAGAAAAGAAGATATTTCTGGTATTTTCTTTTTATAAAAGTATATCATATTATATATCGTTGGAAATTTTATTTCGAGGGCTATTTGACTAACTTATTTAGAAGGATAAATAAGGTGTATTTAGAGAGATATTTCTATTTTTGTAAAGGGGTTGGAAAGTGAATATTGTTGTGCTCTTTTTCAAAGTGTGTTGAGTGTGGCAGATTTCCAAAGGGGTTCTTCACTTCATAAAAAGGTATGGGCACATTCTCCTATTGATTGATTATGGTGGTTGATTTCTGAAATATCATTGGAGAGAAAAGGATTGTTTGTGGTTTCCTTTTCAAAAATAGATGGTTGAATGCTTCAAGGTTTTTTGGTTTGAGAGTTGTGTTTAAACCTTGTTTATAAGCATTGTTGTTGAAGCCCATTGATTGTGAGATGAACTTGAGCTAGAGAAGAACATGAGTATCATTGTTATGTGAAGACTTGTGATTGAGAATTGTTGGAAAAATTGTGAGATGGTTGATACATGCTTGGACTAGGGTTTGTGAGAAAGGATTGATCCTTGAGGTAATTGATTGAGTTGAGTTGATTAAGCCTAGTCAAGGGGGAGGTGGTTTTTCAAGTTCATAGAAACAATCTATTCTATATTCTGATTTAAGTTTGAGAATAGGACATATTGAGTCTCTAACAATTCTCTTTATGATTCTATTGAGTTGATGTTGGGATTTGAGTATAGAACATATAGAGTCTCTAATAATTCTCTTTATGCTTCTATTGAGTTGAGATTGGGATTTGAGTATAGAACATATAGAGTCTCTAACAATTCTCTTTATGCTTCTATGAGATTGACTTGAGTTGAGATCATTGTGGATCATTGCTATCATCATCATAGAGTACCTTACCATTCATTGTTGATTTCATCATAGACTTGTGGTTGAGATTTGAGTGCCACTTGAGCATGATTGGTTGAGTCTTTGAGAAGGCCTTTGAGACAAATTTTTGGACAGCATTGGACAAGTTCTTAGTGAACTTGTTGAGCAGATTTTGGGTAAGTTCTTAGTGAGCTTGCTAGAGCAGATTTGAGCAAGTTCTTGGTGAGCTTGCTAGAGTAGATTTGGGCAAGTTCTTGGTGAGCTTACTAGAGTAGATTTGGGAAAGTTCTTGGTGAGATTGCTAGAGTATATTTGGGTAAGTTCTTGGTGAGCTTGCTAGAGTAGATTTGGGCAAGTTCTTGGTGAGCTTTCTTGAGTAGATTTGGACAAGTTCTGTGTGAGATTGTTAAGAAGATTTGACAAGTTCTATGTGAGCTTTTTAAGCAGGTTCTATGTGAGCCTATTGAGCAGGTTCTTAGTGAGCCTATTGATAGAGCTTTGGAGGTTATAGAGTATAGAGGATAGAGTCTCAATGGATAGAGATACAAAAGCCAACACAGTTGAAGATAGATCTGAGTGAGGAGTCCTCAATTGGAGATATGTCCATGAGTCAGTGCAGTAGAGAGACAGAGTCTTCTAGAAAATCACAAAGTTAGAGTAGAAGGGGAAAGAGTTCTTCTGTGGAAGAGATCCATAAACTTGAGATTAGGGTATTAGAATCTCCTTTGGATAGAGATCCATAAACATTGTAATTGGGAGTGATTCCCAAAGAGATTTATTGAGAAAGTTTTAATAAAATATTTTCTCCGTGGAGTAGCCCACATTGGGTGAACCACGTAAATTGTTGTGTCTCTATTATGTATGGTTTTTGTACATTGCTTTGAATACTACTATTGATACTGCTATCTTTACACAACATAATATTGATTTGGAAGAAAAAGTAAAAATTTGTCTTATATTGTTCACCCCCCATCTTAGTATAAGCTTGTGTTATTCAATTGGTATCAGAGCGGGTTCCTTCAAAAAGGCTAACATCTTGAGGGAAGATTCTACAAGAACACACATGGCAAAGAAAGGAAAAAGAAGAACCATGAGATCTAAGAAGAAAAATGAATCCGATCTTGAAGCTCTAAGAAGGGAAGAAGAAAAATCAGTAAGATGTCTTGAGTGTGGTAAGCTTGGTCACAGGGAATTTTATTGTCCATAAAATGGGTATAGCAACAATAGAGAGGAAATGGAACTTGATTGGATTTTCAAAGATATTGTTTCTCAAAAGGCAGCATTCAAGGTTTTAAAATAAGAATATTATGCTTGTGGTCAACTCGATCATGTCTCAGGTTACTATAATGGCTTTAGTGATAGTGAATATGAAATAGAACTCAAGGAAGACAGGCACAATCAAAATAGTGAAGATGAATACAAGAATAAAAAATAAAAGGAAAACATGTATGAACAAGGTAGGCATGACAAGAATAGCTTGTATATGGAAGAAGCAATTAGTGCTTCTAGCAGCAATAATGAAAGTCTCTCAATCAATGAAAAATAAGAAGCTCCTACTGATGATCAAAATCAGGAATCTCAAGTAAGAATTTATCATGAAGAGAAATATAGGCACATTTATGATCATGAAGAAAAGAAAGTGTCAGAACAAGCTTTTGAAGAAATGAAAAGAGAAAACTCAAGATTAAAGGCTCCAGCATAAGAGGATGAGAAGATAAATGCAAATATCCTACAAGATCTCATTGATATAAAAATCATGGTTGAAGAGGCAAAGAAAATTGAAGAAGATATGCTTGAACAATTAAAGGTAAGGAAGCAAGAATGTGAAAGATTATAACATGAAGTTGTTTCCTTAAGGTTGTAAGTGAAAGACTCCAAGGATAAGTTTCACAAGTTTTGGAAAGGTTTCAAAGCACCAAAGGTCCCATATTTCAGGTTTGGGGAATCACACTCAAAAGGAAATGAAGTTCTAAAATATGAAAGCAAGGAAGCATCTAAGATTTGTGAGGAAAGTTCCAAAGTTCCTATGGCTCCAAATATTCAGTTTGGTTCTTTTTTTGAGATAGGTGAATCAAGTTCAAAAGAAAGATAAATACTTGAAGAGGAAAGCAAGAAATAAAATAAGGAAAAGGATTTAGCTACTACAAATAAGGTTCAAGAATGCAATGCACAAGTTCAATATGATCATAGGGATAATGGTCAAGAAAGGTATGAGGAACCAAGGCATGAACAAAGGGCTTTTAAAGGACATTATTTTTCTTGTAATGGATTTGGACACAGGGCTATACATTGCAGGGTCTATGGATCAAAGAAATTTGATTTTTCTAAAAGAAACTTCAAAGGAAGAAGGTATGATTTTTAGGGACATTGCTTCTCATGCAATAGGATTGGTCATAGATCTTCTCAATGCAAAGGAAATGAGCAATATGGATTTGGTTTTAGAGCTACACAATTCATAAGTCATAGTCATAATGGTCATGAAAATAGAACTTCACAATACAAGGTTTAGGAAAGGAATGGATATGGAAATTATTTCAAGAAATATTTCAGGATATGGGCACCATCCAAAGGCTACAATATCAAGTGTTTTAATTGCAATAACTTTGGGCATATTGCAAAATAGTGTAAGACTAAATTCCAAATAGGTTCAAGGCAAGAAGGTCAAACAGGTTCAAGGCAAGAAGGTCAAACAAGTTCAATACAAGAAGATCAAGTAATTCATCAAGAGAAGGATATCAGAAAAACATGGAAGGAAGTTGATAAAGGAAAGAATCAATGTAATATGGGAGTAAAGGTACTCCCACCCCAAAATTAATCACCTCAAGAGATAAGGTGGTTAGGGGGCTATGCTTAAGAGTCATATATTTTAGCCCCATAGGTGTTCTTTTCTCATTGATGTCAAAGGGGGAGAGATTTGAGTAAGGGGGAGAGTATTGAATTAGGGGGAGCAGCCTCCAAAGAGAGTATTGTTGGCAATTTTGGGTACCTTGGGTACATTGCCTTTGCTCTAAGTGTAGATGTTGTCATTGATGTCAAGAAGGTCTTGAAGCAATCTAGTTTTATGTCAAAGAATTTGTTTTGATGAAGGTTTTAGTTTGGACAGTGAGTTTCCAAGAAGATCAGAGTAGCCCAGTTGCAAAAAGATCAAGAAAAAGACAAGTAAGAAAAAGTATGCAGGCGGTTGGAAAAACTGTCACGATTTCGTGATATGTTTTAGGAGAGAGAAAGTGTTGGCAAAACTGTCACGATTTCGCGACATGTTTGAGGAGAGAGAAAGTTCAGGAAAAATTGTCATGATTTCGTGACATGTTGGCAGAGAAGGAGAGCAAGTTGGAAAGTGTCGCGATTTTGCAACATGTCGCATTTTTGCGACTCGAAAAGCGCAGGAAGGCAGAGAAGGAAAAGTGTCATGATTTTGCGACACATTGCCAAGAAATTTGTACGAACAAAAAGGTGTCATGATTTCACGACATAATGCAGAAGAGAGAGTCCACAGTGTGAACTGTCACGATTTCATGACAAGATTGAAGAGAGAGAAATTTATTCAGGAATTGTCACGATTTCGCTACATGATGCAAAGTTCCAAGTGAGGACTGTCGTGTTTTCGCAACATGCTACAGAGGTCGAGTTGAGGATTCTCATGATTTTACGGCATGCTAAAAAACTCGAAGTGAGAACTGTCGCGATTTCGCGACATGCAGCGAAGGAAAGAGTTTGATATGAGAAGCGTCACGATTTTGTGACAGGTAGTAGAGAAAGTGTACGGAAGCTGAAAGTGTCACGATTTCATGACATGATGGAGGAACAGCTTATGGATGCAAAAAATGTCATGATTTCATGATAGGTTGAGATGGCAGCTTGCAGTTGGAGAAAGTGTCACGATTTCATGACAGAAACAGTTAGCAAGTCTTCAATAGAAAAAGCGTCACGATTTCACGATGAATTCAGGAAGAGCTTGAAGGCGAAAGCATCATGATTTCATGACATGTTCCAGTTTCACGGGCTTAAGGTAGAAAAGAGCTTAAGGCAGCATAAGTGTCACGATTTTGCGACATGTTCCAGTTTCGCTAGTGCAAGCAGAGAAGAAGGCCATGAAGTCATAAGGGTCATGATTTCATGGCAGAGTTGGAGATGACGTCAGCAGAAGCAGATATGTCACGATTTCATGACAGAGTTGGAGATGACGTTAGCATAAGTAGATGTGTCATGATTTTGTGACAAAAGCAAAGACGGCTATGAAGACTAAAGTGTCACGCTTTCGCGATAGGAGTGAAGATGACGTCAGCAAAAGACAGAAGTGTCATGATTTCATGACAAGGATGTTGTCAAGGCAGACAAAAGCCATAAGGTAGTGTATGGTTGCAAAAATGTCATGATATTGCGACATGTTGTAGTTTCACGGTGGAAGATACAGGGAAGTGACAGAGGCAGCAGAGGCGGTTGAAGCCGACAAAGTTAAATCTGGGCCGACAAAGATTAGGATTTTGCAGTCGACAATCTTTAGGGTAACAATCGACTAAATATTATGTTTTTGATCATGAATTAATGCTATAAAAGGAGGACTATTTTTGAGTTTCAAAGTATCGAAGGTGGGTATCGAATTTGTGCAAGTGAATTCTGTTGTGCGCAAGAGAGCGAGTCGAGTCGAATCGATCGAAGTGTGCATTCGAAGTGTGATATTCATAGATAGAGTGTAGGAGAGAAGTGTGATCATCGAGAGGTAGAGTGTGCAAAGTCTGTGCTGCTATAATTGTGCAAAGGTGCATAAGTTGAGGTTCGATTGAGTGCTGCTGTGGTTGCACGATCAGTGCAAAAGTTGTCTCGACCAAGTACGACTATAACAGAATAGAGAAAGAGGAAGAGGATAGACCTGTGCCAAACTGAAGAACTGTGTTTGGTGCAGATCAGATAAAGGACATATGTGCTAGATCGAAGGACTGTGTTTAGTGCATATTCGAGGATCATCTTTTCAGTGATAGAGTTGAGGACAGAGATCTCCAGCCAAAGCAGGGAATACAGGTGTCTTCTATGGATAGAGTTCCACTTGCTAAGGGCAGACGAGGTAGAGGTCTTCTAGAGGATCACCAGCCAAAGCAGAATTAGGGGAAGGTATCTCCTTTAAGTAAGAGGCTCATAAAAATTGTAATTGGGAAGGTTTCCCAAAGAACTGTGATATAACTTTTAGAGAAAAATTTTATCCGTGGAGTATCCCACCTTAGGTGAACCACGTAAATTGTTGTGTCACTTTGTGGATGATGTTTTGTGCATTCCTTGATTACTGCTATTAATACTGCTATCTATTTTTTGCATAACATTGAATTGAAAGCTGATTTGAAAGAAAAAGTTAAAAGTGGTCTTATACTGTTCACCCCCCTCTCAGTATAAGCTTGTGTTCTTCAAGTATTAAGTTAGGGGGAGAAGCCTCAATAGAAAGTATTTAGTCACGGGGAGTAGTTTTGATTCTTAGAGATGGTTTTTTGGAGTGATTATAGTTTTTGCATTAGAGGTGTTGCCATCAATGACAAAGGGGGAGATTGTTGGAAATTTGAGGTAATATGAGGTATTTTATGTTGTCATTTATATCACATAGATCATTGATGTCACATGGATCACATTTGGTTTTGGTAGCCAAAGTATTTCATAAATAAGCATTTATGATATTTCATAGAGCATGGATATATACAAGGATTTTGTGAAAACCAAGGTAGGCAAAACAAAAGGTTTTATTTAAAACCATGGATAGCATATTTGAACTAGGTTTTTCTTAAAACCTAAGTTGGATTTTCATTTCATAGAAAAAGGACCTCCGATGATAAAGTTATTGAAGTTTGAAATTTGGGTTTAAATTTTGATTTTATTAAAATTTAAATTTAAATTTAAAACCTTTTAAAAAGGTTTTCCCTCCTTCCTTTTGTTGCCTCCGACATCAACGAAGCCATTGAGAATAAGGACAAAACATGGTTAATAAATATGTTAAAACTGTCGACGTCATTTTTCATAAAGATGAGTTTCTATATAAATAAGGTGCTTTCAAAGGTGTTAGAAAAGTGAGTGTAGAACGATTAAAAAGGATCATGTATATCATATCGTTTGAAGACCCTGCGAAGACATAAGACCTAGATGCAGTAAATGAAACACATGAAATTCGAGGGTGCATGTTTGAAGAGTTTTGTGGTGGCTGCACGCTAATTGAAAACAAGGACAAAAGTTGCATAGAGGATTTACACGATATTCAAGGTACACAGATGAAAGTTGGAGTTTGTGTTTTGCGTGACACACAGGTGTCGAGGTCCTAGCACCAATCGGGTATTAGAGAGAGTACGTGCTTCCTTAGAAGCAAGGAGGCATGTAGCCCAAGTGGTAACAAAGGTATGGTCACAGGCACCAGGCTAACGAAGGTTGCAAGATCGAATCACATTTTGTTTAAGTATGTGACAAATCTGATTTCGGAATACGACATGGTTGACTTTTAAAAAGGTATGCTCCATTTATCTATGCCTATCATTGTGTAATTTGGAAGGTGGTTGTATTGTGAAACATAAAGGTTGTATTAAAGTTTAAGGGAGATATAAGGTGTATGGTTTTTGGTTAGATTGGTTAAATATATATTTTGAGTAATAAGGTATAGTTTTGGGAGTTATAAGGGATTGCTTAAGGTTTGCCCTTCAAATAACTATATTGTGGTATTAGGGGATACAAGGATTTATTGTTCAAAGGAACTTAAACTTTATTGTATGATATTATATTAATGTTGGAGGAATAAGGTGATGATGGCTGGTTGATTTTTATTGGAAGGCAAGTTTAAATGCACTTTTAGAAAAGAAGATATTTCTAGTATTTTTCTTTTATAAAATTATATCATATTATATATCGTTGGAAAGCTTATTTCGAGGGATATTTGACTAACTCATTTAGAAGGAGAAATAAGGTGTATGTAGAGATATATTTATGTTTTTTGTAAATGGGTTGAAAAGTGAATATTGTTGTGCTCTTTTTCAAAGTGTTTTGAGTATGGCAGATTTCCAAAGGGATTCTTCACTTCATAAAAAGGTATGGGCACATTCTCCTATTGATTTATTATGGTGGTTGATTTCCGAAATATCATTGGAGAGAAAAGGATTGTTTTATGGTTTCCTTTTTGAAAAAATATGGTTGAATGCTTCAAGGTTTTTTGGTTTAAGAGTTGTGTTTAAACCTTGTTTATAAGCATTGTTGTTGAAGCCCTGATTGTGAGATAAACTTGAGCTATAGAAGAACATGAGTATCATTGTTATGTGAAGACTTGTGATTGAGCATTGTTGGAAACATTGTGAGATGGTTGATACATTCTTGGACTAGGGTTTGTGAGAAAGGATTGATCCTTGAGGTAATTGATTGAGTTGAGTTGATTAAGCCTATTCAAGGGGATGCATGTGGTTGTTCAAGTTACTAGAAACAATCTATTCTATATTCTGATTTAAGTTTGAGAATAAGACATATTGAGTCTCTAACAATTCTCTTTATGCTTCTATTGAGTTGAGATTGAGATTTGAGTATAGAACATATAGAGTCTCTAATAATTCTCTTTATGCTTCTATTGAGTTGAGATTGGGATTTGAGTATAGAACATATAGAGTCTCTAACAATTCTATTTATGCTTCTATGAGATTGACTTGAGTTGAGATCATTATGGATCATTGATATCATCATCATAGAGTACCTTACCATTCATTGTTGAGTTCATCATAGACTTGTGGTTGAGATTTGAGTGCTACTTGAGCATGATTGGTTGAGCCTTTGAGAAGGCCTTTGAGATAGATTTTTGGACAGCATTGGACAAGTTCTTAGTGAACTTGTTGAGCATATTTTGGGCAAGTTCTTAGTGATCTTGCTATAGCAGATTTGGGTAAGTTCTTGGTGAGCTTTCTAAAGCATATTTGGGTAAGTTCTTGGTGATATTGCTAGAGCAGATTTGAACAAGTTCTTGGTGAGCTTGCTAGAGTAGATTTGGGCAAGTTCTTGGTCAGCTTGCTTGAGCAGATTTGGATAAGTTCTGTGTGAGCTTGTTAATCAGATTTGACAATTTTTGTGTGATATTTTTAAGAAGATTTGACAAGTTCTATGTGAGCTTGTTAAGAAGGTTCTATGTGATCCTATTGAGCAGGTTCTTAGTGAGCCTATTGATAGAGCTTTGGAGGTGATAGAGTACAAAATATAGAGTCTCAGTGGATAGAGATCTAGAAACCAGCATAGTTGAAGACAAATTTGAGTGAGGAGTCTTCAAGTGGAGAGAGGTCCACCAATCAGTGCAACAGAAAGATAGAGTCTTCTAGAAGATCACATAGTCAGAGTAGAAAGGGAAAGAGTTCTCATGTGGAAGAGATCCATGAACTTGAGATTAGGGGATTAGCATCTCCTTTGGATAGATATCCATAAAAATTATAATTTGTAGTGATTCCCAAAGAGATTGATTGAGAAATTTTTATTAAAACATTTTCTCTGTGGAGTAGCCCACATTGGGTGAACCATGTAAATTGTGGTGTCTCTATTGTGTATGGTTTTTGCGCATTGCTTTAATTACTGCTATTGATACTGCTATATTTACACAACATAATATTGATTTGGAAGAAAAAGTAAAAAGTGATATTATACTGTTCACCCCCCCTCTCAGTATAAGCTTGTGTTCTTCACTAAGAGAAAAATCCTAATTTTACCTCATATATAAATATCTGAGAGACATCTAGCCATAACCTTAACAGGCATATCCTTGCTAGTGTAAATAGATATATGCCTAAGCAAATCTTAGAATACCTCATTGAGATCAAGTGACTTTATTTATTTCTCCTTAGCATAAGGTTCTTTCTCCTTTCACAAAATGCAATTTTCATGGTTTCTCTTGCATTCTTTTCATTCCTAAAAGATATTTAATTTTCTAAGCATCAAAATTTGAAAGAGAAAGAGGCTTTGCTTTTGCTTAGTCTAGCTTTCTTTTCAAGCATTTCTAGCTTTTCTAGATAGCATACACACACTTCATATCTTTTCTACATTGGTAAGGTTATATTTCATCACCAACCTCCAATCAAGACTAGTGATATTGAAATTCATCTCCTTCCATTGGCTCACCCCATAAACACCATAGTAGCCCCCCCACAAGTGGTTTTCTATATTTCTTCTACTTGTGATAAATCCTTGAGGTAGGTTAGGATTAGATGCCTTGCTCATATGGCTTCATATAATTGGTGAGAGTGCAATTGTTTTGTTTTTACTAAGCCTATTCAAGGGTGAAGTGAAATCTCAACTTGTCTAGTAGCAAGTCTTACATGGTGTTGCCTCTTTCTCAAGAGGTTCTATATATCTCCCCTCAAGGTTTTTTGAGTCATTCACCTATTTATGTATAGTTACCCCTTGCATACCTTTGGGCATAACAAGAAACTATGCATGAACATACCTTCATAGGTTACATCTGCCACCTCTTTTTTGTTTTAGGGTTTGTTGGAACATCTCAAATACACGTTCATAAAACTTGCATATCCATTGTTTTGCTTTTTAAATAGGTTAATTTTTGTTATAAAATCTCTTTAAAAATCTCCAAAACATGCTACAAAACCTCCAAAATAGCTTTCTAAATATCTCTAGGTGTAGTTCAGGTAAATTTTATACCTCTATAACCAGTTTCATCACAGTCATAAGGTAAAGTGCAATCCAAAATAGTCATAGGTTAACTTACGACCCAAACCTCTATTTCACATAAAGGTTTGATAAATCCATAAACACACCCACAACTATTTTCTTAGCCTAAATTTGATAGAAAATTAGTTTCTTAGCCTTTAAGCATCAATTCTACTATTTCCTTACATAATATTGATATTCCACCCACCCATCTCACTACTCCTACTTTGGACCTACGAGCATTCAATGGTTCTATACATAAAATGGTTGGTCCATCATCTTTCCAATCTAGATTGGCATCAAGATAATACCCACTCTATACCACATCATCGAGGGTGAAATGCAATACAACATCCTCCTCGGGTGGCCATGGATTTGGGACATGCAATGTATCCCCTCCATGCTTCATAATTATCTCAAGTATCTTCATGGTGTCCAAGTGCACCGCATTCAGGATGATGAGAATCCCTTATAATTTTGCAGCACAATCACTCTTCCACCTGGTTTGCCACTATCTTCTACTCAATTCATACTTATTATAGTACAACCTTCTATATCCAATCATTTGTCCACTTCATCCACCACTAAATCGAACCCTCCAATCCTCCCATTTTCTCCTTCTACAAATGCGTCAATAAATTGTCTTTGTCAACCCACTAAATGTGTGTGACATACATCTCATTTACCCTCAATATATTCTTCCCCTTCTCTTATACACCTTCCACCACCATCATCATATTCAACCCATATCAAGCTACAACCTCTTATGTTTGATAACATCATTGCTAACGACCCCATTTCATCCACTCCAAATATTCCTCACATTCATCCACAACCATTTTGAGATATCTCTCATGCCAATTCTCCTTTTGACTAATCTCATTTTCCACCTGCTTCACAATTCCCACATGCTAATCATCCCATTCTATATACTTCAATTGAGTGCCATTCTTGGGAACAGTGTGCTACCTTACTTGATACCCAACTCAACTAGTCACTTCCATCCATTGCTCTTTCTCCTACCCCACTTCCTCAAGAGTCATAGCCATCATCATATTCATTTGAACAAATATTGTCACCCCACCATGAGCATTATAAAATGCTTCATGTGTCCATACTAATGACCAACTTGGGTCTGGGAGAGTATAATATTCATATTGCTCATGTCTCACCTCCCAACATCCAATCCATTCATGACTTTGATCACCCTCATTACACACCCCTCACTATTGGTGTTGTCATCCCTCTTATTCCACCTAAAAATCACACAAATTTCATCTATGGAGGTGTTGATACATCTTCCTCCATACCCGATCCCAAATAGCCCGTAGACAAGTTTTGTGGTTATATTGATCATATGTCAAATCCAAATTTTATGATACACTATTTCCAATGCTTCCACTAGCATGGGTTTGGTTTGGACCATTATGAACAAGGGTCTAGAACCCTCATCGACCCACCTTACCAACATCTTGAAAGATAAATTTGGCTTAGGTTACTAATGTGATTCTATCTATATATTGGAAGACGAGCTCTCTCACCTTTCAATAGACCCTCTAAAGGATGGTTATGATGTCGATAATGAGTATGATTTACATAGTGATTCTCTCTCACCTCATTCTATGATCAATATTCCTAGCCAATTCTTCCAATATTCCTCATAATATGATGTCCCTTTCATTTATACATTGGAGGATCTCATCAAGTATTTCATGGCACTATCACTTACATCCTCTCCAATGGACATGGTCCCTTCCTCCATGTTTCCATTGCATGTATATAATTACACTCACTCACACAATAGACGATGAGTTTTATTATCTCCTTGTTACCCTTGCTCTTCATAAATGGTCCTACAACCTTGCTTAAATCAACCCATGCCCTCATCCTCATTTGAATCTTCTTCTATCGATTGGACATTCTCTCCCACATCAACTATGTCAATAAAATATGCCCCACTTTGTTACGATGCTCATCCTTATTGGATCATATGTATCAATCTTGATTACATTGATTTTGATCACATTTCCTGAAAACCCTTTTCAAAGGATTTTCTTCCATCAGATTGCTTGCTCCACTTGGCTAATGCTCATTTTCCTTCCATCCCACCTCACATTCCTTTCATCCACCATGTAATATTTTCTCATGATGATGAAACTCTTGTCCCTAATGTTGCAGATAAATTACATCTCATTCCCATCCCTACTCAACTTGAGTATGGTTCCCACATGCTTGTGGAGGATACTATCAATGTTTATATTGGCGATGATTATGCTAATCCTCATATCATAAAACTAGGTAAGGAACTATCCCTTGAAGAGAGGGAGAGCTTCATCATGCTCCTCGAAGAGTACTAAAATATATTTGCATGGTCTTACACTAAAACTCTAGATCTTGACCCATATTTGGTCGTTCATAACCTTACACTCGATAATAATTCTAAACCCATTAAAGAAAAGCTTTAAAAGTTGCATCCTAGATATGGGTATTGACCCATATCTAGTTGTTCATAACCTTACGCTTGACAATAATGCTAAACCCATTAAGAAAAAATATTTGAAAGATTATTCCTAAAATTGCTTTAATGGTAAAGGAGGAGTTACAAAAACTCCTAGACATGGGATTCATCCAACCAATTGATTACCCAAAATGGGTTTCTAACATGGTCCCTATCGCAAAGCCAAAGAGAGAAATTTGGATATGCAGTGACTTCAAAGATATCAATAAATCATGTCCTAAGGACAACTTCCCCCTTCCCAATATTGATTCATTGGTCAATGCCACAACAAGTCACAAAATATTGTCCCTCATGGATGGGTTTCAAGATACAACCAAATCTGGGTTAATCTTGATGACCAACATAAAACATCCTTCACCACAAGGTCATGCTATTTGGTCTTAAGAATGTAGGTGTCACATATCAATGTACCATGACCTACATATTCCATGATTACATGCATAAAATTGTGGAGGATTATGTGGATGACCTACTAGCCAAGTCCAAGAAGTGTAATCAACAGATTGATGACTTGCACAAAAATTTTGATCAACTCCTAGAGCACATTGTACGTTTGAATTTGAAAAAGTGTGTCTTTGGTGTAATATTAAGAAAAATCCTTGGGTTCATTATTTCTCAACAGGAAATTGAAGTCAACCCAGAGATTCAAGGCTATCATAGTCCTGCCACCTATTGTTGCCATTGCACAACTTACCCCAAAATTGGGGACCCATTGAAAATTTTAAAATTTTGAAGTTTTAGTTTGCATAAATAGATGTTGGTTAAATTTTAGATGTAATGTTTATTTTGTTTTAATTATTTATGTTTTGATAATTCTAAATGTTGTAAATAAATTTCAATGTTTGTTTGTTGAAATGTTTAAGTTTACAATGTTGATTATTTTAAATGTTTTAAATTATTTTTTATTTAAAGATCTAAAATGTAATTTTTTTAAAACATTTAAAATGAAATTAATTTAATATATTTCTTTTGAAGAGATTTAATAAAAAGTGTGTTTTGTTTTTTTTTATGTTTGCAAGTGTTCGAGGTAAGCAACACGTTTTTCAATATGGACCAGTGGACTCAACCCAAGGTATGATTTTTGAGGTTTTCAATATAGCTTGATGAAGAGGCACATTTACAAGTGAACAACTAGTCATATATCTTTATACGAAGTGCTGATTATAAAGAGTTTTTCACTTTATCCTTAGAAAATATGGGATAAAGCGGTTGATGTCGATAAATAGAGTTCGAGTAGGATTCATGGCGATCGACGGTATTTGGAAAACATTCCATGAGTATTTAATTTAATCCTAGGCTAATGCTTGTATTTGAAAGGCTATGTCACTCTTGGGGAACGATACCAAAAAAATATGTGTGATGTGTACGGATGACATGGAGGTCAGTAGAGGCTTAGTCTCTTCGAAAGCACTCTTGAAAATATTCTTAGAGTGCAGTAAAAGCAGTGTAGTGGATGATAATACACTACACTTTTCACAAAAGTGTAGTGTATTGACATGGCGTTTCACAGCACTGAAAGTGGGATAAAGTGGTGAATTTTATTGTCTCCAATTTTGTGAGGCAATAGTGGGTAGATCCATGAGTTATTCAAATGTAGCAATAAAGGAGATTGTGACACTATAATGAATGCAGCTTTAGCTGTAAAGGATGCACAGGCCTCATAACATTTTAAAAGTGCTTTATACATGTGATACAAAGGTAGTCATGGGTGATTAGGAGCCATAGTTATGGATGACCGAAAACTAGTTCTTCACTTTTTTCACCATCACAGAGTTTGCTACCTCATATATACAAAGATATCATATACACACTATGGGAGCATAATTTTGCAAGTTTTAGTGTACAGTGGTCATATTTGGAGTGGTTTCATTTAGTATGGTAACGACGTACATAGTGAGCATAAGGACGTGAAATAAGATGTAGTGGGTAGACGTGATCGTACGAATGTGTGTTGATAGGCACTAAAATAAGGCCATTGAAATATGTTAACAGTTGTGTAACACTAAATATTGAAAATGATATTAATGGCAAGGCGTTGGCACTGCGCGAACAAGCAACAAATGAAGGGCATAAAGAATATCATTTGCAAAGTGCATTTTATATTATATAAAAAACATGAGGACTATGTTGGTTTCTCCTCTGGTGGTTATCTTTTGTTCTTGCTCGATTGTTTGTTCTTGCAATAATAGTCAAAGATAGAATTTATATAATTGATGATTGGTGTGGAAATAATGTTAAGTACTAGGATGCACTAAAGGGATTTGGTTTTGTTCTAATTGGATGATCAATATAGCATGACAGGGATAAGGTTTATTGATAGCACATTTTAATACATAGTACAATAGCAGAAAATGTTGAAGTATTATGTAGCATCACTTCGATGGTGGCATATTTTAGAGGAAAATGCAGTACTCAATGTAGTTAAAACATGGATCAAAATGTATAAATATATCATATCATGTCATTAAGAGGTCAAAGCCATATATTATTTTTTTCTTCGTAACAATATCACACCGAAAATTATTTATGAAGAAATTTGATTTCGTTGAAGGATATAGTTACAAAATTAGTTTTCAAAACCTATCCAAGAACAGAATGGAACGAGACGAACCAAAAAAAACAATGAATGTTCCAAGTTATAAATGGGGGATTGAAAGACAAGAATAAGGGTTGGATGATTTTGGAAGGACGGATTGAAGAGAGAAACAAAATACAGCCCAAGGATTTCCTCTCAGGTTACACAGAGAGTTGCACTGTTGAACACAAAGAGTTTCTAGAAGGGCGTATTGTAATATTTTAATTAATATATCAATTTCATTATGTTGAGACATGCATGTTGATGATGTTTTCATATATTTAATGATTTGATATGTTTTAATTATTTTTCCTCAAAAGGTAGCACTTAGTCTAGATTGGATTGGGTTAATATTGGTTGATCTAGGTTAGGTTTAATTCTAGGAATATTTTTGTTTCTGTTTTGTAACCTGCATTCAGTTTTATTTTTATTTTTATTTTCCTTACTCTAAAATTTTATTTTTATTTTTAATTTCAAATTCACGGGAATCACAACCCTAATGCTATAATCTAAAGTTTAAAACTTTATCATTAGGGAAAATATTTATTTCACATTTTAATTTCACGATATTTTATAATCGGAAATAAACATTAGCATTTTAATTAAATTGTTCAAATAATTTTTATTAATTTTTAACCTAAAGTATTTGGACATAGTTTAATTAAAATTATTTTCTAAGGTTATAATTAATTATTTTGCACTTCATAAAGTTGATTTTGAGCAAAATTTAATTATTAACCTCACATTTGGAGAATGAATCTTATGATCACATTTCATGTTATAAATCAAATATCTAAATTTTAGGCCCCTTGTTAATGGTTATGTGCACCTTGAAGTTGTTTCAGCATTATTTTCACACTTTTCAAGCACATTAAAATATAGAACCTTGGAGAAACTAACCATTTTCTTTGCAAGAGAGGGTTTTATAATCAAAATCCTAACTATGAGTGTAGTTTTGCAACTGGGCAAAATTATCACTCAACAGAATTGACACTAGAAGGAGGGTCTGAAAGGTAACATATTTGATTTTCAACATTTGAAGTTGTTCAAATTTGTATTATGCATTAATTTTGAATTGCTATAAACTCGAAAATATGGTTATGATAAAATTGTTGAGAATTTTTCATACATAGCTTGGCATGTTAAAGCTAGAACTATTTATCACCTTCCAATGGCAATCGTTACTCCAACAATGGTAGGAATTGCATCCTGGTTAGGTGGTTATTATAGTTCATTAAACATTCCTAGAATACCTCATGAAATTCCTAAAAATGTAGAAGACTATTTACCCATGTTTAGGCATGATGTGGTAATTGTTGAGGAACATATTCAGAGATACAAGGACATGTTAATTTATTTACAAATTATGCACAAATATGTTGCTTGTAGGTTGTTTTCATTTACATTGGATGAGGTCACATTTGAATGGTACATTCACTTACCTTTAAGTTCTATCACTTCTTGGGATCAACTAGAAGCAACATTTCTTAGCCATTTTGGAAAACTGGTTGACCCAGTTATGATGTTAAATCAATTTTTCTCTATCTATAAATAACCTAATGAATACATGAGACTTTTTAATGATAGGTTACATGAGTTGTATACCACACTAGTGACTCATTACGTCATTTTAGAAGAAATATCTACTCAAATATACATGGGAGCCTTAGATCATGTTACTTTTATATTTTGAGACTTCTTAAAAATTACATCCTTACCGAGAGTCTAGAATGAGGTTATAACATTTGAACAACAATTGATTCCTCAAGGTATTAATATGGGTCAATTATACCGACTTAGACCTAAATCTCACAATTAGATATCACAAATGAGTTAGGTTGAGGCACAACCTTCTCTCATGATGAATTATTTTCTAGGAGTTATGGATTTCAACCAACACCAATCATCCAATCGGGCAACCTCAAATCAAAATATATCTAATATAAGCAATACACAAGATAAATTGTATGGTCCAGATGTCACAAATACCTTAGATGTCAAAATGAGGTGTAGGTTTCAAAGTCACTACCCATCAATGAGGATTGTGATGATCAAGTTAACTAAAATGTAGAAATTGGCTCAATTTTGGAAACATATGAACCTTTAGAGATAAAATGCTTAGGGTCATTATTTACAAATGAGGATTGGGATAATTATAGAAAGGTGAATACAAGAATTGATCCCACTAAAGAAACCCTTGACCCACTAAAGGATGAATATAAGGAAGATGATTTTTTTGAATTTGAGGAAGATGAATTTGAAAATAAATCTAAATATGGCATGAAAGAAGGTATGGAATCTCACCAAGTGTTTCAGAAAGATAATAATTTTATTACTCAAGATAATGAAGAAGAATCACTCACTTATTTTGCAATTTTCAAAGAAGAATATATCTCATCTGATGTGCAGGAAACTGAAAGACTTATCTCATTTAAGGGTTCTACAATTCCCATACAACAAGAAATCAGTAGGTCTTTACCTCAAGTGATTGATAAAGGTGAATTTGAAAAGGAATTTACAGATATATCCAAATATTATACAAAATATATGGTTGAACTTCACCCCTTAGCTATAGAAAATTATTATTATAATGGTTGGGGTATGTATGATGAATCATTGTTTTCTCATACTCCTACTAATGAAATTCCCATTTCACTTGATATGCATGATGTTGAAAACTCTCACATGAAGATCTTGTAATTCCTCTATAATAAAAAAATGATGGGTCTCTTTTAGAAATTGAAAAGGTTCCAAAATTCAATCACTTTGAATATGAGTTTATTGACCATCTTGCTGAAATCGAAAAGGAAGAAATGGTAAATATTTCTTATGACTCATTTTTTATGTATGAGGAAGAGGTAAGATCTTCTCTTTTACCCTTGACTACTAAAAATTTAGGTATAAATTTAAATGATTGTCTTGGAGATTCAAAAGAAATACCATTGGTGGTTAACAAGGAATTAGAATTGACTTCTATTCATCCAAATGATAAAAATGTTGCCTGGGTATTTAATAAGGAAAATTTATTATTTAACACATTTCCTAATCAATGAGAGTCATGGTTTGAAAAGGATGGGCAAATGTTTAATTGGGTGCCTATTTTTGGTGTTTTTGAAAAGCATGTGTTCCATGAAGATGAAAGACTACAAGATGCTTATGATGATAGAGATCATGAGAAAAAAGAAGAAAATACAATGGCTCACAAAGTTTTGGTAAATGCTACTCATGATATGTTGATTATGGATGATAAGGTAGAATCTTCACCTTTATTGTTGGCTATGAACATTCTAGGTAATAAGTGGTATGATGTCCCTTTGGATGCTCATGCTATTGATGATTAAATATCAAGTGTGATTAACAAGAAATTGGAGATAACTCCTAAATTTATTGCCATAAATAAAATGAAAGAAAACATGATTGAAGCTTTGAATCAAGTCCATAGGCAATTAATTATTGAATCTAAGATTCAATCTTGTAATGATCTTTGTTTAGGAGATATCCTAGATGCTTGCAAATTGTTGTACAAGTTCAATTGGCCTAAAAACATGGAAAATGACTTGGTTTCAAAAAATTTAGAAATAAGCTCCTGCTTACAAGACCTCATATTTGAAAAGAAAATCCTAATTATAAATCATGAATTGAATTGTGAAATATGTATTTTAAATAAGAGACAATAAATAATTGAAAATCAAGCATTGTCTTATCAATTTGATGAATTGAAACTTCACTATGGGATTGCTAATGGAACTAGATTAAAATGGTGGGGTGAAAGAGGCAAAATGAGAATTTTTGTTTTGTTTGACCTAATCTTATTTTGGTTGGATTCCTATAAATATTGGTATGCATATCAGGATAGATGTCTTTTAAATTGTGAAAATTGCGTTTGGGATCCAAGAAGATGATAGCCTAAATTTTGGTAGTCTTGTACATATATTGTATATTTTTGTACATAGTGTTTTTGTTTTGCAGTTTTGTTTGTATATAGTTTTGTTGCTTTTGTTTTTTTAGTCATCACCTATTTGCTGATGTTCATGTTGTTCATGAAATTTTGATATGTTTCCATTATTTATTTGCAATAAAATTGGCGTATACCAAATGTTTAGATTTCGGTTCATGTTCTCATTTTGTTTCTTAACTTTGTGAAAAGTTTTGATGTTGTTCTTTGGATTGAGGTAATGTTTTGTAATTGCAATAAACACTTGATGGATTTGTTGGTATTTGTTCTTGTGTCACTTAGGATAAATTACCTGTTTTGAAATCATACAAAACTTGAGGAAAATAAAGTAAGAGGATTTAATAGTTATCCTTATGAATTTGGATTAAGATAGTAAAATTTGGAACAATGAAACCATTTTGCAAAAGCTCCATAGGTATTACATCACATTAAAAGGGGTATTCTTTGAAATTTTGAAGGATGAAGTTATTCAGTTTTGCAAAATAAGGCAAAAATCCAATATACTCTATTTTTAGCCTTACTTGATCTCTAACCCAAGTGGCAGGTGAATTTTGCAAAGCAACATAAAGCTTGATACAAAAGCAAAGTAAATACAATGGAAAGTAAAGTTAAATCAATCACAATAGTCTAGATAATATTCACCGGGACTATAGATGCCTAACTGGCAGTGGAGCTATGTCTAAGATAGAAATAAAAGAAAATAAGCGAAAACAAAAATTCATCTAATACTTGGGTGATTCAGATAACCTCTATTAGGGCTATAGATGTCTAGTTGGCAGTAGAGGAAGGTCTCAAAGAGAGCGAGGTTATCTCCACAAAAGCTATAGATGCTCGACTGGCAGTAGAGCAATGCAGAGGTGCATATAATGAGTGAAAATGCTATAGCCTAACTGCAAAACTAATAATGGAATCTAAATTGTTTTAGGAATGAAAAATGAATCACATTTCACACAGTGAATAGAGGAAAATGATTTAGTTGTTCCATTTTGAAATTGTCTACCCCACATTCTTTGGATATTATTAATGATTATTTTTCTAATTTTTGGGGTTTTATTAGTTTCAGATCGAGTTCTTAGTCCGAAATGCTCAAGAGCATTTCCTAGCAGAGTCATCATTTGTTTTTGCCATTGCACAACTTACCCCAAAATTGGGGACCCACTAAAAATTTTGAAATTTTGTAGTTATGGTTCGCATAAATAGATGTTGGTTAAATTTTAGATTTAATTTTAATTTTTTTATTTATTTATGTTTTGATAATTCTAAACGTTATAAATAAATTTCTATGTTTTGTTTGTTTAAATGTTTAAGTTTAAAATGTTGATTATTTTAAAATGTAATGTTTTTAAAACAGTTAAAATAAAAATAATTTAATATATTTCTTTTGAAAAGATTTAATAAAAAATGTGTTTTTTTTGTTTTATGTTTGCAGGTGTTCGAGGTAAGTGGCACATTTTTCAAGATGGACCAGTGGACCAAATCCAAGGTACGATTTTTGAGGTTTTCAATATAGCTTGATGAAGAGGTGCATTTACAAGTGAACAACTTGTCATATATCTTTATGCAAAGTGTTGATTATAAAGAGTTTTTCACTTTCTCCCTAGAAAATGTGGGATAAAGCGACCAATGTCGACAATAGAGTCCGAGTAGGATGTATTGCGGCTAGCGGCAGTTGGGAAACAGTTCGTGAGATTTAAATTTAATCTTGGGCTAATGCTTGTATTCGAAAGTCTATGTCACGTGTGGGGAACGATACCAAAAAAAATATGTGATGTGTATGGATGACATGGAAGCAAGGGCTTAGTCTCTTCAAAAGAACTCTCCAAAATATTCTTAGAGTGTATTCAAAGCAATGTAGTGGATGGTAATACATTGACATGATGTTTCGTAGTGCTAAAAGCAGGATAAAGTGGTGAATTTAGTTGTCTCCAATTTTATGAGGTGATAGTGGGTAGATCTGTGAGTTATTCAAATGCAATAATAAAGGATATTGTAACGCTATAATAAAAGTAGCTTTAGATTTAAAGGATGCGTAGACTTCTTAAAATTTTAAAAGTGCTTTATATCTGTGATACAAAGATAATCGTGTGTGATTAGGAGCTAAAGTTATGGATGCTTGAAAACCAATTCTTCACTATCATCGCCATCATAGATTTTGTTATCTCACATATACAAAGATGTCATATACGCACTATGGGAACACAATTTTGCAAGGTTTAGTGTACAATGGGTAGATTTAGAGTGGTTTCATTTAGTATGGTTAATGACAGACATAGTGATAATAAGGACATGAAAGAAGATGCAGTGGGTAGACGTGATCGTATGAATGTGTGTTGATAGGCACTAAAATTAGGCCATAAAATGATGTTAACAGTTGTGTAACATTGAATATTGAAAAGCATATTAATGGCAAGGTGTTGGTACTGCGCAGACGAGCAACGAATGAAGGGCATAAGGAATATCATTTGCAAAGTGCATTTTATATCATATAAAAAACATAAGTACTGTGTTGGTTTCTCCTCTGGTGGTTACCTTCTGTTCTTGCTCGATTGTCTATTCCTGTGACAATAGTCAAATATTACATTTATATAATTGATGATTGGTATGGAAACAATGTTAAGTACTGGGATACACTAAATGGGTTTGGTTTTGGTCTAATTGGATTATCAATATAGCATTATAGGAATAAGGTTTATTGATGGCACATTTTAATACATAGTGCAATAGTGGTAAATGTTATGTAGCGTCACTTAGGTTGTGGCAGATTTTAGAGGAAAATACAGCGGTCAACGAAGTTACAACATGGATCAAAATGCACTTCTTACAACATGGATCAAAATCCTCTCCCTTTCCAAAGAAAATGTGCTTCTTATTCCTCCTTCTTCCTGTCTCACTTCTAGTTTTGATTCTTTCTTTGAAATATCCTTGAATTTTCCCCTTATTGAAATACTTGTGCATCCTCCACCCAACTATAGAGCTAATCTATATGGAATCCTCCTCCGTGTGGATGGTTTAAGTTAAACTTTGATGGAGTTTCCAAAGGAAGTCTAGGAAATTTGGGTGTGGGAGGGATCCTTAGATATCACGGTGGTCAATTCATGTTTACCTTTGCTAAAAAATTTGGCATTCATACCAACCATATGGCTAAAGCAAAAACCTTATGGAGAGGAGTCTCAATAGAAAAAAATTATCTGGGAAGGCTGATAGTTGAAGGAGATTCTCTCAATATAATAAGCTACCTAAGAAATAATAGGAAGCCCACCTGTAGGGTCGGGGATTGTATGAGGAAGTTAAAAGTTTGATTCTTATACATCAGGAGATTATTTTTCAACATTCCTTTAGAGAAACTAACAGGGTGGCAGATAAGTTAGCTAATCTTGGTGTCGACATTGCCAGCTTGACCACATAGACATGCGAGTTTCTACAAGATGTTATAAACCTAGTGGAATAAGAAATAACATTGAATATCGATGATTAATCAAACGGCTTTGTTAATTCTATTTTCACTCCACCTTGGCCCCCCTGTTCTGGTCTTAACTTGGTTTTCCTTGGCCATGAGTGGTGGGTTTTTTCAAAAGTTTTGCATCATGAAAATGGTACCTTGTGCCTTGTTGTTGTGCTAGCCTTCATTTCCAACATCACCTTTCTCAAGGATGGACCCTTAATCGGAGACTCATCCTCGATAACCATTTTCTCACATTCCTATATTTTGTCTTCCACTTCCCTCATTCGTATCTTCTATCCTTCATTCTATGTCAGGGCCTCATCCTCCATGCTATCCCTTCCATTTTCTCATGCTCCTCATCACCCCTTTTTTTGGTTCATGTGGTACCTCGAGGCAGTTTGAATAAACTTGAACTTCAAAAAGATCAGTTTTATTGAAGCTTGATTTAATAATATTGGGAAACCCCATGTCGATTATTGTAATCCCTAATTAATCATCTAGAAGATTTGGTTTATTCCTCATGAAGACTGAGTTTCCATGCACATTTTATGTGCTTGTTTTAAGGACCTATTAAGTAAGGGATTTTTCATTCTATCTGAGCAAATCCTCCATTCCTCTTTAATTTTCTTCAACAATTGTTTACCCTATCAGCCCAATATGAGATTTGCTGAGCATATTTCCATGGAGCTCGATCCCATAGTTGAAGCGGTCTTGACCGAGAGAGGCTTCATTCCTTTCTTTCAAAAATTTTCTAGGGACAAGCTTGACATCACCACTGTGATATTAGAAAGCTAGGATGGAGGTAGGGCCAATATCCATGGCAAAAAAAAAATTAATGATATCCAGTTGGTTGAGATTACCGGACATCAGGCCAAAGGTTGATCCATACATAGTAAAATTATAACTAAGAATTTAAATTGAAGGAGTTTAAGGACTAGGGCAAACTCTACAAGCAGGTGAAGGCAATAATGCTTTGGTCCGACCTCCCCTTCCCTTGGAATACGGTAATGAAACTAGTGATGGAATATATAACTGTTGACAATCCTAGAAAAATCCTCTATAGTTTCCATTTTGCGTTTGTGAACCATTTCACGGATGTCAATCCCATTAATATTCCTCAATTCTTGTTTAATTCCATCACCTACTCCATTGAAGCCTATAGGAAGAAAAAATGATATGACCTCCCTTCCCACCAAGGTTTATTCAAGGTCCTTTACAAACACTGGTTGGTCCACTACCCGAGTGGGTTAAATCCTCCTACCATCCATAAGACTAGTCCTAGAGGAAATCCAAGCCCTGTCCAGGCCAAGTCTAGCCCACCCTTAGCTTCGTCCTATTCCCTTGCCATATCATCCAAGAAGTGCATTGTTGTGGAGGCTATGAGAGGTTTACTTGCAAGAAATAAAATTAAGTACGAGGAATCCAAGGGAGCAGTCAGGTCTTCTATCAATCTACGCAACAAGGTTCTTCAAGAAAACCTGAAAATCCTTGACATATTTTATGAGGAGTACAATGTTGCCCCTGCTTCTATTTTGCAACAATTCATTATTAAATCCACTTTTGTTGGGATTTCCCAACTAAAGAATGTTACACCCCAACTTACGGATATGGAGGATTCTCTCTTGGAGCTCAGGAACACTTTATACCTATTGTTTTACCTATGCTAATGAGAACACCAGGGATGACACCAAGTTCGGTGGTACCGCTGATGGTGAGGAATACTAATGTGACATTTTGGGTCTCCTTGTGAGGGACCTTTCTCACATGGTTGGGTATTCCCTTGCGAGGGTTTATTCTTATTGTTTCTTATTTTTTCATCATTTTTTTTCGCTTCTAGTTGGGTCTGGTCCCTTCGGTTTTTGGTTATGCCTTTCATTTTTCATCTGTGTGATGATTTTATAATCAGGTTTTGGGACCCCTGTCAAAATCCATAATCAATGAATCTTAATTACCAAAAAAAAAACATGGATCAAAGTGTATAAATGTATCATATCATGTCATTAATGGGTTAAAGCCATATATTATTTTTTTTCTTTGTAACAATATCACATCGAAAAGTATTTATGAATAAATTTGATTTCGTTGAAGGATAAAGTTACAAAATCAGTTTTTGAAACCTATCCAGGAATATAATGGAATGAGACGAACTAACAAAAGAAATGAATGTTCCAAGTTATAAATGGAGGAATGAAATACAAGAAAAAATGTTGAATAATTTTGGAAGGACGGATTGAAGAGAGAAGCGGAATACAGCCAAAGGATTTCCTCCCAGGTTACATAGAGGGCTTCATTGTTGAACACAAAGAGTTTCTGGAAGGGCGTATTGTAAGATTTTAATAAATATATCAATTTCATTATGTTGAGACATGCATGCTGATGATGTTTTCATATATTTAATGATTTGATATGTTTTAAATATTTTTCCTCAGAAGGTAGCACTTAGTCTAGATTGAATTGGGTTAATACTGGTTGATCTAGGTTAGGTTTAATTCTAGGAAGGTTTATGTTTTTGTTATGTAACCTGCATTTCAGTTTCATTTTTATTTTATTTTTCCTTACTCTAAATTTTTATTTTTATTTTAAATTTCAAATTCACGGGAATCACAACCCTAATGCTATAATCTAAATTTTAAAACTTTATCATTAGGGAAAATGTTTATTTCACATTTTTATTTCATGACATTTTATAATCAGAAATAAACATTAGCATTTTAATTAAATTTTTCAAATAATTTTTATAAAATTTTTAACCTAAAGTATTTGGACATAGTTTAATTAAAATTATTTTCTAAGGTTATAATTAATTATTTTGCACTTCATAAAGTTGATTTTGAGAAAAATTTAATTATTAACCTAACATTTGGAGAATGAATCTTATGGACATCACATTTCATGTTATAAATCAAATATCTAAATTCCAGGCCCCTTGTTAATGGTTATGTGCACATTGAAGTTGTTTCAACATTATTTTCACACTTTTCAAACACATTAAAATACATAACCTTGGAGAAACTAACTATTTTCTTTGCAAGAGAGGGTTTTATAATTGAAATTCTAACTGTGAGTGTATTTTTGCAACTAGGAAAAATTATCACTCAACACCACCTCCCACAACTTTGAAACAATTACATAGCTTGCAGGACAAAATCCAAGCGATTCATTGCTTCATCACCCAACTATCTATTAAGTATAAGCCATTCAACCATCTCTTATAGAAGGGATTGCATTCAATTGGGACCATGAGTGTCAAGCCACTTTTAAAACTATCAAGATCTATCTTACTTTACCATCTATATTATCTCTACCTCATCCTGATTTTCCTTTCCATCTATACATATCCACCATAGATTTTGCACTAGGGACACTATTAGCCTAGAAAAATGAAGCTAGTTGAGAGCAGGCTATCTATTACATAAGTCACACATTAGTAAGCTATGAGATGTGATATGCTTACATGGATAAATTATTCCTCATAGTAGTCTTCACCATAAAGAAGTTACATCATTACATGTTGAATCATACAACTTATGTGGTGGCTCATGATAATTCACTCAAATACATGATGGGTTAGAGTTATAATAATAGTGGAACTACGAAATAGATAATGTTGCTAATTGAATTTGATCTCGAATTTATCAGCCAAAAATACATTAAATGCTAGGTCATTTTCTAATACCTCTCAAAAGATCCTTTGATGATAAACCACTTCTCATTGATCTTCTTGATGACTCAATGTTCCATGCTACCAAAGTTGAACAACATGTGGAACCTAAACCAAAGGCAAACCTAACTCTCTTTTTTTATGGTTCTTGATGTGAACAAGGGGGGCATAGCGATCATTTTATTTACACAAAAATTTGAACCACTCCCCTTCTCATTCAAATTAGAATTTCCTTGCACAAATAATATTATAAAATATTAATCACTTATTGTCGGCCTTAAAACAATGCTCGCTATGTGCATCAAAAAAATATAAATATTTGGTGATTTACTACTCATTATCAATCAAGTAAATGGAATTTACCAATTTTGATACCTTGTGCTTAAACAATACAAGAAAGTCACTGATTAGTTGCTCACTCAGTTTGAGTGGTATGAAATTGACTCTTCTCCATGGTCTACTAATAATTTTGCCAACATAATGGCTTCTCTCGGTTCCTTGATACCTCAAAATCCATATGATAAAATTACTCACGCGCATGTCCAAATGCTTCATAAATAATCCATATCTCCATAAGATTCCTTTGATAACATGGGCTTCAATTTTGTTCAAGTTGAACCTTGTGACCCTTAGTTTTTTCGAATCAAGGCCTACATCAAACTATGCATTCTTTTGCTAGATTTACCTCACATTAGTAAACACACGTTCAAACAAAGGGTATTCCAGTATACATTATTTGGTAACATCCTATATAAGCATAGCTATGATGACATCCTTTTGCATTACCTAGAGCCACATAATGATAATCATGTTCTTGCATCCATCTATGATGGTACATGCGGCGACCACTTCAGTGGATGGCCATTACCAAGTTAATCCTTCGCATGTGCTATTATTGGCCCACCATGGAGCATGATTTTTGTACATATGCCAAGACATGTGTTAAGTTCCAACAACATGCTAATCTCATACATTTACCATCTTAGGCTTTACAACCTATCCAATCCATGTGGCCCTTTTCTCAATGGGGCTTAGATCTCATTGAAAAAATCACTCTAGCTTCTTTCAACAATCATAAGTTCATTATTATCGCTATTGAATATTTTACAAAATGGGTTGAGGTAATTCCTCTTATCCAAATGATGAGTCCTAAGATTTTTTATTTTATTACTCCACATTATTTATCGCTTTAAAATTCCTTCAAAAATCATCTCTGATAACGGTACATCTTTCAAGAATAAGAATGTTCATGCATTGTATGATAAATACAACATTCAATATAGATTTTGAACTCCATATTATCCCCAAGGTAATGGTTAAGTTGAAGCTACCAATAAAATAATTTACACCAATATTTGCAAAATCATTGTATATTCTCATCGTGATTGGCATAACCAAATGCCTTTGGCACTCTAGACCTACAGAATCAATATTAGAACACCTACTAGGGAACATCATTCTCTTTAGTCTATGGCACAGAGGCCATCATGCCCTTAGAGTTATAAATACCTTCTTTGAGTATTTCATTGCAAGAATTCATTGATGATGATACTACTCATTAAGAATTATAATATCAAATCACCCTTCTAGATGAATATCGCATCAATGCTATTGAACATGTGTGTGTTTATCAATATTGTCTTTGATGTGCCTACAACAACAAGGTCCAAGAGTAGGAGTTCCAAATTAACAATTTATCCTCAAGGAGAATTAATAAAATACCAGTCAACTATGCCATATTCATGATAAATTTATGCCCAACTAGTTAGGACCATATATCATCATGAGCCAATTTGGTTTTGGGGCCTATTGCCTTGCCAATATTGAAGGAGTTGAGGAGCCTGAGCCCCTCAACATCATCCACCTCTATGTATTTTATGCATGACTAACTTCTGCTAAGTTTCTTCACTTTTTGTAGAGCTAATCTTGACTATTACAAATGTACAAATTTCAATAACAATAACAACAATAAATACAAAAACAATATCAAAACCATCCATATGTGATGTACTTTTCAACTCATCTTTTATTGTTTTCATTTCTTTTATTTCTCTTCTTAGATTTTGGTCAATGTTGTATGGTTACACTTTGAGTGGATACATACATTTTATTTGGTCCTAATATTCTCTTATTTTGTTATCTTATTTCTCTTGTTGTTCCTATTAAATTTTGTATGGTCACACTTCAAGCGGATACATACCTTTGGTTTGTTATATTTTCTTCTTTCTTCTCCCTTCTATTATTCCTTTTTGTTCTTTCTTCTCTTCCCATTTCCCCTTCATTTCATGGGCTCACTTTCACACTTTTTCCATAATTATCCACTTTCATTAATCATGTTAATACCACCAAATAGTGGCATTCAATTCACTCATCACATGCATCCATACACACCATAAAAACTTGTTTGCATGCATTGGGTAAAATGTTTGGATTCATGAATTCATGTTCACCTATCTCACTAAGTTTTCTTACACAAGAACAAGTTGGTTGTGTTTGAATATGTATTCATAGGCATTCTATCATTTCACTCACCCATGCTTTCCATCATAATGCATTTTTCATTATCACATCAACATATAGCTTAGTTTGTGCATATGCACACCATATTTTACATACAACAAACCTCTGAAGAGTTAAAAATACATTTGTTAGCATGATTTTAGTGGTGTCCACTTCTATTCTTAGTTGCACGATAATGAGAAGTTACTCTATTACTCAACCATTCATATTCAGTCTAATTAACCTCTATTGAATGCCATTAAATTCTAAAGCATCTCAAATATTCTCCTTGTTGACTTGAGTTCTTTCATGGACCAATCATGCATTTCACCAATTAAAAAAATCTTGCATAAGCCTTTCCATAAAGCAAATAATTTCCATTTCTCATCCTATCATTTGCATGATCTAAACTTGAGGATCGACAAAAGGACAAGATACACAAAAAAAATGCAAGAAATCATAAAACAAAAGCAAAAGAAAAAAGAGAACCACAAAAAGCAACAAAAAGAGTATCATAAAAAAAGCTTGAATTCCTGAGGTCCTCAGGTCCATAGATCATGGGGTTAATCTCCATCAGGGCTATATATTATTGACTAGTAGTGGAGCATGCCTTACAAGTGGTGATATGTTTGTGACATTAGAAAATTTATTTTGTACAGACCATTGTGCGCTTGTGGATGAGCTAGTTTAATAAACTAAGTTGACAACTGGTTAGTCCCTCACTCAAAATGGATAAATGAACATCATGTGCACACATGGGTCTATGCTAGACTTAATATCAGTTAGGATAGTCCATATTTCTACAGGATATTAATTGACTACTAGAAGAATTTGATTATTCAAACTATGGTGTTTGACTTTCTTGAAATTCTTCTAAAAATCCAATGATCCTGGTAACAAGGAGCGAACAACATCACTGCTATATAATAACAGGTATTCTCTTTATCATGTTTGTATATTTTCATTCACTACACATTCAAAGAATCAGTTACATTACCTACATAAGTCCATTTCACATTGCATTCATCATGCATATTACATGTTTGCTTGTTTCATGCTAGGGTAATCGGTTAGTGTGACTATTCATATATCTTTAATTAATTGAACTATTAAAGATAGTGAAAGTCAAAAAATGGGTTTCCAAAATGTATCACCACATACATGCATCTCAATTTTACATACAATATATGTCTCACATCCATACACTTGCAATTTAGCATATGCATGGTTAGTCAAATCAATGTTGCATGTCATATACTATCTATCAACCAACATCATCAATGCATACTCATGTATTAAATCACCACACACATACATAATCCATAATCAATACACATCACACCATTGTACAACATCAAAATAACTCATCATATATAATATCATAAAATGGATTGTACACATTTAAAATTATCTATAGGCTACATCTCATATACACCATGTTGTACCTTGCCTCATAGACAACTATCATAATATACAAAAATGGTGGTACACTCACCACACCAAAAAGAAGAAGAAGCAAGACATTTTAGTTATGTTTTCCACTATAAGTCTCTTCACTCCCCTCATGTCTGTCAGGAGGCTCCTCAGCCCTCCTTTATGCTATCTCACTACTCTATCCTATGATATATCCCTCTACCTATGGTACTAGTCGCTCAACCCCTCGAGGTGCCAACATAATAGCTAATTGTGTGCTCCTCCTGCTCTTATATGACTATGATATAGACTTTGTATATGTTGGGATATCTATCCTTTGAATCACCATTTGTACCTCAAACATATGCACCCTCTAGCCCTCTCTGTAGAACAACTACTCAAAATTGTCCTTCACTCGCTACATCTCATCTAGCTCAACCCATAAAGTAAACACTTCACTCTAAGTCCTCTACTATGTGGTTGTTATCAAAACACTATAAGCCCTATATTTCTCTACCTCATGCAATTTTGCCATCTCAACCTCCAATACCTCTCACTCATCTTGATGGCTCTAAGCCTCTATTGTAGCTCTCTCTAATGATGTTACCAATGCATCACCTTGTTTCTATACCTCATCCACCTGCATCCTCACTCCCCATCTCCCTCTCTACATCAAGTCACCCTATCATGGCTACATCTTGTTGGTCAAAATGACCATATCAAGGGGAGTAAAGAGTGGTCTTCTTGATATTTTTCTAAGAAGTTAAGTTAAGAGAAAAGATCACGATGGCGTGCCATTTTTGAGTCCCAAGGCTAAGCGAAGAGAAAAGGTCACGATGGCACGCTATTTTTGAGCCCCAAGGCTAAGCAAAGAGAAAAAGTCATGATGGTGCAAAATTTTTGATCCAAGAGGCTAAGTATAGAGAAAAGGTCATGACTATGCAACATTTTTTAGCCAAGAGGCTAAGTGAAGAGAAAAGGTCATGACGGCACAATGTTTTTGAGCCCCAAGGCTAAGCGAAGAGAAAATATCATGACAGTGTGATATTTTTGAGCCAAGAGGCTAAGTATAGATAAAAGGTTGCGACGATGTAATATTTTTAAGCTAAGAGGCTAGATGAAGAGAAAATATCACGATGGTGCAACATTTTTTAGTGAAAGACAATTGGACCACTACACATCTAAGAAGATAAAGGCAGATTGCTATAACAAGAAGATCCTAACCATTTCTAGTTGAGGATCCCATGCCCTCTTAACTGACACTCGACCATATTGAGCCTATGGGTATATTGTTGTAACAACTTTCAGTTTTTCTGTTATGTAAAACTATATATATAGGATGAGCAACCCAAACAAGAGGTTGGCTCTTGGATGTTTACAAGGAAATGTACATAGACTTCTGAAAGCAAATAAATATTATCCATTCTGGTTTCTCATTGGTGTTCTTATCAAGTATGTATGGGTTGTTAATTGCTATGTAAAGTTAGGTTGGATAGAAACTGCTTTAATTCTTATCCTAAATTTCTACGTTGAAGTTCTACTAACTCTAAAATTAACAGTTCCAATAGGCTTGTGTTTGATTAAATCTACACTAGAGGATTAGTTACTCTGTTTTTATGGTTTGAATAAATGTTTTTCTGTAAAAGGTTGTTAAAGTTGTTTTGATATTGTCTAACCTATACCATTTAAATGCTCCTAGAAATAGCTATATTTCTCTCTTTATGAATTTCACTATCTCTCCCTTTTCCCTAAAAATCAAGAAACTAGCCTCCTTTAGAGATTAAATAAGGTAAACTCTATTTTGAACCCGGTCTTTCAATGTTGGCAAATTCTTGGGCACAAACGTAACCAAAGGCAAATTTTGTACCGACACATCCCTCTCAACAAGTTCTCGATCTCTCTGCAACACCAAGGTCACCCTATCCTATGTCCTAACCACCTCTCATTGTGTCATCATGGCCTCCACCTAGCGTACTTTATATTGTAACATGTGGACCTCATCCAATGCATTCATCATGCTTCACAAATAAATACTCAAATATATTCTATGATTGTTAAGTCATCAATCACATTTGCATCTACTACCACCTTGGCTACACTCTCTCCACTAACTCCTAATGGGCCTACCCCACTATATAGATATTATCTTACATGTTGCACTAAATCTGCATCAGACTCCTCGTTGGCCTCCTCTACATTTGTATCAAGGCCACCTATCATTGCACGTAGGCTACTAGTCCCTACATCCACTGCTACACTCAAGCTACTTACACCTACATTTGATCCTCCCCCTAAGATACTCCCTACTATTGTACCCCTTGTAGCCCATTCTTAATCCTCAACTATTGTTGCTATTATTATAAATCCATATATCACCCCTCTGTTAGTCTCCTATATCTTTGTATTCCACCATGTATCCTACTCTAGCATCATCCCTGAATCATCTACATCTAGAATGACATTATCCACATCCAAGGATCTATCCAAGGGTCCTACCTACGATTGCCTCCCATTATATCCCTTGACCCTCTATATAACTACTAGAGGGTTAGTGTGGGTAAAATTTTACATCCTTCACCCACTCTTCCCTTCGGGAAGTGATTCCCTTTGCTCGAAAGGAGTTCACCAAATTTTGAGGGACATGGATGAATGGGCAAAAGATATCAGGTAGTCGCATCAGTAGTTATGGGCAAACCAAAACATCAGGGGGATGGCGGATTGAAGCATAGTGGGTGACAGTGCGTGCGGACAATCTGCCCTTGGACTTGGGAAAAACTTTCCAAAAGACCTTCTCAAATTATTAGGTAAACCTTTAAAGGGGCTAGCAAGGGTGAAAGAATAATTTTACCTCGCCCTTAGGGAAGACGAAGACTCCCGCCCATCTCGGGTGAGAGATACAAACACAAAAATGGTGGGACTTCCTTCAAATTTTTGCCTTCTTCTCTTGCACCTTTATGGATGGAAAGAGGTACAAAGAAGCTCCTACTCAGCATGCAAATCTCCCACCATCATCCAAAATTTAAATGAAATACCTACCCACTAATGCAATAGTCTAGAGACCTAAAATCGTACGTAGAAGTGACTTATTTGAGGCATGTTGCTACCAAGGTGCTCTAGTGCATGTCACTCACCACCTAACCATAGGATCGGTAGTCAAGGAAAAGTATGAGGTGGTTGAGAATTGATGAACTGGGTAGAAATATCAGAAGATCCAAAGGCCTAGATTGAACCAGATGCATCTACCTCCTTCTAGAAGATTGACACTATCCCAAGGAGCATTGTACTAGAGCAGCACCTATTAGGTGCAAGGTTTGTCTTCCTGCCTACCATCATTAATGTCCAATTTTGAATTTAATGTAAATATACCTATAAATAGTGGAATTATGGTCAGTACTAAGGGTGACTCTTTAGCCATTACAATTCATATGTAAATTTTACCACTATGTAAATATATATTCATCACTGTGTGGTCTCTAATTTTTGCCTTCATGTTTTTTATTAAATGTATGAATGTTCATTTCTGTTTGGTCATTTAAGTTATCTCATGATAATCTACAAACTAGATTCCATGGGATTTTCTTGAGTGACTCAAGGGTGTGCATTTATGAACATGGGTTAAGGTTTTATTTCTGCTAAAGCTATTTTGATAGGAGCACTCTGATTCTAAATCATGGATCTCATGCACCTTTTTGCTCATTCTGGAATTTGCCCTCCATACACCACTTTTAGGAGCTAAAATGAAGGCTTGGTTGGCTGATTTTTTAGGTGTTGTATTTATGTTTCCACTTGTGGTGTCATGCCTATATAGGTATTTATGCAAATATACCCATCCTTGTGAGTTCTAGCTATAGCAATTTTCCCATATATTTCCTCCATTTTCCCTTTTCCAAACCTTGCAGAATAGATAGCTAGAACCACCTTGAGGAATCGGTCTCCTTTGAAGATCGTCCACCACATTCTAGTGCAGTGGACATTCTATGTTGTTTTTGGTCCACTCCCCACCCTACACGCGGTGTCGGATTGGTGACCAATAGTTTTTGGTGACTCTACTAGGAAAATCACTAAGTTTTTGTGTTTTAGGAAGTCAAAGTTTGGTGAAACTTTAATTTTCCCATATCCTCTCAAAATAACCTGGAAACTCTGACTGTGTGGCACATCTAGATTGTGAGGCTAGTCACCTATTCAGGTTGAATATTCAAACATCCTGGAGGACTCAAGATATGATGAATAGCCTTGACCTCATTGGTTGAGATAGTATGTGTATTTGATGACTTCAACTCCGACTCCAACAAAAGAAGGACCTTCGAATATTGGTGCCTTGATGTCTCATCCAATTTTTCCTTAGTGGAATGATCCTAGTCCACTGAACCTCCAAATTTGGCATGAGATTCCCAAAGGTGCCCTGAAATCACTATCAAAGTATAGTGGCACATTGGAAATTGCTCAAGAAAATTTGGAAGATGTCATTGCTAGCGCCCCTCCATGGTATTACCCATGAAGACATCATGGTCAGACTCTTGATCATATCTCTAGAAGGGAGGGTTCTACTGTGGTACTGAACCTTTGTGTGGAAGACTATCTGCTCATGGGTAAATTTTATGGGATCTCTCATCAACACATTTGACAGCTCTTTGGATCCCTTCCAACTCTTGATGCACCTCTCAATAATCAAGAGGGCATCTATGGAATCTCTGATTGACTTCAACATTCAATTTGAGAGGATATCGAAAATGATCCCCCTCAATACTAGCTATCACTCACCCAGGCTCACCTGTACTATATCCAAGCTCTTAGATTGAATATAGGCCTCCTACTACTACAATCCAAGGAAAGAACATTCCCTCAAATATTTTAGGAGGTCATACAAGTGGAGCGACTCTTGCTTCAAGCAAGAAAGACATCTTCATATGACTCTACCCTCCCATCCCCGTTTCCAACCACTGTTGCTCCCCTCCCAACTGTACAGTATCCACCATGGATGCCATCTCAAGTTGTGCGGGGATAGAGGATATTTTTTGGTAGAACAAAGGGGGCTAATGTCTTCTCAGGATCAGGTGGGATAAATGCAAGCATCGATGCCAAAGGTTACAAACTTATTACTTGCAGTCTTCTCCAAGAAGTGGAGGACCTAAACCAGGGTGAATATTCCACCCACAAAGGGGGGTATTTTTACACTCTTTTTGTGTCCAAGGACATGATGAGAAAGGGCCAAGTCATCTCCACGATAGATTGGACGATCAACACCCAGTTCCTAAGGAGGTACCATCAGTAGCAAGCTCAATCAATGAGGTATACAAAAACAATATTTTGAGGATGATGGAGGTGTGTAGAGTTGGGATCTCATAGCAAGTGTATCCTGAGTACTGGAAATACTAGAGCTCATTACCAGGTAAACCAATACCAAAAAAGGACTTCCATGTGGTAAATCTTTGGGCCACATTAATCATTGAATGCATGAGTACTAGAATGAATAATAGTTTTCCATATTACATATGGGATGTGACCTGGTAGGTTATGGGAAAATACTAGCCTGACTTTGAGAAATGACTAAAGTACAATAGTATCTGGTCAAGACATTACAAATTTATCGAGTGATTTCCCAAAGGTAATTTGGAGGTAACAGTATGTCTATCATACCATAATTTTGTGTACATAAGTTGACTATTAAATAAAATTGTGAAAAGCATGTGGCAAGAGGGATATCATCATGCTTTAGGTGACTCCACGGTGACTCAAGCTCTAATAAATTGGTAGGATACAAAGCATTTTCCTTCGTAGTTTATGTTTTTTCCTATATTTGCTCATAGTTTGTTGTTGTGACCCTGTAGCCCAATGGATACATTCAACAATTCTCAAGACCTCTTAAATTATCCTCGAGAGCTACAACAAGCCTTGGAACTCACAGATACAAGCACACGGTAAGGCTAGTATGCTATAAATAGCCCCTATAGTTGGATGTAAATGAGACCACATAGTGTAAACTGTAAATTGTGGCTGAAGCGAAATGGCCTCCTGGTTGATAATAGTCTATAAAATAATATCGTTGTTGGATCATGTGAAAAAGAAGGTGTGGAATGGAAGAGATAAGAAACTTTGGTAATATATCTACTATTTAAATGTATTAGGACTTAGGTGGGTTACATTTAGGTGGAATCGATCCGTAATAATGCCTTGTGGAGAAGGGTTTATGCCCTATTGGTTTCACTTAATGGGATTCATATTGATTTTCCCTTTGTGTCTCCCTATTTTTCTACCCTTTCCTCCCCTTTGCCTTCCTCTCCCCTTTGTTTCCTGTAACTCTTTCTATTTGTAATAGAGGCTTTGTTGTCTTTACTATTTCCTATTCTTGTTTCTTCCTGTGTGTACCTATTTTTTTATTTTTGAATTTACATGGTGGAATCGGTAGCCGCCACGAATCCGGGCAGGTTGTCCAACTTTTATGGCCGCCATAGTATTCTGCGTTGTCTGCCCCATAAGCTGCCACACAGATATTCATGCAGTCCGCCCCTATAACCACCATGCCACAATCATTTTAAACCTTTTACACCACTGAAAGCACCAGGAAAGGGACAAACGTTCAGTCCGGTGAGTTCTTCCTGTGTGTACCTTACAATAATATTTTTTAGTATTTGCTTGTTGTTTCCACTGCTTGTCTTCTTGTTGCTCTTGTCTGCAATAGTTCTCTCTATTTTTGTCACCTCGGATCTCTCCTTTTGGCTTTATTTTCCTTATTTCCCCCTTCTTCTCTTGTTGGTTTGGCCCTTGCTCCCTTTATTTTGCCTCACTTTTCACCCTATTGAAAATATCACTTCTTCTAGCACTTTTTCGTGTCCAGATTCCCCCTTGTCTTATCTTCTTCTCTGCGTCCTCCTTTATTTTCTATATGCTTCCCCTAGTCTTACTCTCTTTGTTTTGAATTTTGTATTTTCTAATTCTTTGGGCTCCTTTTTTCCACAATATGGAAAACCCCTATAAGTCACTAGAAATGTGGGTGAAATTTTACATCCTTCACCCACTCTTCCCTTCAGGAAGTGATTCTCTTTTCTCAAAAGGAGTTTGCTAAATTTTGAGGGGCATGTATGGATAGGCAAAATATATCAATTAGTGGTAGTAGCAGCCATGGACAAACCAAAACATTGGGGGGATGGTAGATTGAAGCAGGGCGGGTGATAGAGCAGGCAGACGATTCACCCTTGGCCTTGAGTGAAACTTTCTAAAAGACATACCCAACTTGTTGGGTGGACCTTTCAAGGGGCTAGCAAGGGCAGAAGAATCATTTGACCCCATCCTTAGGGAATACAAAGACTCCTATCCATATCGGGTGAGAGATGCGAACACAAAATAGGTGGGACTTTCTTCAAATATCCCCCCTCTTCCCTTGCACCTCTGTGGATGGAAAGAGGTACAAATAAGCATTTGCTCGACATGCAAATCTTCCACCATCACCCAAAATATAAATGGGATACCTACCCATTGCTGCAATAATCCAGGTACATGACATCATATGTAGAAGTGACTAATTTGAGGTGCATTGCTCCGAAGGTGCTCCAGTGCCTGTCACTCACCACCTAACCAAAGGATCGGCAGTCGAGGAAAAGTATGAGGTAGCTGAGAATTGATGAACTGGGTAAAAATATCAAAAGATCCAAAGATATAGATTGAACCATATGCATCTACCTCCTATAATATTGGTGCTATCCCAAGGAGCAGTGTACCAGAGCGATGCATGTCAGCTGCAAGGGTTAGCTTCCCTCCTACCACAATTAATGTCAAATTTTTAATTTAATATAAATATACCTATAAATAGTGTAATGTTGGTCATTCCTAAGGGTGTATCTTTAGCCATTACAATTCATATGTAAGGTTTACCATTATGTAAATATAGATTCATCATTGTTTGGTCTCCGATTTTTGCCTTTGTGTTTTTTATTAAATGTATGAATGTTCATTTATGTTTGGTCATTTAAGTTATCTCATGATATTCTACAATATGGATTCTATGGGATTTTCTTGAGTGACTCAAGGATGTGCATTTATGAACATGGGTTAAGGATTTATTTCTTCTAAAGCTAGTTGGATAGGAGCGCTCTGATTCTAAATCCTATATCTCATGCACCTGTTCACTGGTTCTAGAATTTGTCCTCTGTCCACCGCTTCCAAGAGCTAAAATGGAGGTTTGGTTGGTTGATCTATTAGGTGCTACATCTATTTTTCCACCTGTGGTGTCGTGCCTACATAGATCTTGATGTGGTTATACCCATCCTTATTAGTTCTGACTACATCCATTTTCCTGTCTCTTTCCTCCATTTTTCCTTTTCCAAACCCTGTAGCATAGATAGCTAGAACCACCCTGAGGAACTAGCCTCCTCTAAATATCATCCATCCCATATCAATGTGGTGGCCATTCTATGTTGGCATTGGTCCATCCCCCACCCTACGCGCAATACCAAATTGGTGACCAACAGTTAGGCAATCCCTATAATAATACAAACTACCTCAACACCTAAGAGAAGGAAAAGTACTCTATCTGTGCTACCTCATACTTGGTCACCCATCACCCATGCCTCACTAAACCTAGCTTGAATACGGTCTCACCCCATGATTGTTACCCTCTCCATAGTTTCTAGATAATATCATATCATCTCAATCTACCAAATGTTCCCCTAGAATAGAGGATTTGTCCCTCATGTGGCCTCCTCAGCTATGCCTCTATATCTATCTATCATCTCAATGCATATGGTAGATCAATTCCTATAAACTCATGAGCCCTGTATGGTAGCCCCTTAGGCCTTAGTATCATTATGTGCTCCCAACCCCAAATCTATAGTAGCAAATTGCTTCCCATACATCTCTGTGTTATCATACGTAGTAAATGCATCTCATTGAATGTCTACACTAATAGGGAGGGTTGTAGAGGACTTTCTTGAGAAGTCCTTCTCCACTTCCCTGTAGCCCATCCCTGGTCCTATCCTAGGTCCCTGGTCTTGTCCCAGTTTCCCTAGTACTTCCTTAACCATTCCTCCTTGGATGGCTAGTGTTGTAGATGATCTCCTTAGGGTGGGAGTTCACTTATCCATTTGTCTACCCCTTTCCATGCCTTTTGGTGGGGTTCTTTATGGTGCCTGGTTTTTGGGATATCCTTGGGATCCTCCCTTGGATATTTCTTAGGATTCCTGAGTTCCTTTAGGATTCATTTTTCTTAGAGCTTTCTGCTATATTCTATTTTTTGCAGGGTCCTATTTGGAGCTATGGTTCAGAGGTTCTTCTGGTGCAGGTCGCGGCTTGGGAGTTTGGCTTCATGAGAAGCTCTTCAAAGTTTCTTTTTGGTTTGGTTGGGGACCATGTACTTATTCTTGTGGTTCTACTCTTTGGGTTTTCGGATGTGGGCTTGGTGGTGGGTTCTTAGTATTTTTTGTGGCTTGGGGATGGGTCTCTATTCTAAATACTACTATGATCCTATGGGCTATCCACTTCTAGATCCCTAAATATGTTCATCAACGATGTTGAAGGTTGTCTTGGGGTTCTTGTTGCATATCCTTTTTGTTCTTGGAGGGGGACCTATGCTCAATGTCTGCAGCTTGTGCTCCATGGCTCCTTATTTTAGGATTCTCTAGGACCTCCCCAACTCTTTTTCGTGGCTTACGATTCTGCACTGGAGGTTCCTATGATTTTGTTGGTTTCTAAGTATATATCCTTGCTACAAAGGGACTTCATAGCCTATGGAGTTCCCATTTTTTTTGTACCTCTTTCCAAGCTTATGCGGGATGCTGCTCCTTGCATCCCTACTTTTTTTTTGGTGGTTTCTTGGTCCCTTCCTACTATTCAAGGGGGTTTTCGTTTTGTATCTCTAGTTTTTTGGTGTTCTCTGCTCGACTTCTGGTTTTTCCCCTGTGTGGGATTAAACATTTCAAATTTTTGAGGGTTTCTTATTTTTCCGCCTTATGGGTTGTTCAAATTTGTGGCTAGACGAGATTTTTCCATTGCTTAATTTTCCCACTGGGTGGGCTTTTCAAATTTGTATCTAGACAGGTTTTTCTTTCTTCCCACTTTGAGTGTGATTTTTCGTGTCCTTCCTTAAGGCTATCCTTAAGCCTATCCTGAAATGCTATCCTTAATCTTGTCCTTAGGTCCATCCTTGGGCCTTTCCTGAAGGGTAGTTCTTTCTTGCGGATTTTTTTGTGGCCTTGCTTAAAAGTCTTGTGACTTATTGTAATCAGGTTTTGGGTCCCTTGATAAAAACCCACATAAATTTAAATGATAAAAAAAATATCTACACTAATAGTGTTGGTGTCCATGCAAATCAATACCCTCACTCCACCATATTGCATAACACCCCCATCATCCTCCATGTGAACCTGCATCTGAAAGTATCAGGTAACACATAACTTGATATAAGTACCATTTCTAGGTAATACCTCAATGATATCTCATTGTTCTTCCAACACTCCTCATATGCTATGTCCCCACTGCCCATCCTCATTCCCTGCCAGTTGTCTACAAAATTCTATTGTAGTATGGATATCCTTTGCCCACTCCTTACAATAATCATGATCAATCCCTCTATTGGTAGTCAATATTTATGATATATATCCTCTAGCGTGATAGTCATTTCCCATGTTACAAAATGAAAGGTAATTTTATCCAGATCCCACTGCTTACACAGCGTGGCAAAATATTAATGGTCGCAATGCACTGTCATCATCTTCACCACTCCATGAAAGTCCACATTCCATAACCATTGTCACTCACCTATACCCCAAATCATCTTCAAATATTCAAGCAAGGGATGAAACCAATTCATCAGCTTTATGTCCTTCACATTTTTAGCATCAATACTTCATCAACTTCAAGGCTATACAAAATAAATAAATTTCAAAAAATTTGTACATTCATACAAAATTTCATACAATCAGGGTATGATGCATGATCACAAGGTAACATATGACCATACATATGGGAGTAGATTCAACTACCCATTTCGCTCATTTGCATGAATTTTTTGAAAAATTATAAAAATTTCATCATATATGTGCAAACATGTACACACACACATGCACACATGCACCTCGAAAATCATACCAAAAGAAAACAAAAATGCACATGCAAACAAACACATACATGCCACCTCATATTAATTACCATCCCACATGCATCATCTATGCTATGATTTCATTTCACTATAAAAGGGTTCTATGGTTCCTTTTATTCTTCAAAACTCACACAAGAGGACCACATAGTAAACTTACCTAAACTACACACCCTCCAGTGCCTGCTTGCACAGCACCCGTGGCCATCTCATCCACATCAATCTCCAATTTGATAGTGTTTCACTTTGAAAACTCACTCACCATATCCTCTCCTTATGACTCTCTCTCTTTACAAATTATAAAATAAATTGTGTGCATTGTGATTTGGCTTTTATAAGCATGTGCCAAGGTCACAAGTTACCTTGTGACAGTATGATCGTAGGGTACCCTATGAATTTTTGGGTTGCAAGTTACCTTACGATCAAAATTAAACTACTTCAAATTTTATCCACTACTTCAAAACGATAAAAACTATCCCAATTTCATGCAAATTCTTTAGTATCATTTCGTTATCATGTAATTGGATACATTCTATCATCCCATCAACCACTTTATCAAGAATTTCACTGTTGCTTCAAATTTTCTCCTCTCATCGACTCATCACTTTTTTCCTTGCACATAATCAATAATCAAACACTCAACAGTGGAAATTGTGATTGTTCCAAAACCTTTACCAAAGATCATCTCAATTCCTCCTTTATTGGGGCAAATAAAAGCAGAATTTCTCTTCTCAATAAAATTCTAATTCAAACAAACATTTGATTGACCAAATGTGTGAGCCTATATGTTAATAATGGATTCCCTTCATCGAAGTTGCAGATATAAGACCACTCACGAATGAAGCACTTTACAAAACCTACCAAGGGCTGAATGGCTTACCAAATAAAATCAAGTTCAACAATTCGTCAAAGGTAAATTTTCAAAAGCATTTGCTCCTTTCAAAATTGGGGCATCCTATATTGATCATAAGGCAAGATGATATTATATATTCTCTCTCATAAAAATCATTGCAACATTATAAAATTCATAATCATACACAATCATTTATAATCAAATTCTTCTTCTTCAAAATCATACCATCAATCAGGTGTCATAAGTTTTTGTATACAGAATTTCTATACAATGTAATACGAAAGAGGAAAATGTAGACATCCAAAAGTCACACGTTGTAACTTATGCTATCATCTCGACTGATTAATTTACAAAACCCACAAAATTTGCATACATTAGTCTCAAAACACTATTCATTTATCAAAATCACTATTTGTGCACTATTCATAAGCCCTCTTGGGCAACTTAAGTCCTTTCCTATGCTTAAATATAGGTCCTCATGTAACCATAATCTTTGTCTAAACTTGGTTAATCTCTAACCTTGGTCAAATTCACCCCATAGCTAAACACCACCCCATGGTCAATTAGATCCTTGACCACCTCACCTAGTCTACTCTTTGACTAGCCTAGACTCCACCTCATCCATTTGACCTTGGTCTAACCTAGGGTCAACCTAAGAAGGGTTAACCTTAACCCTTGCTCCATACATCTCCCCATGAGCATTTAGGGTCTTAAATGGATTTTGAATACTTTTGTGTTCCAAAGCATGGATCAAGGGTGAGTCACCCTCCACCTCACCTAAAAATTCAACAACTAACCTAGGGTTAACCTAACCCTAGTCAAACTTAACCCTTGCTCCATTTCAAATCCCCATGTGCATTTAAGTCCATAAATGACATTTGAGGACTTTTGGGTTTCAAAGCATGGGTCAAGGGTGAGTCATCTTCCACCTCACCCAAGTCAACTCTCAACCTTGGATTAATCCTACTGTTATTACAATTTAACCCTAATTCCACTCCATATCCCCATGCTTATTTATGACATGTAGGTGGGTGAGGTATTCTCTCACCCAAATACACTTATGAGGCATGCCACATAAGGGGACACCTTTCAAGGGATACCTCACAATGGACACCTCATTGGACACCTCAGTCCCCCTAGTCTCTCCAAATTCTATAAATAGAGGTCTATTTCCTCTATTTCAAAAAAACCTCAATTTGCATAACTAGACTCTGCCAAAATCCATATAGGCTACAGTAGCTTCCATCACCCATTTTTCATCAATCTCCATCAATCACCACATCAAACATCTTTTTGCACCCTTTTTGTGTCCTAAAATTGGTTTGTGTTGTAGGTTCTAAGTGAAGACAAGAGCTCCAACAATAGCAAAAGACCATTTTGCACCACCCATAATTTTTCTAGGGTATAACAATCAGGGTCGCAAGGTACCCTCTGACTTCAAACGGTTGTACCTTAAGGTGCTTACCTTTTCAAGGATCAATTTCAGGCACCAAGACATAAAACCCTCTAGGCAAGTAAGTAACACCATTCAAACTAGATTTGTAAGCATTTTTACTATTTTTGTAATGGATTAGTTGCATTCATAGTCTTTTTATCTATAAACATGAAGGGTCTGATCAAGACAGACCCCCAAAAATTCTAACCCCTTTTTATAGGTCTTACAGATCTTGACAATTTAGACTAATAGTGGCACATGAGCAATAATTCCACTCTATTTGAGGATCTCTTAGAAGACTTTTGGGGTGTTTTTGAACAACTTACTAAAGACGACTTCTCACATTCCAAAACCTTATTTTGTGGCCTCCTAAGCCACTTTTGCAAAAAAAAATATTCTCTTGCACCCCTTTAACCATCAATTACAAACAGCATGTATTCTTGGTATACTATGGTGTTTAGGGGGCGATCCAATTGAAGGAGATGAATTCCAATGAAAGTATGAGAAAGAATCCATGTTGTTGAACATTAGTGTTCTTTTGGTTTTCCTTAAGGATAAGGTCCCTTACTTCAAAAGAACGATTGCATTGGTCTTCCACTTCTTCTATGCCAACTTGTGTTGGTCTTCTTGCTCTTATTGAATTTTTGTTTGTCATATATTACATGACTTGCTTGACATACTTCTTACTTTGCACTTATGATTGACATGTAGTTACTTTGTTTCTTGAGCATACTTGCATATGACTACTTGATCATATATATTTTGAAGGACTTTGTAATAAGGTTGTGATGACACCTAGTTAGGTTTAGCTCATATGCATTACACTCACACTAGGTCATTGACGCTTAGTGAATCCCCAACATAGGGCATATATATTGCCTTTCCCATCGGGATACTAATGATCACCTATCTTATTCATATACATGGGTAATTTTGTGCTAGTAGGAATCTTGTTTTTACATATTCTTGCATCCATTAACACACCTCTTATTTTCTCTCTCATATATTCCTTGACCTTGTAAGTCTAATAATCATCAAAATTTTCCCAAGTCAAGGGTTATATCTCTTCATCTCTTGTATGGCATTTGTCCTTTGAAAGTTTTTAATAATCTCTCATTTTTCTCCAAGACAAAGGATATACACTTATTATTCTTTCCAACTATCTACACATTTTCTTTTGATCACGATTTTTCTTATTTTTTTTTTTTATTATTAAGGTATCCTCGTAGGATAGGGTAGATATCACATGAATATTATTTATGGTGTTTATACGACCATTGACTATTCTATGCACATATCTTAGCTATCGATATTTCAACAAAAATACACACACAATAGTTTTTATTACTTTTTTCTTCTCTCATCTATCTCACTTCTATATATCACATCCACACACACACTTTTGCTTTGCTACATTTGCTCATCCAATCTGCAAGCACTACACCCCTATCAAGTTACACTCCACTTTTGACCATAAGTGAGCACTACACCCCTATAAAATAACACTCATTTTTTTACTATTAGCAAGCACTACACCCTTACAAAATCACTCCATTACCACTAGTGAGCACCGCTCCATCATTAGTCATTTGTGAGCACACATCCTTATCGAGTATCGCTCCACCTTCAATCGCTAGCAAGCACACACCCATAGTGGGTATCACTCTATCTTTGGTCACTAGTGAGAACACACCCATAGTGGGTATCGATCCACCCTATTTTTCTCATTAGCAAGCACACACCCTTACAAGATAGCTCCATGACTATTCTCGAGCACCACACCCATAGTAGGTATCACTCCACCATCAGTCATTTGCAAGCACACATCCTCCTAGGTATCGCTCCATATTTGTTGTTTGGTCATTCATCTTTTGCTTGTACTTATGTCTATTTGGTCACACTGATCTCTCTTTCGATCTATGTTGATTCAAATGGCATAATCAAAGCACCTATTTGTTTTATTTGACCTTTTTGTGGTTGTGTCCTTCTTCTTCTATTGTTATTCCCTCTTTTTATCCTCTATCCTCTTCTTATTTTATTCCATCATTTTTTCACCTACATCTAGTCATCTAATCATCATACATAACTTAAAATTCATAATCCTTTAATCATTCATTCATCCATTATCTCTTTTGAATTCATTCATCTATGAATATAAATTAACAAATATAACAAACACATAATATAACAAAGCAACTAGATATTATTGCTAAAAATGAGAGTACATGTCAATCAATGCGTGGGTGTGCCATAATAAAAATCTCAACACACTTGACCATCCCCTAGCCTAGGGAAGCATACCACACTTAAAATTGACATGTCATCTCGATCCCTACCCTAGGTTTGAGATCCAGACTTGCCTGCACCGTCTATTGGTGGTGATCCCAATGGTGGCATATTCATGGACTATAAAACTATCCACATTTGTTACTATGACCAGCTATGGGATTGCCACACATATGGTGGAGCCACCCTCTGTCCCTTTGGGACCACTTGATGGTACATGGTCTAGTAGAAGCCCTCTCACAATATGATTTCCTAGATCTCCTCCTAGACCCTCTACAACTCTCCCTATAGTGCTTTGATGATGTCTTGTTGGTCGCTAGTGATGATGGTCATCCCCTCTGAGTGGGCTTATCGTTGCTTCCACTCTAGTCTGGTTTTCTCCCTCTTGAGGCACTCTACCTTAGCCCTCACTACATCCCTCTTTACCATAATTGTGTCCCGCTCTATTATGGATAGATCTTGCTTCATGATGATATCACCTATCATAGCTCGCAACCCCTCTAACCTCTTGGTCTTGTCATCTCAGAGCAAGTCCATATTCTATTGCATGCAGGTCATATTAGCCTGCATTGCCTCCACCTCCCTCACCAAGTCATCCTACCTTATGGCCTCACTTGGCCCTACCTCTGTGGTAGCAAGAGAAACTAGTATCATCATGCTATGTCTAGCCTTTGTAGTTATGAAGGCAACTCTTGTGTCCCCTCTCTACATATGCTCAATATAGTGATGATTGTCTAGATTATCATCACCATATCTATCCTAACATCCACCCACATCTACCTAGGCTGATATGTTGACCTCTATCATCACTCTGTGATTCGTTGGGTGGCCTCTTGGTGTGCTAGTTGCATGCCTTGATCCATGATTTGGTACCTCTACACTAGCACCAGTGGTGAGATCCTTGGGGGTATTATGCTCCTATACCTGAAGGCCACCCCAATATCGTTAACCCTTGGGTCAACATACAAAGGATCATTGAGGTCCTACTCTGCAAACCTAGCCATGTCAAGGTCCCCTCCAACCTCTGATGGGTCCCTTTGTACTTGCATGAACCAGTAGTTTCATAAGTCTGACACCTCTTGTAGGATGTTGAATTACCTCTATACTCGATCAAATCGATACAACTCTAGCTTATATCGGTTAGTCATGACCCACCTAATCCTCCACACCTAAGCCAACTTGTAACCATCCTCTACCCACCTAGGGTGTTGATGCCATGGTCACTGATAATTATTTAATCTTGAAGCTCATCTATCACCCTCCTCCCCAATGGCAAGTTACCAACATACATCATCTAGACATGCTCCAAGTGTTAGGACCACCTATATACTATTTGTCACTCTGGGCTAGGCAATGGTCCTGGTAGTGCATATGGTCTCTAGACTACCATGTTCTACCAACACCATACCTAGAGTAGAGCAATACACACAATGTAATTCTATAGCTTGTACATGACATTGTGCATCCTGTATAAGTGATCTAGTACATAGGGATCACATGCAAATCTACCCTATTGATCTTGCATGTATGCTATTACCCCTACCAATGCCCATGGTAGGTGTTTCCTTCTAGAATGGCACACTAGGAGCCCAATCACTGCCCTGCATAGTATAGTCATGAATGTGTCAACTTTATACTTCGGTAACTCATCAGTAGTCCACTATAATGGATCTCACATGTCAGGTCTCTCGATAATATTTGCAATGATGTATGAGGTACCTGTGCTCTATAAACTGCTCTCCCTCTAATTGAGATCCTCAAAATCTGCCACATATCCTCTAGTGTGATGGTCATCTTACTAGTCAATAATTAAAATATCATTTTTTTTGGATACCACCGCTCGATGAGTGTCATTAGGAGCACTCTATCCACCTCAACTTAGGGCATATATTCTATATGTAGAAGCCCCACTACCCATATAACCTTTTTGTTTACTACTGTGAGTGCTCTCACATCGTCTAGGGTCCCCAATTGCCACTCCCTACTCTCGAGCACACCTTGTTGCAAAACCAAAGTAAATAAAATTCATTAGTTTCACATCATAATAAACACATAATAATAAAAATCAAATAATCATAACATTAACCATGAAATCATTCTTCTCCTCTCTCCTCTATAATTTCTCTCTCTCTCCATCTTCTTTTTCTTTCTTTTTCTCTTCAAATTTCTTCTTCTACGATTTCGCGCCCCATTCTTTTAGGGTATAAAATCATCAATTCATACCCTGTACTTCCAAGGTGTGAATTCATGATTGGTTTTAGTTGATCACAAATATATTTCTTGTCAAGCCCCTAACCGAATTCGCAATCGACCCTACAAATTCACGTTAGGTTCACACGATGATTTCTTTAAAAAAATAAAAAAATTCAAAAAGCAATTAAAAACTAAACAAAAAAATACTCTAACCTAGTCTATAAGGTAAGTTTAGATGTGTACCCATCCTCGATTTATTGTTGTGTTGGCCTCACCCCTCGCAATAACTGCATAATGCGTCAATAGCGTCATCTCTCTTCTTCTCTCCAAAGCCCTATTTTCTTCTTCTTGCGCGATGAAAATGAATTGATTTTCACCCTCCACTCCTTTCTACCCCTCCCTTTCTCTCTCCTCTTTTTCTTCTTTTCTTCTTTGTTCTTCTTTGTCTACCATTTTTAGTTCTTCAAAAAGTTTGCCTTCCTTCTGAAACTCAAGTGGGTACCCCAGCCTTGGGGGTATTGATGTCATCATTACCTCGTAAAACATGTAAAATTTCAAAGTATTTGGAATGACACCATTTTTGCACCATCCCTCCGCCTAAACCTGCTACCCCTTTAGTGTCCATTGTTTCGAACCCGCAGGTGTCTACAACTTTCTTTGACGCATTTATTATGCCATAAATGCATCAAAAAGGGGACAAAATATAAACATGGAAAATTGATCGAGTCAAGTGAGTCAATTTTCCCTTAGATGCCTAAGAGTCCCTCAAAGTTGCTAAGTACAATTTTTGAGCTTCCCACCCTTTGTTTGACCTTTTTACCTAGCCTTACCGAATTCATGATCATCCCAAACCAATTGTGAATTTGGTTAGGCTACTTTGGTGCCAGTCTAACCTCTAATGGTCAAATTTTATGGATTTGTGATGGCTCTGATGGACCGTGAATTTTATGTTTTAGGGTTTTGCTCTCAAAGCCCTAACCCTTAAGATAACCTTTGCCTTTTGAGCACTAACCCTTGAGATAACCTTTGCCTTTTGAGCCCTAACCCTGGTTTTTGAATTTTATTTTCTTTCTCACCTCACCCTCAAGACCTTTATAAATAGAGGTACTGAGTTCCCTTTTTGGCCCATTTGCAATCTTCAATATGATATTCATCATCTACTAGCTACCATATGCAATTTGTAATATGCTTTCTTCCATCTCCCATATATGATCTATGTTAGCTGCATTTGTGAGCAACTTGAAGAGCTATGATTGGTAGCAAACCATGACAACGACTTGAGTACACATAGATATTTAGCTTCATCGAAAGAAGGAGATATAGACTCGCTATAAGGGACTACTCCCCTCCTCGATTGTTGCCTCCACTTCCTTCTTGTTCTTTCATTTCTCTTGTTCTAGTTTATTCTTTATAGTTATAGATATTTCCTCATTCTGATGCATTATTTTTGTTATATTATTTTTACCTATTTGTTTCTATTAATATCATTTTCTTAAGCATACACTGGTGAGGTCCATTCTATTGTTTTCACTTCATTTGATTATGTAGATTGCACTTAGGTCCATTATATTTTTGTTTGTATTTCATTACACTTAGATCATTACATTTTTGCTTGCATTTATTGTTGTAGACTACATTTAGCTCATTACACTTCTTCCTCTTTGTCACATTTGTATTCCATTCATCATTGTTAGATTACATTTTAGGCCCTCCTACTTCTTTTATTTTCTCTTATCACAAATTCACGATCTATCCGTATAGGGCACAAATTCGATGAAACCCTCATTTCACCCCTTTCTTTGTATTTTTCTCTATTGCAAATTCATGGTTGCCCTTTATAGGGTGCGAATTCGGTAGAAACACTATTGTGAGAGTTTTTTGCACTCCCCTTAGCCCTTTTCTCAATTTTCATGAATTTGCGATCACCTCTTATAGGGCACGAATTTGACTACAGTAATCTGGTGGCAAGTCTTTCTTCCCCTATTATCTTGTCTTTGATTTTGCATTTTTCTGTCTTGTTCTACTTTTTGCTAAACCCTAGTTTCTCTACTGTATATTGTCTCCAACTTCCAAAAGGTCAATATATTTTATGTTCATCACAAGGTCAACGAAAAGGACCAAGGGGGCTTGATTGTTGCACCTGCAAGCCTAGTCTTCATAGTGGCCTAAGCAGACCCCCAAACACTAGCAACATTTTTTCAAGTTTTCTATATCTATTTGCAGGTTTGCTTGGATTCACAATCATGGGTTTTGGGACGCAAATTCGACGTAGGGAAAATTTTTGGGAAAGATAAGTGCCTTGTTATTCTATTAGGTTGTTTTCTGTGTTTTGTTGTGTGTTTCTACTTCTTCCTATTTTTCTGTTAATAATAAATAAAAGGAAAATTAAATTTTAATCTTATTTAGGAAATAAGCTTAGTTCAAAGGAAAACATGATTCATTTAATTTTATTTCTTTAGGCATCAAAAGAAAAACTGCATGTAGTTTATGCATTTAGGCTAATTTGTTTGTGCATTTCTCTTATGCCTTTGGTGCAAGAAGAAAAGTTTATTTTATTGTATCTTAGGTGTAGTTACACATGCAAAGGAAGAGTCATTCTTAGGATAGCTTTTGTTTGTTTGCATCCTTGTTTTTGTGCATTATTTGCAGTTATTGTAGTTTTATCTTTTTTTAAGGTCAAACTTGTGTTTACAAATTAACATATCAAACCCCTCGATCTTGGATTTGAAGTGAATCCTTAAAACACTCCTGGTGAACCCTCAAACCCAAGAATAACCAAGCATGAAGTGTGAGGAAGATGGTCTTACAGTTACCTCGGCTTCTACCAGATCCATCAAGAATCATTTGCATAGTATTATCTCTCCACAAAAAATAAAGTATTTTAAAAAAAATAAGTTTACACAGATTTTTAGAATGATCTCGGTCCCTTCATCAATTTTCTTAAACCTTCGATTTAAAGTGTTGAAAGCCAAAAAGGAAAGGCCGGTTGGTAAGTGCTTGTTGGCAAGCTACCATGAAGGAATTGGGTCTTTTGACTCCTTAGCCTATTGATAATAGAGATTACCTACGCACCCAAAAATAAAATTATAAATATGTGCAATGGTTTGGTCTTTGATTCTTTTCCTTGAGGTTCAAGGTTCAAACCATAACGTAGATGAGTATGTGAAGGAGTGAGTGTGTGTTCATCAAAAAAAAATATATATATATATTTATTATTATTATTAATATATATATTTTTGATGAACACACATTCACTCCTTCACATACTCATCTACGTTAAGTTAAGTTAAGTATATATATATTCTTATTATGTGGTTTTTTTTTAGATTTATTTTAATAAACCATAACATAGATGAGTATGTGAGGAAGTAAATATATGTTGATAAAAAAAAATATATAAATAATGATAAAAAATATATATATTCTGTGGTCTTTTTAAATTTTATTTTAATAAAAAAAATTCAATTACATATTGTTCACAACCACAGTATTTTAATAAAATTGGACGCCATCTCCAAGATCTGAATCTTTGTTTTCTCTCTGGGAAGGCTGTTATTGCATGGATTTATAGTCTTGTAAACTCTCCCGTTCAATTCCACATGGAAATACTTAAATCATTGCAGACTGAAATACCAAAATCTACGTCAATTAGGATGCAGAGAAGGCTATGCCTTTGCAAGAGATTACATGAGCCCGCACATTGTATTGGTTTGGTTTGGTTTGTTCAATATATGAAACTTCCCTTCATTAATCGGTTTTAGACTATGTGACTAATTTTCACCATGGTCGGTAAGAAGAATATTACGAATCAATATTCAAGGACTGATTCAATGCACAGACATGAAAGCGCCCAGCCAATTGGGTATACCCATTTTCAGAATTGGACGTGGTCTAATATACAGCGACGCCCTGCAGAGAGAAGCCCTAGGAAAAACAGGTACTCCTATTATTCCTCTCAATCCCAATACATGTGCTTCTTTGTTACAGACACATACCGAGTTCAATTCACTTCAACAAATACATGCCCAAATCATCTTAACTGGACTTCAGCAAAACATCTACTTGGCAACCAAGCTTGTAAACGTGTATGTCATGGGATATAGAATGGAGGATGCTCGCCAAGTGTTCGACAAAATGCGTGAACGAGATGTTTTCCTATGGAATGTCATGATTAGAGGCTATGCTGACAATGGATTTCGTGACGAAGCCCTTGGATTGTATTATGGAATGCAAAGAACGGGTGTTGAACCGGATAGATTTACTTTTCCTTTTGTGCTCAAGGCATGCGAAGACCTGAAAGAGGGAAGGGTGATTCATGAATACATTGGGAGATGTGGGTTTGAATCTGATATCTTTGTTGGGAGTTCTCTTGTTGCAATGTATTTCAAATGTGGAAGTGTAGAGGATGCATGCCAAGTGTTTGACAAAATGCCTGAAAGAAATGTGGTCACTTGGAGCGCAGTGATCCGAGGCCATGCTCAGAATGGTCGTGCCAGCGAGGCACGGAGACTCTTTCGTCAAATGCAAGTGGAAAATGTGAAGCCCAATTCGGTTACTATTGCTAGTGTTCTTCCCACCTGTGTTGACAGGGATTGTGAGGAATTATATGGTTATGTTATAAAAAATGGTTATGAGTTAGATACTGATGTGGGGATCACCCTTCTAGACATGTTTGCCAAGTGCAACGGCATGGAATATGTGTGCAGGTTTTTTGAGAAGTTTAGCATTAAAAATGTTATGCTTTGGAATGTGATGATTAAAGGATGCACAACTAATGGTGCTCTTGAGGAAGCTCTTAGAGTCTATTGCCAACTGCTGTGGGCAAATATGCAACCAGACAATTTTACACATCCATTATTGTTGAAGGCATGTGCTGACAAACCAGCCATTGAAGAGGGCAGGCAGATTCACAATCACATTGTCAAAACTGGTTTTGAGAAAGACATTTATGTTGGAAATTCTCTTGTAGCTATGTATGCCAAGTGCAGGAAGATCAGGGCTGCACAGCAGGTCTTTGGCAGTATGCCTATAAGAGATGTGGCCTCATGGAGTGCAATGATCGCGGGGTATGCTCAGAATGGACATTATATTGAGGCTTTGGTGTTCTTCCATCAAATGCAGGAGGCAAAAGTAAAACCAAACAAGATCACCTTTTTAAGTGTACTCCCAGCATGTGGCAAACTAGCATCTTTGCATCAAGCCAAGAACATCCATAGGTGCATTATGGATAATGGGCTTGAATCAGACATTGTCATCGTGACTGCCCTCATAGACATGTATGCTAAATGTGGGAGCATAGATATTGCTCTCCAGCTGTTCGATCAAATGTCTGAAAGGAATGTGGTTACATGGAATGCAATCATCGATGCATATGGAATGCATGGACGAGGTAAAGATGCTCTTGCACTCTTTTCCCAAATGCAACAAGCTGGTGTGAAGCCAGATTATGTTACCTTCATTTGTGTTTTGTCCGCATGCAGTCATGCAGGACTAGTTGAAGAAGGCTCCCAACTCTTTAACAGCATGCTTTGTGACCATTGCATTACTCCAAGAAAGGAGCATTATGCATGTATGGTTGACCTTCTTGGTCGTGCTGGACATCTTTGTGAGGCATATGACTTGATTGAAAGTATGCCATTTGAACCTAGTGCTAGTATATTGGGGGCCTTGCTTAGTGCTTGTAAAATACATAACAATATTCAGCTGGGAAAACATGTCGCAGACTGGATTTTTCAGGTTGACCCAGAAAATGCAGGTCGCTATGTACTGCTGTCAAACATCTATGCTGCTGCTGGCAAGTGGGATACGGTAACAAAGTTGAGAACATTTATGAAAGACACTGGGCTGGATAAAACACCAGGATGTAGCTTGATTGAGTTAACTAACAGGATTTCTGCATACCATAAAAACACACCTTGATTCTGAAAAACATTATGCAATTTTTACAAACTTGGCTACAGGAGGTGTTCAGTGCCCACACATAAACTGTTTCTGAACTATTTAGACTAGAGTTGAATGAATTGAAGCTCAAACAAGAGAGAAGTGGTAAAGATCATGGTAATTTGGACTGATTCCTGGCTTCCTCTCTCCACATTTGATTGAATTATGCTTTTTTATTATCTTTATTTTTCAAATTGTTTCAAGAGTTTTTCCATAGTAAAACTTCGGGAGAGATAATAAATAAAGACCTTGATGATCTTTCTGCTGAAGTTTATATTGTTGTTCATAAAATGTACTGAATGATTAGATTACAAGAGCAGTATCACCATGTAGTGCAAATAAAGAAAAGGTACTGTAGCGATGACAGTTGATTCTTCTGTTCAGTCGAACAGCAGCATTGGACAAATCATATCTTATCAGTCTTCTAGCCATAGCACCTTCTTTAGTATTTTCTGTATCTCAGGTCAGTTTAATATTTTGTAGGATGCTCTGACTTTTCAAAAATTCTTAGTTGTGAGGTTTACAGCTGGTTGGTCCCTTTGTCTCCTCGAATATATCTTAGGCCCATGGTTTCTCTAGATCTGAGAAATTTCCGGCTGACAGCAATAAGGAATCATTTTGAAGTAAATTAATGTTATATACTTTTCTTTGCTTATTAAAATAAAAGCATTGTAGGGAGCAAGAACATAAAGAAACGAAGATGTATCATATCATAAACTGCGGAATAATTTGTCTCTCCTCTATCTTCTTCTGAGGATAGAATGCTGCCCCATTATTCACCACTTTGCTACAGAACCAGATGATGATATCTAAATATTCCTTTCTTGCAAGGATTCCCCTATTTCTGAATGTAATTGTGTAAGTTACAATGTATCATGCCTTGATATTTCATAATAGCAATTTTATGTATTCTATGGGGCATCGAACCATACATATAGATGGTGATTCAGTGTTGAAACTTTTAATGATTCCAAATAAGTGAACTATTTTATAAAGTTTTTGGCTGCACTGTGGCGTCTGTAGTCTCCCAAAGTTTCTGATTACCATTAGTGGATCCATCATCACAGTCGAAGAGGAGAACTCAAGTCTAAATTCCTGAATTTGGTCTTACAACAACTTATTCTATAAGATAATTTTTTTGCCACGTAATTTGAATTTATTCAAAGGTCTTACTATAGCTAAAATTGTTTTGGCAAGCGGGGGTTCCTTTTCAATTATATAGAAGACCCTTTTTAATTTCATATTTCATAATTCCAACTTGTGCAAGTATAGATTTAATATGTTATGATAGTGCAACATATAGCGGGGGCGAAGTTTTACATCTCCATTTATAAAAATATTGAATAATGCAAAAAATAGAATTATGGGATACCTATTTATTGAAGTGGAAATATCGTCACATTAAGATACAGAACAATTTCATAGTCTTATTGATAAAAAAGATGATAACTTCATTACCAAGAGAGAGCAACAGATTTCTTTTCTTAATGGTTAAATTTCAGATATTTTCAGCAAACAAACCTCAGCTACTTTTCCCCTTGCAGTCTCCTGAGTGTCGTTTGACAAGTCCTGGGATCTACATTTTTAATAGAAAAGAAGCAACTGAATCACCTTTGAGCTTAGATTACCATTTGGCTTGAAGGGCCAATCTAGAGCACCAAAATCACTCGGGGCTTGCTCCTTGCTTCAACCATTTTTGACCTGATGAGCGTGGACCCATGTAATTATGAGGAGGCTAAGACTCAACAAGGCTCAGGCCCTGGTCTTCTTGGCGAAGTCATCCCATCTTTGCTGCTAAACCAGGCTTGCCAGATAATTTCAGATTATATATTAAATATCTGACTAAAAATTACATATTATCTTGAGATTGGTTGGGCTTGAACCAGTCCAAATAGACATCAGTGACCAGACATAATGTACTGAATATACATGTAATGTGACAGAAATCCATATCAAGGACTTTTAGACCTCACCACTACCTGGACTACCACTACATTCAACACTAGAACAACCATGGCAAAATTCAAAGGTATAAATACTACCGAACAGTGATTCAATCCTACCAGTGATCCCTCAAGATTTCGGATGGAAGTTTGTCATTCTGTAACATGTCTTGCAGCCCTTTCCAAATAAAATCCTCTCCTTCCAGGATAATCAATTCCCCAAGGGCTCTAGCCTCTTGAATAATGCGTCTATTCATACAAAGATCTGTAGCTTTATCTTGCTCTCTGTAGGCATGTTCAAAAAGGATTTATTTCATCAATTCTCTGACTGAATTGGAGGGCCTCTTCCAACTAGCAATTCCATCTCCAGTCTTGAATCTGCCTGTTTGTCATTGCCTGAATGATTAGCACAGAATTTCCCTCCTCAATGATCTTTGTCATATTATGTTACTTCAGAATCGATAGTACCCTACCAAGAGCTTCAAGCTCTGCTTGATTATTACTCTCTTGTTATAGTCTCGTTGAGTAACAAAACCTATCTCCACTGGAGTTCCTGCGTAATCCTCCAGCCTCAGCCTTGCCTGATTTGCCCTTAGCCACACCACCAAATTTTAGCTTTACAAAGCCCTGCTTTGGGGTTTCCAAACAAGCATACTTTTGATCTTAGTCTCTTAAGTATTTTTTAATCCCTTTCTTTTTCCTTACTTGGAACAAGCCGAGAGTTTCTTCCTTTGCAGAAGCAAGGTAAATTCATAAATTCTTTGCTGTGTCCCACTGTGAAAATTTTGAAATTCCAATTTTCCATATAAACCATGGAACCATGGATTTAATTCATTTCATGTTCTTTTTATTGGTTATATGGAATTGAAACAGCCCCACCCCCACTTATACTACATATCATCATCTAGTGGTATTAAAATATCTTGGCAATTAAGAATACACTGCTCAGTAAGATTCAAACTTGGATCTCCTTCTTAAAAGTTAGGAATTTAACTAGTTGAGCCCATGCCATTTAATAATTACATTCCATTTTAACTAGTTGTGTTCATGCCATCTATTTAATTACATTCCATGTTAACCTTCCTTTAAAAATAATGTATCTTCTAAGTTGAAGCATTGTTGCATACCTAAGTTGCATAGAAATTAGCAAAATATCACTATGCTTCACAGATTAAGCAATTTCCAAGATCAATAAATCATATCAATAATAATATCATCAATAAAATGCATCCATCAAATGAACACCAATATCACATAAATCACATTGAAAATCTTTATTCATAAAATTCAAGCAAAGCTTATTCGAGTTACATTTTACATGGCTTTGTCTCCAATATAAAGATACATGAGACTCTTCACATTACATGACTCTTGGCTTTTACTCTCCTCAAACTCACAAGAGAACTTGACTCTTCATATTCCTCTCTTACATAATAAGTCCCACATATTATATAAAGACAGTATCTCATGATTGCATTTAACTCCTTACTTTTGTACTAGACACATCACACTTATAACTCTTCATTTCTTAACTAGACACCTCACACACTTAAATACATGACACATGCTCACACCTACTAACTTGACACATACTATATACAAATATTAAACTCACACCCTAATCTAAATATTTACAATGAGACCAAATAATGTAATACCTCCAATATCCCTTGTATTACATTATTTGGTATAAAGGCCTTTTGTTGAACACAAATGGCTTTGAAACATCTTATATTTGTTTCATCCAAGTGCTTTTGTAAAGATATCTGCAAGGCGATCTTTAGTAGGAACATATTTTATTTGAATATGGTGATCTAGAACATGATCTCTGATGAAGTAACATTGAGCTTCAATGTGTTTTGTCCTTTCATGAATCATAGGATTTTTCATTAATTTTTGAACTCCTTGATTATCACAATTCAATATTGTAGCAGTTCTTTTGATTTCCATATCTGATAAAATGTATTATAACTAGAGTGCCTCACATATAACATCTCTTGTTGCATGATATTTTGCTTCTATTGACGAGAGAACCACTACATGTTTCTAATTATACCATTAAAGAGGTCCTAATCCAAAATGAAATACATACCCTGATGTTGATTTTTTTTAATCTACTAATCCTGTATAGTCTGAATCTAAATATCCCTTCAAGTAGAAATTATTATTTCTTTTATACTCTAGACCATATCCTATGGTATTGCTGACATATTGTAGTATTCACTTTGTGGCTTTCCAACGACTTTTTCTAAGATCTTGCATGAATATAGAAAGATAATTTACAACAAAAACGTGGTTTAGTATTTGTCAAATATAGAAGACTCTCGATTAGTTGTCGATACATAGTAGCAGAAACTTGTGGTGACTCATCATATCTTGATAATTGTAACCCTTGTTCCATTGGAGTATCTTTAGGTTTACATTTTGTCATTTTGTACTTTTCAAGTAATGATTTTGCATACTTTGTGCAAGTCATTATGATGTTTTGTTTTTGATAAATTTCTAAACCAAGACAATAGTAAAGTTCTAGATTTGTCATTTCAAATTCTTTTGCCAAATCCTTTTTTACACTATTTATTAGTGTTTTTGAACTTCTTGTGATCACTAGATCATTAAAGTATACTACAAGAATTATTTTCTCAAATCCAACATTTTTATATAGATATTTGAATCAGATGCACTCCTAAAATTGCGTCGTAGTAGATGATCATTTATTTTAGTGTACCATGCTCCAGGGGCTTGCTTTAAACCATATAATGTGTGTTTTTTTTAATTTGCAAACTTTTTGTTCCTATCTCTTGACAACAAATCTTTTTGGTTGAGTCATGTATGCTTCCTCTTCAAGATCATCATTAAGAAATGCTCTCTTAACATCCATCTAATGTAGTTTCCAACCAAATTGTGCTACTAATGCACAAATTGTACGAATAGTAGTTATTTTTGTTGTAGGTGCACTTTTTTCTTCATAGTCAATTTCTTTTGTTTGAGTATAACCTTTTGCAACTAGTCATGTCTTATATTTGTCAAGAGAACTATCTACCTTGCATTTTATCTTGTAAACCCATTTACATCCTATTTTTTTTCCCTTTTGGTAGATCAACTAAATCTCATGTTTTATTCTTCATTATTGTTGCATATTCTGAATCCATGGTTGTTTTGCATTCTATTTTTCTTATGGCATCTTGTGCAATTGTAGGTTATGTTATTGAACTCATTATCCCCATATTTGTTCTCGTCATACTATGAGTTTGAGATCTTGTAGTGGTAAGATCTGATATTTTTTCTATCTTTGAATCCTTAAGCATATTTATATACCATTTTTCTATCTTTATGAGTTCTAAGTCTTCAAATGGTTCATTAAATATATATGATTATAATTCTTCATATGAAGATTCTTCTTTATCTAAAAAATCTAGGATAGGACTTGTATTGACCTTAGGGGATTCACTATGGATTTTGTTATCTTCATCAACAACCACATTTTTGTTGACATATATTTTCTTTGTAACTAAATCAGTTTATATCTAACCTTTTGAATTATCATCATATCTAAGAAATATGTAGCATAAGGTTTTTGTATCTAATTTTGTTCTCTTTTTCTTTGGAATGTGCATGTATGCTTTACACCCAAAAATTCTTAGATGACCTATTGAAAGTTTTCATCCTGACCAAACTTCTTTCAGAGTAATATTTTTAAGAATTCTTGTGGGGGATCTATTTAGTATGTATACTACAATTTTAATAGTTTCTACCCAATATTGATGACCAAGATTTGCTTCTTTTAGTATACGTGTCATTTCCATAATGGAACAATTCCTTCTTTCTACTATACCATTTTGCTATGGTGAGTAAGTTATCTTTTTATACCATTTTGTATTAGAAATGATTCATTTTTTTCTATAGAAATTCACCACCATTATCTGAGCGAAGATTCCTAATTGATCTCCTAGTTTCTTTTTCTACAAGTTTTTTGAATTGTTTAAAATATGTAAGGGCTTCAAATTTAAATTTTAAGAAGTAAACCCACATTTTCCAGGAATAGTCATCAGCAAATAGTTGAAAATATTTGTCCTCCAAGAATAGCATCCATTTGTCCATATAAATTTATATACACTATTTCTAGTGGTTCCTTAGCTCTATGTAAACTTAATTCAAATGGTATTCTATGTTGTTTTCCTGCTAGGCATTCTAGATAGATTGTAGATTGCCATGTTAGATTAGGTCAACTTCTGCCATTTGATATTTGGTTAGTTAATTCAAGGAGATGCACTTATATGCCCTAACCTCTTATGCTAAAGATCTCTCATTTTTAGTGTTTGTACTAATAGAACAATATTTGATCAGGTGTCAAGAGCAAACACACCATTTGTGAATGATCCAGTGGCAATGAGTTTTCGTTGTTTAGTGGTGATACATTTCTTTTTGCTTCTAATTTTTATTGAATTCAACTACTAGACTTTGATCTAGCATCTAAGATACTAATAGTAGATTGGCTACTAAGCCTAGTACATAAAACACATTTTTAATCATGAATTCTCCATCAGATAAGTTGATTAATATATCTCCTACACTTTGACTTGATATATCCTATCATCTGCTATAACAATTAGTTCCTCATATTTTTCTTGAAAAGTATTAAACCATTGTTTTTTTATGGTCATATGTCTATTTGGCCTTGAATCAATGTACCAATAATTTCCTATTGTATTTTTTGTGTCATATCCCTTTAAAACTTTAAACATGTGAGACTTTGAAGGAATTTCCATGTTTTTCTTTGTTAAAAAAAAAACTTGTAATTTTGTAGAAATCCTTACATCTCCCTTTATCATTCAACACCAATTTAATTTTTCTCTTCATCAATCATTAATTCAATCTATCAAATCAATTCATTCATTCAATCATTCAATTTAACTCTCCAATTGATTAATTATTATCAATCAAACAATTTTCTCCAAAATAATTATTACATTTTACTTATAACTCCCAATTATTCATTCAATTCAAGAATTATTATATATCTTCTTATCACTCCACTTTGTTTAATAAATCAATGTCTTATATCTCCCAATAATCAAATAAAGGAATCCACCTTAAAATAACTGAAATCTCCAAATAAGTGTGTGCCTAAATATCTAAATAAATAAGGAATTAAATATTTTCCCTTTGATAATAGTGCTCCTTTGCAGACGTTTTTTCAAGGCTCCTCTCCTTAATTATTTATGTTGCAAATATTACACAAAGGAATCAAAGCATTATGGTCAGGACACTCCTCGAAATGTCTCAACACATGAATTATTTTCTCTCAGGTGGATTTGCACTTTGATACTCCTTCCTTTCCAATGATGCTTTCCTCTTTAACGTTACTCTTTGATGTTCCTTCCTTTCCAACAATACTTTTCCTTTGCTCTCAAGTCTTTGATGTTCTTCCTTTCCAGTGGTGCATCTTTGCTCTCAGACCTTAGACATTTTTCCTTTCCAATGGCACATCCATGCTCTTAGGATTTTGGACATAGCATATACTATTTCTTTACTTCTCTCGTATGTCCACTCTCATATTAACTTCTAAATAGAGTATTTTTGCTGCTTCACACACATATATCTCCATCTGTTCTCCACCATGAAGAACACAAGCTTATACTGAGAGGGGGGTGAACAGTATAAGATAAAACTTTTTACTTTTCAATCCAAATGATAACAATAATAATATCAATGTAGTAATGAAACAATGCACAAATCATCACACATATGAGAGACACAAATTTAACGTGGTTCACCCAATATGGGCTACATCCACGGAGAAATATTGCTTATAAATTTCTCAACAAATTTTGTGGGCACCAACCCACAGGAGACACCAATCCCCTATTACAATGTTCATGGACACCAATCCACAGGAGACACCAATCCCCTCTCAAGTTTGTGGACACCAATCCATAGGAGACACCAATCCCCTCTCTCTGTTCATGGACACCAATCCACAAGAGACATCAATCCTCTCTCAAGTTTGTGGAAACTTGACACTAATCCACAGGAGACACCAATCCCCTCTCAAGTTTGTGTTCAATTATGCTCAAAAACCTGCTTACAAATGCTGCTTAAATATGCTTCAAAATATGCTCATAAAACTTGCTCACAAAACCTACTCAAATATGCTCCAAAACCTGCTCACAAAACCTGCTCAAATCCGCTCCACAACTTGCTCAAATCTGCTCTATAACCCTTGCCCATTTACTTCCAATTTCAAGCAAAATAATGCACATCCAATAATTCCTTATACCTCCCACTATATGATAACAAAAATATTTTTCTCAAACAAAACCACTTTGAGAAAGGAATTAAATCACCATACCTCTAAATTTGCCTCAATGATGATGATCTTCTTTTGTATGAGCTTTCCAAACCTGTCTTGACAAAAATAATTTTCCTTTTGTTTGTCCCTTCAAAATCTGGTTAGCAATTCTCTTTTTTCTTTCTTGATTAAATATCAAATCAATCACTTTAAAATCCCTTATCAAAAACATACACAATAAATCTTAAAAATTAACTCCTTATATCTCCATTTTGAAACTCACAATGTAAAGCTTTATTGACAACTAAAACCCTTATATCTCCTTTTATTAATTTTCAAAAATGAAACCTTATACCAACATCACAACCCTTATATCTCCCCTTTATTTAATATGCAAAAATATAATTCTACACTAGCACCATAACCCTTATTTCTCCCTTAATTAAATTTGATAAAGTAAAACTTTAAATACCTTGCACAACCACGATGGGATTTGATCCCCTATCCTCTCGAAGCGCAGTGCTCTCACAAGCGCTCGTGACCAGTTGTGCTACCACAGCACATGAAACCAAAAAGGGTGCTTGAATATTTATCCTTGTCTTTGTGCTCCCTCAAACATTAAAACCACAACAAAACGACATCGAAGGGATTCGATCCCTTAACCTCCTGCACAGCAATACTTCCACACAAGCTAGGTGACCGTCTAGGCTACCCCAACGGATGGAACCAAAGGCACAAAAATGATATATGGATCCTTCATAATTCTGCCTTCACTCTTCAGCAAAATGGTATCGACCAGATTCGACCTCTTAACCTCCTACACAACAGCACTCCACGCAAGCAAGGCATCCATCTGGGCTACCCTAGCAAATGGAATCAAAAGGGGTAAAATATGATATTTATCCTTGTCTTTTGCTACCTGATTTTTTGTTGCTCTTCTCCTCTCTCTATCACTCACACTCACCACGAGGATCGATCGATTTCATGCCCATTGCAAAGGTGAAATGATGCCCTATATTTATACGTTTCCCATTGTCTTTGATTTCGTCAAGGAGGTCGGCTCTTATTATTTGCTTTCAACTTTATATCTTCTCCAAAGATGTCGACGCATTAATTTTTTCAAACACTTTAGGTTATAATATTTAAACCTATGATTTAAATATTATAATATTCAATTTTTAAACTCTTATATATTTAAATCCTTTGATTTAAATATGTCAAACCTTTGTCCCAACCTTTGTCCTTCTCTTTATAATATTTCAAGCCTTTGTCCAAACCTTTGTCCTTCTATTTGCCTTACTTTGAAATATACTTTCTTTGCTCCTCTTGAGATATATATTTGCCTTGGATGATTTTCCATTGTTTGCTATTTATCAAGTCCATCTCTGACATTATTGATATATTGTCCAACCTTATAAACTTATCATCCTTGAATAATATTTCTGCCTTGAATACCATGCACCTTTGACATCAATGACAACTTAATATTTCTAACAATCTCCCCCTTTGTCATTGATGGCAACCCTACAAAAAATTTCTCTTACTGCAATTGGATTCACAATCTACTCCCCTTGACAAGTTGCTCCCCCTTACTAAAAACTCTCCCCCTTTGACATCAATGGCAAAGGGCTCCTTGGGGCTAAAAATAAGACACTTAACAATGCCCCCTTCCTCCCTGCTCTTACTTGAGACTTCAATTATGATATGGGAGTGAAACTCCCAACTTACTTCTGAGATACTCAAAGGTCTCCTTTGGAAGTGGCTTGGTAAAGATGTCAGCAATTTGTTCCTTTGTAGCAATGTATTCCAACTTAACTTGTTTATCAGCCACTTGCTCTCTCAAAAAATGATATTTTATTGAAATATGCTTGGTTCTTGAATGCATCACCAGATTCTTTAAAATATTGATGGCACTTGTATTATCACAAAGTATGGAGATCAGATGCTCATGCTTAATTTTGAAATCACTTAAAGTTTGTTTCATCCATAAAACCTATGTGCAATAGGCAACTACTGCAATATACTCTGCCTCTACAGTAGATAAGGATATTGATGCTTGTTTCTTACTTAGCCAAGAGACCAAACAATCTCCAAGAAAAAATGCTCCTCCACTTGTGCTTTTTCTATCATCAATACTACCTACCCAATCCGCATCTGTATATGCAATGAGAGTGAAATTATTGCATCTAGGATACCATAGTCCAAACTCCATAGTTCCTTTCAAATACTTAAAGATCCTTTTTACTACCTGTACATGTGTTTATTTTGGTGCAACTTGAAATCTTGCCACCAATCCGACTTCCTACATTATATCTGGCCTTGTAGCTATGACATACAGTAAACTTCCAATCATGGATCTATACAATATTTGATTTGCCTCAGGAGACTCATCATCTTTACTTAACTTACATCCTGTAATCATGGGGGTACTCACAGGATTGCAATCCTCCATCTTGATTTTTTCAACATTTCTTTTACATACTTGGTCTGAGAGATAAATATACCTTTATCTGATTGTGAAATTTGCAAACCAAGAAAGAAAGACAACTCACCAAGCATTGACATATCAAATTCATTTTGCATACACTTTGCAAATTTTTGACACATCTTGTCATTACTGCCTCCAAAAATGATATCATCCACATAGACCACTACAATCAACAAGTCATTTCCTTCATTTTTGATGTACATATTGCTATCTGCTACACCTTTTTTGAAACCCTGTTCTTGAAGATATTTATCCAACCTTGAGTACCAAGCCCTAGGGGCTTTCTTTAGTCCATAGAGAGCCTTCTTTAATTTGCATACATAGTCCAGCTTATCTATTAGACTGAAACCATCTGGTTTCTCAATGTAGACCTCTTCCTCTAAGTAACCATTAAGAAATGCTGATTTTACATCCATTTGGTACACTTTGAAGTTTCTAAAACTTGAGAAATCCAAGAACATTCTTATGGCCTCAAGATGTGCAATAGGAGAAAATATCTCTTCAAAGTCAATCCCCTCAACTTGTGCATAGCCTTTGCACACAAGTCTTGCTTTGTTTTTGACAACCTGACCATCTTCATTCAACTTATTTTTGTAGACCCATTTGGTGCCAATTACATTCTTGTCTTTTGGATGTGGAACAAGTTCCCAAGTCTCACTCTTTTCTATTTGGTCTAACTCTTCTTCCATTGCCTTAATCCAATATTTATCTTCACTTGCTTCATTGAAATTCTTGGGCTCAACTTTAGATAGCAAAGAAAAATTTGCATGTTCACATGTTCCTGTTATCTTCCTCCTTGTCTGTCTCTCATCTAGATTCCCAATAATCAGTTCTCTTGGATGGTTCTTTTGCACATACCTGGATGGTGTCTTAGGTGATGCCTTTCTTGAGATTGTCTCATCTTCTTTAGTTTCTTCACCTTCTTCTTCTTTGCAACTTTCTCCTTCTTGATATACAATCTCTTGAGTTGGTCCTCTTGGATCTATTTCTTCATCAACTCTTACATTTGCACTTTCCACAATTGTATGTGATCTTTTATTGTAGCATCTATAGGCTTTGCTCTTAGTGGAGTATCCAAGGAGGATACCCTCATCACACCTGGAATCAAACTTACCCAAATTTTTCTCTTCTCATCTAATGTAGCATTTACTTCCAAAATTTTTGAAGTACTTCACAGTAGTTGGTCTTCCCTTCCAAAGCTCATATGAGGTTTTGTGGTGATTTACTCTTATTTGAGCTCTATTGATGATATAAATAGTTGTATGAATTGCCTCTCTCCAAAAAGCATCAGAAATCTACTCATTTAGCATAGCCCTAGCCATACCCTGAATAGTTTTATTTTTCCTTTCAACTACTCCATTCTGTTGTGGAGTTCTTGCTACTGAGTATTATCTCTTGATTCCATGTTGTTCATAGAATTCTAAAAATTCACCTGAAGTGAATTCACCTCCTCTATCTGATCTTAGACACTTGATATTTTTACTTGTTTCATTTTCTACAAGTGCCTTGAATACCTTGAACTTTTCAAATGCTTCTGATTTTTCTTTTAAGAATGTTACCCAAGTCATTCTAGAGAAATCATCAATAAATAACATGAAGTAATTTTCACCTTGTAAACTCTTTGTCCTTGTAGGACCACATAGATCGGTGTGAACTAGCTCCAAAGGCTTGGATGAAGAAAACTCCTTTGATTTGAAACTTGATCTTGTTTGCTTACCATGTTGGCATTGTGCACAAATCGTGCTTGGGGGTTTTGCTATTTTGGGTAAATATCTGACTGCTTGTTTGTTGCTTATCTTCACTATGTTGTCAAAGTTCAGGTGACCCATTCTTCTATGCCATAACCAGCTCTCATCCTCTTGTGATAAAAAACATTTTTCTCCCTTAATTTCTCTCAACATGTAGAGATTGTTTGTAGTTCTACTGGCATCTACAATAAGCTTTCTTGTCTTGGATTTCCTGATCTCACATCCATTTGGGTGAAATGTGAGTGTATGCCCTTGATCACATAGTTGACTTACACTTAGTAGATTGTGCTTCAATCCTTCAACATATAATACATTTTTTGTCCTTGATCTTCCATTATCCAAACTCAAAGTCCCTTTTCCAACAACTTTGGCAAAAGCATTATCACCAAATTTCATTGTTCCTCCATTTATTTCCTTGAGAGAGAAATTTGATTTTATCACCTATCATATGGCTTGAACAACCACTATCAATGTACCACTGATTTCCTTCATTTTGCACATGAAGAGTCGTTTGTACTAACATGGATTTTTCTTTTTCTTGTTCCTTTTTATTTTTCCAAACTTTTGAGGATATCTCTTTTTGAACTGTTTGACCTTCCTCCTTTCTTGATTTAGGAAGTTCAGGAAACATTGTTCTACACCATTTAGCTTTGTGCCCAAAATTATCACATTTATAACAAATGATATTGTCATCCATGAGAGGTGCAAATGAATTAAAATTTATTTTGGTGAAACCATAATCATTCTTAGCATGGACCCTACAATTTACAACTTTATGACCAAATTGATTGCATGAAAAATAATAACCATGGAAGAAATATTGAAACTTGTTTGATTGCCTTGGAGGATATGGTCGCATGGTTCTCTCATTATTGTTTCTATGATTGACTTCGATCCATGATGAATCTTTGTTTTCTCTGTGATGGTCCTTGTTCCTTGATGGTACATTGTTTTCTTCCTCATTGATGCTTCCACTTTTCAACATATCAACATAGGTCTTGGGTTCTTCTTCAATTAATTTCTTTGATGCTTCTATTTCTTTTGAGCTTGACTCCCCCTTTTGTTTCTCTTGACCTTCTTCAAAACCAAGTCCAGTCTTCATAAATGGAGATCTCTGTGCTTTGATAATATCATCCAAGTTTTTTGAGATTTTCCTAAATTGATATATCTTATCATTAAATTTTTCAAGTCCCTTCCTTAGAATGACAACTTCATGTTCTAGTCTTTCACACTCTAGTTCTTTTGCCTTTAATTGTTCAGCCATACCTTCCTCAATTTGCCTTACCTCTTTAATTTTAACTTTTAGGTCAATGAGCTCTTGTGTCAACTTTACCTTTGTCTTCTCATCCTCTTGTACTTGAGCCTTCAATCTTGAGTTCTTATTTCTAAATTTCTTCAACTCTTCAAGAGCAACAACAAGTTCCTCTTCAATGTCAACCATGGCTTCTTCTTCACTTTCTGAATCTTTCTCTTATTCTTGGTCTTTGACAACATGAGCATCTTCTTTCTCTTATATGCTTATTATGGCTTCTTTTTCATTTTTTGGATTTTTCTCCTTTTCTTGGATTTCAACAATAGGATTATTTTCTTTCACCTCCATGGCCATGTGTGTTCTTGTAAGACCTTCCTTCAAGATATTAGGCTTTTCACGAAGGAACCCGCTCTGATACCAATTGAAGAACACAAGCTTATACTGAGAGGGGGTGAACAGTATAAGATAAAAAATTTTACTTTTCAATCCAAATGATAACAACAATAATATCAATGCAGTAATGAAACAATGCACAAATCATCACACATATGAGAGACACAAATTTAATGTGGTTCACCCAATATGGGCTACATCCATGGAGAAATATTGCTTATAAATTTCTCAACAAATTTCGTGGGCACCAACCCACAGGAGACACCAATACCCTATTACAATGTTCGTGGACACCAATCCATAGGAGACACCAATCCCCTCTCAATTTTGTGGACACCAATCCACAGGAGACACCAATCCCCTCTTATCTGGTTCATGGACACCAATCCACAAGAGACACCAATCCCCTCTCAAGTTCATGGACACCAATCCACAAAAGACACCAATCCCCTCTTGATTTCATGCTCAATTATTCTCAAAAACCTGCTTACAAACACTACTTAAATCTGCTTCAAAACCTGCTCAAATTTACTCCAAAACCTGCTCAAATTTGCTCCAAAACCTGCTCAAATTTGCTCCAAAACCTACTCACAAAACTGCTCAAATCTTCTCTATAACCCTTACCCATTTACTTCCAATTTCAAGCAAAATAATGCACATCCAATAATTCCTTATACCTCCCACTATATGATAACAAAAATATTTTCCTCAAACAAAACCACTTTGAGAAAGGAATTAAATCACCATACCTCTAAATCTGCCTCAATGATGATGATCTTCTTTTGTATGAGCTTTCCAAACCTATCTTGACAAAAATAATTTTCCTTTTGTTTGTCCCTTCAAAATCTGGTTAGCAATTCTCTTTTTCTTTCTTGATTAAATATCAAATCAATCACTTTAAAATCCCTTATCAAAAACATACACAATAAAGCTTAAAAATTAACTCCTTATATCTCCATTTTTGAAACTCACAATGTAAAGCTTTATTGACAACTAAAACCCTTATATCTCCTTTTATTAATTTTCAAAAATGAAACCTTATACCAACATCACAACCCTTATATCTCCCCTTTATTTAATATGCAAAAATATAATTCTACACTAGCACCATAACCCTTATTTCTCCTTTAATTAAATTTGATAAAGTAAAACTTTAAATACCTTGCACAACCGTAATGGGATTTGATCCCCTATCCTCTCAAAGTGTAGTGCTCTCACAAGTTCTCGTGACCAGCTATGCTACCACAACACATGAAACCTAAAAGGGTGCTTGAATATTTATCCTTGTCTTTGTGCTCCCTCAAACATTAAAACCACAACAAAACGGCGTCAAAGGGATTCGATCCCTTAACCTCCTACACAATAGTGCTTCCACACAAGCTAGGCGACCGTATGGGTTACCCCAGTGGATGGAACCAAAGGTGCAAAACTGATATATGGATCCTTCATAATTCTACCTTCACTCTTCAGCAAAATGACGTCGACTAGATTCAACCTCTTAACCTCCTACACAACAGTGCTCCATGCAAGCAAGGTGTCTGTCTAGGCTACCCCAGTGGATGGAATCAAAGGGGTAAATATGATATTTATCCTTGTATTTCGTTGCTTGATTTTTTGTTGCTCTTCTCCTCTCTATACCTCTCACACTCACAACAAGGATCAATCGATTTCATGCACACTGCAAAGGTGAAATGATGCCCTATTTTTATATGTTTCCCATTGTCTTCAATTTCATCAACGAGGTCGACTCTTATTATTTGCTTTCAACCTTATATATTATCCAAATATGGTGATACATTAATTTTTTAAACACTTTAGGTTATAATATTTAAACCTATGATTTAAATATTATAATATTCAATTTTTTAAACTCTTATATATTTAAATCCTTTGATTTAAATATGTCAAACCTTTGTCCCAACCTTTGTCCTTCTCTTTATAATATTTCAAGCCTTTGTCCAAACCTTTGTCCTTCTATTTATAATATTTAAATTTGATATTTAAATATTATAATATATTTGCCTTACTTTGAAATATACTTTCTTTGCTCCTCTTGAGATATATCTTTGCCTTGGATGATTTTTCGTTGTTTTCTATTTATCAAGTCCATCTCTGACATTATTGATATATTGTCCAACCTTATAAACTTATCATCCTTGAAGAATATTTTTGCCTTGAATACCATGCACCTTTGACATCAATGACAACTTAGTATTTCTAACACATCAAAACTTCTCCTCATCAATGTTTACTACAATTCACACTCGACTTGGTGCTAGTTGTCTTATACTCATTCTCCAATCTTCTTCTTTCTCCAAACTTGTAATATCTCCTCCAATATTCTCAAATATCCAAGTTATCTTATTCTTTCTCCAAACTTGTAATCTCTCCTCCAATATATGCAATTAACTCTTCCTATAGCTATTTCACTCAAGGTGGCTATCATGGAGTCCACTCAACATGCCTCTGGTACCATTGTTAGAAAAATATCACTATCCTTTACAAGTTAAGAAAATTCTAGGATCAATAATATCATCAATAATATGCATCCATCAAATGAACATCAATATCACATAAATCACACTGAAAATATTTATTGATAAAACTCAAGCAATGCATAAAGCAAAGCTTATTCGAGTTACATTTTACATGGCTTTGTCTCCAATATAAAGATACATGAGACTCTTCACATTACATGACTCTTGGATTTTTCTCTCCTCAAACTCATGGGAGAACTTGACTCTTCATATTCCTCTCTTACATAATAAGTCCCACATATTACATAAAGATAAAGTATCTCATGATTGCATATAACTCCCTACTTCTAAACTAGACACATCACACTTGTAACTCTTCATTTTTTAACTAGACATCTCATACACTTAAATACATGACATATGCTCACACCTACTAACTTGACACATAATATATACAAATATCAAACTCACACCCTAATCTAAATATTTACAACGGGACCAAATAATGTAATACCTCCAACACCCCTTATATTACATTATTTGGTATGATGGCCTTTTGTTGAACACAGATGGCTTTGGGACATATTATATTCATTTTATCCAAGTGATTTTGTAAATATATCTACAAGTTTATCTTCAGTAAGAACATATTTTATTTGAATATGGTGATCTAGAACATGATCTCTGATGAAGTGACATTGAGCTTCAATGTGTTTTGTCCTTTCTATTGCATAACTTTATTATCATAAACATAAATCATTCACCATTATGTAGAAATATCAAATCATTCATCCACAATACATTATCCACAATAACAATCCACAAATGAGAGAACCTTAATATTGTTTCCTTGAACCATACCTCAAAGATTGTTGATGCTCTTGGTGGTGTGGATGGCGATATGGTGCAACCTTAAATTGATGTCTCCCTTATTTGACTTCTCAATATTTGGCTTCATTGTTTTAAATTATTCTACACATTGTTCTTTCATGTTCTCTTTGTTTGGTGTGTCTTTGTGCTCTTCTATTAAAGCTTCCTTGGAATTTGTTACTGTTATTTCCACATAATCAGTTGCTACTACTTCTTCCATGGACTCTGTTGCTGCTACTACCTTCTTGGATTTTGTTTCAGGTTCTTCAATTTGTTTCCCTACAATCACTTATTGATTTTCCTTGGATCCTTGCTCCTTAAGCTGAGAAATATCCTGCAATGTTATCTTCTTTTTCCTGTACCATAACTTCATAATATTCTTTTGCACCTTAATGTTAACAATACCCAAAGAATCTAACCAAGGATAACCAAGAACAATATCCTCATCATCCATCTCAATAGCATAGAAATCTGAATGTAAAACATATTTATCCATGGTGATATTCAAATATTCAAAAATTTGAACATGCTCACCCTCTAGTTGTATGTCCTTAATTTTTGTTGCTTGAACTTGCAACTTCTTAGCCAAAGCAATATTAATAAAATTATATCTGCTACTAGATTCAATGGAAATAATAACCTATTCCTTTTGAATGCTTCCATGAACCTGCAAAATAGAATTTTTAGATTCAAACAAATTCTTTTGTCCATTTTCTAATTTATCTTCTACCAAAGGTATGGTTTCCTCTGTCTGCATACTGACATATTTTTTATCTTCCTTGACCTTTTCCTCTTTCTTCTTGAGTAGTTTTATTTCTTTTTCATAGTCTTCATTCCATTTCTTGAAAACTTCCCATTCTACTTTTATTGCCTTCCGCTCATTTTGAATTCCTTGTAGTTTCTTTTCATGGTCTTCGATGACATCCCACATGCTATCCATCTCTTTATCTATTTCCTTAAGACTTTTATTAAGATATTCCTTAGAATATAACTTTTTTGATTAATTTTTGAACTCCTTGATTGTCACAGTTTAATATTGTAGGAGTTCTTTTGATTTCCATATATGATAGAATGTATTATAACTAGAGTGTCTCATACATAGAATCTTTTGTTGTACGATATTCTATTTTTATTGATGAGAGAGCCATTGCATGTTGTTTCTTACTATGCCATAAAATAGGTCCTAATCCAAAATGGAATACATTGCCTGATGTTGATTTTTTATCATATGCTAATCCTGCTTAGTCTAAATTTGAATATCCATTAAAGTAAAAATTATCATTTCTCTTGTACTCTAAACCATATCCTATGGTATTGTTGAAATATTGTAGTATTCTCTTTGTGGTTTTCCAATGAATTTCTCTAGGATCTTGCATGAATATCCTTGTAAGTAGAAATTATCATCTCTTGTACTCTAGACCATATCCTATGGTATTGTTGACATATTGTAGTATTCTCTTTGTATATTTCCAATAACTTTCTCTAGGATATTGCATGATAATGTGTTGTAATAACCCACCCCTGTTGTGCTATATTTTTCTGAATCTTTGAAAGCTTCGATTGTCTGCTTTTAATTAATTTTTTTATTTTTTTTTGGTTTTTTTGATGCTGATAAGAAGTGCAGAAATAAAACATAACAAAATAGATATATTCTATGATACCCAGATGCTAAAAGGGACTCAAAACCATTATTCTAAAATACCCATTTCATTCAACAAATTATTTTCATCAAATACAACTAGGGCATAATATTATGAAAACCCAAAATGAACAGAATATTTCTAGATTACAAATAACTACATACCCATTTGATTGCCATAGAAGAAATGCATAGAGAATACTCAAAGGGAATGCCTAGACTGAAACCCTAACCTCAACACCAACAATATTCAAACCCAGCGCTCAAACCCCCAAAATTATGGCACCAACAAATGGTACGGCCTGCTAGAAGGTACGGCCAGCTAGGAAAAATCACAATCTTTGCTAAAAATTTTGCAAACTCTCCCAAAGGGTCTCCTAGTGTAGAAGAAGCCAATGGTCAAATACCCATAATCATTTGATGTTCCTGTTGGGCACTGCAATCAAAAATGTGTGGCTAGAAACCCTAGTATGGTACGACCACCTTCAAGGAAAACAACTGCAACTCAAGCCAAAATATCTACTGATCAATCCACACCAAAAACTATCTTCGAATCCTCCGTTTCAGTGCAAACTCAGCCCCTGAATGAGACTGACAGATGATTGCTCAAGGAACGATCTCTCACGTCCGCAAGCAATGTTCCTTGCAAGGGTTTTCGTCCTCACAAAGCCATGAAAACTCCGCCTGAAGCTGCAAGTTCTCGCCAGAGAGAAAATGAGAAATAAACCTGGATCCCCAAAATGAGCTCCAAACTCTCCTTATATTTCCCTCAAAACCCCACGCCACTTTTAGGGTTAGGGTGACTTAAAATATTTTAATCTCACTTTATGCAAGTCGACCCCCATGAGAAATACGCCTAAGTCACTTTTCCCCATTCAGAACATTATATTCCTAAGTCACTTTTTGACTTAAAATAATATTACATTTAACTTAGGAATGGAGCCACTTAAATAATTTAAATTAATATTCCACTTGACTTAGGAAAAGTAACTTTATTATTTAATATAACGCCTTTAAATGTTAAATAATAAACTCCAGACCCCAAATAATTAACCGACTGAAAGGAATATGGTCTCAAAACACCTCGGGCACAACACACTGCCAACCCTGATAGGGCTCCCAATCATCTCCATTAGCCTACGGGAACCCAGTAGTAGGCTAATCCATAATGTTGCTGCTAACTGCTTAGAGAGGGGACATTACAATCCTCCCTCCCCAAAATTGCTTGTCCTCAAGCAATTGTAACTCTGGATGCTGAAGAATCTGCTCACTCTCCCAAGTAGCATCCTCAACCGACAAATTCCTCCATTTGATCAGAAACTCCCTGATCACTCTCCTCCTGAGGGTACATTCTCTGGTATCAATGATGGCCTCTGGAACTAAAACAAGTTTCCCTTCTTCATCAAGTGGTGGCAACTCGGAAGAAGGAACTACATTTCCACCCAATACCTTTTTAAGGCACGAGACATGAAAAACATTATGTACCCTATTGTCAGTCGGTAACTCCAACTCATATGCCACTTCTCCAACCTTTCTGGAGATCCTGAATGGACCATAAAAATGCGGCTTAAGCTTCTCCTTACCACTCTTTTTGAGAGTGGACTATTTGTATGGCTGCAATCTGAGATAAACCAGGTCCCCAACGTCAAAACTGCGCTCCACACGATGCTGATCAGCATACATATTTTGTCGATTTTGTGCCTGCTGTAAATTATCTCTCAAATATTTCATGAGATCCTGGCTGTCCTGCAACAAATCTTTGGCCCTCGGCACTCTACTGTCTCCAAGAAGCAAATCCATGAAGCTAGGAGCTTCATACCCATACAGAGCCATGAATGGTGACATCCCAATAGACATGTGGTGAGTGGTATTATAGCAAAACTCACCAAGGTGTAGCCATTTAATCCAGGCCTTCTGCTACCCTGAAACATAATTCCTGAGATACCCTTCCACCCATTTATTGACTATCTTCGTTTGCCCATCTATCTAGGGGTGGTAACTAGTGCTAGGGGTGAGCTCGGTTCCACTTAACCTGAAAATATCCTACCAAAACAAGCTCATGAACCTATTGTCCCTATCACTAACAACTATTTTAGGCATCCCATGCAATCTGAACACCTCTCTAAAGAATAAATATGCCACCTGTGTTGCAGTATATGTTGCTAAAATAGCAAAAAAGTGGGCAAATTTGGTGAGTCTATCAACCACAATGTAAATGCAATCTTTGCCTTGTACCTTAGGCAACCCAGTGATGAAGTCCATGGAGATTCCCTCCCATTTCTGGTTAGGAATGGGTAAGGGCTACAATAAACCAGTTGGGTAAGAGTGCTCATCCTTGTTCTGCTAGCAAATGGAGCACTCCCGAACATACTGGAGAACCTCATTCTTAAGACCCTTCCAGGAAAACCTCTCTCTAATCCTTCTGTATGTCTTAAAGAATCCTGTATGACCAGTCGTGGGATCATCATGGAAGCATTTCAGAACCCTCAACTTGAACTTTGAGTTCAGAATCAGAAATATTCTATCCTTATACATAATCAGCCCATTCACCACTGTATATCTATCGTCGTGCAAAGACCCCTCAATCACACTCGTAGCCCATGTGTCCTTGGCATATTCTGCCATAATTTCCTCTTTCCAGTCTACCGCTATCTCGGTTAGGGAACATAAATATGGCCTCCTGGATAATGCATCAGCAACTATGTTCTTTTTCCCTTTGACATAAACAATGTCAAAATCATACGCCTGAAGTTTACTGACCCATTTTTGTTGTCTCTCATTGAGATTTTTCTGATTCAGAAAATATTTGAGACTGTTGTGATCAGTCTTGACAGTGAATTTGCCTCCCACAAGATAGGGTCTGAACTTGGCCAATGCATGCATGATGGCCAACATCTCCTTATCATAAATAGAGTAATTCCGTTCAGCCCCTCTCAGCTTCCTACTCTCAAAGGCAATGGGATGCTTGTTCTGCATTAATACTGCTCCTATCCCTTCTCTTGAAGCATCACATTCCAACTCAAAAGGTTTAGAAAAATCAGGTATGGCAAGTACAGGACATGAACACATTACCTGTTTGAAGTGCTCAAAACACTTCTGAGCCGACTCTGACCATTCAAATGCTCCTTTCTTGGTCAAGTCTGTAAGTGGGGCTGTTGTTTGTGAGAATCCCTTAACAAACCTCCTGTAGAAACCACACAGTCCAAAGAACCCCTTAAGCTGAGTGAGGTTCGTTGGTGTAGGCCAGTCCATGATTACCTTAATCTTCTCAGGATCAACATGAACACCTTCTGAGCTGATGATGTATCCAAGGTAAAGCAACTCGATCAGCCCAAAATCACATTTGGACTCCTTGGCATAGAAAGAATCCTACTCCAGAATACTCAGCACCTCCTCCAGGTGTCTCAGGTGTTCCTCCCAAGACCTGCTGTAGACAAGAATATCATCAAAGAATATTAGAACTGATTTTCTGAGTTGCTTACTGAATGTCCTATTCATACAGGACTGGAAAGTGGTTGGAGCATTGGTCAACCCGAAGGGCATAACCAGAAACTCAAAGTGTTCGAAATGGCATCTAAAAGTTGTCTTCTCCACATCCTGCTCACGAACTCTGATCTGATGGTACCCTGATCTCAAATCAATCTTAGAGAAGAAACATGCCCCATGTAGCTCATCAATGAGCTCATCAATGCGTGGAATTGGGTACCTGTTCTTGATTGTTTTCTTGTTCAAAGCTCTATAATCAATGCACATTCTCATGGTCCCATATTTCTTTTTCACCAAGACAATCGAGGAAGCAAAGGGACTCTTACTTGGACGGATGTGACCCATATCCAGTAGCTCCTTGATCACCTTCTCTATCTCATCCTTATGGTATTTTGGATGCCTGTAAGGAGTGGTAATGACTGGCTTGGCTCCATCCTCGAGCTCAATGATGTGCTCCATACCTCTCTCAGGAGGTCTCCCTGGGGGTATGTCACCAAATACCTTAGAATGTTTAGACAAAATTTTCTTAATATTAGGATGATATTCACCTTTTTGATGCTCTGTAACATTGGGCATTATGAGACATTCTGCTGCCCACTCTACCTGATCATGGCGGAATAGCCTCTCCATCCTTTTGAGGGACACTACCCTCGCTCCTCCATCTGACATGCCCCGCAAAACTATCTGTTTCCCTGCTGCATCAAACTTCATTTCCATAGTCTGTAAGTTCATATAGAACTCTCCAAGGGTACGCATCCAATGCATACCAAGCACTACATCAGTATCTCCAACACTTACCACATAAAAATCATCATTCAACTCATAATTCCCTAACTAAATACGCAAGTTGGGAATATTCCATGTGCAGGTGAGTGTAAAGCCATCAGCTACCATCACCTTGAATCCTTCAAACTCCTCTGATTTGATTCCTCTTTTGGCAACCAGACCCTCATCAATGAAGTTATGTGTAGCACCTGTGTCAATGAGACTCGCTGTCCATTAATGACACCACGTACCTTGAAGGATCCAACCTTCTGAAAACTAGAAAGTTGGGCTATTGTACCTTCAAGTTTGGGCTCTCGTTCAACCTTTTCTTTTGAACTTTCTTCATCACTACTTTCCGAATCAGCTTGTTGGTCTGAATTTTTTGATCCTGTTTCATCAGCTGAAAAGTATTCAATCTGCTTAACCTTAGCCTTAACTGAGCACTTGTGAGATGGGTCCCATGGTTCCCTATAGTGGAAACATAACTTCTTCCTCCTAAGCTCATTTAGTTGGTCATTATCCAATCTATTTGGAACATTCCTTTGCTGCATGGAACCCTTCTTGAAATATCTCTTATCCTTATCTTTTCTGCCTAAAAATGACTGAAAGGATGTTTTATGCTTTGGAACAACAAACTCCATGTTACGTGCCTTCTTCATAGCATCCTGTAATGAAGGGGGATCAAATGCTTTGACCCAACCTTGAAGTGGCTCCATCAGTCCCTCATTAAAGAGGACCACAAGTCTCCTATCAGTGATGCTAGGAACCATAACTGAGAGTCTCTAAAATTCTGCAATGTATGACTCCATAGATCCAATTTGCTTCAACTGGACCAGCTCTCTAAAGTGCAGCTCCGGATCCTTCCTATCAAATCTCTCAATGAGTTTGTTGGTAAACTCATCATATGTAGTGATTAACCCATGTCCCAAGGTAATAAGACCATGGTACCACCACTCGTGAGCAACTCCATCCAGATGTAAAGTAGCAAATTTAATTGCCTCATCCTCGGACATTGGCCTAAGAGCCAAATAATTATCGAGCTTCTGCACCCAAGCTCTAGTTGTGCTCTTGTCACTGCCATCAAAATGAGGTAAGGTAACCTTACCCAAGGCCTACTAAAAATATCTTTGTACAAGAGGTCTCCTCTGCTCAACTCTACCACTACCACCCATGTAATCAGCTCTCTTCTGGTTCATAAATTCATTCAAGGATAAATTAGCATGTAGGTCTGCAGGAAGTGTTGAATACTCAGCCCACACTTCGTTCATATTGTTAGTTACTGGGGTATGTTCTTCCTGTTGTGTTCTTGCCTCCTCTCGAGGTGTAAAGGTAGGTTGCATGGGTCTAAGGACCGATCCTGTTGCTACTGTGTTACTATGTCTATTATTGTTCTGGTGATGGGAGGAACTCGCCTCACCATTTTGTGTAGGAATGACTGGGGGAGTGAACTGGTTAATCTTCCCCAACATTTGTGACATCATCTCAAACATACCTTCGAAATTCCTTTGAATGGCATCACCAGGGATCTTTCGGATCAACACACCCTTTATCCCTATCCACCATTTCTCCAAATATCTCTTCACTACCACTGGATCCCTTGGAATGTATTCCAAGGATGTTAGAAAATGTTTCACCCTCTCGGGCTGCTGGAGGTTGCCAACGTTTCCTCTATCCCCTTTCGTAATACCTCCTTTCTCTTTCACTCATGTGCAACAAAACCTAGTTTAATCCACAGGATGGTAGGAAAACTTGCTCTGATACCACTGTAATAACCCACCCCCATTGTGCTATATTTTTCTGAATCTTTGAAAGCTTTGGTTTTCTGCTTTTAATTGTTTTTTGATTTTTTTGGGTTTTTTGATGCTGATAAGAAGTGCAGAAATAAAACATAACAAAATAGATATATTCTATGATACCCATATGCTAAAAGGGACTCAAAACCATTATCTTGAAATACCCATTTCATTCAATAGATTATTTTCATCAAATACAACTAGGGCATAATATTATGAAAACCCAAAATGAATAGAATGTTTCCATATTACAAATAACTGCATACCCATTTGATTGCCATAGAAGAAATGCACAGAGAATACTCAAAGGGAACGCCCAGACTAAAACCCTAACCTCAACACCAACAATCTTCAAACCCAGCACTCAAACCCCCAAAATGATGGCGCCAACAAATGGTACGACCTGCTAGAAGGTACGACCAACTAGGAAAAATCACAATCTTCGCTAAAAATTCTACAAACTCTCCCAAAGGGTCGCCCGGTGTAGAAGAAGCCAATGGTCAAATACCCAAAATCATTTGATGTTTTTGTTGGGCATTGCAATCAGAAAATGTGTGGCTGGAAACCCTAGTATGGTACGACCACCTTCAAGGAAAATAGTTGCAACTCAAGCCAAAATATCTACTGATCAATCCACACCAAAAACTATCTTCGAAATCCCCTAGTTTTAGTGCAAACTCAGCCCCTGAATGAGACTGACAGATGATTGCTCAGGGAACGATCTCTCACATCCGCAAGCAATGTTCCTTGCAAGGGTTTTCGTCCTCACAAAGCCATGAAAACTTCACCTGAAGCTGCAAGTTCTCGCCAAAGAGAAAATGAGAAATAAACCTGGATCCCCAAAATGAGCTCCAAACTCTCCTTATATTTCCCTCAAAACCCCATGCCACTTTTAGGGTTAGGGCGACTTAAAATATTTTAATCTCACTTTATGCAAGTCGACCCCCATGAGAAATATGCCTAAGTCACTTTTCCCCATTCAGAACATTATATTCCTAAGTCACTTTTCGACTTAAAATAATATTACATTTAACTTAGGAACGAGGCCACTTAAATAATTTAAATTAATATTCCACTTGACTTAGGAAAAGTAACTTTATTATTTAATATAATGCCTTTAAACGTTAAATATTAAATGTTAAATAATAAACTCTAGACCCCAAATAATTAACCGACTGAAAGGAATATGGTCTCAAAACACCTCGGGCACAACACACTGCCAACCTTGATAGGGCTCTTTTGGAGCCAAATTTGACTCAAACTTTGAAACACCCAAATTTAAATTTTTGGTTTCATCAAAATAAGCAAGCATTCCTAGTCTCTTTGCATCTTATTAGAGATTTTGGCTTTCCATAAGTTTAACCTTAAACATTGCTATTATGTGCACCTTTGAAAAATTGTTATATCTTAAGAAGGTTGCCAAAGTTAGTCCTTTTTCATAAAACCCGACCATTAAAAATAAAAAGTTTTAATCTTTCAAATCAATAAAGTCATCCTTGGGCCTAAATCAAATGATAAATATTTAAGTCCTAAGGTATTCTAAAGTAAGGGGGAAATTTAATCAAATACCTTGGTCTAAAGCCCAAAAAGCATAAGTAATGTCGAAGAATTTAATTAAGGCTTAAGGGTATGCACCCCATTAGTTAAAAATCGAGCACCTTAGATCAAATCCAAAGGCCGCGTTTGAATCCGATTTAATCGGATGATGGCACTTTAATAAATCGATTAAGGGATAAGTCAAACAAGTCAAAAGGCAATGTTCAAAATAAAAAGATACATCTTAGGTTTAAAATTTAAAAACATGTGTCCTTTAATCTGATGGTAGCGCTTAAGCGAGATGTAAATCCAATGGATGTGCTTGATTTAATTAAACCACTCTTTAAAATACTATGGTCAAAAGCATTAAAGGTATGTGCACCCTTGAAATTAAACATCGAGCTAATTGGACAAATCTGATGATTGCGCTCGATCAAGATCTAATCCGACGGTGGTGCTCTCATAAAAGGCGCATCAAAAAGGTAAAAGACCCCATGAGATTAATTAAATCTATTAAATAATATTAGTAAGGGTCTAACACATCGGATAATTATCCCCCTTTCAGCTTAATCAAAGTTTAAAATCATGTGCCCCTTGGTAACTAACCCCGTAGGTTGATCGAGATCAATGGTCATGCCAACATCGATCGAGATCCGACGGTCGCACCGAAATCAAAACCCAAACGAGGAAATGGTAAGATATCAAGAAAAACAAAGGTAAAGCCAAGATTAATTATGCATTAGTGAGGGTATAATACATTGCTAATTACCCCATTTCGACTTAAACCAAGATTAATCAAATGTAATAATGTGCCCCTTTCGGCTATCAAGTATGCAGCTTGCAGGAGATCTAACGACAACACTAGAACAAGCTCAAAGATCAACATACACAATCCATTCCATGATTTCCTTTTATCATACGAAGATTTAAAGTAAAAAGAGAATCAACGGATGCAAAGGCCCTTGTCAAGATCTAACGACGACGAATAAGTCAAAGTCAAACAAAGGGATGAAACAACACAAATATCTGACGATAGCGCCCATCTCCACTCGGATCCAATGACAACGCATTGTTAAAAATGATCAAAGGTTAACTCACAAGGTTTTTGGTCAAATAATTAATTAAATGCATTATCAAGGCTAAGAAAAGCCCTTAATCAAGTTTTATAAGGTTGATACATGGATAATCTTCCCCCTTCCTTTTTCTAAACCTTGCGCATATACGGGGAATCCAACGATCGCACCCCCATCATTGTATGATCTAACGGTGAGCGCATAGAGAGGTAAACTGATTATACAATACCTATGTTTAATGCAATGTTATTAAAGTTTTAATCACTAGATTAACCATGATTATATGATGATTAATACTTCACATTATTATAAGGTCAAATAAACAATTGTATAAACTTTGAGCCTAAGTATCGTCGAATGAATTATTACTAATCAAAGTTTTCAACTTTATAAACATGATTAATCTAATTAACCAGGCACAAGTTTATATAAAGTAGTGGACTAACAATCATGTAGGTTCTTAGACATCAATGACTATGTTAATCCTCCTCAAGATCCGATGACAGCGCACAAGTCAAAGGTCCAAGTAATGAAAAGATCATGAATGTCTTCCAAAAAATCCGATGGTAGCGCTCCATTGAGATTAAAAGGATCCGATGATAGCGATTGAGTCAAAGTCAAAATGATAAGATACAAGCAAGGCTAATCCAACGGACATCTTCTGATGAATCCAATGGATGCGCTCCCTCTCGAAATAATCCAATGATGGCGCACGCTTCAAAGGTAAATCTAATGGTAAGCTTAAATTAAGCTTGATTAATTAAATTTTAATCACATTTAACAAGGGCCCTAACACATTATTAATCACCACCTTTATTTTATTAGTCAATATTAAACAAAGAAGGTTCGAAGCATGTTTCTTTCAGTTATCTAACCCACAGGTTATAAAAGATCCAAGGCAGCGATAGAACAAAGGTTGATCCAATGGTTGCGCTCGATCATGGTTATTCAGGGAAACTTAGGATATCTAAGATAATGACAGGCACTCACATCAAGAACCAAATATTATGGGGATCCCTAGGATGATTGCTACCCAATTAAAAATATAATCGATCCCTAAGATTTAATTATCATTTAGGGCCAAGGTGGCACGAGGTTCAAAATAGAGGCCACCCCTATCACACGTCACAGCTCCACGTCAGAGAAGAAGAAGCTTCAGGGACCAATAGCAAAGTTTTAAATGATTGTAGGTACACAAACCAAAGAACCCAAAAACACATAGGATGACGGGCTTTACCCGCCATCAAAGCCCAACCTCGAAAGAAATGTGTTGGTGAATTTCCTTTGGCCCATTTTAAAAAGTAGTTGGTAACACAATATTAATGACAAACATGTGAATATATCGAACTCATTTCACCACCCAGTATTTGAGCTCACAAAATCAATCAAGTTTACCACCCTAGTAATCTAAGAGCAGAAATTGATACGCAAGAAGACATAGAGAGGAAGAGTTTCGAGCTTTCCTATTTTAGAGGGACTAGACTCGCTACCGTGAGCACAATGGCATCATGGGGAGACGCTTTTGCACTCGAAGACACTAGAGAAGCAGTGAAATTCATTACAGACCGGTCACCATACTCTGAGATTTTTGGACCGCCTGTACCCGATAGCACAATGTATGAATTCGCTCAAAAGTGTGGAGCTGATAAGAAACCTACTCCAGCACAACAGTACGAGATCGACAATGCATGTATCAAGAGTTTTGCTCATGTGATGGAGAATGATAATAGGACCCCATGGATAATGGCTGACCTATTTCATAAAGCCAAGAGGTTACAATACAAGGGTTTTCCTAGAAGTAACAGATGGAATAGTAACCTCGGGAAGTTGATATGTCCGAAGGTTTACTTCTCCTCAGATTTAATGGCATGGTTAGCAGTGGCATATGATGAAAGGACTAGAACATTTCGAGATAATAGGAACCGACCGATATTCAACATCAAAGTCGAGCACATCAAGAAAGTCTTCAATTTGATAGAGTCTACCACCTTTTTGGTACAATGGGTAATTGAACATCAATCTCGAATGTTCACAGGATTAGAAGTTTTTAAATCTTTGTTTGATACAAATGAGAAAATAGTTGATCAATTCCCAATTAGGAAGACTACTTTTAAGCCATGGGTCCAAGATTTTTGTGATATGATAAACATAGTCTTAGGGGTACAGGATCTCAGTGTAGTGAGTAAAAGAGTTTTGTATTTAGTAGCACAGTGCAATCGGGCATATAACACCCCAATCTATGCATGGGAGCTAGAATTGAGTAACCAAATACATGAGCAAATGGTAGAATTGAAAAAGGTTATTTTTGAACAAAGACAAGAGATGCCCTATTTTTCACAATACTCAATTTTTATCCACCTGATAGCGGGGCAATTAGGAGAAGAAGCCCAAAAAAGAGTAGAAGTCATTAACAGCCCCTACGTCCAGACCAGTTTTTGGAGAATACATGAAGGGCGGACTCACATGGGCTGGTTCTGTGACCATTTTATGGTAGAAATCCATTGGACTTTAACCGACATGCTCCCTGAGAGACTAGGGCCAGGAGTAAGGGCTTTTATCAAAGAAAAGGATATTGGGGATTTCTTTTTCTTAGAAGGGTTCACTTATATCAGGCTCTATGGGGCCAAAATTCCCCCTAAGTTGTTACCGATGTATTGTCCATTATCCCTAGCAGCTCTGGAGTTATGTAGGTAGGTGGTCGAGGAAGCCAAGATGAGACTAGTGAAGAAACATGGTAAAGTCCCCTGGCTCAATGTTCCCTATCACTTTGGGGACTATATATTTGTTGGCTACCCTACACTTCTCAAAGGAATGTTTGATTTAGATACTATGGACTTCGATGAGATAACTTGGAGGTTTTATGACCCAAAAGGGATATACAGTAAAATGATGGAAAAATGAGAGTATGCTCGAATAAAGCATCGAAAGGATGCTTATGAAGAAATATTATTGGAAGCTATGGAAAAAGGGGAAGATTTATAGGTTGTATGGGATGAATTCCCTCCTAAAGATAAGGGCAACACACAGATTCATGAAGCCTATGATTACCCTACATAATTGAGAAGGCTTCAAGAAATTTTAGTAGAATCTGTAGCACCTATTTTACCAGGAGCAGCTCAAGCAATCAAGGAAGACCCCTTATTAGAGTTGATAGAAGAACAGGGTATTGATCAAATGGAGGTCACTATAAATACTACAGATATAATAGAACAATAGGTCAGGCCTCCCGTAGATGATCATCTCAGAATAGAGGCAGCACCAAGCACTTCCCAAGAGGTTTCCAAAAACCCAAGCACAGCTAAAGGGAAAGAAATTGTGACCACACCTGTTCAAAAATCTTCTCTCCTAGAACAAGCTATAATTCCTATTTTTGACAGAGTATTAGCTGTAACAAGTGTGAATAAATTGGCACCCATGGCCATCCCTACCTCTTTAAAAATAAAAGGATAGGAGATTAAAGTTCCATTAGTAATAAGGATGAATATGAGAAGAACTGGTGGATTTGGGGGTCTGTTCCGAAGTCACCAAGTGAAGAGACAAATAGAGATAACCACTACAGAGAAGAAGAAGCCTAAATTATATTTACCTTCTACAAAGGTTTTTTTAGAGAGGACAGATGAGCAAAATACTTTTACTACTACAAATGAACAGGAATTACAGGTAGTGGTAGGGATGGGAAATATAGGAGAACAACTTACAGATGAACCACGATTAGAAACATCTATATCAGATATAGCAGAGGTAAATATTCCTACCCTACAAGACCCACTTGTCTTCAGAGTCAATGAGGAGACCGGGGGCTCATCAGTACTAGGAAAAGAAGGTGAAATGGTCAAAGTTGTCAAGGCAATGCAAAATCAAACCATGGACCAACTAGTTGAGAAAATTGCAGAGTTAAGGAATCAATTGAAAAGAGAAGAGAAGGAAAAAGCTGAAATGAAAGCATTAATAAATAAACAACAAGAAGAATTGGCACAAAAGGATACTCCAAAGGCACAACCCCCTTCAGTGGTAAAGATTCAGAATCATGCCTATTATCTAAATGCAATGAAGAAGGACATGTCAATGAAAATACAAGTTCATGCCAGAGGGCTCACCGAGATGTTTAGGTAGATTAGGGTGATTCAAATAACTGCTCGAGAAATACAGACATTGATACAGGAGAAGGAAGAAGACTTTGAAGTCATTCATCCTACCCTTGATTTAATAGGAGATAATTTTGAAGAGTTGCAGGGTCAAGAGATAATAACAAATGATGGCAATAAAATCTAGTTCAATTTTGAGTTCTTGAAAGCAGCCATGTTTGGGGTAAACCAGGAAAGGTGGATCAATGTTGTAACTGAAATGGATAATCTGATAGAAGATGCAATAGGTAAAATGGTAGATATTGGTCTATCCTTAGACAAATTCTTGGAAGCCCCCAGTATAGAAGAGCTACTCAAGCATACAATAGAAAAATTTGATTGTGAGTCAGATGATGAGTCAGAAATGACTAGACAATCTACCTTGCTGGTGAATACTATGGAGATGTTACTCTTCCAATATGAGAGAAACAAGCCCATTCTTGCCATACAGAAAAATAGAATTTTGCAGGAAATGAACATGCTAAGGTTTGCTGCCACCTTTGACACAAATTTGGATATTAATAAGTGAACAAATAAAGAGGCTGCAACAAGGTCAAAAAGGGAAAGAGGTTGAAACTTATAGTCAACAACTGGAAGAGAGTTCGGCACAACAAGGACCTATGCCAACAGAAAAAGTCTCCAAAGTAGTAAAAGAGCCAAGTGCTCAAAGAGGAGATAGTTCAAGAGGAAATAGTTGAAAAAGAAGTAGTGGAAGAAAAAATAGACTCTCCAAACACCACCATCACTGGTTAAAATAAGCTACTATTTGAAAAGGTCAAAAGAGAGAGTACAACATAAAAAAAGATAGTGGAAGCCAGTTGTACCAGTTTTGAAGATCAACTCAGAAGAGGACAAGTGTAAGGCTAGAAATAAACCAAAAATAATAGAATCAAGAACCAACAACTATAAAAGGAAGCAGAAAGGTTCAGATTCATCATCAAGCAATTAGAGAATAGCATTTTTTGCTAAGAGGTATACTTGAGTGCCCTTTAGAGTTGTGTTGTTGTATCTCCCTTTTGTGTCTATTTTTCTCATTCATTCTTCTTTCTTCCCTTTACTATGCAAGATTTTGATAGGAAAGTGCTCAAGAAGCTGAGATTATTTCCTATCCTATTGAGCCTGAGATTCAGAGACTCTACTATTACCATATTGGAACAAGGAGAGTAGGAGAGACCTATTACATTATTTGAATAGAGTCTTCTTCATTGTATTGATGTATTTATTTGAGAAAAATAGAGTTAAAAGGCATCCTGCCCACTCTACATGTAATATTTTATGAAATCAATACAATTCTGAGTTTCATTCCTATTATATCTTTGTCTTGGTACTGTGTGTCATTATATAATGGATTACATTATTTGAATGCATTATATACGTTTCTTTCATTGGTCAACTTTTAGTTTTATTACGATATTCAAATAAGTCTAAGAGCGCCAATTTTATTTTCCCCATTCTCTCTATTCATGTCAAAATTATTGTTAAATTGCTATAACAGCCCAATGAATCTAGGCACCGGTCTACATAAGGCATAACAAATGGTTATTTTCTTGCTTGGTCATTTTAATACATATAGTGTTACATTAATCTGGAGCATGTAATCAATATTTTATCATATAATTACCATTGGGGTTTCCTTACCCATTCTATAGTTTTCCTTTAGCAATATTCATGTTTATCAGAACAAAGAGGCAAGTTGACCAGAGCCTATAATAGCTCATTGGTTTCAAATGGATTTTTGTAGCATGACAATCGAATCCTATGGATGCAAGAATCGGTTCCAATAGTTTTTTGGTACCATTTTCGAGGAGGACTTGATAGAAAGATTTAATTATCTTCTTAATAGTTTTATTTCAACAATTATTTTTAATCAACGGATGACCAATAAAAATAAAGAACTAATGTCTTTAATTTTTACATTTTTAGTGTTCTTTATTTGTTATGTCCATGATTCTTGTTTTAAAATTGCTTTTTGAAGTAAGTTTCTACATTTCTTGATTTTCTTGAATTATCCCAAGAACCGACTCCTATGAGGATGAGTGTTAATATCAAGCATTCTTGATAAAAGCATACATTGTTCTTTCTACACCCTAGTGTTGGCGACTCTATCTGAACGAACCCAGAAGATAAAATAAAAAAGGAAAGAGCAGAACATGCTAGCGAACACTAGGAGAAGCGGTAAGGAGCTATTCCTAAAACTCGAGAATCCAGAGGTATTTATACATAATCAAAAAACTCCACTTTTCAAGAGTACTACTTATAATAGTAGATCAAATTCTAGTGATAAAAAGTACGTAAAGAAAAATAAATATCAAAATACTTTTACTATTGATATCACTGTAGATGAAAATTTGAATTCTGTTATAGAAGATACATGTGATTATTCTCATTGTCCAATTAATAGTAATACAAAGGTAGATAATCCATTAGATTATATTCAGGCTACCCAGACCCATATTCCTGTAGGTATTGCTACTATGAATTTGAATTCTATAGTAACAATGGCCCAGGCTAATGTTCATTTATGGAGAACTAATAGATATAGGCCTTTTATGTTACCAACAAATCTTAATGCCTTACCTAGTAAAGCTCACAAATACCTTCCAAAATTCTTAGGAAATAGTGCAATAACTAGAGAAGATCATATCAAGAGTTTCTTGTATGCGATGGATAGTCTAGAAGTTGAACATGAAGATGTAGTCTTAAGACTATTTTTATAGACTTTAGAAAAATATGCTAGAGAGTGGTTCAATTCCCTTCCAAACAATGATATCCCAAACTTCACCAAAATGGAAGTTGTGTTTCTAAAGAAATATGGTGAAAGGAAAAATGAACAATATTTGTTAACTGAATTAGCCACCATGAAGAAAAAAGAGAATGAGGTTGTTAGTGACTTTAACAGAATATTTTCAAAGACCAGAAACAAAATCCCTACCAACCTTAGGCCTAGTGATATTCAATCTATTTATTTTTACAAAAATGCTTTTCAAGGAGAGTTTAACTATGAGCTGAGGCAAGAACAAGCCACTACCATTGATGGTTGTATGGAAAAGGTAATGGATATAGAAAGAAATATGCTTGAAAGTGGTAAGATGAAGCCTTATTCTCTAGAAGTCAACCTACCTGATAGAAAACCTAAAAGAGTAGCATTTGATATACAAAGAAGAACTAAAATTGATCCAATGGAGAAATTGACTAGTCAAATGACTGAGATGCTCAATAACATGAACAACAGGATAGCAAGAATTGAAAGAAACAATGGTAATAATGGTGAATCATCACAAAAAGAGTGACCTCATGTTGATAATCATCCTCCTTTTAAAAAGAACTTCAATAGGAATTGGGGAAACAACAATGGTTCTGAAGAAGGAAATAGGAGTAGGAATAATGGTAACAATAGCTAGAAAAATAGAGATTCTGATAGAGATCATAATAGTGTTCCTAACCCCATACCATATGCCAATGTAGCAGAAGGCTTTCCCTATTTTTGCTCTACATGTGATGCACCTCATAACCCTGATGCATGTGGAATTCACCTAAGTGACCAACGCAATGTAGATTTACATGTTGAATCAGAAGAGGATATAAGAATCAATGCTTGTTGGTCTATTGAAGATGAATCCAGAGAAAGGTTGTTTGAAGAAGATATGGATAAATATGCTTCAAATCATCATCCTCAAATCTTAGTAGTTGAAGGAACTAAAATCTTGCAGAAATCACATGAGTCAAGATATGACAAGATGAAGCAAGGGAAATTAATCCCCACTGCTCAAGAAGTTGAAGAATTAGAGGCTACCCATACTTTGAATTTAAGAAATAGGAATGTCCCAGATAGGACAGAGAAAGCCTCTACAAGTGAAACAAGAAAACAAACTTTCACAAATAAGAATATCAGTAAAGAGAGAACTGATAAAACCCTCAAAAATATTACTCCTGAAGTAATAGAATTAGAGGAAGAGATTCCCAAAGAAGAAAGTAATAAACCACTGGATATAAAGAAGATAGAATTTGATGTTGGGTCAGAACTCAGTAAACAAAAGGTTAACATCACATTTGGAGAACTTATGAAAGTTCAACAATACAGAGAACAAGTCTGCAGAGCATTTGGATTAGTGGAACAAAAAGAAGACCCAACTTGCCATGCTGCTAGACAAAATCAACATGATGCAAGATCACCATCCTCTGTTAGACCCTTCTATGTATCATTGAGGTATAATTCAGATGAAGGGGAAAGGTATGTGATTCATAATTGCATGCTAGATAGTGGAGCCTCACACAATATCATGCCCAAATTAATAGCTGATCAAATGGGATTAATATGTACTAGAGATTCTACCCCTATTTTAGTAATGGATAGCAGACAAATTCCTTGTGTAGGGGTAATAACTGGATTGTTGGTTTTCTTGGATCAACACCCCAAAAAGGGCATAGTCATGGATGTTGCAGTAGTTGATGTTGACCCATTCTTCTCACTATTACTCAGTAGACATTGGGCAGAACAACTGGGAGGTTCAATTCAATTGGACTGGTCCTATGCTACAATCCCAATATCAGATAAGGAGAATATAATTTTATGAAGAGAACCATTTAACAAGCACTCCGTAGAGTTAATTCAAACTGATGAAACAATGATAAACTTAGTAAACTCTATGGAAGAAAAAGGGATGGGAGTTTACTCCATATGGCACAACCCATTCCTGGTGGAAGTACCAGAAGCAAAGAACATGGATCCAGAAGTTATGAAAATGGTAGATGCTGAATCAGATAGAGTATTAACCCAAGAAATGTGGACCATGTCTTTTGATGGAGCTAAATCCCAATCTGGAGTAGGTGCAGGTGTTAATTTGACTGATATAAAAGGAAATTACCTTGGTATTCCTTACAGACTAGAATTCCCTTGCACAAACAATGTAGCTGAGTATGAAGCCTTACTATTAGGGTTAAGAAAAGTAAAAGAGTTAGGTATTAACTACTTGACTATAATAGGGGATGCAGAGCTTATTATACAATAGATCAAAGGTAAATATCAGACCAAGCACCCTAGGCTTAAGCAATATAAAAATGCAGTATTGGAAGAAATTGATAAATTCTTAGCTTTCAATATCTCATATATTCCAAGAGAACAAAATCATGTTGCAGATATTTTAGTTGTAAATGCCTCAGGTCTAGATCACCCAGAGATAACTACAGAATATATGGATAGATTCCCAACTATTTCAGTCTATAAGCCTTCTGTGCCAGATAACATAGTCTATCTATAGGTCTTTCAAGATGATATAGATATTAAGGATTTTATGACTCTACAAAATCAGTATGCAGATGTAATCTATGATGAAAAGGATGAAGATAAGCTAAAAGACCAAATAGGAGAGCCAGTAGAAGTAATCCAATTGAAAACTAATAGAATACCCAAAGGATTGGTTTCTCTAGAGAGTCTATTTGATGATTTTGACAAAGCTTATAAGCCTTTAAGCAGAGAAGTAATATCTGAAGACATTAACATTGGTTCAATGAAAAAACCTAGAATAGTGAAAGTAGACATGGCCTTACCTGCTAAAGAAAAAGTTGGATATATCAATTTCTTGAAAAAGAACAAAGAACATTTTGCTTGGACTTATGAAGACCTTAAAACTTTCAAAATAGATGTAATGACACACATAATACCCTTGAAAGAAGATTCCAAACCATTTAGATAGAAAAAGAGGAAGTACAACCCAACTCTGCACCCAATAATGCAAAAGGAGGTACAAAAATTGTTGGATTCCAAAATAATCAAAAAGGTAAGATTTTCTTCCTGGATATCCAATTTAGTACCAGTCAAAAAAAGAATGGGGATATTAGACTCCATGTAGATTTTAGAAATTTAAACAAGAGTTCATTAAAAGACAATTACCCATTACCCAACATGGAACAATTATTGCAAGCAGTAGTTGGCTCAACTAGATTGTCTCTGTTAGATGGATTTTTAGGGTACAATCAAATTCGAGATAAATCCAGAAGATAGACATAAGACAACATTCACTACACCTTGGGGCACATTTGAATATTTAAGAATACCTTTTGGACTAATGAATGCAGGTGCTACTTTTCAGAGGGCAATGGATTTTACCTTCAAAGGATTAATGTTCAAAATTGTAGTTGTCTACCTGGATGATATCACAGTATTTTCTAAAAATCTAGAAGATCATCTAGAACACTTAACTACAGTTTTTGCTCGGTGCAAGGAATTTGGAATTTCTTTAAATCCCAAGAAATGCATATTTGGGACTACACAAGGAAATTTTTTAGGTCATATAGTTTCAGAAAAAGGAATAAGCATTGACCCAGAAAGAATTGAAGCTATTTCCAAAATTCCCCCTCCCAAAAATTTGAAAGGTGTCAGGTCATTCTTTGGCAAGATAAATTTTATTAGAAGATTTGTTCCAAATTTTGCAGAGATGACCAAACCCATAAATGATATGGTTAAGAAAACTGGAGAAATAAAATGGACAGTAGAGAATATGGAAGCATTTAACAAAATCAAAGAAGCCATATCAACCACTCCAGCCCTAAGCTGCCCTGACTATTTTAAATATTTTAACATCTATTCATATGCATCTGAACATTCCATTGCTGCAGTTCTTTCACAAAAATATGATGAAAATAATGAAAGGCCAATAGCCTTCATGAGTTCAGGATTGAAAGGAGCACATCTTAAATACACCTTGCTAGAAAAACATGCTTATGCAGTCATCCAATCTTTAGAACACTTCAAAGGTATATTTGGCTCAAATAAGGTTTACTGTTGCATCCCTTTTATAGCAATAAAAGATATTTTTTCTCAATCAGAGCCATTAGGAAGACCAACAAGATGGATGGTAAAGCTTCTGCAATATGATGCTGAATTCAAAATAGTTAAAACTATCAAAGGACAAGGTTTGGCTAAACTATTGGCTAACAAAGAAGAAGAAGGATTTGAAAATGTTCTCACAATAGATGAGGCATATGATGTCAGAAGAATCAATAATACCGAATGCAAATGGTATGAAGAAATTTTGTCATACCTACAAACCCTTTCATTCCCTAAAGATATGTCAACAAACAGAATGAGGTCAGTCAAGCTTCAAGCCCAAAAATATTATATACAGGATGGTGTGCTATATTGGAAACACCCTGATGGAGTATTATTAGTCTATTTATATGAAAGTGAAGTCCCAAAAATAATTAATGAATTTCATGATGGTTTCTGTGGAGGACATTTTTCTCCAAGAGCCACAACTAATAAAATTATGAGAGCAGGATATTATTGGCCTTCCATTTTTAAGGATATGTATATAAATATGTTAGGAACTATCATAACTACCAAGTTTTTGTAGGAAAAAAGTAGCTAGCAGCCATGCCTCTCAAGCCAGTAATCATTGAAGCACCATTCACCCAATGGGGCATTGATTTAATTGGAGAGATCAAGCCTAATTCATCTGGCCAGCACAAGTGGATCATAACTGCAACATATTACTTTACAAAGTGGGTAGAAGTTGCACCTCTGAGAACATCCACTACTGCCACTATCATCAAATTCTTGGAAGAAAACATTTTGACCAGGTTTGGAGTTCCTCAAAAACTGGTTACAGATAATGCATAGTATTTTGTTTCATATGAAATGGTAGAGTTTTGTGCTGAATATGGAATTGAGTTATCCCATTCTGCTAATTATTACCCCCAAGGAAATGGTCTAGCTGAGTCATCAAATAAGAATGTAATAACTAGAATAAAAAGGTCATTAGGTAAGAACAAAAGAGGGTGGGACAGTGAACTTAAATTTTCTCTATGGGCTGATAGGTTGTCTGTTAAAAGAAACACAGGAAGAACCCCCTATGAGATGGTATATGGAGAGAAAGCCTTATTACCTTCAAGAATAGAAAAATTGGCACTTTCCCTCTTATTGCAAGACCATGAAGACCCCAATCCCTTACAGAGAAGGCTTGACCAAATTGTCCTATTAGAAGAGCAAAGAAGAGAGACCCTTAATAGAATGATGGAACAAACCCAGAAAACCATGAAATTGTTTAATAAGAAAGCCAAGGGTACTCCTTTTTCTCAAGGAGATATAGTCATCTATTGGGATCCTAAAAATGATAAGCATGGTGAAAAGGGTAAATTTGAACCTAAATGGATTGGTCCATACCAGATAGCCCATGTTATAGGGCAGAATACATACAAGTTGCAGACTTTGCAGGGAGAAATAATGGCTATCCCTATTAATGGCCAACACCTCAAAATGTACAATCCCTGTTGAAGGTGAAAAATAAAAAAAAAAAAAGTGGAAAAACAAAAACCCCAAAAATAGAGTGATGTATTTTGTTATTTTGTGTACTAGATAAGCTTTTCTTTTGTTGTTAGCATAATTCTGAGTTGTTGTACACATGATATTCTTAGTTTGATGAGTATACATTACTATTGATTCCACAAAAAACAATAAGAAAAAAGAGATTTATTTTAGACTCTGATGAGATTTACAATTTTTCAAATATGAGTGTTTATGCAATGGTTATCTGATATGAGATAAAACAGAATGAAAACAGAGCTGATTGAAACATCATGTCAAAGCCTCACATTACAAATGATACTTAAGGTGACTTCAAAGGTCCAAAGAACCGAGTTATCTTTGAGAGGGTGGTTAAGCTAAAAATCATTACACTCATCATTTTAGCCAAAAACTAATCCTCAACTCAGGCATACTCATTGCACAATTTGCTTATATCAAATACTTCTCAAACGAGAAAGAAAAATTAAAATAAAGTAAAATTGAGTCACTGCTTGAGATATCTTGGAAAACCTCTACCAGGGCTATAGACGCTTGATTGCAGTAGGGTAAAACCAGATGGGATTAGAAGCAACTCCACCGAGGCTATAGACGCTTGACTAGCAGTGGAGCCCTACAGAATGGTGAAAATTTTTAAAGAGTGAAATCACATATTAGGCTTAACTATTTTTCTCAGATATGGCAAAGTTCTGAAAGACTTAGAAATCAAAATAAATGCACAAACACACACATGGGCTTAAACATGATGGAGCAAAAATATTTTGACAAATTTTGTGTAATCATATCTTATAACTTAGCTAGAACAAGCATTACAATATATCTAAAAAGCTCATCTGTTTCTAAAATTTTGGCCCTATTTTTCCAAAAAGTGAATAAAAGGAAATTACAGTTTTTCAATACTCTCTTACTTTGATGTCCTGTCATTTGTACAGTTTTTCAGTTTTAAAATTGTAATGTTTTGTTGTTTTTAAGTTTTGTTTATCAGTCTTGATGATTTGAATTTGTATCCAAATTGAAATAAAACCAGGAGATTCTATGGTTCTCAAGTGCCTCATGTTTTCAGCACATTGTCCCAGACAGAGCCTATGTTGGAGCCAAATTTGACTCAAACTTTGAAACCCCCAAATTTAAATTTTTGGTTTCATCAAAATAAGCAAGCATTGCTAGTCTCTTTGCATCTTATTAGAGAAGTTGGTTTTCCATAAGTTTAACCTTAAACATTGCTATTATGTGCACCTTTGAAAAATTGTTATATCTTAAGAAGGTTGCCAAAGTCATCCCTTTTAATAAAACTCGACTATTAAAAATACAAAGTTTTAGTCTTTCAGATCAATAATCATACTTGGACCTAAGTCAAATTTTAAATCATTAAGTCCTAAGGTATTAAAAATAAAGGGGGAAGTTTAATCAAATGCCATGGTCTTAAAGCCCAATAAGCATAAGTATTATCGAAAATTTTAATTAAAGCTTAAGGGTATGCACCCCATTGTGTTAAAAATCGAGCACCTTAAAACAGATCCAAAGGCAGCAGTAAAACTAACCTTGATTATCAAGTCATTAAACCACTCTTTAAAATACTATAGTCAAAAGCATTAAGGGTATGCATCCCCTTGAATTAAACATCGAGCTAATTGGACAAATCTGATGATAGCGCTCGATCAAGATCTAATCCGACGAACGCTCTCATAAAAGGTGCATCAAAAAGGTAAAAGACCACAAGATTAATTAAATCTATTAAATGATATTAGTAAGGGTCTAACGCATCAGATAATTATCCCCTTTTAGCTTAATCAAATTTTAAAATCATATGCCCCTTGGTAACTAACCCCGCAGGTTGAAGAAAATCAATGACCGCGCCAACATTGATCGAAATCCAACGGTTGCACCAAAATCAAAACCCAAATGAAGAAATGGTAAGGATATCAGGTAAAAATGAAGGTAAAAGCTAAGATTAATCATGCATTAGTGAGGGTATAATACATTACTAATTACCCCCTTTTAGCTTAAACCAAGATTAATCAAATATAATAATGCACCCCTTTTGGCTATCAAGTATGCAATTTAGGAGATCTAACGCAACACTCATAAAATTTTTAAAAAACAAATAAAAAAAAAAATTAGCGCCTCCATTGAGATTAAAAGGATCCAAGGATATCGAGTCAAAGTCAAAACTATAAGATATAAAAGGCTAATCCAATGAATATCTTTAAGAATCCAATGGATGTCCTCCTCTCAAATAATCCAACGGTGGACATGCTTCAAAGTTAAAATCTAATGGTATAGCTTAATTCATTAGTATTAATCAAATTTTATCATCATTAGCATTATGTCCTAACACATTACTAATCCACCTTCTTTTTAATTTAAAGGAAGTTTAAAGCATTTTTTCGGTTTATCTAACCCGTAAGTTATAAAATATCCAAGGCCAACGGCCAATGGTTATTCAGGGAAACTTAGGATATCTAAGATAATGACAGGCACTCACATCAAGAACCAAATCTTATGGGGATCCCTAGGATGATTGCTACCCAATTAAAATGTAATCAATCCCTAAGATTTAATTATCATTTAGGGCCAAGGTGGCACGAGGTTCAAAATGGAGGCCACCCCTATCACACATCACAATTCCACGTCGAAGAAGAAGAAGCTTTAGGGACCAATAGCAAAGTTTTAAATGATTATAGGTACACGAACCAAAGAACCCAAGGACACATAGGATGAAGGACATTACCCACCATCAAAGCCCAACTTCGGAAGAAGATGTGTTGGCAAATTTCCTTTGGCCCATTTTAAAAAGTAGTTGGTAACATAGTATTAATGACAAAACATGTGAGAATATCGAACTCATTTCACCACCCAGTATTTGAGCTCACAAAATCAATCAATTTACCACCCTGGTAATCTAAGAGCAGAAATTGATACGCAAGAGAGAGTTTCAAGATTTCTTATTTTAGAGGGACTGGACTCGCTACCCTGAGCACAATGGCATCATGGGGAGACGCTTTTACACCCGAAGACACTAGAGAAGCGATGAAATTCATTACAGACCGGTCACCATACTCTGAGATTTTTGGACCACCTGTACCTGGTAGCACAATGTATGAATTCACCCAAAAGTGTGGAGCTGATAAGAAACCTACTCCAACACAACAGTACGAGATCGACAATGCATGTATCAAGAGTTTTGCTCATGTGATGGAGAATGATAATAGGACCCCATGGATAATGGCTGACCTATTTCATAAAGCCCAGAGGTTACAATACAAGGGTTTCCCCAGAAGTAACAGATGGAACAGTAACCTCGGGAAGTTGATATGTCCAAAGGTTTACTTCTCCTCAGATTTAATGGCATGGTTAGCAGTAGCATATGATGAAAGGACTAGAACATTTTGAGATAATAGGAACCGACCAATATTCAACATCAAAGTCGAGCACATCAAGAAAGTCTTCAATTTGATAGAGTCTACCACATTTTTGATACAATGGGTAATTGAACATCAATCTCGAATGTTCACAGGATTAGAAGTTTTTAAATATTTGTTTGATACAAATGAGAAAATAGTTAATCAATTCCCAATTAGGAAGACTGCTTTTAAGCCATGGGTCCAAGATTTTTGTGATATGATAAACATAGTCTTAGGGGTACAGGATCTCAGTATAGTGAGTAAAAGAGTTTTGTATTTAGTAGCACAGAGCAATCGGGCGCATAACACCCCAATTTATGCATGGGAACTAGAATTGAGTAACCAAATACATGAGCAAATGGTAGAATTGAAAAAGGTTGTTTTTGAACAAAGACAAGAGATGCCCTATTTTTCACAATACTCAATTTTTATCCACCTGATAGCGGGGCAATTAGGAGAAGAAGCCCAAAAAGAGTAGAAGTCGTTAACAGCCCCTACGTCCAGACCATTTTTTGGAGAATACATGAAGGACGGACTCACATGGGCTGGTTTTATGACCATTTTATGGTAGAAATCCATTGGACTTTAACCGACATGCTCCCTGAGAGGCTAGGGCCAGGAGTAAGGGCTTTTATCAAAGAAAAGGAGATTGGGGATTTCTTTTTCTCAGAAGGGTTCACTTATATCAGGCTCTATGGGGCCAAAATTCCCCCTAAGCTATTACCGATGTATTGTCCATTATCCCTAGCAGCTCTGGAGTTATGTAGGTAGGTGGCCGAGGAAGCCAAGATGAGACTAGTGAAGAAACATGGTAAAGTCCCTTGGCTCAATGTCCCCTGTCGCTTTGGGGACTATATATTTGTTGGCTACCCTACACTGCTCAAGGGAATGTTTGATTTAGATACTATGGACTTCGATGAGATAACTTGGAGGTTTTATGACCCAAAAGGGATATACAGTAAAATGATGGAAAAATGGGAGTATGCTCGAATAAAGCATCGAAAGGATGCTTATGAAGAAATATTATTGGAAGCTATGGAAAAAGGGGCAGATTTATAGGTTGTATGGGATGATTTCCCTCCTAAAGATAGGGGCAACACATAGATTCATGAAGCCTATGATTACCCTACAGAATTGAGAAGGCTTCGAGAAATTTTAGTAGAATCAGTAGCACCTATTTTACCAGGAGCAGCTCAAGCAATCAAGGAAGACCCCTTATTAGAGTTGATAGAAGAATAGGGTATTGATCAAATGGAGGTCACTATAAATACTACAGATATAATAGAACAATAGGTCAGGCCTCCCGTAGATGATCATCTCATAATAGAGGCAACACCAAGCACTTCCCAAGAGGTTTCCAAAAACCCAAGCACAGCTAAAGGGAAAGAAATTGTGACCACACCTATTCAGAAATCTTCTCTCCTAGAACAAGCTATAATTCCCATTTCTGACAGAGTATTAGCTGTAACAAGTGTGAAGAAATTGGCACCCATGGCCATCCCTACCTCTTTAAAAATAAAAGGATAGGAGATTAAAGTTCCATTAGTAATAAGGATGAATATGAGAAGAACTAGTGGATTTGGGGGTCTGTTCCAAAGTCACCAAGTGAAGAATCAAACAGAGATAACCACTACAGAAAAGAAGAAGCCTAAATTATCTTTACCTTCTACAAAGGTTTTTTTGGAGAGGACAGATGAGCAAACTACTTTTACTACTGCAAATGAACAGGAATTATAGGTAGTGGCAGGGATGGGAAATATAGGAGAACAACTTACAGATGAACCATGATTAGAAACATCTGTATCAGATATAGCAGAGGTAAATCTTCCTACCCTACAAGACCCACTTATCTTTAGAGTCAATGAGGAGATCGAGGGCTCATCAGTACTAGGAAAAGAAGGTGAAATGGTCAAAGTTGTCAAGGCAATGCAAAATCAAACCATGGACCAACTAGTTGAGAAAATTACAGAGTTAAGAAATCAATTGAAAAGAGAAGAGAAGGAAAAAGTTGAAATGAAAGCATTAATAAATAAACAACAAGAAGAATTGGCAAAAAAGGATCCTCCAAAGGCACATCCCCCTCTAGTGGTAAGGATTCAGAATCATGCCTATTATCTAAATGCAATGAAGAAGGACATGTCAATGAAAATACAAGTTCATGCCAAAGGGCTCACCGAGATGTTTAGGCAGATTAGGGTGATTCAAATAACTGCTCGAGAAATACAAACATTGATACAGGAGAAGGAAGAAGACTTTGAAGTCATTCGTCCTACCCTTGATTTAATAGGAGATAATTTTGAAGAGTTGCAGGGTCAAGAGATAATAACAAATGATGGTAGTAAAATCCAGTTCAATTTTGAGTTCTTGAAAGTAGCCATGTTTGGGGTAAACCAGGAAAGGTGGATCAATGTTGTAACTGAAATGGATAATCTGATAGAAGATGCAATAGGTAAAATGGTGGATATTGGTCTATCCTTAGACAAATTCTTGGAAGCCCCTAGTATAGAAGAGCTACTCAGGCATATAATAGAAAAATTTGATTGTGAGTCAGATGATGAGTCAGAAATGACTAGACAATCTACCTTTCTGGTAAATACTATGGAGATGTTACTCTTCCAATATGAGAGAAACAAGCCCATTCTTGCCATACAGAAAAATAGAATTTTGTAGGAAATGAATATGCTAAGGTTTGCTGCCACCTTTGACACAGAAGTTTGGAGACTAATCAGTGAACAAATAAAGTGGTTGCAACAAGGTCAAAAAGGGAAAGAGGTTGAAACATATAGTCAACAGCTGGAAGAGAGTTCAACACAACAAGGACCTATGCCAACAGAAAAAGTCTCCAAAGCAGTTAAAGAGTCAAGTGCTCAAAAGGAGATAGTTCAAGAGGAAGCAGTTGAAGAGAAAACAATTGTAAAAGAAGTAGTGGAAGAAAAAATAGACTCTCCAAATACCACCATCACTGGTTAAAATAAGCTACTATTTGAAAAGGTCAAAGAAGAGTGTACAACATGAACAAAAAAGATAGTGGAAGCCAGATGTACCAGTTTTGAAGATCAACTCAGAAGAGGACAAGTGTAAGGCCAAAAATAGACCAAAAATAATAGAATCAAGAACCAGCAGCTATAAAAGGAAGCAGACAGGTTCAGATTCATCATCAAGCAATTAGAGAATAGCATTTTTGCTAAGAGGTATACTTGAGTGCCCTTTAGAGTTGTGTTGTTGTATCTCCCTTTTGTGTCTATTTTTCTCATTCATTCTTCTTTCTTCCCTTTACTATGCAGGATTTTGATAGGAAAGTGCTCAAGAAGCTGAGATTATTTCCTATCCTATTGAGCCTGAGATTCAGAGACTCTATTGTTACCATATTGGAACAAGGAGAGTAGGAGAGACCTGTTACATTATTTGAATAGAGTCTTCTTCATTGTATTGATGTATTTCTTTGAGAAAAATAGAGTTAAAAGGCATCCTGCCCACTCTGCATGTAATATTTTATGAAATCAATACAATTATGAGTTTCATTCCTATTATATCTTTGTCTTGGTACTATGTGTCACTGTGTAATGGATTACATTATTTGAATGCATTATATACGTTTCTTTCGTTGGTCAAATTTTAGTTTTATTACGATATTCGAATAAGTCTAAGAGCGCCAATTTTATTTTCCCCCTTCTCTCTGTTCATGTCAAAATTGTTGTTAAATTGCTATAACAACCCAATGAATCTAGGCACCGGTCTACATAAGGCATAACAAATGGTTATTTTCTTGCTTGGTCATTTTAATACATATAGTGTTACATTAATCTGGAGCGTGTAATCAACGTTTTATCATAGAATTACCATTGGGGTTTCCTTACCCATTCTGTAGTTTTCCTTTAGCAATATTCATGTTTATCAGAACAAAGAGGCAGGTTGACCAGAGCCTGTAATAGCTCGTTGGTTTCAAATGGATTTTTGCAGCGTGACAATCGAATCCTATGGATGCAAGAATCGGTTCCAACAAGCTCCCAATCATCTCCGTTAGCCTACGGGAACCCTGTAGTAGGCTAATCCATAATGCTGCTACTAACTGCTTAGAGAGGGAATATTACATGTGTTCTCTTAATAATGCTGCTACTAACTGCTTAGAGAGGGAATATTAATCCCTTTGAACCCCTTAGGAGAACTTGGAGATAAAGCCATTGAATTCTCAATTTTTTTGAAGGGTCTATTCTAACCAATGTTCCAAACTATTTCCTAATTGGTTTAAAAATTTTAAACTTGGTTCATGTTGCAAATCCAATGGGAGTAGTCAAGGGTATTCCCAAAAGGAAATATTATTACCACTTCTTATATCCCACATTTTTTTATGTTAAATAACATCCTTGCAACTATACATAAATTTCCACATTGGAGAACCCTTAGATTCACCTTTCACTATGAAGATTCTTATAGGGCTCATAAAATCTAAAATAATTATTTTGAGAATTGGCTTTAAATACTATATTTATATTAATAGAGCCTCCAAACCAACTTTGCTTCTAGTAATTGAATGTCCCATTGGTGATTGTCTCATATTTTTGCAATACCTCCTAAAGTTGCCATAGCAAAAACTACTAGACAATCCTCCATATTCTAAATATTTTCTAGTGCATCCTTATATTTTTCACTAACCTTTCCTTCTATTAAAATAAAATTAGGACTTTAAGATCCTATTAATTCATTCATAACTCTTTTTTAGGGGCCTTATTTATACCCCTAATATTCCAAGATACTATCTTCAATCACCATTATTGTTTTATCCCCACTTTTTGTTATCGCTTGTTATATTTATTTTTGATTTCCTAAACTCAATATCCCTTTGATTTTTTTTCTCTACATTCTTCATTCTCTACTACGATTTTGGTTGAGGTTAAGGCTAAGGTTCTTATAGGTGCTATCGTGTTGCCCTCAATAATCTTGTTTCATCTAGCGATGAGGTAAACTAATGTGCGTAGAATGAAATAGTTATTCTAGGGATAAGAAATAATAAGAAATAAGGTTAAAAGTAAGTTTTAATTGGAGTGATAAGGTAAGGTTCAATTACTACAATGGTTGGAGTCAAAAAGCATACACAGGATGTAGGTGCAGGACGCAGGTGTGTAGTGGGTTGCACAATAAAAACCCTTGCGTACAATAGGCAAAAAAACAACAAACAAAGTTGGAAGCAGTGGTGGCGGTGAGCAACAACATCGGCAAAAAATTTTGCTTGGACCTAGTTGACAGGAGTAGCAGGCAGGACAAATAACCAGTGAGGGGTCGAAACCTAAAAAGAAAAAAAAAGGAAAACCTATAAAATAAGGTTTTCAATTATTTTCAACCCATAAATGGGTGTTTGAGTTAAAAAATAGAATGGATGGGAAAAAGAGTGGATGAACCAGGGTTTGGAGTGATCAAAGACAGATAGGAAGTGGTTGGTGTAGAAATCAGAGTAGGACAAGGCTATATAGGGGCCTTAGATGAAGAGATAGAGAATGGCTTTTTGGGAAGAAAAATCCAAGAACCTCTTGAAAAAGTGGTCCCAAAGAAGGGGCAAGATCAATCAAAGGCAGATAATGGTTAGGAGAATCAGGCCCCAGAAGTGGGACAAAAACATTCTTGGGCCCAGGTGGTACATGGTTATAAACCTACTACTACTCTTCTTCCATTGGTAAGCCACTTAAACTTGAGAGTTAAATATGGCATTCTCAACATTCCCTTGAAGATAATTTTGAACATGAAGGCAGAAGGGGAACACAATTTGGTGGGCAAGTTTTTTGGGGCAAGGCCAGATATAGATACTATTCGAAGGTGGGCCTTCATTAGATATAAACCAATGGATTACATGGATATTGTGGCACTCCCAAATGGGTTATTCATGATCAAAATTAATGAGATAAGTGACATGTAGAAAATTTTAGATGGAGGACCATGGTTGATGGGGAAGCGTAGCCTATTTCTCAGAAAATGGGATGTAGATTTTAATCCTCACACCCAAAGTCTCAACACAATTTTTTTTGGGTAATATTACCTCATATTCCCTTTCAATATTGGCACAATGAAGTTTTAATGGGTATTGCAAATGGTATTGGTACCTTTGTTACCATTGATAGGGTAACCAGACTGAAGTCTCGTATGGTGTTTACCCGAATTTGTGTTAATGTTGATCTGGATAGCAAGCTTATGAAAAAAATAGACCTAACATCCCTAGTGGGTACTTGGATTCATAGGATGGAGTATGAAAATATTCTACCCGTTTATGATCTTTGTAAAGGGAGAGGTCATATCTCAAGATTCTGCCCGAAGAAGGAAAGCTCCCAATAAGAAATTCTAAAAAAGCAATGAGAGTAAAGATGCAGAGCAGGTTAAAGGTACAGATCTCATGGTGGATAATTGTAAGGAAGCAATCACCTCACACCAACCGACTGTGGTGGATGAGGAGGAATACATGTATGATCCCTCTTATGGAGTTGTGGTAGTCAAACCCCTCTAGAGCTGTGGAACCCCTTGACTTTGCATACCCTAACTCTTTTGCTTGCTTGAGAGGAGCTTAAGGAGACTAAATAGGAGACCTAGCTAAAGTTGTTGAATTTGTGGAGGAGACACAATGGGTGAATCATTGAGTCGGTACAACAGGAGATTCTAAAACCTCTAGAAGTGGATGTAGAGGTTAACCCTATTGACACGATTCTTACAAATCAGGATAGGCAAGATGAAGCTAGAAAAGCATTAAAGGAAGATAAGAAAATCCTAAAAAATATAGAGGTGAAGCTTGTAGCTCCAATACGGGAGGATTTCAGTTTAGAGGAGGTTCCGATGACACCCTCAAGGGTGACTAGGAATCAAGCAAAGAGAACTCCCTTGGATGTTGGAAAGGAACACACTGTAGGTAGACCCCATTTTAATAGAGGTAAGAAAGAGGGAAACAATAGCAGATATAGCCAGAGAAACACAAACCGTCATCAATTTGGATGGAAGAGGGAAGAAATCAACTAAATCCAAAAAATGAAAGTTTTATCATGGAATGTACGATGTCTCAACTGAACTAGAAGATATAGACCAGTACAAAAATTGAGAAGAGATAATAACCTAGAATTTTTTGCTATTACAAGAGACAAAGGTGATAGAAGTAAGCTTAGCAATGGTTAAAGACAAAATATGGAGAGGAGCAGACTTTGTTGCTCAACCCTTAATGAGCTCATTAGGAGGAATGATGTGTATTTGGGACCCAAATAAATTGGAAAGATAAAACATTATCTCAAATGATAGATTTTATGCTATCCACTTCTTTTCGAAGGAGGATAATTTCCACTGGATCAGTAAAAATGTCTATGCACCCACTACTATGGTTAGAAAATGAAGGTTAAGGATGGAATTGAGTGAACTCAGACATGTCTTTGTAGGTATCCCATGGATCATTGCAGGGTACTTCAATACCCCTTTGTATCTATCGATAATAAGGGAGACATTGAATGATATTTAGAAAGTATGACTAAGTTTGGTGATTTTATAATTTCAAATGCTTTGATGGACTTAGAGCTTAGATAAGCAAAGTTTACCTAGACTAATAGGTAGTTGGGGAGTCAATTTATTCAGATCAGAATGGACAAGGAGTTTATTTCTCAGGAGAGCTTAGTATTGTTTGGGGAAACTACTCTCACGACCCTCCCAAAAACTAGCTTAGACCTGTTGGCAGTTTTGTCACTTTACCATTTTATTTTATTTTGAAATTTTGTTGACAATTTTAATTGTAAAATAAGGGCAAAATATAATGAATAATGTCACAACTTTTATCAATATATTTTTTTACAATTAATTTTTGTTTTAATCCTCTTCTTGTAATTTTCATGGACATTATGCTGGGAATGATGGGGTTTTAAGGCAAAATTAACATTATGTGTAAAATGGAGCAACAAGTTAACAATTTTCAGCACTGGAAAAATTGGTTCGAAATGAAAGCACCGATAGATAAAGAAAGAAAAATGGTTTCACTTTCCATGAGGATGAAAGGGCACTTTAAAATTAAATGCATCCAAAAATAGGTTGAAATCACCCGAGACATCTAGATGAAGAATTTAAAATGAACGGAAGTCATGGCGCATAAAAGATTAAAAACATTTGAAGTTTCGAAGGCAAAAAGAAGACAAGGTATTTTAAATCTCTATCGCCCCTCTTTGGGACAAAAAATGTTATTTATTTTAAAGCAAGCACAATGAAAAGGCATGAGCCGGTCAAAGGCTAAAGTCAAAGATGCTTTCACCCCAAAGGAGGGGCAAAAAATCCCTTTCGTCCCTCCTTGGGGCAAAACCACATTTAAAAAGGATAATATTTGCGGGCCCACATCAAATAACAAAGGCAAACATATTTTTGAAGTGGCAAAGGTACACATTAGCAACAAGTTGAAAAGTCAAGAGAGATTTTGCCCCATGTGAGGGGTGAAACTCCCTTTCGCCCCTCCTTGGGGTGAAAGCACATTGCAAAAGGAGAGCGCATTGTGGATCCCACCTTGATAAATTAAAGAATATTGCAAAGAGGATTTCATCCCAAGTGAGGGGTAAAAATCCCATTCACCCCTCTTTGGGGTGAACGTAAGTTTCAAATGCAATGAAATATTTTTGCCCCTCTTGGGAGCGAAATCACAACAAAGTATTTTGAAAGGCACGTTGTGGGGCCCGATGTTGAGTTGTTGAAATGGAGGAATTAACAAAGTGTTTTCACCCCAAAGGAGAGGTAAAAACCCCATTCACCCCTCTTTGGGGTGAACGTGTTTTAAAAGCCAATGAAACACGTTAGCACAAGGTGGAAAAGTCAAATTTTGAAATGATTTTCACCCCGAGGGAGGGGTGAAACTCATTTTTACCCTCTTTGAGGGGCGAAACTATAAGAATTGTTGGTTTTTATGTTCTAAGTATTTTATTTAAAAATGTGGGTGCACGCTCCAAATGAAGGCATGAATGAAAAGGAAGCCTTGGCAAGGGGAAGAAGAGCTTTGAACACATAATAGTTGGTAGAATGAAGATGTGTTGGGCTAATGATCAAAATATCAGAGAAAACTTTGCATAGGGTGTTTTCACCTAGCTTCATTTCGAAAGAGCCAGTTGTCCCATTTTTGGGCGAAATCAATTTTAAATAGCAAAGGAGACTTTTCCAAGATACCAATTGTGCAGAATTTTTTGAGAAAGACCAGGGGATGATGGAATTTAATTTTTGGGCAAAGCAAACAAGTTTTGGGCCTGAATTTCAGTTGAAAATTTGTAATATTAAATGCTAAAGGGTGATTTTGACTATTTCCAAGACACCATCCACCAACTCCGTATTATTTTATAAAGTAAAATTTATATCCAGTGGACTTCCTTGGAAAAGATAAATTTTCAAGGCACAATGGTGACACAAATTCAATGACCAAATCCTTATTTTCATCTAGTTCTGATGCATCCCAATGCACCAATGTCCAAGCTCACTAATTTTCTAGGAATTATTCCACCAAAGCTGGATTGCTGCTCCCAAAGGAATATTTTCGAGGAGAAAATTCCTCTTACTAGTCCTGATCTTTTGACATTTTGTCTTTATATGTATTAAATGAAAGAGGCATAATCCTCTGTAAATACTAGGTATTTCCATGTAACAAAAATGTTGGACACTCTACAAAAAAATACTTCAAGTTTTCTACATCAATAGAAAGACTTCAACTTCTGGTTCTGTGAATGGGTTGCATTTGATGATTTTTTGTATGTCATTTCTGAACACATTCATCTCCATTATTTGCTGCATTTAAATTTTACATCTAAATTTAATATTTTCTAGTGAGGGAGTGAATACTGAGATGATCTTTGAAGGTTATCTTTGCAAAATTGTAAGTAGTTCCTATGCTTTCATTTCTATTGAATGCTAATCACTTCTTGGTTTGAATTCTAGTTGTTAGTCTATTCCCATTTTACACTTTTGACTTATAGCCATATTTTCCCATTTATTTCTTATTACCCTAAACTTTAAACCAAATTAGATTAGAAAGGGAGCCAACCCTCTCTCGAGATTGGCATAAAGGACATTTCTCTCCTTTGGTCTTTCAATGTTGGTTGGGTCTAGGGCACACAAATGTAAATTTTGTACTAGGCAAATTCATGACCAATAGTTTTTGGCATGCTCGATGGGACACTCAAAAGGTTCCACTTTCAATAGTATTGAGGTTTGATGTTCACCTTTGTACTGTATTATTAGAACATCTGGCAACTAAGCTATACCCAGAAGCCTCTGAACGTAAAGGGAGCAAAAGCTTTCTTTATGATCACAAGATCGAAGGCTTAAAAACTAGAAGATCCTATTGATTTTTATGAACTTGACACCCAAGTTCTAGGAGAATGCCCTAGGTTAGTTACTCCAACTATCCCATCAAGTGTAACATCTTCACAATTAGCTGATGTGTTTTTCGTTCCTTCGAGTCCTGCTAGTATAGCTATAAGTTTTCCACCTCCTCAACCACACACACTAGTTCACATGGCTCAAAATCCATCACCATAGCCACCAAGGTAGTTTCTAGCATGTAACCATTATGGACCTCTAAATCTACTAGCTCAGAACCTGATCCCACAAGCGGTGATGAAGGCTTTTCCAATGTACGATGGTACAGGGAAGATGGTCTATGAGCATGTTCAAGATGTAGCTACTTTGGCAATAATCCATAGCATCATAGACAAGGATATAATGTTAATATTAATTATTCTCTCTCTCTGAGGGAAATTTCTTTACTAGTATCGGTCATTACAACCCACCACCATTACCACCTGGGACTAGTTGGTTGAATTGTTGATCAAAGGGTTCAATGAACAAGTGGATCCATTCTCCCTACTACATCAATTCACTACTATTCAGAGGCATCCATAGGAGGAAATCATGGAATTCAATGTTAGGTTCACCCAAAATTTGCATAGGTGATGGTCTTTGGCCCACTCTTGAACAAGTAGCCTTTTACTACCTCTAAGATTTTAACTCCAACATCAATATAGTCATTCGACAGTCCAATGCCAATACATTCCCCGATTTGTATTCTATAGCATAAAAGGTTGAGGCTGGTCTGATTTATATCAATAATATTCCACAAAAAATGGCCATGCCTATTTTCCCTAACCTTCCACAGTATTTGTATGCTAATGCATCTTCTCAACCTTTGCCCATGTCACCCATGTATCCAATTCCTTTATGGAATTGAGCACATCCCAAATAAGAGTGATAGTTTATGTTCTTCAACTCACTACTCCAGCCATTCCGTAGTTGCCAACCCCAGTTCAATTTGTAGCACTACCATATCCACCTGTTCCATTACCATTACCATCTCCTCCAGCACCCTCAAACCCTAATCCAAAAGAAAAGGTTTTGAATAAGTTGTCGTCCATGAATTTAGCCATAAGAGCGATGGGTAACGAGATTACGGTGATCAAAAGAAAGTAGGCTAAAATCAATTTCATACCAAGGAGATTTCAACCACCACCAATCACCAAATAACAAGCAGTTGCTCCTAGCAAAGCTCCTAAAAGGGGTACTATTGTACTTGCAAATGAGGAAGTTGACCCATTAGAGAGGACATTCTTGTGTTCTATTTGTAATAACCCGTATGGCAAAGATACCTGCATGGTTCATTTAAACAATGTGCAAAAACTAGTGGATAGCCCTTCTAGAGGTGAAGTCAACATGATCACAAAATGTGATCACAACTTCATGGTCCCATCTGTTGAACAATTTTTAGTTCTCACAAGATCTAGTAAAAAGCCTATAATTGTAGATCCATCTAAAATGGATCCATTGAAGGTACCTACTGAGCAGAAGATGTAGGAAAAAAAGACAATCTCAAGCGAAAGTTCCTATGCTGACACCTAAGGTAGATGAGTCCATCTTATTGAAGGATCTTTTATCCACATCAGCGAAGGATAGATTGCAAGAAAATCTATCAACTTTGTAATCTTTAGCTACACAAACCCAGATAGAAACAAAATAGCAGGCGAAGGAGAGGCTAAAATACCCATCCTTGACCAGGCATCAAAAGGTAGAGGCTACACAGTAGTACCAAAGCACGTACAAAGTTTTTAGTGAAGGAAGAGAGCCAAATGCGTAGTCATATAATATTGTTGAAGAACTAAAGAGGATTCCTGCCAAGGTGAGCCTCTATGATGCACTGCAACTGCCTAGACAAGTGGACCTATTGCAAGAATCATTTTGAAATTTGTGAAGGATAAGAGGAGAAACCCTATGTAAATAGTGCAAGCTCAAACATTTCCCACTTATCCTATAGGAAAAAATAGACCTCCTCCATTCTATCTATCGTTAAGGATGTAGGGTTGGATTATGCACAATTGTATGATTGAATTTGGTGCAGCAAAAACTGTCATATCAAAGGTATTTTACGAAATCATGGGTATGGAATACACAAGAAGCAACACAGGCATCTTACAGTTGGATGGCATTCCTATCAAAATTATGGGGGTGATCAAAGATATCTCAATTGTCTTACACAGCATGCCCTAGATAACTACCATTTAAGAAGTTGTTGTGATAGATATGAAGTCATACTTCAGCATGTGCCTATTAAGGGAATTCACAGCCAAGTTAGGAGGCTATCTATCACTATATTATTCTTACCTAGAAATTCCATTCAAAGGGAGGATAATATGAATTTACAATGAGAATCCCTCCAGGTATCATATTGAAAATATTGAAGAAGAAGAAAAGGTTGTAGATTCAATTAATATAGTGACTGAACTAGAAGAGATGGATCTGATGGAGGAAACATTAGATGAGATTTTTTTAGAGGACAAATTATCAATGCTTGATTTCAATGCAAATATGGAAATCAAAATCGACTGTTACACTATTACTAAACCAAAGAAGGTTGAAGCGAAGGTGTTTGACGATCTAGGTTATGCCCCTAACCAATTGTGGAAAATGTACTTTGATGTGCTAGATGCAAGAATGATGTTGGAGCTTGAGTAGTGTTTATCTCTTCATCTGGAATTTAGAAGATATATTTTTACCAGTTGACCTGGAGTTGTACAAATAATGCTATCAAGTACAAAGCATTATGTTTAGGCTTGAAGAAAGCAAAAAATCTTAGGATCAAAAAACTGCAAATTTTTGGATATTCTGAGTTAATTATCAACCAGGTGACTAGCAAGTGCATTTCAAAGTAGCACTACCTGAAGGTATACCGCAACAAGGTATGGGACCTATTTGAGTCACTTATCACATTGAATGTTCAAGCGATTTTGCGAGAGTGAAATAAACATGCAGATATCCTAGCATCCCTTGGTGCGAACTTCTCTCCTATTGAGCATGTGGTAAAAAATACAAAGACTGTAAGGTTAATCTATAGACCTTCAATCCTTGAAAAAAATATCTACTAGCAATTTTTTGACAATGATAAGCAGATTGTGAATTTTTTATTAAATAAGTTAGTAGTGTGGAGGGAAGGATGTTGGATGAATAAGAAGTTTAGGGTTTAATCCAACTCAAAAAAATCACATCCCAAAAGGATTGATTGCTCTTTAGAACCTCTTTGATAAAAATGATAGAGCAGAGAAGTGTAGAATCAAAGTAGATGAGAAAGAGTATACTGAGCTGAAGTTGGAACCTGATAAGATAATCAAAGTTGGGACAGATTGCTCTCTAGAGGAGCTCAAAAAAATTAAGGAGTTATGTTTTGAGTTCCTAGATATCGTTGCCTGGAGATATCATGATCTTAAAGGCTACAAAAAAGACGTGATTTAACATACCATCAAGTTGCAGGAAGGGGTAAAACCCTTTAGGCAAAAACAACAACCTGTTAATTTGAATATCGAGGTGCTAATGAAGGTGGAGTTACTAAAGATGTTGGAGGTAAAAATAAATAATTCTACCAAGCATTCAACCTGGATGGTGAATCTGGTCCCAGTGCAAAAGAAGAATGGAGACACTCACCTGTGCGTAGATTTTTGTAATTTGAATCAGGCATCACTAAAAGGCCATTATCCATTGCCATAAATCAACCAGATCCTCCATGCAGTTGCTAGAGCACAAATATTTTCACTACTAGATGGTTTCTCCAGCTACAACCAAATTTGGGTGAAGGATGAAAACCAACACAAAATGGCATTCACTACAAATTGGGGCACCTTCACCTATCAATGAATACCTTTTGGTTTTTTGAATGTCAGTGCTACCTTCTAGAGAGCAATGGATGTAGCTTTTGGTAAGTTATTGAACCACATTATTGTGATATATCTGCATGGTTCTCACATGAGACAAGTTTTTGAGAAATGCTGCAAGTTTAGAATTTTTATCAACCCCAAGAAATCCATTTTCATTTTTAAAGAGGGAAAAATTCTAGGCCATGTGATTTTGAAGGAAGGATTAGCCATTGATCCTACAAGGCTAAAGCTCTCTTGAAGTTGCCACTACCAACCAATAATAAAGAACTACAGTCATTTTTTGGTCAAATTAATTTTATCCAAAATTTCATTATAGACTTCACTCAAGTCGTGAATTCGATGACCGAAATTCTTAAGAATAATGCAGATTTTAAATGGATAGAGCAGAGGAAGTAATATTTCTAGGAGATCAAAGAAATAATTGTCCAATCCTGATCAATCCAAATTATTCAAAATGTTTTATCATTTACACTGTGGGTGAGCAAGAAATATATGCAGTTGTGCTCACACAAAAGAGAAATTATGAAGATGAGCATCCAATTGCTTTCATGAGCCAAGTCATTCAACTGCACCAAGAGAAGTATAATTTTATTGAGAAGCAAGTCTATGCGATTATGAAATCTTCGAAGAAATTTTGGCACTTTGTTTCGTAGAGCAAGACAATTTTTTATGTCATTCATCCGAATGTCAGAAGTTTCATTATTCAGGGTAAACTTAGTGATAAGAGAGTTAGTTGGGTTTCTAAAATTGAGGAGTTTGATGTAGAGATTCGGCCAACTAAGCCAGTTCATGATCAAGCACTCTTCCAAGAGCTTACTATGAGCACCGCTTCTCAATCAGTTGATCTCGAGTCTGACAATTCACTAAGTGAGGGTAATATCGCTAATCAAGCTTCAATTGGTCATGATTGGATAGAGAACCTTGTCAAATATTTTAACTCAAGGAAATGTCCATCTCACATCAACTCCTCATAGATAAGGAGATTCAGATTGCAAGCCCTCAAGTATGTATTGTTGCCAAGAGGATTTTTCCACAAAAATATTTATGGAGTCCTTCTTAGATGCGTTAAGGAGACAAAGAGACATAATATTCTAGAGGAGTTTCACTCTGGTCCATCAAGTGGCCACTATGCAGGAAGGCCCATGGCATTTAAGATCCTTAGAGTAGGCTATTTTTGACCTACTCTTTTCTTAGATGCATTTAAATTCAGTTAGAACTATGACAACTACTAGAGATATATCAATAGAAGTAGGAAGGCATCATTACCCCTTCATACCATACAAGTCAAAGCATTGTTTCAACAATAGGGATTAAACTTTATCGGGGTTATTGATCCCAATTCTTCTGCCCAACACAAGTATATTCTGACTGCAATAATTTATTTCACTCGATGGGTTGTGGCCATTCCGACTAAGAAAGTATATTAGGCCATATTTATTTCCTTTTTGTATAGGTTAATCACCTGCTTTGGCATCTTGGATGCAATTGTGACAAATATTGGGACCCCCTTCATCGATGCTAAAAATTAGTGAATTTATAGGAAAGTATGGAATTTATCTGAAAATATATTCTAACTACTATCTGTAGGGGAATGATTTGGCCGAATCTACAAATAAGAACTTGTTGAGAATTTTAAAGAGGATCCTTAGAGACAACAAGAGGAGTTGGCATCTTCTGCTGAACCAAGCCTTGTGGGTAGATCACATCTTGGTCAAGAAATCAATCAAGGCTTCCCATTATTCTCTGGTGTATGGTAAGGAGGTAGTTTTACCTATACATATTGAGTTGCCTATTCTCTGAACCTTGCAAATTATCATTGATGTGGATGATGAATTTGACCCTATGAGCGCTAGACTAGCACAGCTCCTGCAACTAGAAGAAGAAACAAAGAAAGCATACAATGCTTTCATGGAATATGCAAGGATGACACATAAATGGTTCAGCAAGAAGACATCTAAAAGGGCATTTAAATTTGGTGATCTAGTGTTAAAATGAAATGTAGATAAAGCAAAGCCTGGGAGGGTCCGTTTCATATTTTGAGGGTGATCTCAGTTAATGCCTATTATCTTCAAGATATGGATGGTAAATGGTCTTCATTTGAAGGCCTATTATCATTGAAATTTTAAGAACATGTATATATGTATAGATGTTATTTAATTTTTCAAGTATTTTATGCTTATATAAAATAAAATAAAAATAAAAATAAATGAGTGATTTCATTCTACCCTGGACAAGTGATTTCGCCCCGAAAACACATCTTTATCAGGCGAAAATCATTAAATTGGCTCTTTGACAAAGTGATTTCGAAAGAAAAGTGAATTTTATTTATTAGAGTGAAAAGGGGAGGAATAACCAACTATATATATAACAATTACGTTTGCCCCAAATGAGGGGCGAAAATAATTTTCGCCCCTCTTTAGGGCAAAATGAGGAAAAATAAAATAAATAATATATATATTGAAAAAAAGGAAGATAAAAAAAAAAGAAAAAATATAGAAAAAGAAGTTTTAATTTTGCCCCAAGTTTTAATTTCACCATGCAGTTTTATTTAGGGGACAAAATTCAATTTCGAAGCATGGAAAAGCAAAAAGAAAAAAAAAACACATGCTTTTTGAAGACTCCCAGTTTAACAAAGCATTTCCAGTAATGAAGGGCGAAACTGATTTTTAATTTACCTTTTCAATAAAAGCAGTGGCACGTAAACCTTATTTTTTTAGAAAGGCACTTTTTTGGGATGAAATCATAGAAGAAGAATTGTTTTAAAATGGCAGCCAAACTTATGAATTCACCAAGCAAACAAAAATGATACTTTTCGAGTACTAGTTGAATGAAGAAGCAAGTTGCGGGATTGTTTTCACCCAGTTAATGTTTTTTCAGCAAAGAAAGTGTGTCTGGGAGACATTTTGCTCACACAACGATTTCAAGGCACCCAAGTGACATTTTCAGTGGTTGGGCACACCCAAAGTAGATTAATTTTACCCATTCATCCTAGATTGATGTTTTGATGTCTCAGAACGACAGAATTGATTGATTTTCATCCCGAAGGGCTTCCATCATTGACACATGGCATTTATCATTCCTGGGATTAGCCATTTATATCTAGATTGTGCTTTTCAAGATAAAAGGCACCAAGCACAAGGTTCAAGAAATATTTCAAGTAAAAAGGAAGTTAATAAAAGTTAAAAAAATTATTAAAAATCATGCCTAGCAAGAGAATCAAAAGATATGTTCGCCCAACTTCTTCAAAAATCAGCACATGCTTTAAATCTAGTAGTTGAAGGCACAATTTAAGAATTTGGTGCATTCATGGCTTGGAGGTAAAGTTTTTTACATATTTTCTAGAGCATTGTCGCATCTGGTTGCTTGAGTGCAGGAATTACAAGAAACCTAAGAGTTATTAAATATGGGAAGAAAAACTGCAAATCCAAAGAGCACCGTAGAGCCAAAGAAGGTGCATAAGAAATTTGAGGGAGGAAAGAAGTCCAAAAAAACCAAGCAAAATAAAAATATTGACCTGGATCCATATTCCAATGCGCTAGATCAAGTTGGAGATTGCATTATTTCAAATAAAGGCATTGAGAAATTGTGCCAGGATATAGATGTTGCAGTAAGACAAGGGTTGACACCAGAGAGCCCTCTCACTATCGCATATCACACTCAGATTTTCTGGTATTTGTGCACACCGGTTCATTTTTGCCCAAAGTTGGTGGAGGTAATTTCAAAATTTTATAATCTCGACACCAAAGCTGTCTAGAATGCAAAAGGAGAAGTATTATTTACTATTTTATTCGATGATATCCAGGAGGTGTTTGCTTGTGGGATTAAACCTCCTTCTAATTTAGTTTTTAAGAGATTGCATCTTGGCGAACAGGAGGAGAAATATCATTTGATGGTAACATTGTACCGATTTATGGAGACCCAGCTAATAAATATGCCCCAACATGTTGTCGACTTTACCGAAGCCATTAACAGATTTCAAGAGTCCAATTTTATTTTCTATGGTGGCTTGGATTGTGGGTCTCCCAAATGATTTGATAGTGCACAAGTGGCAGGTGACATTAGTGTAGTGCATTTCTCAGGTCAAATTATATGCCTCTACTGCAATGACGATGAGGACAAACCTGATTTTCATTGATTGGGTTGACTAAATTGCCAAAAGAATGCATTTCTATATGGAGAAAATGTAGAGTGAAGAAACCATGGCGTTCAGGAACACATCATTCTTAATATGCTATTCATTCTTTCACATGTATCATAAATTTTCCTTCATAACAGTTAGGCAGGTTGATAGAGAAAATAGGAGATTGCCAGTGTATTTGTGGACCTCTAGCTTTTCAAGAAAAGAATAATTTTATAATTTTAACCGTATTTTTGTGGGCCCTATCCTGGAGCTAATTTCTGGTAAATGTGAGACACCTTGGCTATACTAGCAAATCATCCCAAAGGAGAAGGGTGATATATTTTTGTTAACACAAGGTGTTGTTCTATGCATTTTTGGCTATACTAGCAAGCCATTTCTTCTTTTGTATTTTTCCATGAGACACCTTTTTGTGTTGGAAGTTGTTCGTCAGCATGACTTTATCAATAGCGTTTATGGGGCAGGACAAGGAAAAATAACCATGTGCACTGTACCTTTTCATTTTAGAGGTATTGAGGTGATCTAGGTGGGCCAGAATTAGTTAATTACCCAAGCTCTCTATGACATCGATATGGTGGAGTTACCGTAGTGATGGAAGTAGGATCCTTCAGGTCGCTTTGTGGTGCTAATCCAGGCCAATATGTTTCATTATTATCCCAGGCTAGACATTGAGTGACACTAAAATAATTCAGAGAGACATGATTTGGAATGGCACGTGGATAATATGATGTCAGTCCTACCATAGCACAACTTTTATGATATGGAGGTCGAGTACAACCTTGTAGTGCATAAGCATCGGATTCCACCTCCAAGGTTATTCAGCTATATGGAGTAGCTTCCCAATTGGTCTGAATAGAATATTAATAACTGGTTGATTATGAGGGCCCATCGAGGGAAAACTAGGTTTCCATATGACCTGGTGAAGGATGAAATATTTTTAAACATTTATGATGAGTTTTACACTAGTTATTGACTGGTCACTTTCGTTGGTATTGTTCCTCAAAGTTTTCAAAAATATAGCAATGAGGAGAGTGTGGCTAAAAAATAATAGCTCGTGATGCAAGAGGTGCCACTTGTAGAAGAAAAATAAGGACAAGTGTTGGAGGAGCTAGTACAACATTGGGTGAGAAATAAGCAGGAAAAACTACCCATTATAAATATCTCTAAAAAGCCAAGGACTGGTGTGTTGAGAAGCAACACACCCCCACTAAAAAAATGAAATTCCATCCTTTGAAAATATTTAATTTTCATTTTTCCGCAGGGACCCTCTTGATGTTTTTCGGGTTTTAATTCCAAATTTTGCTTGCATCCTTTTTCAAACTTCGCCTACATCAAAGTGTCCAAGTAGACTTGCATATGGCATTGATTTCAATTTAGAAATAGCAGTTTCTATTTTTGGCCAGCAAACTTCTAAATGCATTTTCCCTTAATCCGTGATGAATTTTAAAGTTCCGTTTGCAGATTTGGATACCCTTTGGGCTTTTTTAGATACTTGTAAAGTTTCATCAAATTTTGGGCACTTTGAATTTTCATCATTTTTTCTACACCATGTGAAGCTGATCATTCTCGAGCAATTTAAAATTCATTTTTCAAATGTTAAAATTATTTCTGAGTAAGGAAGATCCTTCACCAATATGTAAAAATGCCAAATACAGATGGACAAAGTCACTGGAGTCAACCTACAATTTTTGGAGAATTTGCAAAGTGGAAGAAAAGCTTGAGGGAAATGTCGCGATATCGCGACATGTTCCATTTTCGGACCATTGTCTCATTTCTCGCGAGAGAAAAGCTTGGAAGAAAAGCTTGAGGGAAATGTCGCGATATCGCGACATGTTCCTATTTATTCATGAGAGCAAAAGCTGAAGAAAATCTTGAGGAAATGTCACGATATCGTGACATGTTCCATTTTCATAAAAACATTTCCAGAGAGAAAAGCTGGAAGAAAGTTGAGGGAAATGTCGCGATATCGCGACATGTTCCATTTAGAGATTACTGTTCCATTTTGGGCAACTAGAAGATGAAGTGAAGGAAATGTCACGATTTCGTGACATGTTCCATTTTCACGAGAGCAAAAGCTTGAAAGAGATTAAGTGAAGGAAATGTCACGATTTCATGACATGTTCCATTTTCGCGAGAGCAAAGCTTGAAAGAGATGAAGTGAAGGAAATGTCACGATTTCATGACATGTTCCATTTTTAGAGAGCAAAGCTTGAAAGAGATGAAGTGAAGGAAATGTCACGATTTCATGACATGTTCCATTTTCGAGGGCAAAGCTTTGGAAGAGATGAAGTGAAGGAAATGTCACGATTTCGTGACATGTTCCATTTTCATGAGGGCAAAAGCTTGGAAGAGATGAAGTGAAGGAAATGTCACGATTTCGTGACATGTTCCATTTTCGTGAGGGCAAAAGCTTGGAAGAGATGAAGTGAAGGAAATGTCACGATTTCATGACATGTTCCATTTTCACGAGGGCAAAAGCTTGGAAGAGATGAAGTGAAGGAAATGTCACGATATCGTGACATGTTCCATTTTCGTGAAGGCACAAGCTTGGAAGACATGAATTGAGGGAAATGTCACGATATCGTGACATGTTCCATTTTCATGAAGCCAGAAAGAGAAGAAATTGACCAGGAAAATGTCACGATATCGCGACATGTTTGGATTTATATTCATTTTGCAAAATTTGGCCATTCTTTAAATTTTTCATCACCCATCCAAAGGAAGTGGAAGCTTTTCGACACAGTCCAAACCCTAGAAATATTTAAATGAGAAAATTAATTAATTAAAAGTTCTAATCTTTGCTTTTCTTTTGTAGAAAGTGATTCGATAGTTACATTCATGGCAGAAGTAATGGCGAGAAAGACAGACAAACCTAAATTTTGGCACAAATCAAGCGAGGAATTAATGAGATGCTCTGACGACTTGTCGAAAGATAAAGATAAGAGATGTCGGGAAGTCAGTGACTCATCCAGATTTTGCAGATCTAGCCACAAATACAGACTTTAAGGAATTTTTCAGTGGATACATTTGCCAAGAAAATTTATGGCAAAAGTAATGGCGGGCAGAGAATCTCAACTCGAACCAAACAAAGGCAGTTGTGCGAGGATGGAAGGCCTCGGAAGTCAGTGACTCATCCAAATTTTGTAGAAGAATTAATGAGATGCTCTGACAGACTTTATCGAAGGATAAAGATACATTTACACATGGTGCCCATTTGATGAGGATAAAACCAAGTCTTATCTTCTCCATTTATGGCAAGATCCACACGAAGATTTTTAGAGTGATTAGGGTTTATCGAAACTCTATATAAAAATACCTTATATTGTAAAGCCTCGATGGTGGGATTTTTATGATAAGATTTAGATATTTGGAAGAAGATATTTTGAAAAGATCAGGGTCTATCCTGAGTCTATATATACTTCTCTTGAATGTAAAGTCCAGATGCGAAAACTTGGAATAAAAGACATTTTAGCAATTTCTTGCAAATCTTGTTTGAATGCTTTGTTCTGTACATGGGGTTGGTGTGACATCATTTCTCTGTGATAGCATGGCCAGGAGCCTAATCTCTTTCGGATTGTGATAAGTGCATCTTCTTTTGTTTTCGTCTCGCTAAGGTTTATTTATTTTAGTTGTAAATCTGTGTTATCAAGATTGAATATGCTACTAGGCTTCATTCCATTTGTTGTATGCTAGGGAAAATTAGAGATTTAAGGTTCAGGTCTGTTCTAATTGCTCTATCCTCACTGCGCGAGCTAGGCTACTGGTGAGAGATACCGATTGACACCGACTTCCCTTCTATTTATGATTTTCTTTCAGATCTATGTCATCTCCGTCTTATGCTCTTAGTAGAAGGTGATCTTAGAAAGTTGGACACCTTCCTCTTTGATTGGTTTTATTGTGAAGCTAAATAGTGTAACTGAAATTGGTAGTTTTGATTTTGCAGCTAAGTTAGATAAGCTTCTCTTTTCTGCCCTACCCTACTCTCTCTGTTCCACCGTTAAATGATCCATTTTTATTTTCTTTTAAATTTGTCTTTTATTTAATCTGCTAAAGCATAAAGAGCTATATCAAAGAACTCATTGTAAATCCGATTGTCAACAAAGATAACAACCGCTAAACATTATTGAACGAAGGTCGAACCCATTGTAAGGTAACATACAGTCCACTTGAAACTATTCCAGAAGCAGAAAAGAGTGAATAGCCATTCGACCCAACTCTGTAACTCACACCTTGGATAACCAACAAGATCCTAAAGTGAGTGGGATTTATCCCGTATAAGTGTTATTGGTATTTTATGCTCATTCTTCATGGGGTGTGTATGAAAGATGAACCAACATTTAAAATTGGTGCTAGAAGGAGGGCCGACCGAACTCCGTTCAGTATTTGTTAAGGATTGTAAGTTGCTTGTGTAAAGCTGGATTCTACCTACAGAGTAACCAGGTCCCACTCCAGAGCTGGAGAGCTCCTTGTGCCTGAGTTAGAAACCCCAAGGAGAAGTAGCCTCAGAAGGGCCAAGTCTTTGTCCAACATAGTTTTATCACCACTTGTAGTTCCTCCAACTGCAACTCAAAATATTATCGTTAATCAGGTAGTAATGGCAAACTGGTTGGGTTCCACTACTTTGAATATCCCTGGTGCAGCGCATGATTTACCAAAAAATCCTGAGAAGTATCTTCCTACCTACAAACATGATGGAATCAGAATAGCAGAAGAACACCTAGTGGCATTTAAAAATGCTCTAAAGTTGTTGAATGTGCAGCATGAAGATGTGGCTTGTAGGTTATTCCCATTCACTCTCCAGGAGGGAGCATACGATTGGTTTTTGAATCTTACTAATGACTCTATTACTAGTTGGAATGACCTGGAGAAAATTTTTGTATCACAATTTGGTGAAGTGATTGACCCCAGTGTGTTATATCAACAGTTTTCCAGCATTAAGAGAGAAATCAATGAGACTGTCAGATCTTTCAACGTCAGGTTTCAAAAAGCTTATGGTAGATTGACGGGTCATTATGTGCCAACTGCAGATCTAGCATTGGAAATTTTTAGGAATTCCCTAGATCCAGTGACCTCTATTTTCCTGAAGAGAGATGCTAATATTACTAATCTAACAGAGGCTTATAGAGAAGCTTTGGTTCTTGAAAGACAATTGGGACCTCAACCTTTGAACGCTCCTCTAATTCCCTTTGTTACACAAAATACCCCTATTTTGAATCCCATCCCACATCAAATGATGTTGCCAGCATACCAAACTCCATCGATAGGAAATCCATTGGTTGTAACACATGCTGAACATGTACAGAATACAGAGAAAGAATCTGATAAAACAAGAGTTGAGGAAGTCTCAAAGATGGTCCAAAAGTTGGCAAATGACTTTTTGAGTTTCAAAAGGCAAGTGTCCACTAGGGAAAACTCAAATAGATTTTCTTATCAACAGAATAGATTCACTAGACCACCATATGAACCCAACAAGGATTATAAAGGTAAGGGACATGAAGTGAATATTTGTGACTTGGCTTTGCCTAACTGGTGCAGGATACACGGAACATCTCAGCATGGGGAATTGGATTGTTTGGAGTTCTGCAATGCCTTTGAAGCTCTATCTGGTGAGTTGGTTTTTCCTAAAAATCAAAGAAATGTTGATGGTCCAAGTTCATCCAAACATAGTGCAGCTATGGTGTTAGATTCCTTCACTTTTCTAGATGAGTCAGAGAATGTCGTGGAGATACCTATGGATGAAGTGCAAGCTTTTCAACAGTATAGAAGGGACAACTACAATCTCAGGAACAAAAATCCGGAGCCTAATACTACGTCTACACCTCCAGACAACTCCCATAATGTTCCTCCAGATCCATCTCCAAATAATAACCCACCTCCACCCAAGGGAGGAGATCCAAGAGTACCAGATGGATTTGTTGCTCCACTCAATAAGGGATACAATATAGTGGAGGATATGAAGAAGATCAAGGCTAACATCACTCTTCATGAGTTGGCTCAAATTACTGAACAAAGGGATAATTTGATCAAGACATACTCTGAGCATACTGCCAAACCTCTAGAAAAGGGGAAGAAGATAGCAAATGCAAATATGGCCATGTATAAAGAAAAGACTGAAGTTCCGCCTTTCCTGCTAACTGTCCGCATATTTGGAAAAAATTTACACAACTGTCTGGTGGATTCTGGTGCTTCAGCCAATGTCATGCCCCTAGCCATTTGTCAGCAGTTGGGTTTAACCCCTATGAAGTCTGAGAGAAGAGTCATCCAATTGGATAAAACTGAAGTTAAGGTGGTAGGTGAACTTCAAAGTATACACATCCAGCTAGCATCTGAGCCGAGAGCACAACACAAAATTGACATTCAGGTGGTAGATATTCCTGTGGGATACGGAATGCTTCTGAGTAGAGATTGGTCAAAGTCTTTGAATGGGTACTTGGCGACTGATTTTTCACATATGTGGTTGCCCTGGAAAGGTGTTGCCAATCAGTTGAGAATCGAAAGAGAACCTAGATATAAACACGTGATCACTGAGTATAATGCCAAGAATGAGGTTGTAAACCGTGTTGATACAGATATTGGAGTTTATAATTTGACAACTGAGAAGGTGAGACCAGTTACAGCTCTAACCAATCACAACAATGATATTTGGACATTACACATTGATGGGGTTAAATCTAAGCAAGGCTCAGGTGAAAGAGCAAATTATGAAAATTCTACTAGAGGGATAAAAATTGAAATCTTGGATATTGGAGCGAGTAGAGCAACCACAAAATGTTCAAGTCATTAAGAACTATGACGTACAAATAAAATATGATCTCTTTGAGTTGTTACATAAATCTGAAGATGTGATGATCTGGTTCTATAAAGGCCTTAAGGTATTTGATCCTGGGGGTTTTTCTGCAGGGTGAAGGACTTGCAGATTTGGTGTTTCTGTGGGACAAGATCTATAAAAAAAAAAGGGAAGACAGTAAACACACCAAGTCTTTCCCGGGTAGCAAAAATTTTGGGAAGCATAATCCGGAGTGCATTTCGTCAACAGGACCTGAAAGGTATTTTTCTAAATTTACCTGCAAATGGTCAATTTTTTTAAGGCACTATTTCTCTGCTTTTCCATCTGCTACATTTTTTGAGTGATTGAAGGGACTTTGTGCATATGTATATATTGTAAATAAAGTTTGAAGTAGTGTGTTTTTATTTTGTTTTATTTAAAGTTTGAAGTAGTGTGTTTTTACTGTGTTTTATCTTTTGAGGTCTGTGCAATTTTGTCTTTAACTGGTGGCCTTTTTTCCCTCCTCTTTAGCTTTTAAATCCTGTTTGTTTGAGTTTTTGCCTAAACAAAGAAAACACAAATCAACATTTAAAATTGGCCTAGTGTGTTTTCATTTTGTTTTATTTTTGTTAAGAGATAGTCTGCTAGAGCTAAAAAGTGGAACTACTTGTTATTTAGAACAACAGTAGAAAGATAATTGGATTTTGTATCTTGCTTGCCACAATTATTTTGATTATAAAGAAACTACTATACTGTTTGGCTGAAGAACTCCCAGGGAATCCAAGAAAAGTTGGTCATGAGAGGGGAATCCGATTCATAAAATTATTTTAAGTGTCCAAAGAAGCTATTGGTACCCAGGCTGAAGCGGTTAGTCGATCAATTGCTCGATCAATGAAAGATAAAAAAATTCTAGCAAGGCTTTCCAGATATCGGTATCTTTCAAAAAAAGAGAGAGAAGGTGAAAGTTGGGCAAGCCAACATAAAATTGGCACTCTTTTCTGCAAAAAAAAAAAAAAAAGATAGAAAGAGATAGCCAAGGCTCCCGAAGGATACATCTCAAACGTGTTCACCAAGCTATAGATGCCACCTCATAGTTGTGATCAGGGTCTCGAAAATCTAAAGAGTAACTCTGTCGGGGTTGTAAAAGGCTAAACTAGTAAACAGAGCTCTACTCGGTTTCCCCTGCACAATCTAAATAGCTGATCAATCCATAGTAAGCATTCGAAGCCCCGGTCATACTTGAAGGAAGGTTTATACACTTATAATCGCACATCAGAATCTTCCTTAAGTGGTTCAACCTAGTATGTCCTTGGGAAACTTTAACAACTAGCAGATAGTAGTTAAGTCATTTTAGAAAATATTTGTGGCAAAGCATGGTACATAGTCTAAATTGTTTTGAAACTAGAGTTCTAGATTCTAAATAGTGCTACTATTTTCCCCATAGATATCGCCATTTGTTGAGAAGCAACACACCCCCACTAAAAAATGAAATTCCATCCTTTGAAAATATTTAATTTTCATTTTTCCGTAGGGACCCTCTTGAGTTTTTCAGGTTTTAATTCCAAATTTTGCTTGCATCCTTTTTCAAACTTCACCTACATCAAAGTGTCCAAGTAGACTTGCATATGGCATTGATTTCAATTTAGAAATAGCAGTTTCTATTTTTGGCCAGCAAACTTCTAAATGCATTTTCCCTTAATCCGTGATGAATTTTAAAGTTCCGTTTGCAGATTTGGATACCCTTTGGGCTTTTTTAGATACTTGTAAAGTTTCATCAAATTCTGGGCACTTTGAATTTTCATCATTTTTCTACACCATGTGAAGCTGATCATTCTCGAGCAATTTAAAATTCATTTTTCAAATGTTAAAATTATTTTTGAGTAAGGAAGATCCTTCACCAATATGTAAAAATGCCAAATACAGATGGACAAAGTCACTGGAGTCAACCTACAATTTTTGGAGAATTTGCAAAGTGGAAGAAAAGCTTGAGGGAAATGTCGCGATATCGCGACATGTTCCATTTTCGGACCTGTCTCATTTTCGCGAGAGAAAAAGCTTGGAAGAAAATCTTGAGGGAAATGTCACGATATCGCGACATGTTCCATTTTCGGACAGGAAAAGCTTGAAGAAAAGCTTGAGGGAAATGTCGCGATATCGCGACATGTTCCATTTTGAGAAAAGCTGAAGAAAGAAGGAAATGTCAAGTCGCGTGACATGTTCCATTTTAGGAAAGCTTGAAGACATGAAGTGAAGGAAATGTCACGATATCGAGACATGTTCCATTTTCGCGAGGGCAAAGCTTGAAAGAGATGAAGTGAAGGAAATGTCGCGATTTCGTGACATGTTCCATTTTCGCGAGAGCAAAGCTTGGAAGAGATGAAGTGAAGGAAATGTCACGATTTCGTGACATGTTCCATTTTCGATAAGAGAAAAATCTTGAAAGAGATGAAGTGAAGGAAATGTCATGATTTCGTGACATGTTCCATTTTCCGAGGAAAGCTTGAAGATGAAGTGAAGGAAATGTCACGATTTCGTGACATGTTCCATTTTCTCGAGGGGAAAGCTTGGAAGAGATGAAGTGAAGGAAATGTCATGATTTCGTGACATGTTCCATTTTCTGAGGGCAAAAGCTTGGAAGAGATGAAGTGAAGGAAATGTCACGATTTCGTGACATGTTCCATTTTCATGAGGGCAAGCTTGAAGAGATGAAGTGAAGGAAATGTCACGATATCGTGACATGTTCCATTTTCACGAAGGCACAAGCTTGGAAGTAATGAAGTGAAGGAAATGTCACGATATCGCGACATGTTCCATTTTCGTGAAGGCACAAGCAAGGAAGAAGTAACTTGAGGAAAATGTCACGATATCGCGACATGTTTGGATTTATATTCATTTTGCAAAATTTGGCCATTCTTTAAATTTTTCATCACCCATCCAAAGGAAGTGGAAGCTTTTCGACACAATCCAAACCCTAGAAATATTTAAATGAGAAAATTAATTAATTAAAAGGTTCTAATCTTTGCTTTTCTTTTGCAGAAAGTGATTCGACGATTACATTCATGGCAGAAGTAATGGCGAGAAAGACAGACAAACCTAAATTTTGGCACAAATCAAGCGAGGAATTAATGAGATGCTCTGACGGCTTGCCGAAAGATAAAGATAAGAGATGTCGGGAAGTCAGTGACTCATCCAGATTTTGCAGATCTGGCCGCAAATACAGACTTTAAGGAATTTTTCGGTGGATACATTTGTCGAGAAAATTTATGGCAAAAGTAATGGCGGGCAGAGAATCTCGACTCGAACCAAACAAAGGCAGTTGTGCGAGGATGGAAGGCCTCGGAAGTCAATGACTCATCCAAATTTTGTAGAAGAATTAATGAGATGCTCTGATAGCTTATCGAAAGATAAAGATACATTTACACGCGGTGCCCATTTGATGAGGATAAAACCAAGTCTTATCTTCTCCATTTATGGCAAGATCCACACGAAGATTTTTAGAGTGATTAGGGTTTATCGAAACTCTATATAAAAATACCTTATATTGTAAAGCCTCGACGGTGGGATTTTTATGATAAGATTTAGATATTTGGAAGAAGATATTTTGAAAAGATCAGGGTCTATCCTGAGTCTATATATACTTCTCTTGAATGTAAAGTCCGGATGCGAAAACTTGGAATAAAAGACATTTTAGCAATTTCCTGCAAATCTTGTTTGAATGCTTTGTTCTGTACCTGGGGTTGGTGTGACATCATTTTTCTGTGATAGCGTGGCCAGGAGCCTAATCTCTTTCGGATTGCGATAAGTGCATCTTCTTTTGTTTTCGTCTCGCTAAGGTTTATTTATTTTAGTTGTAAATCTGTGTTATCAAGATTGAATATGCTACTAGGCTTCATTCCATTTGTTGTATGCTAGGGAAAATTAGAGATTTAAGGTTCAAGTCTGTTCTAATTGCTCTATCCTCACTACGCGAGCTAGGCTGCTAGTGAGAGATACCAATTGACACCGACTTCCCTTCTATTTATGATTTTCTTTCAGATCTATGTTATCTCTCGTCTTATGCTCTTAGTAGAAGGTGATCTTAGAAAGTTGGACACCTTCCTCTTTGATTGGTTTTATTGTGAAGCTAAATAGTGTAACTGAAATTGGTAGTTTTGATTTTGCAACTAAGTTAGATAAGCTTCTCTTTTCTGCCCTACCCTACTCTCTCTGTTCCACCGTTAAATGATCCATTTTTATTTTCTTTTAAATTTGTCTTTTATTTAATCTGCTAAAGCATAAAGAGCTATATCAAAGAACTCATTGTAAATCCGATTGTCAACAAAGATAACAACCGCTAAACATTATTGAACGAAGGTCGAACCCATTGTAAGGTAACAGAAAGTCCACTTGAAACTATTCCAGAAGCGGAAAAGAGTGAATAGCCATTCGACCCAACTCTGTAACTCACACCTTGGATAACCAGCAAGATCCTAAAGTGAGTGGGATTTATCCCGTATAAGTGTTATTGGTATTTTATGCTCATTCTTCACGGGGTGTGTATGAAAGACGAACCAACATGGTGCAGTTTCGACGAATCCTCCTCCTGTAGTTTGTGTTGAACAAACATAAGTGTTAGAAGCTATCCCCTTGGTCCGAACAGAGCTAGTGGACCAAATTTTCAATATTATAAATATTGAGAAGAAAAATGTGGCTAAACCAAAGGACCAAGAAAAAAAGAAACCAATATCACAACCACCTTCATCCTCATCGGCTCAAATGGTATCAGAGCCCGAAGGAATATTTTCTCTTCCTTCCCCTATTCTCAAGCAGTTGGTGACTATAATTTCTTTTTCTCTAGTTTTTAATTTTTTTTCACCTCCATTCGGTATGCCTTCCACCTCAATTTTACTACCTCTCTCAACCACCAATCACCATTGCTCCCTCTTCTTCTATTCCTGTTTCTTCTACTTCCCTTTATTTCAATCTTTTGCATCCATCCTAAAAACATTTTTTCTTCCTGTATCTTCCATTCCAGTAACCTCCGCTATGGTTGTAAGCACACATGCTCCTCCCTAAGTGACTGTAACCATGGTCGAACCTCTTGCTTCCATGACCACCTTCATTTCATCAACTGTTTCCACTATGCTATTTTCCACTTCCCTCGAGCCGAATCCACAACAGGCTCATTTTCCTTTTAACCCATTTTTAGAGCTGCAAGTGTTTCTTGAATCATATATGGAGGTTGTACTAGAATAACATATTGCAACAAATATCATCCAAGCTCACCTGATTTCATCATAGTGGTTGAAGAGTCATAAAATAAGGGAGGCTTTGGCACCAGCAAATCCATTGAAGAAAGTTGCTTTTAATCCTAACTCTATGGAGGCCCACACAATGAAAATGTTCCCTCTGGTTTAGAAGCCTCAAGGAGAGATGACTCCGAGTGACTACACTTATAATTTCATCATCAAGGACCTTATAAATATCGACACTATGGAGAATATGGGGAAAATTCAAGTAGATACGAGCTCCATGTACCTGCATGGTGAACACTATAAGAAGTGTTTTTTTTAGGTTGAGACTAATATCGCAGAGTTGGAGGAGACTTTGGCAAAAAATCGAGCACAGTTACAATCTAAAAATTCAAAGGTGACTCTTTGGAAAAATAAGGTAGAATATTTGGAGGAGATATCTCAAAAGCACTAGGAGGTTAAGGAAGGAGTAGAATAGCAAGTTCAGGCCTTGAAAGGCCAACTCTAGAGTTTGTAGGATTAGTTGACTACGAGAGCAACATAGATGATTATTTTGACCAAGGAAAAGGTCAAGGAGGCATGCAAATAGTTGCTTATTGACTATAAAACCATGGTGGTGAAGGCAACATAGGTCCTCATGTACCTTCAAAAGATACATATAGTTGTCTCGTATGATTGACATGTAGTGTAGTATGGCAAAGAACATTTGGAGCCCATCCTAGTAAAGGTGATACAAATGTAGGTGTTGGCTAGATCGGATCTCATATTTCATCCTATGAGAAACATATCCCAAGCTTGTTCAAATGCTAAAGTTATACTACACCAATATTTTTCTAATCTGGATCAAGTTAAGGAGGCTCGCAAGCTACTCAATGTGTTTGAGAAGGAGAAAATAGTTTCAACACTCTATTTTAATGTAGTGGTTGATAATGGTTTCCCTAGTTTCACTAATGATAAGGGGAACATTCTATCAAAGGAGGACCTAGAAGCAGTATGGGAAATTTTTGTTGATGATGCCTCAAAAATCGATGATTGGGACAAGCCTCTCACTAAAGACCATACGCTGCCCCTGATGAGGAAACTTACACGTATTGAATATAGCTTGCTAGAGCTCAATCAACGAGCCAATTAAATTGATATGGAGCAAGTCAAGACTTTTAGGTATCTTGTAGATTCACTTAATGGCCTAAATATAATTAGTGAATATGCTTAGTTTGAGGCCATTGCAGTGTTCGAGGCTACAATTGTGCATCTTGCAGAAGAGGAAGAGGTTGTAGCGAAGGGGGTCGAGGAGCAAAATACAGAAGCAAGCAATAAGTAGTTTGATGCATCAAGTGGAGTAGAAACTTGAGCCCAATGGATGAAGGCTTGGGATCGATTGCATCCATACGATCTGGATACCCCGAGAGCCGCCAAAAATGTTGGCATTTTTGTCACTTTGCCACATTAAAAATTTTGTTGACAGTTTTAATTGTAAAAGAAGGGCAAAATATAATGAATAATGTTGTAGCTTTTGTCAATATATTTTGTTACAATTAATTTTTTTTTTAATTCTCTTGTAATTTTCATGGACATTATGTTGGGAATGATGGGGTTTTAAGGCAAAATTAACATTATGTGTAAAATGGAGCAGCAAGTTAACAATTTTTAGCACTAGAAAAATTGGTTCAAAATGAAAGTGTCGACAGATAAAGAAAGAAAAATGGTTTTACTTTCCATGAGGATGAAAGGGCACTTTAAAATTAAATGCATTTAAAAATAGGTTGAAATTGCCCGAGACATCCAGATGAAGAATTTTAATTGAACGGAAGTTGTGGCGCATAAAATACTAAAAAAATTTGAAGTTTCAAAGGCAAAAATTAGATAAGGTATTTTCACCCCAAGTGAGGGGTAAAAACATTATTTATTTTAAAGCAAGCACAATGAAAGTCATGATCCGGTCAAAGGCTAAATTCAAATATGCTTTTACCCCAAAGGAGGGGTGAAAAAACCCTTTTGCCTCTCCTTGGGACGAAACCACAATTAAAAAGGATCAGATTTGCAGGCCACGTCAAAGAACAAATGCAAACATATTTTTGAAGTGGAAAAGGTACACGTCAGCAACAGGTTGAAAATTCAAGAGAGCTTTCACCCCAAGTGAGGTGTGAAACTCCCTTTTGCCCCTCCTTGGAGAGAAAGCACATTGCAAAAGGAGAGCGCACTGTGGATCCCACCTTGATAAATTAAAAGAAGATTGCAAAGAGGATTTTTCCCTAAGTGAGGGGCTAAAATCCCATTCACCCCTCTTTGGTGTGAATGTAAGTTGCAAATGCAATGAAATGTTTCTTCCCCTCTTGGGAGCGAAAGCACAAACAAGTATTTTGAAATGCGCATTATGGGGCCTGATGTTGAGTTGTTGAAATAAAGGAATTAAAAAAAGTGTTTTCACCCCAAAGGAGAGGCAAAGCCCCATTCGCCCCTCTTTGGGGTGAACATATTTTAAAATCCAATGAAACACGTCAGTGCAAGGTGGAAAATTCAAACTTTGAAATGATTTTCACCATGAGGGAGGGGGTGAAACTCATTTTCACCCTCTTTGAGGGGCGAAACTATAAGAATTGTTGGTTTTCATGTTCTAAGTATTTTATTTAAAAATGTGGGTGCATGCTCCAAATGAAGGCATGAATGAAAAGGAAGCCTTGGCAAGGGGAAGAAGAGCTTTGAACACAGAATAGTTGGCAGAATGAAGACATGTTGGGCTAATGATCAAAATATTAGAGAAAACTTTGCACAGGGTGTTTTTGCCCAGCTTCATTCCAAAAGAGCTAGTCGCCCCATTTTTGGGCGAAATCAATTTTAAACAGCAAAGGAGACTTTTCCAAGATACCAATTATGCAAAAAATTTCAAGAAAGACCAGGGGATGATGGAATTTATCTTTTTGGGTAAAGCAACAAAGTTTTCAACCCGAATTTCAACTAAAAATCTACTAGATTAAATGCTAAAGGGTGATTTTGACTATTTCCAAGGCACCATCCACCAACTCCGCATTTTTTCAAAGCAATGTTTATATCCAGTGGACTTCCTTGGCAAAGATAAATTTTCAAGGCACAATGGTGACAAAAATTCAACGACCAGGTCCCTGTTTGCATCTAGTTCTGATGCATCCCAGTGCACCGACGTCCAAGCTCGCTAATTTCCTAGGAATTTTTCCACCAAACTTGGATTGCTGCTCCTAAAGGAATATTTTTGAGAAGGAAATTCCTCTTACTGTTTCCTAATCTTTTGAAATTTTGTCTTTATATGTATTACATGAAAGAGGCATAATCCTCTATAAATACTAGGCATTTCCATGCAACAAAAAGAGTGGACACTCTAAAAAAAATACTTCAAGTTTTCTGCATCAATAGAAAGACTTCATATTCTGGTTCTGTGAATGGGTTGCATTTGATGATTTTCTATATGTCATTTCTGAATACATTCATCTCCATTATTTTTTGCATTTAAATTTTGCATATGAATTTAATATTTGCTAGTGAGGGAGTGAATACTGAGATGCACTTTGAAGGTTGTCTTTGTAAAACTGTAAGTAGTTCCTATGCTTTCATTTCTATTTAATGCTAATAACAGCTTGGTTTGAATTTTGACTGTTAGTTTATCCCCATATTAAAATGGAGTAGATTAGAAAGGGAGCCAACCCTCTCTAAATACTAGCCCAAAGGACATTTCTCTCCTTCAGCATTTCTATGTTGGTCAGGTCGAGGGTGCACAAACATAGATTTTGTAGTAGGCAGATTCATGACCAACAAGACCATAATCCTTTGATTTGGAAAACAACAGATAGGAGAAGGCTCTTTGCTACCCCTTTCTAATTTGAAAATATGTGGATCCTTCATTCTGATTTAGAGAGCAAGATTCAATCTTGGTGGTAGCAAGATTTTTCTAGGGATAGATTGACTCAAGTAGCAAAGAAACTAATATTTGTTAAGAAAAACTTAAAATTGTGGAATAAAGAGGTGTTTGGAGACATTATGGTTAAAAATATAGCTTTACAACAAATCATAGAGTTAGAAAACTCTTTGTGTTTGAGGGAGTATTTGGAAGAAGTTCAAACTAGAGAAAATAATCTTCTATGTGATTGGTACAATACTCTAGCGCGTGAGGAGGCTTTCTAGTGGTAGAAATCAAGATCTTTGTGGTTAAATGAAGGGGACACAAATACAATGTTTTTCCATGTTTCAACTCTCAGGAATAGAATTTTTAATAAAATCCAAGAGATAAATATTTCTAATGGTTCTTCTACAAAGGATCCTTTCCAAATTAGAGGGGAAGCTCTTCGATTTTTCCAAGATATGTTAGGAGTGGATTCAGAGTTGTATGAAGATATGATGAACCTGTTGTTAAGCCATATTTCCTTAAATATTACAAACTGGATAAATGACTATCTCCTCAGCCCCTTTACGAATGATAAAATTAAAGATGTGGTTTTCTCCATGAAGGAAGACAAATCTCCTGGTCCAAATGGGTTTTCGATGCTCTTCTATCACAAATTTTGGCACATCATTGGCAATGAGGTCACCTTGGAAGTTAAGGAGTTTTAGACCTCTAAAAGGATCTCTTTTGATGTGAATTGTACGTTCTTAGCCCTCATATCAAGATTGCAAGTGCTAATTATTTTGTAGATTACCACCCAATTAGCTTGTGCAATGCTCTCTACAAAATTGTGTCTAAAGTCCTTATAAACAGGTTGAAGATGGCTCTCCATTTTTTCATTGACAAACACCAAAGGGGTTTTGTTCAGGGACAACAAATTCTTGATGGGATTATTTCCATCCATGAGATCCTGCACTCTATCTCTAAATAAAAAAATGAAGGTATGTTTCTTAAATTGGATATGAATAAAGCATATGATAGAATTTCTTGGGATTTCCTAATCAAAGTGCTCCAACATTTTGGTTTTCATGAGAATTGGATCCCTGTGATGAAAAACTACATCTCCATAGTGATGATCTCCATCTTAGTTAATGGGTCTATAGTGGGTTATTTTCCTAGCAAGAGAGAGTTAAGACAAGGGAACCCCCTATCCCCTTATCTATTTATAATTTTATTTGAAGTTATGGGTAGAGCCTTCACAGCAACCACAGATAGAGGAGACATAGAAAGTATCAAGCTAGCTTCCACTCTGGAACCGATATCTTTTCAACAGTTTTTGGATGACACTCTAAGTTTGATAAGATCATCTCTTCCACAAGAAAGACATGTTAAGATGATTTTGCATTTCTATGAGCATACAACAGGCCAAAAGGTAAATTTTAATAAAAGCAAGTTTTTTCTGAAGAACACAAGCTTATACCGAGAGGGGGGATGAACAGTATAAGATCACTTTTTACTTTCCTTTCCCAGATAGTATTAATTAATATAATAAATGGTAATATCAATAGAAATAACCAAAGCAATACACAAATCATCACACGCAATAGAGGCACCAATTTTAACGTGGTTCACCCAATGTGGGCTACCTCCACAGAGAAAATGTTTCGTCTAAATATTTCTCAAATAATCTCATGGGAATCCTTTCCAATTACAATGTCTATGGACCTCTATCCAAAGGAGATTTTGATCTCCTAATATCAAGTTCTTGGATCTCTTCCATAGGAGAACTCTTTCCCCTTCTACTCTGGCTAGTGATTTTCTAGAAGACTCTATCTCTATGCTGCACTGATTGGTGGATCTCTCTCCAATTGAAGACTCCTAACTCATATCTATATTCAATTATCCTGGCTACTGGATCTCTATCCATTGAGACTTTGTCCTCTATACTCTGTCACCTCCAAAGCTCTATCTCAATATTGTACTAAACACAGTTCAGTCGGTCTAGCACAACTCTTCTTAATCTCTTGCACTAAACACAGTTCATTCGGTCTAGCACAAATCTGATCAATCTCTTGTACTAAACACAGTATAGTCGATCTAGCACAAGTCCACTAAAATCTTCATTAAATATAGTTTAGTCAGTCTAGCATAAACTTACTCAATAGGTCCACTCATAACATTCTCAAATCTACTCAATAGGTCCACACAGAACCTACTTAAATATGCTCAACAGGTCCACACAGAACCTGATCAAATCTGCTCAACAAGGTCACATAAAACTTATCCTCATTTGCTCAACAAGCTCACATAGAGCTTTTCCACATCTGCTCAATAAGTCCTCTCTAGGACTTTCTTAGCAAGCTTTCACAAAAGCTTACTCAAATCAGTCCACAAGCCTTCTCAAAGACTTATCTCAAATCTGCTTAACAAGCTCACACAAAACTTGTCCAATCACATAGAATCATAAAGAGAATTGTTAGAGACTCAATATGTTCTAAGCTCAATGTTCAATCAATATTTCAATTCAATCTCATAGAAGCATAAAGAGAATTGTTAGAGACTCTATATGTTCTATACTCAAATCCCAATCTCAACTCAAATCAATCTCATAGAACCATAAAGATAATTTTTAGAGACTCTATATGTTCTATTCTCAAATCCCAATCTCAACTCAAATCAATCTCATAGAAGCATAAAGATAATTGTTAGAGACTCTATATGTTATATTCTCAAATCTCAATCTCAACTCAAATAAATCTCATAGAATAGTTTGTTTCATGGAACTTGAACAACCACTTACCACAATCACTTGACAAGGATCAATAAACTCAACTCAACCAATCACCTCAAGGATAAATCCTTTCTCACAAACCCTAGTCCAAGCATGTATTAATCAACTCAAAATATTTTCAACAATGCTCAAACACAAATCTCACATAAAAAATATACTCATGTTCTTCTCTAACTCAAGTTCAAGTTCTTTGCACAACCAATGGGCTTCAACAACAATGCTTATAAAACAAGGTTTAATCACAACACACAATCCATAAAACCTTGAAGCATTCACCAACCACTTTCAAAAAGGAAACCACACTCAATCCTTTTCACTCCAATGATATTTCATAAATGAACCACCCAAATAAAATCAATGGAGAATGTTACTCATACCTTTTTGATGCCTTATGAGTTGTCCACTAAATCTGCCAAACTCAACACACTTTCTTTTTCAACTCTCAACAAGGGTTAGATATCTTGAGTAATAATACAACAATAAAATAATGTCCAAAATAACACCTTATTACTCCTACTTTATTTTAACATCCACCAAAGTTCTTTTTTAAAGAAAACCCTTACTCAAAAATAACTTCCACTAAAATAACTTAATTAAAAACCCTTATTACTCCTAATAAATTCAAAAATTATAATTAAAAATTTAACTTCACAACTCTAACAACCACTATAACCTTATTCCTAAGGTCATTCAACACAACTATCGAATCACCTTTACCCCTTATCACTCCACCTTAGGAAATAACAAAATTAATAAAAATTTCAATACTTGCCTCGAGGGGAATCGAACCCCCATCATGTCCAACATGAATGCCCTTACCATGGCTAATCTGCCGCATGAGCTATAGGCTCGTTGTGAAGAAAGAAGTGCCACTCGCTTCTTGTTCTTCAATCCTTCCACCAAGCGCAAAAGAAATGTGCCTTGAGTGCCTCAACAAAGACAAAACGATGCTTGCAGGAATCGAACGCTTAACCTTCCTTCCACCAACACCTTTGCACAAACCAAGATGCCACTAGGCCACACTGCCTAACATGTCTTTGAAAATGGATGCGGTTCACTTTCAATATTCGTTGCCTCACAAAACGAAAATAACACGAGCTCTTTCTTCGCAATAGCAAATTGTAAATCACCACGAGAAAGGATGATTAATCTTCAAATATTTAATGGCATATATATATGCCTTCCCTTAGTTTGGAAACGTCGGCACTTTTGAACCTTCCTTTATGACGTCGGTGAATATTCTTTTTAATTTAATTTTAAATTTTAAATTTTAATTTTAAATAAATTAAAATTTAAACCAAATATTTAAAATTAAATATCTTCATCACCGGGGCACCTTTTTCGATGAAACAAAAATCCAACTTGGGTTTTAAGAAAAACCCATTTAAATTTTTGCTATCCATGGTTTTAAATAAAACCTTTTATTTTGCCTGCCTTGGTTTTCACAAAACCCTTCCTTGCACTTTTCACAGAACATAGTGCATGCCATCATATATCGTTTTGACATCAAATAACCTTTTGACATCAATGACAACATTTTAGCTTAGGGACTCAAAATGTCCAACATTTTCTTGAATACCACTAAAGCTCTCCAACTACAGATAACAAGAATATTCAACTGTGGCATAGGTGATTTGCCAGCAACCTATCTAGGGATGCTTTTATTCCATGGGTGTATGAAGGAATCCTTGTGGGATCTGGTTATTAAATGTGTTACAAATAAAAATTTTGTTGGCAATTTGAGTTATTTTATGTTGTCATTGATGTCACATGGATCACATTGAGTTTTGGTGGCCAAAGCATTTCATAAATAAGCATTTATGATATTTTGGAGAGCATGGATATATACAGGGTTTTTGTGAAAACCAAGGCAGGCAAAATAAAAGGTTTTATTTAAAACCATGGATGGCAGATTTGAAATGGGTTTTTCTTAAAACCCAGGTTGGCTTTTCGTTTCATCGAAAAAGGTGCCCCGGTGATGGAGATATTTATTTTTAAATATTTAGTTTAAATTTTAAATTATTTAAAATTTAAATTTAAATTTTAAAATTAAATATATTAATTTTAGCGCCGACTAAAGAAAGGAGGAAAGGCTATATTAATTTATAGCATCGACATCTAAAGAAAGAGGAAAGGCATATATATATGCCAACAAAATCTTAGACTTCATGACCCCCAACGCTTATTTTTTGAATGCCTTCGATTGAGGAACGAATTGCGAAAAGAGAGAGAAGTGTGACTTTGGTCTATTGAAAAATCATTCATGGAGTTTAATAAGATGCATAGGCATCTTTGGCCTAGTGGTTCATGTGTTGTGTGTTACGCAGGAGGTCCTACGATCGAGTCCCATCATGGTTATTTGCTTTGTTGAAGCGCTCGAAGCGTTGTTAAGTTTTTCGAAGGGTGCAGAAGTTTATGATATAAGTTTTTGTTCGTGTCCCTTTGGACACGTGAGGGCGTGTGGCCCAATGGTAGGTTGGTTATGGTTAAAGCGCTAAGCAAGGAGACGTCACGAGATCGAATCCCGTCAGGGACAGAGGCAAGTTAATAATTTTTTAATATATTTTATTTTTTCTAAAGTTGCCCTAGGAGGAATAAGGGTTGTGATGCATGTTTAGAAAAAGAGAGATTTCTGGTGTTTCTCCTTTTGAAAGTATATCATATTATATATCGTTGGAAAGCTTATTTCGAGGGCTATTTGATTAACTTGCTTAGAGGGAGAAATAAGGTGTATGTAAAGAGATATTTCTATTTTTGTAAAGGGTTTCAAAAGTGAAGGTTGTTTTGTTCTTTTTCAAAGGTGATTAATTCTTTCATGAGGGGACATGTTGTATCTTATTGAGTAGGAGTGATAAGGTGTTATTTGGATATTATTGTTGTGATATTAATCATGATCTCTAACCCTTGTTGAAAGTTGAAAAAGAAGTTTGTTGAGTGTGGCAGATTTAGTGGACATCCAATAAGGCATCAAAAGGTATGAGCAATATTCTCCATTGACTTTGTTTATGGTGGTTGATTTCTGAAATATCATTGGAGAGAAAAGGATTGATTGTGGTTTCCTTTTCGAAAGTGGTTGGTTGAATGCTTCAAGGTTTTCTGGTTTGAGAGTTGTGTTTAAACCTTGTTTTATAAGCATAGTTGTTGAAGCCCATTGGTTATGCAAAGAACTTGAGTTAGAAAAGAACATGAGTATCATTGTTATGTGAGATTTGTGGTTGAGCATTGTTGGAAACATTTGAGTTGGTTGATACATGCTTGGACTAGGGTTTTGTGAGAAAGAGTTGTCCCTTGTGGTGATTGGTTGAGTTGAGTTGATTGAGCCTAGTCAAGTGATTGTGTGAGGTGATTGTTCAAGTCCCATGAAACAAACAATTCTATAATTCTGATTTGAGTTGAGATTGAGCTTTGAGATTAGAACATATTGAGTCTCTAACAATTCTCTTTATGCTTCTATAATTTGTTGGGTTAAGATTGACTTGAGTTGAGTTGAGATTGATTTGAGTTGAGATCATTGTGGATCATTGTTGTCATCCATTGTAGAGTGCATTGCCATTCATTATTGAATTCATCATTGAGCCTTGCCTTCATAGATTTGTGGATGAGATTTGAGTGCTACTTGAGCATGATTGGTTGAGCCTTTGAGAAGGCTTTTGGGACAGATTTGTGGTAGTTTTTGTGTATGATTGATTGAGCCTTTGAGAAGACTTTTGGGACAGATTTATGGACAGATTTGGGACAACATTTTGAGCAAGTTCTTGGTGAGCTTGTTGAGAAGATTTTGAGCAAGTTCTTAGTGAGCTTGTTGAGCAGATTTTGAGCAAGTTCTTGGTGAGCTTGTTGAGCAGATTTTGAGCAAGTTCTTAGTGAGCTTGTTGAGCAGATTTTGAGCAAGTTCTTAGTGAGCTTGTTGAGCATATTTTGAGCAAGTTCTTGGTGAGCTTGTTGAGCAGATTTTGAGCAAGTTCTTGGTGAGCTTGTTGAGCAGATTTTGAGCAAGTTCTTAGTGAGCTTGCTAGAGCAGATTTTGGGCAAGTTCTTAGTGAGCTTGCTGAAGCAATTTTGGGCAAGTTCTTAGTGAGCTTGCTAGAGCAGATTTTGGGCAAGTTCTTGGTGAGCTTGCTAAAGCAGTTTTGGGCAAGTTCTTAGTGAGCTTGCTAGAGAAATTTTGGGCAAGTTCTTAGTGAGCTTGCTAGAGCAATTTTGGGCAAGTTCTTGGTGAGCTTGCTAAAGCAGATCAATGGATTGCCTACCTGAGTAGATCAGTGTATTGCCTAGCTTTGAGCAGATCAAAGTAATCATTTGTATTGGGATAAGGATCCTTATTTCTATGTGAAATATTATAAGGAGATTATCTTGTGGAGTACCCCACATTGGGGGAACCACGTTAAATCTTGTGTCTCAATTGTGTGTGGTGATTTGTGCACTTGTTTACTATTGCTATCTATGTCATTAATGCACACTGCTATATTTGGTTATTGCAATTAAGGACACTAATTGATATTGGTTTGGAAAGAAAGTAAAAAGTGGGTGCTATACTATTCACCCCCCTCTCAGTATAAGCTTGTGTTCTTCAATTGGTATCAGAGCGGGTTCCTTCAAAAAGGCTAACAACTTGAGGGTAGATTCTACAAGAACATAGATGGCTTCATAGAATGGATTATCTACAAATAAGGCTCCACTATTTGATGGTAACAATTATGCTTTCTGGAGCATGAGAATGAAGAACTACTTGATATCACAAGGATATGAGGTATGGCAGATGGTTGAAAAAGAGTATAAGGTTGAAGGTGATCCCGAGGTAGATAAGACTATCAAGAAATTGGTTGAGATCAATGCAAGGGCAATGAATTGTATTTTGAGTGGGCTACGTGAAATAGATTTTGCAAAGGTCATGGTATGTAATTCAGCTAATGAAATGTGGACCAAGTTGCGGAATACTTATGAAGGAGATTCAAAGGTAAAGTTGGCAAAACTACAAACTCATAGAAAAATATTTGAGGAATTGAAAATGGAAGATTCTGAAGATATTGCAAAGTTTTTACTTCGAGTTGATGAGATTACTAACACCATGAGAGGCCTAGGATTTGAGATGAAAGAATCAGAAGTTACTCAAAAGGTTTTGAGATCACTTCCCATGAAGTATGATGCAAAGGTTTCAGACAATAGAAGAAACAATGGATATCAACAAGCTAACAATGGAAGAACTACAAGGAACTCTCACAACTTATGAGATGAGGGTGAGTAAGCATCAGGTTCCAATAAAAGAGATTGCATTCAAGGCTTCAGAGAAAAATAAAGGGAAATTTCCAGAGACAGATAGAGATTCAGATAATGATGAGGAAGCTAACTTCATCAAAAGGAAAAAGGACTTAAGAAATTTTAGGGATATGAAGAAAGTCAAATGCTACAAGTGTGGTGATTTTGGTCACTATGCACACAAGTGTCCACATGAAGAAAATAGTGATGATGAAAAATAGGGTCACAGAAGAAAAGAATATGGAAAGCATAAGCATGACAAAGATGACAGATTCAAGCAAAACAGGTATGAGAAGAAGAAAAGTTTTCATAAGACAAATAAAACTTACTACATTGTAGAAGCAAGTGATAGCTCAGATCACAGTGATAGAGACAAGTCAGATGATGAAAAGGAAGAACATCTATTCCTTGGAATAGAAGGTGAAAGAGAACAGTGCTTTGTGTGTGGTCAAAGAGATCACAGATCAGGATATTGCAATGGTTTCAATGATAGTGAAGATGAGATGACACATCAAGGAAACAGGCATGGTCAAAGAAATCATGAGAGTTTGTTTGCTATAGAAGATAATAATGATCTCAATGATAGTGAAGATGAAGAAGTCTCACTTTTGGTAATAGAAAAAGAAGAGGATGAGCCAAGAAAACAAAAAAAGAAGTCAAAAGGCTAAAAGAAGAAATCAAGAATCTTGAAAACAAGATTCGAACTGATGTAAAAATCAATGATCTAAGATATGAGCTTCAAAATGCAAAAAGGATAGAGGAAAGGATGAATGAAGAACTAAGGGTAATAAATGCAATACATGACACATTAGATGAAAAGGTTCAAAAAGGAGTGGAAACTTATTTTAAAGTTGTATCCTATTTCCAAGAAAAGTCACACTCAAAAGGAAAGGAAGTTCTAAAAGATGAAAGCAAGGAAGCACCTAAGTTTTATGAAGAAAGTTCCAAAGTTCCTATGGCTTCAAACATTCAGTTTGGATCTTGTTTTGAGATAGGTGAATCAAGTTCAAAAGGAAAATAAATTCTTGAAGAGGAAAGCAAGGAAGAAACTAAGGAAGAGGATTTAGATACTACAAAGAAGGTTCAAGGATACAATGCACAAAATGATCACAAGGATAATGGTCAAGAAAGGTATGAGGAACCAAGGCATGAACAAAGGGCTTTTCAAGGACATTGTTTTTCTTGTAATGGATTTGGACACAGGGCTATACACTACAGGATCCATGGATCAAAGAAGTTTGATTTTGCTAGAAGAAACTTCAAAGGAAGAAGGTATGGTTTTCAGGGACATTGCTTCTTATGCAACAGGATTGGTCATAGAGCTTCTCAGTGCAAAGAAAATGAGCAACATGGTTTTGGTTTTAGAGCTACACAAATCAGAAGTCATGGTCATAATGGTCATGAAAACAAAACTTCACAATACAGGGTTCAGGAAAGGAATGGATATGGAAATTATTTCAAGAAAGAATTCAGGATATGGGCACCATCCAAAGGCTACAATATCAAGTGTTTTAATTGCAATAACTTTGGACATATTGCAAAATGGTGTAGGACTCAATTCCAAACAGGTTCAAGGCAAGAAGGTCAAACAGGTTCAAGACAAGAAGATCAAGTAATTCATCAAGAGAAGGATATCAAAAAAATATGGAAGGAAGTTGAGAGAGGAAAGAAACAATGTAATATGGGAGTAAAAGTACTCCCACCCCAAAATTAATCACCTCAAGAGAGAAGGTGGTGAGGGGGCTAAGCTTAAGAGTCATATCTTTTAGCCCCATAGGTGTCCCTTTTGCCATTGATGTCAAAGGGGGAGAGATTTGAGTAAGGGGGAGAGCATTGAGTTAGGGGGAGCAGCCTCCAAAGAGAGCATTGAGTTAGGGGGAGCAGCCTCCATAGAGAGTATTGAGTCAGGGGGAGCAGCTTTGATTCTCAGAGATGGTTTTTGTAGTGATTGTGGTTTTTGCATTAGAGGTGTTGCCATCAATGACAAAGGGGGAGATTGTTGGAAATTTGAGTTATTTTATGTTGTCATTGATGTCACATGGATCATTGATGTCACATGGATCACATTGAGTTTTGGTGGCCAAAGCATTTCATAAATAAGCATTTATGATATTTTGGAGAGCATGGATATATACAAGGTTTTTGTGAAAACCAAGGCAGGCAAAATAAAAGGTTTTATTTAAAACCATGGATGGCAGATTTGAAATGGGTTTTTCTTAAAACCCAGATTGGCTTTTCGTTTCATCGAAAAAGGTGCCCCGGTGATGGAGATATTTATTTTTAAATATTTAGTTTAAATTTTAAATTATTTAAAATTTAAATTTTAATTTTAAAATTAAATATATTAATTTTAGCGTCGACTAAAGAAAGGAGGAAAGGCTATATTAATTTATAGTGCCGACGTCTAAAGAAAGAGGAAAGGCATATATATATGCCAACAAAAGCTTAGACTTCATTATCCCCAACGCTTATTTTTCGAATGCCTTCGATTGGGGAACGAATTGCGAAAAGAGAGAGAAGTGTGACTTTGGTCTATTGAAAAATCATTCATGGAGTTTAATAAGATGCATAGGCATATTTGGCCTAGTGGTTCATGCATTGTGTGTTACGCAGGAGGTCCTACGATCGAGTCCCGCCATGGTTATTTGCTTTGTTGAAGCGCTCGAAGCGTTGTTAAGTTTTTCGAAGGGTGCAGAAGTTTATGATATAAGTTTTTGTTCGTGTCCCTTTGGACACGTGAGGGCGTGTGGCCCAATGGTAGGTTGGCTATGGTTAAAGCACTGAGCAAGGAGACATCACGAGATCGAATCCCATCAAGGACAGAGGCAAGTTAATAATTTTTTAATATATTTTATTTTTCTAAAGTTGCCCTAGGAGGAATAAGGGTTGTGATGCATGTTTAGAAAAAGAGAGATTTATGGTGTTTCTCCTTTTGAAAGTATATCATATTATATATCATTGGAAATATTATTTCGAGGGCTATTTGATTAACTTGCTTAGAGGGAGAAATAAGGTGTATGTAAAGAGATATTTCTATTTTTGTAAAGGGTTTCAAAAGTGAAGGTTGTTTTGTTCTTTTTCAAAGGTGATTAATTCTTTCATGAGGGGACATGTTGTATCTTATTGAGTAGGAGTGATAAGGTGTTATTTGGATATTATTGTTGTGATATTAATCATGATCTCTAACCCTTGTTGAAAGTTGAAAAAGAAGTTTGTTGAGTGTGGCAGATTTAGTGGACATCCAATAAGGCATCAAAAGGTATGAGCAATATTCTCCATTGACTTTGTTTATGGTGGTTGATTTCTGAAATATCATTGGAGAGAAAAGGATTGATTGTGGTTTCCTTTTCGAAAGTGGTTGGTTGAATGCTTCAAGGTTTTTTGGTTTGAGAGTTGTGTTTAAACCTTGTTTTATAAGCATAGTTGTTGAAGCCCATTGGTTATGCAAAGAACTTGAGTTAGAAAAGAACATGAGTATCATTGTTATGTGAGATTTGTGGTTGAGCATTGTTGGAAACATTTGAGTTGGTTGATACATGCTTGGACTAGGGTTTTGTGAGAAAGAGTTATCCCTTGTGGTGATTGGTTGAGTTGAGTTGATTGAGCCTAGTCAAGTGATTGTGTGAGGTGATTGTTCAAGTCCCATGAAACAAACTATTCTATAATTCTGATTTGAGTTGAGATTGAGCTTTGAGATTAGAACATATTGAGTCTCTAACAATTCTCTTTATGCTTCTATAAGATTTGAGTTGAGTTAATATTGACTTGAGTTGAGTTGAGATTGATTTGAGTTGAGATCATTGTGGATCATTGTTGTCATCCATTGTAGAGTGCATTGCCATTCATTATTGAATTCATCATTGAGCCTTGCCTTCATAGATTTGTGGATGAGATTTGAGTGCTACTTGAGCATGATTGGTTGAGCCTTTGAGAAGGCTTTTGGGATAGATTTTGGACAGATTTGTGGCAGTTTTTGTGTATGATTGATTGAGCCTTTGAGAAGGCTTTTGGGACAGATTTGTGGACAGATTTGGGACAACATTTTGAGCAAGTTCTTGGTGAGCTTGTTGAGCAGATTTTGAGCAAGTTCTTAGTGAGCTTGTTGAGCAGATTTTGAGCAAGTTCTTGGTGAGCTTGTTGAGCAGATTTTGAGCAAGTTCTTAGTGAGCTTGTTGAGCAGTTTTGAGCAAGTTCTTAGTGAGCTTGTTGAGCAGATTTTGAGCAAGTTCTTGGTGAGCTTGTTGAGCAGATTTTGAGCAAGTTCTTAGTGAGCTTGTTGAGCATATTTTGGGCAAGTTCTTAGTGAGCTTGCTAGAGCAATTTTGGGCAAGTTCTTGGTGAGCTTGCTGAAGCATTTTGGGCAAGTTCTTAGTGAGCTTGCTAGAGAAATTTTGGGCAAGTTCTTGGTGAGCTTGCTAAAGCAGATTTTGGGCAAGTTCTTAGTGAGCTTGCTAGAGCAGATTTTGGGCAAGTTCTTAGTGAGCTTGCTAGAGCATTTTGGGCAAGTTCTTGGTGAGCTTGCTGAAGCAGATCAGTGGATTGCCTACCTGAGAAGATCAGTGTATTGCCTAGCTTTGAGCAGATCAAAGTAATCATTTGTATTGGGATAAGGATCCTTATTTCTGTGTGAAATATTATAAGGAGATTATCTTGTGGAGTACCCCACATTGGGGGAACCACGTTAAATCTTGTGTCTCAATTGTGTGTGGTGATTTGTGCACTTGTTTACTATTGCTATCTATGTCATTAATGCACACTGCTATATTTGGTTATTGCAATTAAGGACACTAATTGATATTGGTTTGGAAAGAAAGTAAAAAGTGGGCGCTATACTGTTCACCCCCCTCTCAGTATAAGCTTGTGTTCTTCACTATCTTCCTTGAAAGGCTCTCTTCTTAGTTAGGTAGGAAAGGCCCAACTTGTGAAATCTTGCCTTCAAAGTATACCTATTTACTTCATGTCAAATTTTAAAATACCAGTATCGATATGCAAAAATATTGAATAGATCTAAAGTATTTTTTTGTGGTCTGGGACTGAGGAAAATAAGAGAATATCTTTACTTTCTTGGAACAAAGTCTATACCTCTAAAAATATGGGGGATTGGGATTGAGAATTCTTCCCAAAATGAAAAAATCTCTAATGGTAAAGTTAGGTTGGAAGTTAGCGAAGGAAGAAGGCACTCCTTGGGTCAAAATTTTAAAAGCTAAGTATTTACGTAATTTCTCTTTTTTGTAAAACCTCAACCCCCCTAAGGGGTCTAGTTTATGGAATAGCCTTCAACAGGTGAGGCCTATGATCCAGTAGGGTTGTATATGATATATTGGAAATGGTGCTAATGTGAGATTTTGGCAGGATACTTGGCTCTTTAACTCTCTCCTTTATGAGTTCCCAAGGTTTGCAAGCTTAATAAAAATCATGACTTCTATTTATGGATTTTTGGTTTGGGGTTATATTGTGGAAGAAAATGACATAAAGAAGGGGAAGTGGCTATATGCTGAGAACATAAATGAGGACTTGCATCCACACCTAGAAATTCTTAATAGATGCCTTAATACCTAAATCCTCAGCCATTGGCAACTGAATGATATATTTATTTGGATGAAAATGATGAGTGGAGATTATTCTGTAAAGTCTGGTTATAACTTTGTTGAAGGTGTAGGGGTAGTGTGGACCCATGTAAAGGTTTGGGATAAATATCTCATCCCTAATATTACTATTTTCCAGTGGTTGGTTATGCATAATAAAATTATGACCCAGAATAATGTGAAAAAATGTGGTTTCTCCTTATTAAATAGATGTGTTTTGTGTGAAAAAGAGGAGGAAAGCATTGATCATATACTTCTTAAGTGCTCCTTTACCAAAAACTTGTTTGATCAGCTTTGTAGTGAAATCCAATTTCAGTGGGTTTTCCCTAAAATTATCTCAGATTTGAACTTGCAATGGAAGCCTCCTTTTAAAGGTAGAAGAATCATGAAGTTATGGCTTCTAAGACTTCCACATATCTAGTGGAGAGTTTGGAATGAAAGAAACCACAAAATATTTTAGAACTTGAATATGGATTGGAAAATAGATTGGAACTGAGCAAGAAGTATCCTAATGGAGAATTTTAACACTATCCGCTTCAAGGAGGGATGGGAATTAGAGTAGAAAATGTATATATTGGAATAATAAGGGGTCAAAGAGAAATTACCAATGCCTCAAGTTCATCCCAGAACTCATGTAAAAATGGATAAAACCACCACTGGTTGTATGGTTCAAATTAAATTTTTATGGGACCTTGAAAGGTAATCCTAGGCTGGCGAGAGCTTGAGGGGTGATCCACAATCATCTAGGTAAGGTAGTCAAATATTTTATTGAACCACTATGTAAAAGTATAATTCATTTTAATAAAGCAAGAGTAGCTTATGTAGGAATTTCTTTGGCTATCAATTACAATCTAGATAAGCTCATAGTTGGAGGAGACTCACAAAATATTGTGACCATTTTAAGGGAGAACAACCAACTTCCTAAACTATTGATTTAATGATGGTGGAAGCTTGAGTGCTTTTGGATAGACTCGAGAATGTGTCTATTAATCATATTTATAGAGAAGCCAATAGGGTATCAGATGGTCTTGCTAACGAAGGATTTATGGTAGATTCCAGAAAGTAATGGGGGAATGATATCCTAGTGCACATAAAAAATTTAGTTGAAAATGATAATGCCACAAGAATTAACAATGAAGATAAGTAGGAAGAGGCTTCCAAGAAAGCATAGAGTATATGATATTTAGATTTTTATGTAAAATGTATGTTGATTTTCTAGTTTTGGATGTGGTTAGTGAAATGTGTTTGTTGTTACACGGTTGGTATAGGCTTTATTCCAGTCTAAAATCCTTCTTGGTGAAATGGATAGTGATTGTCCATATATGTTGATGTAAAAGGTTAGCATTCCTTTCAAAAATGCACTTTTTCAACTTAAAAAAAAAGTTCTTCCTCTACTTTTTCCATTACCACCAACACTTTCATCCTCATCAATCTCTTCTACTTTTACAAACTATTATTAATGTGAATTATCATCTCTAGTTTTATGTTGCCTTTAAAACCTAAATTTTAAGGGATAATTGTAAATTAAAAAGGATAACTATCGATTGACTTGCAAGCGGTGAAGAGATTTTACCTCCTAATATGGGATATAGGTAGACTAACTTTGTCATTCCCTAGGTAGGATGATGGTGAATCAATTGACTAAAATGCTTCCCTATCTTTATTAGACCTTCATCTCCTTTTCACATTTCTTGATGTTTTATACCTAGTTTGTCCCACAAACCTTAAGTTTTAGATATTGTGTAATGTGTATGATTGATTCCATGTGTCATATTGTATGTTAGTTAAAAAATAAATGAATGCCATTCTCCTTAATTTAAATAGTGACTTTATCCATTAATCAAAGTTAGGGTTTGGTATGATGCATCTAAAAACTCTAGCATATTAAATGCATGGGATCAAGATGATGTGTTGCCTTGGTCAACACTGGTGATTTTTTGGACCTAAAATGAGTTTAATATGACCATTAACTTAAAGGGATATTTTTTAATTAACCTTTCTCATGATTATTAAATATCAAAAATACCTCATTTGATGATCTTATTATTAAAAGCACAAAAAGAAGTGCATAGATCAAGAGGAATATTTTAGAAAAAGCGATATTTTGGCATGCAATGGCACCATAAGAATTTTGGAAGTCTTCTAAATAGTTTAGGAATGCATTTAGAGGCATATAATATTTAAAAGGTGCATTATTTTGCTAAATATGCCCCTAAATATTTACTTTTACCATGAAGTAAAAATTTATCACCTACGGTAACTTATGGATGAATTTTTCCTATAAATAGGAACCATGGACTCCATTGTAAACACCTTTTGGCCTTAAGAAAATTAGAGCTACACTTTATGATCCCTACATTGTAATTGCTCTTTTCTTTTAGATTAATGAGAAATTGATGAGACATTTTGCTTCCATGAGTGGCACTGCCCTCCTATATTATGGAATACATGAATATTATGGCACTGCCTTATTTTCCTCTTATCATTCCTTGTTACTTACATTTTATATGTGTGAGATTCCATTATTTTTATTTGATTTTATCATATTGATTGATCACACACACTTTCCTTGCTATGGTCATGACTGTGTTTACTTTCAATCTCTCACACCCTAAACTTCAAAAGCATTTTAATTTCCATACTTTACTTTTTGCATTTTAAACTTTTGTAAATAATTTCATGCAATTAGATTAGATTAGTCACTAAGGAAGAAATTTTCTCTAAAATTGGAGCGATTAGCCCCATTTAAGACCAATCACTAAAAAATCTAGAAGAATATTCAACTCAAATCCATCAATTATTTAGTCCATATTAGTTAGTGATTCACTCTAAGAGTTAAATTTCTCCAAGTTGAATCTAAAAATCAATTCACATGAAGTCTAAGGAGTAATTCACTCAGTAATATTAACCATTTTTCTAACTCCACCAAGGGATTGATTTTCCCTAGAACTAAAGTGATCCACTTGGAGTAGGCATCTATTTTGATCATTTTTCTTAAGTTCTTAGATTGATTTACTCCAACTAGGGAGCAATTAGCTCCACTATGCATTTTTTTTTTTATAAATTTTAATTTGACTATGAAATTGTATCCATGCAAGTAAATTTGCAATAGAGCCTAGGCTTATAAATATGCACTCAAAGATGCAATTATTAGGCAAATAGTTTCAATTGGATATATTGATATCATATCAATAAAGAAATTCAAAACAAAATGGAAAAGAGCAATATTTCATGTGGGTACACCAAGGTGATGAGATTGAAGAGAATCCAATAATAAATCCCACTCCATTGAAAGTAAAATATCCAATGACTGATCAAATGAGTTAAGACATTATACCTCAAGAGATAATTTTCCCTAGTTTCCATTGGCTTACAATTATGCCACTACCATTTCTAAATTTTCAATACAAGTATGGGCCACTATGGGACCCAACATGACTCACATTAATCTTCTATATGGAATGCCTCAAATTGATGTAAATAGTCCTTCAAATAACTAAATTCAAGTATCCTCTAATAATTGGATCGATGTTATTCAACCAACAGTATCCAATACTCAAATCAACCCTCCTTCATATAGGGTCCCAACCTAAAGTCTATCTAGGTCCAACCAATAAGATAATGCTTCTAAGAAAACAACTTCATCCTTAGAACAAACAATGCCACCTAATGTGTACACTTCAAGATAAATTAGCATCCCAACTATAAACCAGGAAATTAATCAAAATTTATAAATGTGAGCTAGTTAAATGGGAACACAAGGAGCTTAGGGAAATACCCCAAGCCAAATGACACATCCAAACCACAAAATTTATAATAATACCCACCTTCTTACAATAAAGTGCCTCAACAAGGCTTGCAATATTCTCCTTTTATCTAGAATTTGAAGGCTTTGCCTAATCAACAAATGGCCTATTTTAATATTACACCTTTTCAAAATTTAAATCCTCTTTTTTAACCACCATATTATGTCATGCAATAGTATCCTCAAGTTTTTCCTCAACATATATTCCCTCAAATACCTCCACATCCAACATATGTGACCTCACTTCAAGGCTACATGGTGTATCCATATCTAATGTAGTATGACCAACCTCCCTAAAATAATAAAGGACTTAAAATGCTTAGGCCCCAAAATTAACTCCCAGATTACACCTACTAAGGACCACTAAACTTAAGGGTCTATTCTTCCATTCTAGTTGCTACCATGAAGGCCTTACCTACTTTTGATGGAAATGGGATCAAAACAAAAATGGATTACCTAAATGAGCTTTCCACATTGAAATTGATTCATCCTACCTAAGAAGAAGACATCATGGTATTCTTGCTTTTCTATTCATGAAGGGATAAATCTACTTTATGGTATAGGGTATTACCAAATAATTTGATTGTTAATTAGCGTAGATTGTAAAACCTTTCAAACATAGATTTGGTAACATGGATAATGAGTGTTCCCTTATTTTTCAATTAAATACTATGCAAAGATATCCTCAAGAAAATATTCATTATTATAACTATAGATTCATGAGCACTTCGTATTTGATTATTCTAAATGTTAGACCTAGTGAAGTATAGGCATTGCCACATTATATCAAAGGCTTACAATCTAATTTAGCACTAATGTTTTGTAAATTTGATCATGTCACTTTAGCTATAGCTTTTGAAGAGGTGGCTCATGCAAAATACATCTTGGTTAAAGTAGGTAAATTACCACCTACCCCACCTATGACTTACATTGCTCATATTACATAAAACCCTCAAATTATCTAATACATGCCTACCATCTCTCCCATTCAAAATGCCCTATTATCTATAAATACAACCTCTAATCCATATATTGTAACATGCACAAGTCAAAATTCACCTTCAACTATCAATTTTCAATATTGATCGTTAATTTTTCCCAATCCACCAACTAGTAGTGATACTAAGATCATCACTCAATTCCGGGATGGATGCCAACTCAATATGAAATAAATGGTGGAGGTACTGAAGCAATGGTGAATCAAAGCAACATGGAGAAGAGACAATGGTAATAGAAAAAAAAAAAACAATAGAGTTGGAAACCAAGTAAAACCCCTTACCTTACAAAGTATCGAGTGCCAAAATAAAATATTGTCATAAGTCAAGTGTAGAATAATATGGTAAATACAATTTAGATATTAACACATTTTTATGTTTTCCATGTAACGCAAGGCATGATCCCATGGACCACAAGTTTGCTATTAGAAATTCCCAATAAATAAATATGACCAACAAAACCAGACCCAATAGGTTACCACCATATGAAAAATGGTTTCAATAATGAATCAACCCTTGATGCTGAACCCAAACATATACCAATCACCAATTATAAGCTAACTAGTTTACTAGGCTCTAACTCCATTACAATAGGTAGTCCCCTCTTAACAAACCCTAACTATGCTATTTTTGTCAACTTTTATGTGGTCAAAGAAGATGAAAATCCCTCATTTGAGGATAATGTTGTATGCACTAACTAATAAGGGATTGGGACCAGAGGCAAGAGAAAGGCAACTGAAGAGCAAGAATTGGTCCAAAATTAGATCGAAGGAAACAAGGATAGCACATTGTTAAGAAGAGTAAGACCACCACTACACATAAAAGATAAGGTACTAGTGACCATTATATAACAAGAAAAATAAAAGAAGAATGATGGAAAAAGATCTAGTCAATATTCCCCAAGTAGACACATAAGTTAAAAAATAAAATAGATAAAGAAAAAGAACTCAAAATAGAAAATTATGATTATGATAGGATGTATAGGTCAAAGTATAAAATGAATGAGCAAGAAAGGGATTACTTAAAAAGGTGATTTGAACAATACCTTAGGTATCCTTCTCTCGCTAGCAAAGGATATGCAGTAGCCACCAGGTAGTATAGGAAATTCTTAATAGGCATGTCATTTATCCTTCTAAAATCAATTCTTGTGATATACATATTGCTTGTTATATATTTCAAAAAGTCCTAATAGAATTTGCTTGGACTAGTACTATCATAATTGGAATTTATATTTTAGGTATGGCATAGGCTTAGGGATGATCTTGTCCTTGGATTGTGACTTCTAGATAGAGCCAACTTTATTTTGGATACTTGCATTCCAAACAATGTCTAAATATTCATGGATATCTATATTTATCTCCTAAATGGGTGATGTTTAGGAAATATGTTCTTTTTGGATGTATAAATGTAGATTTCTACAATACATGATAATATTGTGTCATTATCCATCTTGTGTATCAATTTTTATCTTACAACTTATTGAAGGTATAGGTGTAGTCTTTGAAAATTTAATATCTGCCATTGTGTAGTTGTTTCTATTTGAGGTACTTTTTATCATTTTCATTTATTAGGAAACACCCATTCTTGATGGTTTCAATTAATTTTGTGTAGGTAAGCATATTGTTAGATATTAGCATCAACATTTTCTCTTCTAGTTTGAGTGGAATATGCTTTTAAATAGTTTCAAGTAAGTATTTTGGTTATAAGGGGGAAAACAAGATCTTTCTAAAGTTTTGAAATTAGAACTATTATTGCAAGTTATCTAAAACAATCTCTATAAATTCAATGTCTATATCTCCTTAAAAAAAGAATATCTAAGTTTACAAAGACTTTGAAAGACATGGAACTTTTGAAGGTTCTTCTTTTTGCTAGTGGAGGATGTTAATTTCTAGCGAGGATGCATTGAAGAACCTATACAAAGTGATCAAACATATTTATTCTCTACTTATTTGATACTTCATTTAGAATTGCTTTATAGATGAGATGATCATATGTTCTAATGCTTTTTACTAACCATTGTCATTTTTTGCACTAATAAAAATACGTAGATGGTTCACTAGGTATAAGACTACTCTTACAAAAGCTTGACCTCATGTGAAATTGCTATATGCAAACTCCTACTCTAAAACATTGATCCAATCGATTCATATGGCCCATAATCATATTATGTTAATGAATAGAATGGTAATAATAACACATAATAAAAGAAATATTTTGCTCTATTAGGATGTAAATAAATTGGACAATGATCTCCATGTAGATATGTGTGAGACATACAAAGATATTTACTAGAGAGATATGCCAATTTTTTATTTACTCACTAAATTATCATCTAACCCATTAAGCAATATATATATAAGATACATATATAAATGGATAATGTAGAGGAGATCGAAGAAGATGAAGTAGTTTTTCTTCCAAGAGTTTGAAGAGAAGGTATAATGGTTATTGTAGTAATGTAGTTACTATTTTGGGTATCCCTGGCATTTGAAGACTTACAAAATAAAATAATTGAAGTCTTTAGAGATCCAATTTTACAAGTTAAGTTCAAAGGTCTAATCCACTCTAAGAAGTGTGATTGGTTCAATTGGAGAGAAGTAATCAACACATTAATAGGTAAAACAAAGCAAAGAGCATGCAATTCCTAAGAAGATAGCTAAAAAGTAATGTTTTGACATATAGTGATGTTACTAATCACATTGGAAGGCTTCTAATCCATCTATGATTTTATTTAGTGGTGTGTAATATTTGGAAGTACATCATTTTGCTAAAGATATCCCTAGATCTTGACTTTAAGAGTAGAAACTTCTCATGCAATGTAACTCAAGGGTGATATTTCTATATATAAGGGGTATGAGATTCATTGTAAACATATTTTGACTTTGTAGAAATTAGAGCTATGGTTTGTGAGACCCACATTATAATTGCTCATTTTGAATTAATAAGAGATTATGCAAGACCTTTTTCTTTATTTCTTTTTTTATAATTATAGAAGGGGTGTTGAAAGGTCCCCAAAGTTTTTACAACAAGAAGAAATACAAGCCTACAAGATATTCAAAATGGGTATGAATAGAGAGTAGTCCATGTAGGGACTTAAAACCAACCAACCCACCAAGGCATAATATGAGGAGCTCAAAAACAAGAAGAAAATTCACACTAATAGATCCCTTACCAACCCAACTAAAATAGAGAAAAAACATCCTCAAAACAAAAGGAACATAAACAAAGGGATAAAAAAACCCCCTGCAACCTGACTATACAAACCCACAACTAAATTCGCTCTTCAAAAGGCACAGGATCATGGATATCCCAATCAATAATTGCAATGGGATTCAAATTCCAACAAAACATGGATCTAGCCATAAGAATGTGTAGACCCCCCATATAAAAAGGCTCATATTGTCAATAAAATTCATCAAATAAAATGTTCAACTTCTATGGGAAAATTCTCCCTCCAAATTGAGAGATTATCCTGGCTTAACCCTAGATTAGCTAATAATTCTGCGCTCTTATTACCTTCTCTAAAGGTGTGTCTGACTTGAATTCCCTTCAAATTTTGATAGAATATTTGGGCTTCCTTAATTAGATTGAAGATGTTTCAACTAGGATTTTGATCACCAAAAAATGCCTTAACCACATTTAAGGAGTCCCCTTCAATAATATATTTTTTACAATTCAAATATTCCATTAACATAGTGCCTTGATACAATACCCTAGCTTCAACAAAATGATAAGTTTGTGGATCAAGTTTTCTACAAAGGCAAGAAGAATCTCCCCATTGTGATTCTTAAAGAGGCCACCTATCCCTGTCGACCCCATATTCCCTTTCGATTCTCCATAAAAAATAAATTTAATCCAATCCTAAGGTGGAGGTTGCCATTTAACAGAAGTTCTAATATCTGGAATATTTATCATTCTGGCACTAATTGAAAAACCTAATTTTTTAAAAAGAGAAATCTCTGCTACCCCTCCATGTCTAAGAACTGAAGCTGAATTCCCCATATTTTCAACAATTATCATTAACACTCTAAGTCATACTAATTCAACATTTCTCTCCATGCTTTTGAAAACTCTTCTATTTCTTTCCTTCCAAACACCCCAAAGGAGATGTGGGAGGTTGAAGGACCAAAAGGAGCATAAGATAGGGTTTACAAATGGATATGTCCACTACTCAATAACATCCTATAACAAGCCAGGAAACACCCACGAAACTCCCAAAAAATCCATTAGGAGAGAAAACACTTCCCTCAAAAAAGGGCATTGGAAAAACAAGTGATTGGTGGATTCATCATAATTTTTATAGACAGAACACCAATTTATAATTATCATACCTTTTTTTGTAACCTTGATAGATGCCAACCAAAGGTAAAAATTCACTTTTGGCGTAAGACCTTTAACCTAGATTTTCTTGAAAATAGGAACTTCCTTCATGGCATCAGAAGCAATTTTATATGCTGACTTAACAGAAAATAACCCATCACTTTCATTCTTACAAATTAAATTGTCTTCCCCTTATGTGTTCTTTATAACTTGCAGCCTTTATAAGTCTTCAATAAGGCTGAAACTTCTCTATTCCAACATATTCAAATTTTGCATTCTAAGCGATTTCCAACTTTTAACCCTCTGTTGAACGTGCATATAATCAGTCACCTTAGTACCAAACATAGTTATGGCTATAGTTTCAGCTTCAACCAATTATTGGGATGATATTATAGGTTGATCCTAGATCCAAAAATCCTTCTAGAAATTTTTCTAGTAAATAGATATGTATGCTCTGCATATTTGCTTTAACTAACTATGCCTTTCTAGCCTAGCTAAGAAGATCCCCTTTCCAACCAATGAGATTTTTTGAATCCCATATAATACTGAGTCCCAAATATTCTCTTTCATTCTAAAACTAAACAAGGGCATCTCTAAATAAGAATACGAGAAATTTGTGATCTCACAACCCAACATTTTAGCAATCTTCCTTTGCCTATCAAGGGGGTATGTAAGAAAAAAGTCTACTCTTGTGGAAACTGACCATTTGACCCACCACATTTTCATAAAAGGTCAAAATATATTTAAAATTTTTGACTTGGGGAATGGACGACACAATGTATAGAAGAGTATCATCCACAAATTGGTTATGAGAGATGCGATCAGAGTGTAAATTCATACTAATACCCTTGGTACCCAACTCAGCTTTTATGGCTCTACTGAGCGCCTTGGCAAGAAGGATGAATAGAAATGGGGAGAGAGGATCCCTTTGGTGAAGCCCCATTTGGCTCTTAAAATACCCAGCTATAGACCCATTCACTAAGACTAAAAACCAAGATGTTGAAATACATTCTTTGATACGACTGAGCCACTCCTGGTGGAACCAAAATTTATGCATGACTTTTGTCAAAAATTCCTAGGATAAATGGTCATAATATTTGTTCATATCTAATTTGAGACAAAGACCCTATCTTCCACTTTTATCCATATAATGAATGATCTCATGCACAACAATAATCCCATCCAGTATTTGTCTTCCATCCACAAAACCTGCTTGAGCTAGATCAATGATATTTGTGAGGAAAGTTTTTAATCTAGTAGCCAAAACCTTGGAGAAAATTATGTACACAATGTTCATAGACTAATAGGTTTGAAATCATTAAATCCTTTATCCCATGAGACTTAGGAATAAGTGTCAAAAATGTGGAAATAACATCCCTCGAAATATACCATGTTCTCTGAATCTCTTTCAAAGCATTTCCAATATCTCTCCTCACAATGTGCGAGTATCTCTAGAAGAAGATAGGAGAGAAGTCATCCGAACCTGGAGCTTTCAACCCTCCTATGGAAAAGACCACCTTTTTAATTTCCTCGTATTCAAAAGGGCTGATAAAAAAACATTCATCTCTTCTGTAACCATATCATTACTCTCTTGGATTATGAAATGTGTGACAATTGTGGGACTACCCTTTTGTCCTCTTATCATTCCTTGTTATTTCTATTTCACACATGTTGGGATACTTAGTCATAATTCAACTCTTTTATCTATTAATTGATCACACTCTCTCCTTGCTATGTCTATAGTTGTATTTTACTTTTAATCTATCACACCCTTAACTTTCAAATTTTTCTTTAATGCATTTAATTTGTGTACTTAGACTAGATTATATTTATTTAGGATAGTAGGGAGGTAGCTTAAAACTAGATGTTGATAGGGGTATATTCCCCTTTCTTCCAATTTATTGAAATAGAATTGTAGATGCATGAGTTAGACCTTTTTGTAAATCAACATGTCTTTGGCATGCTTGGTAGGACCAAGAGTTTGATTTCTACAATGAAATCAATCCTGGTCCCTTATTAAAATATAATTTTACATATTATTTTAATTTTTAAAGTGTTTTGGCACCTCTATTTTTAACCTCATCAAACTTCTAAATTTCACAAATAAATAATAAAAGTACTCAAAATGCATTAGATCTCTTCAAATTTGGTGTTAAATTATGTTTTAACACTAACAAAAGTGATTTGCCAAAATTCAAAGAATTTTTATAAAGTCTTTATTTGAGGAGTGATTCATTCCATTTTTTGAGCTATTCACTTCATTTGAAGAGAACCATATATAAATTTTAAAAAATCAAGTCCAATTTAAGAAGCAACTCACTATTGATATCTTGCTTTGCTAGGGTTTCTCTTGTGTGAGCCACTCTTGCTTTACACTAGAATTTCTTCAAGTTTTCAATGGCCTCCAACCTTGATGTACCAGTGAATAGCATTGGTTCCATGGGGGATAAGGCAAGTGAAAATGGATCCCATGGAGCATCCCAAGATTTTTTTGTTGATGGATATTCATGAGGTTAGTGTATTTTACATTGACATGAGTTTGATAATACCTATAAATGGTTGGAATCTTTTATCCTTGTTGGGTATTTTATGGGGTGCATCTCCAATGAAGCAATGTTGTAGTCTTGGGCTAGCTTGACCTAGGTTCCTGATGGGATTAAGCTTGAGTTGATTTAAAACCTCTCTAAGGGTTATTTTCTTTTTCAATTTACAGATGTTGCTCATGTAAAGAAGATCTATGAGCATGAGTTATGGTATGTCAGAAGCTCCTTGTTGGTTTTCTCTCCATGGACCTGGGAGTTTTTAGTTTCAAAAGAAAAAACCTCTAAGGTTCCCATTTGAGTAGAGTTCCTTGGTCTTACCCTTCCCCTTTGGCCCTTTTTGAATGACATTGTGGTAATTTTAGGGAGTGTCTTACTGGTTGAAGCCAACAAGTTTTTTAATACCTACCCACAAAAAAGAGTTTGTGTTGAGGTAGATCTATCCAAATACCTCAAAGATTTTATCTATATATAGATGAGGGATACCATTATTTTACAATAGATGGTGTTTATTAACCTTTCAAATACCTACTTTCTATGTCAAGTGATAGACCACAAGGTTAAGGATTGTCTTCTTATAGCACACAATAGGTGGAAACCAACCCCCATGCCAACCATTATGGCTTCCCCTCAGGCCATAGAGGAAGGTTGTACTACTATGGAAGGTCACAAAAGCATGCAAACATCCAAATATTAGCACTCTAAATTAGCAACACAAATGGCTTTTTAGGAACCTACAATTAAAAATAAGCTCACTCACACAAAATACTAAAATTAAACAAAGATTCATGCAATAACACAATATCACAATGCATAAAGTAAATACGAAATTAAACACTCTTACAATAAATATAGAATTATAGGCCTCTTCAAGGGGGATACCTCCTTCAGTATTTTGTTAATTGGAAAAAATATACATTTTTACATGGCTCCATGTCTTTTAAAGAAAAGCTTCATACAACCCTAACCATAATTTCAAGATTTGGCTTACATGCAAAATGCTACTCAATCTAGAATATTCTACCAAACATTAGTTACATTCTTGATAACGGGAAGTGACCCTACTTGTCTAGGTACCTTACTTGCCACAAACCATTACAAAAATATTACAAAACAATATTATATAGGTATCCCCATGTTGCAAGTGGGTCATTACATAATCAAATGAAAATTACAAAAATAATGTTAGGATGAGATCCTAACATGTCCTTCCCCTTCAAAATATGTGTCCTCAAATTTGTAGATGAGGAAACTAATGTTGGATCTATTAGAGAGACTTACATGTAACATATTCTGATTGTATATGATGCCATTGAACAAGGACCAATTCTAGGAGGGTAGATCGAACTTGGACTTGAGTGTCCACAATATTCTTGAGAGAGGAGATATGAAAAATAGGGTGGATCTTGGATGTTGAAGGTAGGGCCAATTTGTAGGTCATGGAACCAATCCCTTGTAAAACCTGATAGGGCCCAAAGTATTTGGAAACAATTTTTAGCACCTACAAAGTTGGAGGGAGGATTATTTGTATGGCTACAAGCAAAGGAATACCATATCACCAACATCAAAGCTACACTCATAATGGTGTTGATTAGCTTGTTGAAGCATCTGGTTCTAGGCTACTTCCAAATTCATTTTCAATTGATAAAGGACTTCAACATGTTGATTTAGTGTAATGCATGGACCTTGGAGTTGCCTAGAATGTAGGAGGGTGTGAATGGAGGTTATCCATAAAGTGATTCAAAAGGGGTGACCTTGGTTGCCATGTGATAAGAAGTACAATACCACCACTCAGCCAAGGAAAACCACTTCACCCATTATGTAAGATGATTAGAGGTAAAGCAAAAAAGGTAGGTCTCCAAATATTTATTGATAATATCAGTTTAGCCATTCGTTTGTGGATGATAAGCTAAAATAATTTTGAGATGAGTTCCATACAACTTAAATAATTCTTACCAAAAATTATAAGTGAATGTAGGGTCATGATCAGACACAATGGAGGCAGGCAAACCATAAAGATAGAATATAGAATCGAGAAAAAATTGGGTAACTGTGGAGGTCATGTAAGGATGGGAGAGGGAAAAAAATGAGCATACTTAAAAAGATGATCCACTACCATGAAAATAAATTATTTGCCTTCGAACTTAGGTAACCCTTCAAAAAATCTTATCTTGAATTTTATAGTTCTAATAGTTTCATCTTGAAGTCTTGGATCTAGCAATCTCCTCTTGAGGTCATAGTTCTCCCACCAAGATTCCTTATTTTTCAATCCCACACAAGGTCCACCACTATACTGCTTATACAATGACCTAGAGGAAACATCCCATACCACCTTTTGTCACTTGTTCTAACTTGTTTGTCAAAAAGCGGTCGTTTCATGAATCACATTGGTTGCATACACATAAATATAACAGTATAAGTGTATCAAGGATTAGTGAGTTTAAGAGATAAGGTATTCTTATCATCCTCATCGATGATTTTGGCTTAAATATTATCCTAATATTTCAAGACTTTCCTAATCTTCTAGGGAAGCATTCTAATCCAAGGATTAAACTTAATCATGAAATACTAACTTTTGATTCTGTAACACTTTAGGTTACCATACTTTATTCATATGAAAAGTTCTTAAATAATCAAATGAGACTTAACTTAAGTTCTAAATAAGAAGTCTATAACATAATGGATAATTATATAGAATTTAAAATTATCAAGATTTTATATAGAACTAATACTAACTACTACCCTAGTATCTCTTAAAAGTACTCTTTTTTTTAAATAAGATGAAATTCAAAGTCAACAGTCTAAACTAATAATCCCTTTCATTATAATGTCGTGGAGGAGTATGAAATTTTTTAATGAACAATTCTAAATTTAAAAAGTCTCCTAAAGAGAATTCAAACATTCAATAAATGCTTTAGACTAAATTCAATGTTTATTTTTATAGCCCGTTAAACTTAAAACATTCTATGATTCAAAATAAAATACTCTATTTAGCAAGACGTATTTTAATAAAAAAGAAATACATTAAATTTCACATTTTACAAAGTGGATATAAGTTCTCAACCCTTATTGTAATCCAAAAATACTTACTAATTAATATTAAGGAAATTCAATCAAATATCAATTCATCTAAGGAAAACATCAACTAATCTAAAGAAAGTCAAATATCAATTATCAAATATATCACCACGTATCTTTTAAATAAAATAAAGGTAATTATTCCTTTCCTCAATACTTTTACTTATCTTTTCCATATGCTGAAGATGAAGGATGCATCTCTAATATATTATAGATTCTAGTTTAGCCTCAATTTTAAATAATCAATACTCATCCCTCTTTATCCTTAACTAAATAATTCATTATTCGTTCCCAAGAAAGCATAACTCAACTAACCATTGTTTAGCCTCAATTATATAATTATTATTCAGTTGAAAAGAATAACTCAAATAAGTATTATTCATTTTTTTTCTTTAACCATTATTTAGCCTTAATTAAAGATTTATTAATTATTCCTAGGAGGCAGTAGTGCAGTCAAAACAATGAAGTGTCTACAATTATTACTGCGACCTGAATTAAAGTAATCTAATAAAATAATCTTAATCTTATTTTCAATTTTTGCCTACTTAATCTCTAATAAATAGATGAAGGTATATATGTTAAATGATGGAGTAACCTAATCAACTTCATTAAATAAGTAATATTCTCACAATTCAAGAAATATCTTAGCTATTATTTGGGGAAAGGCTCGACCTAATTATTACTTCAGGAGTAGTGACGCTCTTTGAGAAGAGAGACAATCATTAGAGTAATTGTGAACTTTGAAATACAATCATGCAATATGTGTTAATTACGTATCTTCTCATGGATTCACAAGCAAGCAAGATGCACAAAATTAATTTAAGCCCTTAAATACGTTTTTAGTCATAGATTATTTAAGGAAAGCCTTAGTTCCATAACACGCACAACAAATATGTAGTCCCCAAGGCAAGTATTAACAATACGAGGCATAATATGATTATGGTGAAGTCTTGAGATGAAGGAAGGAAGCCATACTTAGCCATGACCACTCCTCAAAAATTATACACTTGACGCTCAAATAATAAGTGCAAATTTAGCTATTTTTCTAAAAAATGGTGTAAATTGGTTCACAGTAGAGATTAGACTACAGTAATTTAAATGCAGTCCTTAGGAAATTTTTTATCCATACAACTCATACGTCCAAACAAGGAGGTTTGAAAGCATATTTCTAAACACAGTTTCAAGAGTTTGTTCAAATATTTTCAATCTTTACAATACAATAACCTAAATTAATATAACACATAAAGTACAAGCTATCAAAGTATAAATATGTATTACTAGCAGCTTAAATATGCAAAATGCAATAATAAAACCCTTTAGATGTGGCACAAAAGCATTTTTTAAGAAGGAGATTTCAAAATAAATTCATTTCCAGATTACTAATGAGGGACATCAATGTCAACACAACTGGTAATGATTCTAAAACCAATGATTACAGATAAGAAGGATGTTTACACAGTTATTCTTGCTATACTCGGTAATATAAAATAAAATATACACAATGTAGCTTCCCTATGAGTTTACTTCTTCCACACCATGCACATTAAATGAGTGCATCAAATTTTATATAGACTCAGGTTGGTTGTGGCTTAGGTAAGAATATAATGAAGTGCCTTATATTTGTTGCATAGGAACGCCCTTGCACACCTTGGACGCTGGATAACTACACTTCCTAGCATTTATAAAATTGATCACCATGATCCTTAATATTCTCAAAGTGGGACCAGATGACTTAGCCTAAGGTGTAAGCTCTAGAATGAAATGCAATGACTATATGCAAACTAATTATCAACAATGCAAAATACACGAATTCTATGTAATCATCAAAGTATCACAACCAAGCAATTATATTATGCACAAGTTAACAAAAGTGAACATAATACATCTCACACCCATCTATTCCAAATACATACTACGCACACAACCAGCCATCTAATCATCAAAGAGTATAGCCATGCAGCTGTCAAAGTATCACAACCAAGAAATTAAATTGTGCACAAGTTAACAAAAGTGAACATAATACATCTCACACCCATCTATTCCAAATACATAATTCACACAACCAACCATCTAATCATGCAGTCATCAAAGTATCACCGTCAAGCAATTAAAATATGCACAAGTTAACAAAAGTGAACATAATGCATATCACACCCATCTATTCCAAATACATATTATGCACACAACTAACCATCTAATGATCAAAGAGTATAGCCTTAAGCTATGCAATAAACAAAATACAGAACACACAATGACCGTATTTTGGTTCATTATTCTAGTTCAAATACTTTGATAATTCTTAATGCTATCATCAACGCATAACTCTCATAGGTGGAAGTATAGGTTTCCTGAATATGGGTAGTAGATCACAAGTTTAACACTTCATAATTCTAAATATGGATAGTAAATCATAAGTTTAACAATTTACATTTCAAGTTAAATGTTTTACTTAATTCAAATTCCTTATTCGTTTGAATGCCAAAAAATTCTATCTACGGATTTACTTTTAATAAGCATTAAAGATTCAGCTTCTAACCACTTTTAGACAAATAGGTACGACCTATAATTTGCGTTCCACCTTTAGTAGCTGCTTCTTTTCCTCTACCACCCCCCTCATACTTCAAATACACTCACAATACCAATGAATACATGTAAAGCATACACAAGAATGCTTAAGCATGGATACTATAACCTTCTCAACTGCTCATTTTATAGACTAAAGTAGAATGGGATGGCCACTTATCAATGCACAGAGCTACCAGGTGGCTAACAAATTTTAAACCCAAGTTTTGTTTGTATTAAAGGAGGTCTTTACTGTGCCATACCAATGCTTCTACAATCTCATAAAAAATGGATTATTTATTTTATTACTATTTAATTTATTTCTATTTCTTATACAAACTAGATAGTGTTTTATTCATTTCATATATGTATATATATAGACATTCATAATACAAGATAGTTTATTTTATCAGTTTATTATTATTAGTTTTTAATATATACAAAGGTTATAATATGATATAGTATTTATTTTTCTTAAATAATGTTATAATAATTTAGCTTTTCGAAATAAAGCATAAACAAATAAAATATATATTCAAAAATTCAACACACACATTTATGATGCAAGAATCCATGAAGGCACCAATATGAAATGCAATTGAGCCATTGGTGAGATTTCCACTAATAAGAATTGTTTTTTTTTCTTTCATCCTTATCAATGCGGATATCCCACCACCATCATTTTCCATTTTTACCTTTCGAGGACCTGTACCTGCAAAACAGAGACCATCAATAGTACTATATCCCCAAAGTAATGAAGCATAATAATTAAAAGAAATACTTAACAATCACAAATTGATATGGGTAATTATTATTTTTCTTAGACCTTAGGTTTCCTAGGTTTGTGTATTTAGGACTTAGTCTTAAGGTTCATTAGCCACCTTGTACACATGAGTCATTTTAATCGCTCAGGGGGGTGTGGGCAAAACCTCTGGGTCTTTTTTTTTTAGAAAAAACCGCGGTTCCCCCTCCCCCGTGAGGTGGAGAAAAAAAAAAAAAACAAAAAAAATTAGGGTTACGTGTTTTAATTTGTGCCTTTTTAAGCACTTCATTTAATAATATTTTAACACTTAATTTAAGGATATTATGTATTAAGGAATTAACTTTTATCTTGTGTGTTAATTTCTTATCATAAATTGTAATATCTTAGTTGCTCATAAATTACAATAGAAATATCATAAAATATATTTTTTGGGAGGACCGTTACATTCTCTCCCCCTAGTTTCAAAAACAATCCTTTGTGATTTTCAATTATATTTTAAAAAGATAAGGAAACTTGCTCTTTCATGAAATCTACATTGATTAATATTTATTTTACTTAAATGCTTAGTACGGTAGGCAAGAAATAAAACTAGGCAAACTTCAACTGCAAGAGGATCTGCCATCTACAAGTTTGACACATTCCCAAACATGTGAATGATCAACAACATATTTACAGAGCAGAGATATGTGGAAGACATCATGTATATTTGATAGACTGGGTAGAAGGGCTAGTTTATAGGCCACAGGGTTAATCTTTTCTATGATTTTAGAGGTTCAATGATTCTAGGATCAATCTTGTTTTTTGATAAAGCTTTTATATTTTATTTTAAGGGCTTTGTCTCAAGTCAGCATAGCTTGTTTGTCAATCCATAGCTTCTTTGAGCCATTGGTGAGTTGTTTTAATTGTTCCTCTAGGTGCCATTTAGTGATTCTATCTATATCACTCGTTGGACTGGTGCATCCAGAATCATGACACAAAATTATCTTGATGATCCTTTTAAGTCTTCATAACTTCTCTCTAAATTATTTTTGTTGAACTATCCTGATCTATATGCTTTTAACAATATTTGGTTTGATACTTCCCAATCTCCCAATCTTCCTCTTTATGTAGTAACTTGATCAAATGTAAGAAACCTTTTGATCCATGAAGTATTTCTAGAATTGGTCAATCCTCTCTGGTTAGCTATTTAGTATCCAAGAACTTTGTTAAAGTGATAACTTTAGGGAATTCATATAACCGTAAGTCTTTTAACAAATTTGCTAGCAATATCAGGTGCATCCTTAATAATGAAGTCCTTTCCTTTTTGGATTTTAACTTAATCCTTGCTCAAAGTCTATTACAATAACTATCACCTTATTGTTGATCTCTGACCTTGTCAATCGAGTCCACATGATACCTGGAAATAGAATTTACGTGTTTTCTTTGCCTTAAAATGTTGGATATCTTATTCCCCTTTTCTCTTAATGTAGTCAAATCCAATGTTATATTCGACTAAGAATTTCATCCTCCATCATTCAAAAGGGTTTCCCTAACAAAAAAATATCTTTGGATATTAAGGGAATGTACCACAATTGCTAACTCCAATTAATTAGTAGCATAGTTGAGCTCATGCTCTTTGGCTTGTAAGTTATGATTGCTCCATTTTTTAGCTAAAAATTTCCTCCTAAACTTTCAATAGAAGCATTAGTGACAACCCAATCAAAAATACACTGGTTGTATCATTCAAACACACTTAAAGGTTGGTTAATTTAGGAAGGTAGCTGACAAGGGTAAACAAAATTTTATTTTCAAGGTTTAGTTTTGCACCCTTTTTGTAATAGTACAAATTGTAAACCTTCCAAGTGATCAAAATTTTTTAAAAATTGAGGCAATTATTTTCCTTGAGAGTTTCAAAAAATGTTCTTCCTTTTGTGAGATATCTATAAACATCAAATTTTTTTTGTAAATTTTTGTATCCTCTTCATATTTAGTTTGACCATGCAAACTTTTCCATGTCTTTTAATTATATTCGAGATAATAGATGTGGTCAAGAATTACACCTATCATAGTGGATCATTGGATCCTTATCTGCTGACTGGATCCCTTTGAAAACTCTACCAATCAATGCAGACCTTGTGCTCCTTTTAACAAATCCATTCCAAGAATGATATCAAATGATATTGAAGGAGATATGGGCATTGGTTGATAGAAAATGTTTGCCCCAATCCATACTTAACCTTCCACCAATTGGCCAAAAATCCCGGTCTTACCGGTATATCCCTGGTTAATTAAAAAAATAAAATTATTGTTGCTCCTCTATTAATTAGAATATAACTTACCTTTTAGAGGATAATAATGTCTAGATTTGAATCTCCAATTGTGGATTGACCTTTTGGCCCTAAATATCTAGTTATGATTGGTTTATCTAGACTAGAATTTTTGGTTGCCCCATAATGTAAAATTTGTGTTTCTTTTCTTTGGTCCATTCTTAAAGGACACTTGTTTACATAATGCAGTTCTCCACAAATGAAGTAGCCCATACTTAATGCTTGAGGTTTTGCTTTCTTATCTTCATCAATACTCACTTTATGGTCGGCTTCAATTACCTTCTGAGGAAGGGATTTCAAATTTTTTTTGTTCCTAGTTCTTTTGCTTATGGATCTTATTCTCGTCCTTTCCTTGTTCTCATTGCCTTTAATTTTTTGATCAACAAAAACTTTCATTATCTTTTGTTGTTGCTCTATTTTCTCTATTAGTAGCTTAATTATCAATATGAGTTGTTCAATATACCCTTGTAATGATTTAACTATGGATGTGAGCTCATCCATTTCTCTTGTTTATGAAAGAGCTATGTCAATTTCAGTTTTATTGGCATAGGGTTAGAGTTTACCTATAGAAGCTCTTGGACCCTATGACCTAAGAATATTACAACCTAGGATTTGATACCAACTATGACAACCCAATCAAAATTACATTGGTTGTATCATTCAAACACACTTAAAGGTTGGTTAAACTAGGAAGGTAGCTGACAAGGGTAAAAAAATTTCATTTTCATGGTTTATTTTTGCACCGTTTTTGTATCAGTACATAGCATGAAAATCCACTTTTGATATTTTGACCACTACAAATGACCTTCGAAGTGGATGAGATTGATCGCATCTCGTAGAAAGGCGCTATTTAGTGATTCTCTCCATATCACTCATTGTACTGGTGCATATAGAACCATAATACGGGTTATCCTCTAGGGCCCATAATACCTAGAGTGGGACGCATAACTCCCATCCTTACATGTTTAATTATGACCCTAAATATAACTTATATGTTGTTAAACATCTAAGGGTTTTAGTGTAAATGAATGTTGTGGTGCTTAACCAATGACCACAACATCTAGATTAAAATCTAGCATTGGGGCAATTAAGATTATGCTATTCACCTGGATCTTCAATGTTGACAACTTGAGGGTTTTGAAAATACAGTGATACGTCCCACTTCATATCACTAAGGAATCTTCTTGGATTTTATAGTTCTAACAATTTCATCTTGAAGTCTTGGATCTAGCAATCTCTTCTTGAGGTCATAGTTCTCCCACCAAGATTCCTTATTTTTCAATCCCACATAAGGTCCACCATCGTATTGCTTGTATAACCCAGAGGAAACATACCATACCACTGCTCGTTACTTGTTTTGACTTGTTTTTCAGAAAGCAACCATTTCACAAATCACATTGGTTGCATACACGCAAATCCAACGATATCGAGTGTATCAAGTTTAAGAGATAAGCTTTTATTATCATCCTCATCAATGATTTTGGCTTAAATATTGTCCTAATATTTCAAGGCTTTCCTAATATCCTACGGAAGAGTTCTAATCCAAGGATTAAACTTAATCATGAAACACTAAATTTTTATTTTATACCACTTTAGGTTACCATACTTCATTCATATGAAAATTTCTTAAATAATCAAACGAGACTTAACTTAAGTTTTAAATAAGAAGGCTATAACATAATGGATAATGATATAGAATTTAAATTTTTTGAGATAATATAGAGAACTAATACTAACTACTACCCCAATATCTTTAAAATTACTCTATTTTTTTTAAATAAGATGAAATTTGAAGTGAACAGTCTACACTAATAATCCCTTTCATTATAATTTCATGGAAGAGTATGAAATTTTTTAATGAACAATCCTAAAATTAAAAGTCTCCTAAAAAGAATTCAAACATTCAATAAATGCTTCGTACCTATCATTATAAATTTAAAGGAGATTTTCGATTAACTAATAAATTCAATGCTTATTTTTGTGCCATGTTAAACTTAAAACATTCTATGATTCAAAATAAAATACCCTATTTAGCGAGATGTATTTTAATCAAAACGAAATACATTAGATTTCACATTTTACAAAGTGGATATAAGTTCTCAATTCTTATTGTAATCCAATAATATGTACTAATTAATCTTAAGGAAAGTCAATCAAATATCAATTCATTTAAGGAAAATATTAACTAATCTAAAGAAATTCAAATATCAATTATCAAATATATCACCATGTATATTTTAAAGAAAATAAAGGTAATTATTCCTTTCTTCAATACTTTTACTCATATTTTCCATTTACTTAAGATGAAGGATGCATCCCTAATATATCATGGATTCTAGTTTAGGTTCATTTTTAAATAATCAGTATTCATCCCTCCTTAGTCTTAAATAATTCATTATTTGTTCCCAAAAAAGCATAACTCAAATAACCATTATTTAGCCTCAATAAAATAATTATTATTCAGTCGAAAAGCATAACTCAAATAAGAATTATTCATTTCTTTTTTCTTTAACAATTATCTAGCCTTAATTAAATATTTAGTATTCATTCCTAGGAGGTGGTAGTGCACTCGAAATAATGAAGTATCTACAATCATTACTACGACCCGCATCAAAGTAATCTAATAAAATACTCTTAATATTCATTTCAACTTTTGCCTACTTAATATCTAATAAATAGATGAAGATATATACGCTAAATGGTGGAGTAACCTAATCAACTTATTAAATAAGTAAGTTTCTCGCAATTCAAGAAATATCATAACTATTGTTTAGGGAAAGACTACCTAATTATTACGTCAAGAGTAGCGATGCTCTTTGAGAAGAGAGACAATGAATAGAGTGATTGCGAACTTTGAAATATAATCATGCAAAATGTGTTAATTGTTAATCTTCAAATGGATTCACAAGCAATCAAGATGCATATAATTAATTAAATCCCTTAAATGTTTTTTAGTCACAAATTCTTTAAGTAAAGCCTTCGTTCCATAACATGCACAACAAATCTGCAGTCCCCAAGGCAAGTATTAACAACACAAAGCACATTATGATTGCGATGAAGTACTGAAATGAAGGAAGGAATCCATACTTGGTAATGACCACTCCTCGATAATTATACACTTGAAGCTCATATAGTAAGTGTAAATTTAGATATTTTGCTGAAAAAAAGAGTTTAAACTGGTTTGCTATATAGATTAGACTAGGGCAATTTAAATGCAGTCCTTAGGCAAATTTTTATCCATACAACTTATACAACCAAACAAGGAGGTTTGAAAGCATATTCTAAACATTGTTTCAATAGTTTGTTCAAATATTTTCAATATTTACAATACAATAACCTAAATTTATATAACACATAAAACACAAGTTATCAAAGTATAAATACATATTGCTAGCAACTTAAATCTGCAAAATACGATAATGAAACCCTTTAGATGTGACATAGAAGCATTTATAAGGATATTTCAAAATAAATTTATTCCAAGATTACTTATTGTAACATCCCCTCTATCCGGTTAAATATGTGCTTGAAGAATATGAGACTGCTAAAGATGTTTGTGAGTGCAAGTGCAGGTTTTCACTCCTTGGAAAGCAAGTCGGACAAGGATATTACCCACCCCTAGAGGAGATAGTGGTTGTAGGCATCATGTAAGGTGGGATATGATGTTGTGCTTTATGCACCATAGCCTGTGGGTACATGGAAGCCTATTGTAGGAAATTCATATAGATCATGTTGCCTGCAAAATACATTATATTAATATCATGCATATACGCATATTGCTTGTTGTTTGAAGAAATTATGTTAGAAAAAAATATTCATATTGACAAAATATATATAATAAGTTTTTAATTATATATAAATATAAAAAATAATAAATAATAAAAATAAAAAAAAATAACAAATAACCAAAATTAAAATTAAATGGGGATAAAGTGAAGGACCCATAAAATTAAAAATAAATTTAAAAATAACATTTCATGTTCAATATGTTTCCTTTATCAAACAAGCAAAGATACTTCCAACTGGAAGCCAACTATGTAATATTTTGCATGATCTTCCTCTATGTGTCATCAAAAAAATCCACTCTTAAGCTATAAAACAAAGAATAAAATTCGAAGGATTCCGAGAAAAATTCCTTGAGTTGTGTGTGAATTATCAATTTTATTATGGGCAACTGTTTGTGGATAGCACTGCAAAAATTTGGCAATTAGTTGGTAGTCTTCGATAGACTAAAACCAGGTTGGCCTTCAAATTTTGTATCGGTCTTTGTTTGAAATGATGTGTGGTCTAAAAACTTGGAATATCTTATATGCTATTATGTTAGGTTTATAACGTGAACAGTTGTCATTGTGCACTTTACCAGTAATATATGATTAGTACCAATTAATTACTGGAAATATTGGTTGATATTTGTGAACATAAATCATAGAAATATATGATATAAAAGTATGATTTTGTGTGCATTTTATGTAAAATTTTGGTGTCGATGAAGCATGTTTGTGGTTAGATTTTTTTTCATCTGCATGTTGCATTAGTTAATTTAAGTATATGCATATCATTACATGGCTATGCTGATCCAAAAGCTTACAATCATAAATATCTCTGCTATGGCAAGGAAGAAAAATGTGCCTAGAGAGACCCTAGCCACTTCGGTTTTGCAGAACTCTATCATTAAGAGTTGAGGTTCAAGTTACGCTATCATGGTGAAACATATGCAGTCGCTGCAAATTTAGGAATTGGAATTCTGTGTTAAGATTTTACCATCATAGTGCTTCACTGACAGCGAGTAGAAAATAGACTTGGAGGTCTCTGAAATAGTTATTTGTATGCTTTATTTTAGATATATAAAGTTTGGTCATCTTTGTTAAGTTGTTGATATTGATGGATATGAATTTGGTGATCTTGTCGTATACTTTAGTTCAATGGAAGTTGTTGAGTTTAGAGATTTAACATGTATTCTACTGTTTGGTAAAAGTGAGAATGAATTATTATAAAACTTATCTCATCTATTTAAACATTGGTTTTTTACTTGAATCCATGTAATATTCTAATTTGAAAGAGAAATATTCCTGAAAATGAGTATGTATGATGTTTTGGAAGTTCATAAAAAGTCACCGAAGTATTTTTCTAAGAATATATGTTGTTTTATAATCCATGTTGTCTATTGATTATTAGAATATTTTTGAATAAGACACTTTTATTTAAAACAAGCTTCAGGAGATAGAACCAAATGTTAACAGATTATATTTAGTGGTTTTGCCTTTGAAAAAGCATAGAGTCTTGAGATTAAAATTTCCTTAAGATGTAAGCATTTAATTCTACTGAACACCATCTAAATATTTTGCCAATCTCGAGATTTAAGGCTTCGTTTTTTTCTAGAAACCAAACTTCTAACACCGCATCTTCATTCCCCATTGTTGTCTAAAATAAACCAGCAACAATATTTGATTATCGGATATGAAAATATTTTTAGGTTTAATTATAAAATAGGTCTTAAATACCTTTCATACCACTTTCCTGATTTACTTTCTTCATATTAATTTGATTTCTTTTTATAGAATCGCATGCATGGTTTTCTTGTCGATCCCCTAAGAAAGGCATCTCGGTAACATTATAGATTTTGAAACTTTAATTAGCAAGATGAGTAGGTAAACACTCATTCTCATATGAGTCTTTCTAATTGGTTTAAGACTTTTTCCATGTTGATAAAATATAATATATGGTTATGTTATTTTCTAAAATTGTAATAGCTTTTAGCCAAACGCTTAAGTGAAGGTTTATTCTGCTCTTTGCCGAAAAATAAAAATGGTTTAAATTGGTTTTTATTACGTATCTATTTTCTGCAAGTAGTGTAACTATTTAATTGTTGAAGGTTAACTCTTTATTAATAACTTAAATAGTCAACCCCAAGACTAGAGCTATTAGTTTTAATTTTTTTCTTCAAATAAGTCATGAAATAATAATTTTAGTAAAATAGACTGTGAATGTTATAGCCATACAATAATTTTTGTGAAGTGGGAGTTTATATATATAATGTGTATAATATTTAGGCTTGTAAATAATAGCATAGATTAAAATCCACTGATAAAGTTTATGTTTATGTCTTTACTATAAACTATGTTCAAATTAGGTCTTTCTTATAGATTGTGCTCAAAAGCGAAATATTTATTTAAATTTAGTTGAAGTATTAGAGTATACTTTTTATTAAGTTTGATTTAGATAGAATATTAAATCCTCTTTACTTGAAATAGCCCCTTGCTTATAGATAGAAGTTATTTTTGCATAACATATTATATTAAATAATGGAAACGGGTATAATTTACTTAATTTGCTATTAAAATTCAAAATAGAAAATGAGATTCCTTTAAGAATAAATGAAATTGGGTTAAAATTTAGGATGCTAAAAGTGAGTTTCTCTAGAACCAAAGTAGCTGAAGCCAAAAACAACTTAACCCCACTGAGAAAGGGTACAAAAATAATAAGCTTTTGAGTAGAGAAGCTTATAAATATTGTTTCCTTCGATAAGGAAGAGCAATAACTCAACTCCTATAGTTCACGTGAGGTGGCTATTGTGATTTGGGGATAACCTTTCTCAAGCAAAAAAATAAGGGTCAAAGGACCTTATGCCATGGAGAGTAATGAACGACGGTATGGGATGTTGTTCTAGGTTATCGTACAAGGTATTACTATGAGGATTCTCATGAACATTATCCCATTGTGGAATATCCAACAGTAACCTGAGCCTAGGGAGTAGGTCTTTAGGGTTGGAAGGTCCAATGATAGATGGTATGGGATGTCTTATCATAAACTAGGTTGTGAACATAGAAATTTGGATCCAAAGCTAGAGTAGTGGCAGACCCTGGTAGCTTCCATAGAATGATGGACTGATATCAAGCACCAGGCATAACTATGCTAACTCTAGCATGGGCTTAAAAGCTTAATCATGAACCAGGAAAAAGAAAAGGTCAGTGGACCAATGTCCTCCATGCTATGATATGGGGAAAATAATGCATCCACCCTTCTAGGAGTTATGGTCCTTGGAAGGACAACCCCTTGTCGAGAACCTAGAACTTAAGATAGGAGAAGGTAGGTCTCACAAATGGCAACAACTTATGGGATTTAGCCAATATCGAGCACTCGTGATTCTATCTGCAGTGGTCTTGTATCTCGAAGTGTAAAATTTTATGCCTATGTACTAATATAAGGTTGAGTGTGCACATGTCAGTTTGTGACTTTGTCTTAAAAATAATCAAAATTTTAAATTTGAGATTTTGACTACTAGGTGAGTAGACTTGGGTTGTTACACTTATGAAGGAAACCAACGTCAACATAGCTAGTAATGACACTATAATTAATGATTATAGAAAATAAGTATGTTTACACAGTTATTCCAACTAGACTCGACAATATAAAATAAAATAAAATATACACAACATAACTCTCATGTGAGTTTACTTCTTCCACACCATGCACATTGATAAAGTGCATCAAAGTTTATATAGACTTAGGTCAGTTGTGGCTTAGGTAAAAATATAATGAAGTACCTTATGTTTGTGGCACATGAACTCTCTTGCACATATTGAGTGCTGGATAACTGCACTTCCTGAAAACACAAAAAAATTGTCACCATGATCCTTAATCTTCTTAGAGTAGGATCAAATGGCTCATCCTAATGTGTGAGTTTGAGAATGAAATGCAATGACTATATGCAGACTAATTCTCAACAATACAAAATACACCAATTCAACGCAATGATCAAAGTGTCATAACCAAGCAATTAAATTATGCACAAGTTAACAAAAGTGAACATAATACATATCGCACCCATCTATTCCAAATACATACTGCGCACACAACCAGCCATCTAATCATCAAAGAGTATAGCCATGCAATTGTCAAAGTATCACATCCAAGAAAATAAATTGTGCATAAGTTAACAAAAGTTCACATAATGCATCTCACACCCATCTATTCCAATTATATACTACATATAACCAGCCATATAATCATGCAGTCATCAAAGTATTAACGTCAAGCAATTAAAATGTGCACAAGTTAACAAAAGTGAATATAATTCATCTCACACCCATCTATTCCAAATACATACTATGCACACAACCAACCATCTAATCATCAAGGAGTATAGCCTTAAGGTATGGAATAAACAAAACATAGAGCATGCAATGATCATATTTTGGTTCATTATTCTAGTTCAATAATTGTGATCGTTCTTAATTTTATTATCAATCCATAACTCTCATAGGTGGAAGTACAAGTTTCCTAAATATGGGTAGTATATCACAAGTTTAACACTTCATAAATTTGAATATGGGTAGTAAATCATAAGTTTTACACTTTACATTTCAAGCTAAGGATTCTACTTAATTCAAAGTCCTTATTCATTTAAATTCTAGAGAATTCTATCTATGAATTTACTTATAACAAGCATTAAACATTCATTTTCTAACTAGCTTTAGACAAATAGGTATGACCTGTAATTCACGTTCCACCTTCATCAACTTCTCCTTTTCCTCTACCATCCCCCCATACTCTGAATACACATAAAGCATACACAAGAATTCTTAAGCAAGGATACCCTGACCTTCTCAACTACCCATTTTATAGACTAAAAGTAGAATGAGGTGGCCACTTATCAACGCGCGAAGCTGCCAGGTGGCTTACAAATTTTAAATCCATGTTTTGTTTGTATTGAAGGAGGTTTTCACCGTGCCATACCAATGCTTTTACAATCTCATAAAAATTAGATTATTTATTTTACTATTATTTAATTACTTTATATTTCTTATACAAGTCAGATAGTATTTTATCTATTTCGTATATATATATATATATATATATAGATATTCATATTAAAAGATAGTTTATTTTATCAGTTTATTATTATTAATTTTTTATATACAAAGGTTATAATATGACATAGTATTTCTTTTTCTTAAATAATGTTATAATAATTTAGGTTTTTGAAATAAAGAATAAACAACATATAAAAAAAATATTCAAAAATTCAATACATGCATTTATGATGCAAGCACCCACAAATGCACCTATATAAAATGCAATTGAGCCATTGGTTAGAGTTTCACTAATAAGGATCTATTTTTTTCTTTCATCCTTATCTATGCGGATACCCCACCACCAATATTTCCATTTTTACCTTTCTAGGACCTGTACTTGCAAAAAAGAGACCATCAGTAGTACCATATCCCCAAAATAATGAAGCATAATAGCTAAAAAAAAACTTAACATTCACAAATTATAATATCTTAGTTGCTCATCAATTACAATAGCAATGTCATAAAATGTGTTTTTGGGGAGGATTGTTACATTCTCTTCCCCTATTTTCAAATATTGTCCTTTGTGTTTTTCAATTATATTTCAAAAAGATAAGGAAACTTGTTCTTTCATGGAATCTACATTGATTAATATTTATTTTTCTTAAATGCTTAGTACAGTAGGCAAGAAATCAGACTAGGCGAACTTCAATTGCAATAGGATCTACCATCTACAAGTTTGACACATTCCCAAACATGTGAAGGATCAACAATATATTTACAAAGCAGGGATATGTGAAATACATCATGTATCTTCGACATACTGGGTGGAAGGGCTACTTTATAGGCCATACGGCTGATCTTTAATATGATTTTAGAGGGTCAATGATTCTAGGATCAAGTTTTTTTTTTTTTGGATAAGTAACAGTGTATTTACAGCGGGTTTTTTTTTAAGGATCCCAAAACCTTAGTTACATAGGTAGCCATGGCTGAATTTGTGATTAAAAACCAGGGCTGCACCCATGGGCAACAAACCAAGGCCTAGGGCCCTGGTGCCTACAAAAATGGCAGACCAACTGTGACCAGAAAAACAAAATTTGGCCTGAGGCCACCAAAACATGAAAAAACCACAAAATAGCAAAGCCAATAACACAAAAAACTGCTCGTCGCCGCTCCGGGTAGCCCTGCAACCGGGCCTGGCCTGGACGGGGCCCGACCTGACAGATCAGCTCCTCTCCCTATCAGGGCCATCACCCAACCTACGACGGAGTTCGGCCAGGGCATTGGCCACTGAGGAAGCCGCTTTGGTAGAAGCGGTCAGGGAGCCAATCGTAATGTCAAGGAGGGCTCTGGTCGCCAAGTTTTGCATCTTGCTATCGGAGTCAGAGCTGACTTCGATGGCCTTCGAGGCCTCCACCTTGGCCTTCTTGGAGCTTCCAGTAGCCTTGCTACTGCCTAGGGCTAAGCCTTTGTGGATTGAGCTTGCACCAGGATTCGGGGCCCTGAGCCGAGGTTCTGCACTTCCAGGTGGTTCTGCGTCAGCTCTCGAGTGAGAGGGGCGTAGGGGCCAATCGTCATGACAAAGCAGAGGGGAGAGTCCCCTGACCACTAGGGGGCATGACAGTGCATCTTTGGGGCCCCGACTTAGGGTGGGCTAAGCGCCTGGGCCCTCATTGGTGCTAGAATTATCTTGAGATACTATTTGGACCAGAGCTTCAGGGAAGTTCGTGGTCCAGGTAGTGAAATCTTCTGTTGTGGTGGCTTGGTTGGCCATGAAATCAGCTGCCCTATTGCCTTCTCTGTACACATGCCGAAAGGCGTGGTAAGGGAGTCCTTGGAGGATGGTGAGGACTTCCTGAATGGAGTTGTGAATGTGCCAAGAGTTGTTTCCCGAGCTGCGGGTGGCTTTGATTATGACTTGGGAATCACCCTCGATGATGACTTTTGAGGATGACTCCTTGAGGGCGGTCAGCCCACTGAGGAGAGTTGTTGCTTCGATGAAGTTGTTGGTATGAATGCCAAGCGGAGCGACATACGCCACGATCAGGGCCCTATGATTGTCATGGATGACCCCGCCTGCTCCATAGGGCCCGGTATTTCCTTTAGAAGCTCCATCAAAGTTAAGTTTGACCCATCCGGGAGGGGGGTAGTCCACCTTGTCATAGAATGATGGGAGGGGGCGGGGGGGGACCGAGGGGGGAAGCTGGACTCCAAGGGAGGATAGGAGGGTGGACTCGCCCAGCCGCTGGGGTGCCTCGGTCAGAGGGATGGAGCGGGAGTTCTCAAGGGCGAAGGTAACCACCTTGGTCGCTACCCACTAGGGGGAGCGGGCCGAGGAGGAGAAGGCTCTGTTGTTGCACTCAAGCCAGAGCTGCCAAAGCAAGTGAGGAAGGCAGGAGCCCCAGAGGAAGTGGATGAAGGGGTGGGCGAAGGGGTTGGGCCACTGAGATAGGAGGTCAGATATGGAATTGGGGGCCACCCATTGAATAGAAAATTGGGAAAGGATGAGGCCCAGGACTTCAGAAGAGAAGGGGCATCTGAGAAAGAGGTGATTAGTGGACTCCCAGGCAGCACAACAAAGGAAGCATCTATTCGGGATCTGGAAGCCCCTCCTGATCAGGTTCTTGATGGTTAGGATCTTGTTTTGGACGGTCTCCCAAATGAAGTGGCTGATTTTGGGGATCAGCTTCTTGGCCCACACTTGATGGGCTGGGAATGGGGCCTCATCAGGGACTCTTTGGAGGTTGTAGGCAGATTTAACAAAAAATATGCCATTGGGAGTGTCGTGCCAAACACATCTGTCGTTCCCTCTAGAAGACGGGATAATTGTCACCTTAAGGAGGCACTGGAGCCTGGAAGCTTGGATCGGGTGCCTGGGATTCAGGATGGGTTTCCAAGTTACCCGTCCCTAGTTCTAGGAGAGATAGGCCGACACTTTGGGCCCTCTGTTCACCAGGCCCGGTTTGAGGACGAGGAGATCGTTGTCAGCAGTCAGGGCCTCATCTTGGATCCACCTATCTTCCCAGAAGTCGATCTTGGTTCTATCCTCGAGGATCCATCTGGTCCCTTTTTGAATGATGTCTTTGGTGGAAATCAAGGATTTCCAGAAGGCTGATCCATCTCTGGGTTGGGACTCACTGAGGAAGGGGTGGAGGTGGCAGTATTTCCTAAGCACGATACTGACCCACTCGTCAGGGGCATTGGTGAACACCTTCCAGGCATGCTTGGATAAGAGGGCCTTGTTCATGAGGGTCACCCACCTGAGCCCGATCCCTCCCTCACCTTTGGGGTGGCAGACCAGGGGCAAAGAAACCAGGGGAATCCTCTTCTTATCTTTGCTGCCCGACCACAGAAAGCGTTTCTGGATTTGTTCGATGTGAGCTGCAATGGAGGTCGAGATTCTGAAGACCGACATGAAATATACCAAAATGCTTTGAAGGACTACCGACAGGAGGGTGGCTCTGCTAGCCTGAGAGAGGAGGTGGCCTTTCCAGGGGGCCAACTTCCTCTAGATCCGATCCATCATCCCGCTCCATAGGGCCTTGGAGGATGCACCTATAAACAGGGGAAGCCCGAGGTAAGAGGAGGGAAGGGAATCAGGGGTACAACCCAGAATCCACCCAATTCTGATTTGCCTAGCTAGGGGGTGTGGATGAAGAAGATTTTGCTTTTCCAGAGGTTAATTTTTTGCCCGACCGCCTCCTCGTACAAGGTCAAGATGTGCTTGAGGGCCTTGGCTTGAGGGATCAAAGCTGAAGTGGCGAGGATGGTATCATCCATGAACTGATGATGGGACATAGGGGGTAGGCCCGACGTAGGCCTGATGCCCGAAATGAGTCCATGAGAAATAGCACTCGATATGGTTCATCCTAGGGCCTCAGCCAAGATGATGAAGAGGATCAGGGACAAGGGGTCACCTTGGTGGAGGCCTCTGGAACTGGGGAAGAACCCGACGGGGGATCCATTGATGAGGATAGAGAACCAAGGGGAGGACACACAGTTGCTGATGAGCCTGACCCAGGAGGGGTGGAACCCAAACTTGAGAAGGACCTTGGAAAGGAACTCCCAGTCAACTCTATCGAAGGCCTTGTTCATGTCCAGCTTGAGCAGAAAGGAGGCCTTTTTGGAAAGGAAGGCCGAGTGAATGGCCTCATGCATGATGATAACTCCGTCTGTGATCAATCTGCCTTTGATCGAGCTCCCCTGGTAGGGGGCAATGATCAGGGGAAGGATATCCTTGAGGCGGGAGGCCATGGATTTGGTCAGGATTTTGTATAAGACATTGCACAGGCTGATGGGGCAAAAATTAGAGAGGGATATGGCTGCCTGAGACTTAGGGATCAGGGCAATGAAGGTGGAGTTTATACCTCTAGGGATGGAGCTGGTAGTCTGGAGGTCCCGGATGGCTGTGCACACTTCTTGACCAATGATGTCCCAGAAGGATTAGAAGAAATAGGGGGGAAACCCATCCGGGCTTGGGGCCGCCTTGGCCTTCATGGAAAACATGGAAGCATGGATTTCAGAGTCAGACAGGGGCTGCAGGAGCATCTCGTTTGCCATGGCTGAAACTGAAGTTAGAATATGTTCCAGTAGGGAGTCTGCCACTTCTGGGGACATGGGAGGACTGTCGCCAAGGAGCTCCTGGAAGAAGTTGGTGGCTTCATTCCGAATGTCCTCTTCATCCTTGATAATTCTGTCATCACTGCTCACCAACTCGGTAATTCTATTAGAGCCCCTATTTTTGAGAGTCGACGTGTGGAAGAACTTAGTATTAGCATCACCATCTTGGAGCCATAGGGCTCTCGACTTCTATCTCCAAAATGTTTCTTCCCTAGCCAGGATGTTATGGTACTCGTTGAGGGCTAAGCATTCCTCTTCCCTGATCCCCGGGTCTTGGGAGCCCGCCTGGAACCTGAGCTCGAGGTCTTCAAGTTTTTTCTTAACTGTAGCTTTATTTTCAAAGATGTCACCAAAAACCTCTCTATTCCATACCTTGAGTTGCTCTTTGAGGCATCTCAATTTGTGGTAGACTTGCTCAGTGGGGCACCCAGGGACTAGGGGAGCCCACCAGTAGCCAACTTGGGCCCTAAAATTGGGATGATGCAGCCACATGGACTCGAACCGAAAGGGTCGCTTGGGGGAGGAGCGATGGTCAGTTTCGAGGAGGAGGGGGCTGTGGTCAGACCCAATTTTAGGGAGGGCCAAAAAGGTTGCATCAACAAATAGGGGAATGGCTTCCTTAGATAGGAACACTTTGTCCAACCTGACCTGGATATGGCTTGCTCTCGCTCTTATGTTTGACCAGGTGAACCTGGCTCCTTTTAGGCTGACGTCCATGAGCTCGTTGAGGTCGGTGAAGGCTCCAAAGTCCTCCATGCTTTTTGCTGGAGCCATTGAGCCCCCACTTTTGTCAAAAATTAAAAGGGGACTGTTGAAGTCCCCTACCAAGATCCAGGGAAGGGGTGGAAAAGGCTTCTCTCATCGAGCTGATTTCCTTCCATAGGGCAGCCTTCTCAATCGGGTTGTTAGGAGCGTAGACATTAGACAGGATCCACGAACGCCTTGACTTCACACAATGGACCAGAATGTTGATTATTCTGGGAGAAGATGATATGAGCCTCCCCTCGTAAGACCGAGGATCCCACATGCATAGCAGGCCCCCGACTGTGCCAGCCGTAGGGGTAGACAGGGACTCGCAGTTGCACCAAGTAGCTTGGGTGACCCTCTGGGTAGCTGCTTCATCTATTTTGGTCTCCTGGAGGAGGAGGAAGGATGGGCGGTGATCCTTGCGTAGTTGTCTAAGGATCCTTTTCTTGGGGGCACCATTGAGCCCCCTAACATTCCAGGTGATGAGCTTCATTTGACACCCTTGTGGGGTCGCTTGCCCCCCTTCTCGAGCTGAGCGAGGGGTTTGGGTCGAAGGGCGTCTATTTTGGAGAGGCTCATGGCAACGTCAAAGAGGGTTTCCTGGGAGCCATTGGCTATATCATCTTCAGTGATCCTTGCTCGCTGGTCACCTAGGGTGGGCCGGCCTCTCTTGAGTTTGCTACCAAATTTTGTGGCGAAATTCCTACTTCGGGTCATCTTGGGGCTGATTTCATCGGGTCCAGATGGAGAACTGCCCTCAACCTCTTTGTCAGACCTCTCAAAACTACATTCTAATGGGGGGAGGCCAGCAGGGACCACCGGGAGGGCCGGGAGTGGGTCGAAGGGGGGATAGCGGGGGTGGGGGGAGGAGGAAACCCTGACAGAGGAAGACGGGAAGGTGGGGGCCGATGGGGAGGAGAGCCCGGGCGGCTCACAGGGCTGGGAGGGGGCACAAATAGGGGCCTATAGGGAGGGATTCACATCGGGAGAGGGGGGAAAACCTAGGATCGGGGCCTCGAAAGAAGACCCAGGGAAGGGTGCAGGGGAAGGGGAAACCTGGGAAAGACCATCCTTCGGGCCAAGGCCCACTTGGGATTCCTTTGGGACAGAAGGGGGAGCCTCCTTGGTGGTCCAAGCCTAGGATCTGTGGTCATCATGATGGGGCCCTCGGGAGGGAGCCCGATCTGGTCGGGAAGGGAGTTTGGGGAGAGGGCCATCAGCCTTCTTGGATATAGGGCATTGATGGGGGAGGTGTCCCTGAGTGCAGCAGAGAGGGCAGAAGGTAGGCTTGTTTTTGTAGATCAGAGTTTGGCACCAAAAGAAGGACCCAGAGGAGATGGTCACAGAAGAGGGGAGTTTAGATTCTAGATTTGCATTGACGCAAAATCTGGCATGGACCATTCGGGAGCCTACCTTGGTAGCGGGGTCGAAGGCCACCAGCTCCTTGATCGACTGGGCAATAAGCCTAAGGAAATATTCATGCCACAAGTGGAAGGGAAGCTCAAGGAGCCGAACCCAGACTAGGGTAAAGTTGATACTTTGGGTGCTAGGGTGGAAGTCAGCTCCATATCACCTGAGGAAGAGGCTTTTGCATCCCAGAAACTAGGGCCCGCCCGATAGGATCTTTTTAGTGTCATCATTGTTATTTAATTTGATGATGAAGAATCCCTTGGTGAGGGCCACCAACTGAATATGTCCAAAAACTTTCCATTTGGAAGCCACCCATATGTGGACGGTCTCCATGTCCGGTCACCCTCCCAGGAACTTCCCAACCAGGGAGGCAGAGGATCCAGCGACAAAGGAGGAGTAGACCTCCTCTTGAATAGAAATGTGGGTGCCCTCGAGGGAAAGCCCTAAACCTAGGGCCCAAGGCTGGGCCCTAGTACTAGCCAAGATCTATTGATAGGAGGGTTTGGGCCCACCCGAGGTAGAACCCTGCCCAGGATCTGGAGGCTTTTTCCCTAGGCCTATGCTTGCATCGAGGCAGGGAAGAGGTCCTAGGCCCAAGATGTCATCCCCACCCTGGCCACCATTCTGCTCAGCCTCTGAGCCCTCCTCTGGGCCCGGGTCCAGGCCCCGACGTGCCCGACCCCGATCCTGATCCAGCGCTCGCCCTGGAACTTACGCCAGCATCTGAACCTATTCCCAGTCCCGCTCCCGCTCCCGCTCCTATTCCTGCTCTAGCTCTCGCCATCGTTACTTTTTTGTTATTGTGTAATATTGTTCTAGGATCAAGTTTTTTGATTTGATAAAGCTTTTAGGTTTTATTTTAAGGTCTTTTTCTCAAGTTAGCATAACTCTTTTGTCAAATCATGGCTTCTTTGAGTTTTTGGCAAGTTGTTTTAATTGTTCCTCTAGGTGCCATTTAATGATTCTATCCATATCACCATTGGACTGGTGCATCTAGAATCACAACATAAAATGCTCTTGATGATCCTTTTAAGTCTTCAAAACTTCTCTTCGAATTTAATTTGGTGAATTATCCCAAGTTATATGCTTTTAACAATATTTGGTTTGATCCTTCCCGATCTTCCAATATTCCTCTTTGCATAGTAACTTGATAAAATGTAAGTGACCTTCTGATCAATAAAGTATGTCTAGAACTGGTCAACCCTCTTTGGTTGGCTATTTAGTATCCAATACCTTTTTCTGAAGTGATAAATTTAGGGAATTCATATAATCATAAGTCTTTTAAAAAATTTGCTACTAATATTCGGTGCATCCTTGATAATGAAGTCCTTTCCCTTGTTTGGGTTTTAACTTAACCCATGCTCGACATCTATTGCAATAGCTATCACCCTGTTACTGATATTTGAACCTATCAATCAAGTCCATGTGATACCTGGACATAGCAATTATGTGATTTATTTGCCTTAAGGCATCAACTATCTTATTCTCTTTATCTCTTAATGTAGTCAAATCCAACATTATATTTGGCTAGGAATTCCACCCTCCATCATTCAAAAGGGTTTCCTAACAAAAAATATCTTTGGATCTTAAGGGCATGTACCACAATTGCTAACTCCAATTCATGAGTAGGAAAGTTGACCTCATGCTCTTTAAGCCTCTAAGACTTGTAAGCTATGATTACTCTATTTTTTAGCCAAAAAATTTCTCCCAAGATTTCAGTAGAAGCATCAGTGATAACCCAATTAAAAACACACTTAAAGATTGGTTAAAATGGTAAGGTAACTAACCAGGGTAATTTTTTTTCATTTTCAAGGTTTAGTTTTGCACCCTTTTTGTATCAATATAAACTATAAACCTTCCAGGTGATCAAAAAATTTCAAAAATAAGGTAGTTATTTTCCTTGAGAGTTTCAAAAAATGTTCTTAATTTTGTGAGTTATCTATAAATATTGGAAATTTCTTGTAAATTTTTTATCCTCTTCATATTTATTTTGATCACGTAAAATTTTCCATGTCTTTTAATTGCCTTTGAGATAATAGATGTGGTCGAGAAGTACCCCTATCATAGTGGATCAATGGATCCTTGTCTACTGATTGGATCCTTCTAAAAACTCTAGCAATCAATGCAGGCCTTGTGCTCTTTTTAACCAATCTATTCCAAGAATGATATCAAATGAGCGTAAGGGGGCTACATACAAATGTCATTTGGATCTTCCATTAGGTAGGAAGATGTGGGCATTGGTTGAAATAAAAGGTTTACCCCAACCCATACTTAGCCTTCCACCCATTGGCCAAAAATCTTGGTCTTACCGGTATATCCTGGCTAATTAAATAATTAAAACTATTGTTGCTCCTCTGTCACTTAGAATATAACTTACATTTTATAGTATAATAATATCAAGATTTGAATCTCAAATTGTAGCTTGTCCTTTCAGTCCTAAATTTCCAATTATGACTGGTTCATGTAGACTGGTATTTCTAGTTGCCCCATAAGGTAAATTTTTTGTTGTTTTTCTTTGGTCCATTCTTAAAGGATACTTTTTGGCATAATGCAGTTCTTCATAGATGAAGCAACACATCCTCAGTGCTTGAGGCTTTCCTTTCTTATCTTAATTAATACTCACTTTATGATCTACCTCTTTTACCTTTTGAGGAAGGGGTTTTAGATTTTTGTTGTTACTAGTTCTTTTGCTTATGGATATTATTCTTGGCCTTTCCTTGTTTTTCTTGCCTTTAATTTTTTGATTGATAGAAACTTCCATTATTTTTTGTTGTTGCTTCATTTTATCTGTTAGTATCTTAATTATCAATATGAGTTATTCCATATGCCCCTAGAACAATTTAACTATGGATGCAAGCTCATCTATTTCTCTTGTTTACGAAAGAGCTATGTCAATTTCAGTGTTCTTAGCATAGGGTTAAATTTTACCTATAGAAGCTCTTGGGTCCTATGACCTAGGAATATTACAACCTAGGCTCTAATACCAACTATGACAACCCAATAAAAAAGACATCAGTTGTATCATTCAAACACACTTAAAGGTTGGTTAAACTAGGAAGGTAGCTAACAAGGGTAGTATTTTTCATTTTCAAGGTTTAGTTTTACACCCTTTTTGTATCAATCAGTAGCATGAAAAACCACTTTTAAGATTTTGATCACTATAGATGGCCTCCCAAGTGGACGATACTAGTTGGTTCCAATAGAAAGGTGCCATTTAGTGTTTCTCTCCATATCACTCGTTGTATTATGCATCCAAAACCACGACATGGGTTATCCTCTAGGATCCATAACATCTATAGGGGGATGCATAACTCCCATCCTTACATGTTTAATGATGATCCTGAATATAACTCATATGTTGTTAATCATATAAGGGTTTTAGCGTAAATGAATTTTGTGGTGCTTAACTGGTGATCGCAACATCTAGATTAAAATCTAGCACTGGGGAATTATGACATTCACCTAGATCTTCAACATTGACAACTTGAGGGTTTTACAAATACAATGATATGTCCCATTTCATATCACTAAGGAATCTTATCTTGGAGTTTACAGTTCTAACAGTTTCATCTTGAAGTCTTGGATCTAGCAATCTCCTCTTGAGGTCACAGTTCTCCCACCAAGATTCCTTATTTGTTAATCCCACACAAGGTCCACCACTGTACTGCTTGTACAAAATCCTGGAGGAAATATCCCATATCACCCCTCATTACTTGTTCTAACTTGTTTATCATAAAGTGATCATTTCATGAATCACATTGGTTGCTTACACACAAATCCAATGGTATCAGGTGTATCAAGGTTTAGTGAGTTTAAGAGACAAGGTTTTCTTATTATCCTTATTGATGATTTTGGCTTAAATATTATCCTAAGATTTCAAGGATTTCCTAATATCCTAGGAAATAGTTCTAATCCAATGATTATACTTAATCATGAAACACTAACTTTTAATTTTGTAACAATTTAGTTTACCATACTTCATTCATATTAATAGTTCTTAAATAATGAAACGAGACTTAACTTAAGTTCTAAATAAGAAGGCTATAACATAGTGAATAATGATATAGAATTTAAAATTCTCAAGATAATATAGAGAACTATTACTAACTACTACCCTAGTATCTCTTAAAAGTACTCATTTAAAAAAAAAATCAAAGTCAACAATAAACTAATAATCTCTTTCATTATAATGTCGTGGAAGAGTACAAAAATTTTCAATGAACAGTCCTAAAATTAAAAGTCTCCTAAAAAGAATTCAAACATTCAATAAATGCTTTAGACTTATCATTCTAAACTTAAAGGAGATTTTTGATTAACCAATAAAATCAATTCTTAATTTTATACCCCGTTAAACTTAAAATATTCTATGATTCAAAATAAAATACCCTATTTAGCAATAAGATACATTAGATTTTACATTTTACAAAGTGGATATAAGTTCTCAATCCTTATTGTAATCCAAAAATACTTACTAATTAATCTTAAGGAAAGTCAGTTAAATATCAATTCATCTAAGGAAAAAATTAACTAATTTAAAGAAAGTCAAATATCAATTATAAAATAATATCACCACGTATCTTTTAAAGAAAATAAATGTAATTATTCCTTTCCTAAATGCTTTTACTCATCTTTTCCATTTGCTAAAGATAAAGGATGCATCTCTAATATATCATGGATTCTAGTTTAGCCTCATTTTTAAATAATCAATATTCATCCCTCCTTAGCCTTAATTAAATAATTCATTACTCGCTCCTGAAAAAAGCATAACTCAAATAACTATTATTAGCCTCAAATAAATAATTATTATTCAATTGAAAAGCATAACTCAAACAAACATTATTCATTTATTTTTTTCTTTAACCATTATTTTACCTTAATTAAAAATTTATTATTAATTCCTAGGAGGCGGTAGTGCACTTGAAACAATGAAGTGTCTACAATAATTACCGTGACCCAAATCAAAATAAACTAATAAAATAATATTAATATTCTTTTCAACTTTTGCCTACTTAATCTCTAGTAAACAGATGAAGGTATATACGTTAAACGGTGGAGTAACCTAATCAACTTCATTAAATAAGTAAGTTTCTCACAATTCGAGAAAGATCTTAGTTGTTATTTGTGGAAAGACTACCTAATTATTACTCTGGAAGTAGCGATGCCCTTTGAGAAGAGAGACAATGAATAGAGTAATTGTGAAATTCTAAAGATAATCATGCAAAATGTGTTAATTATGTATCTTCTCATGGATTCACAAGCAAGCAAGATGCACAAAATTAATTAAAGCGATTAAACACTTTTTTAGTCATAGATTATTTAAGGAAAGCCTTTGTTCCATAATACGCACAACAAATCTGTAGTCCCCAAGGCAAGTATTAACAACACAAGGCACAGTATGATTGTGGTGAAGTCTTGAGATGAAGGAAGGAAACCATACTTAGCCATGACCACTCCTCAGTAATTATATACTTGACGCTCATATAATAAGTGTGAATGTGGCTATTTTGCTGAAAAAATTGTGTAAATTGATTCACGATTATTAGACTAGGGTAATTTAAACACGGTCCTTAGGCAAAAGTTTATCCATATAACTTATACAAGCAAACAAGGAGGTTCGAAAACATATTTCTAAACATATTTTCAAGAGTTTGTTCAAATATTTTCAATATTTGCAATATAGTAGCCTAAATTGATATAACACATAAAATACAAGCTATCAAAATATAAATACATAATACTGGCAGCTTAAATATGCAAAATGCAAAAATAAAACCTTTCAGATGCAGCACATAAGTGTTTCTAAGAAGAAGATTTCAAAATAAATTCATTTCCAGATTACTTATGAGGCACACCAACGTCAACATAGCTGGTAATGATGCTAAAACCAATGATTACAGATAATAAGGATGTTTACACAATTATTTTAGCTAGACTTGGTAATATAAAATAAAATAAAATATACACAACACATATCCCCTACGAGTTTACTTATTCCACAACATTCACATTGATAGAGTGCATCAAATTTTATATAAACTCGGGTCAACTGTGGCTTAGGTAAGAATAAAATGAAGTACGTTATATCTGCAACATAGGAACACCCTTGCACACCTTGGGCACTGGATAATTACACTTCTCGATAATGCAAAAAATTGATCATTGTGATCCTTAATCTTCTCAGAGCAAGATCAGATGGTTCATCCTAAGGTGTAAACTCAAGAATGAAATGCATTGACTATATGAAGACTAATTTTCAACAATATTTGATATAGAAACTATTAATGATATGCCTCCTCCCCGTAACTTCATCGCTTCATAGCCCAGTTAGCTAATAGGTGTCAACCCTTTCTTAAGCTTCTTAAGAAATATGTAGTGTTCAAATGGGATATTGAGCATCAAAGATATTTTGATGAACTCAATAACTATCTCACCTTCCCACCTATCCTTGTTCTCCTTAAAAGTGAAAGTGGCACAAATATAGTTGTGCTCTCTCCTCCCTGAAGATCATGAGGCATTGAAGTGGATCATGCTAATATAGAAACTTTAGTGATATGACTCCTCCCCATAATTTCATCAGTTCATAGCCCAATTAGTTGATAGGTGTCAACCCTTTTTTAAGCTTCTTAAGAAATATATAGTGTTCAAGTGGGATATTGAGCATAAAAGAGGTTTTGATGAACTCAATAACTATCTCACTTCCCCACCTATCCTTGTTCTCCCTAGGACAAATAAGAATTTTATGTTTTACATAGCAACCACAACCCATGCTTTTGGGCCATGCTTGCTCAAAATTATGATCAAAACAAAGAGTGAGCCATCTACTATATCATTAGAACCTTGGCTAGCTATGAAACCTACTACACCCCCTTAGAGAAGCTTTTCCTTATTGTAGTGTTTGCTTCTCAAAATTTGAGACACTACATGCTTAGCCATAAGACATTGGTAGTTGTGAAGTTTGATTTTCTCAGCTACTTAATATCGAAGCCCCACCTCTCAAGTCGAGCCACCAAGTGGGTTCTATCCCTTAATGATTTTGACTTAACCTTTATAGGTCATAAGGCTATAAAAGGTCAGGTGATTATTGACCAGCTAGTCAATGCTCCCCTAGAATCCACCCATCCCTTAGTCGTCAAGTTTCTTGATGAGTGCCTTAGCTTAGAAGTAGAAGAACCTGAGTCTTGTACTTTATTTTTTGATGGAGCTCGATGCTTGAAGGGTTTTGGTTCTAGAATTATTCTATATAAAATAGCTCATCCCCCTTTCCTTCAAGATTTGCTTCTCTTGCATTAACACTACAAAGTTTGAAGCTTTGATCCTTGGTCTTAGAGCCTCCTTAGTTGTAAAAGTTAGAGTCTTGTCCATATTTGGTGACTCTCAACTTGTGGTTAATCATATCAATATTTTTTATCAAAACGTAAATGATAAGTTGAAACCTTACAAAGACATTATCACCAAGATCTTGTCTGCTTTTGATAGGGTGACCATAGAGTCTATCCTAGATCCTCTAACCACCATGTAGATGTCATGGTCACTACTACATCCCTGATACCCTTGGAGTTAGAAGATGATCAAGCAATGATTATTATCTTAAAACTTTAATAACCTGCATCTCTTAGTTCTAGCTTCATTATGTTAGATGTCCTAAACATTGGATTTTCTCAATCTAAGCCTTGGTACATAGACATCTTTAATTTCCTTAATGATGGCTCAATGCTTGATGATTTAGACCACAGTAAGTGCAATCTTTTGCAAAAAAGAGTGTGTCTATTCATCATAATTGGCTATACTGTATATCATTGTTCTTTTGAAGGAATCCTCTTGTGATGCCTTAACTTCAATGAAGCTCAGCTAGCCCTTAATGAAGCTCATGAAGGATCATGTAGAGGCTATTTTAGCGATAATGCTATTTCTAATAATCTCCTTCACATTATCTATCATTGGCCTTCCATGGAGAAAGATACATATGACTATGTTTGATGTTGTGATAAGTATCAATGCCATGACAACCTTTTTCATGCTTCTCCTCAAAACCTTCATGGTATTTCTTCTCCTTGGCCATTCTCCATGTGGGTCTTGGAAATTATCGAGAAGGTTAATCCAATATTTTCTAATGGTCAAAATTTTATCATTACAACAATGGAGTACTTCACTAAGTAGGTCAAAGCTATACCCCTAGCTACAATGACTATAGCTAAAGTCTCTAACTTCAACTTCAACAAGATCCTTTATAGGTGCAAGATTCCTTCAATCATTCTTTCTAACAATGACACTCCTTTCAAGAACAAGTATGTCCATAAACTTTGTGCTATTCAACACAAGTGGTCAAATCCATATTACCCTTAGGGTAATGGTCAAGATGAAGCATCCAACCAATCCCTAGTTAAGATCTTCAAGAAGTTGGTAAGTAAGATCGGTCACGACTAGCATATCTAGTCGTATCATACCTTGTGGACCTATCATACAAGCATACGAACCCCTACAAGTGTAACCTTGTATTTCTTGATCTATGACATCGATGTAGTCTTCCTATTTGATTTAGAAGTCTTATCCTTGCGTATCTTGTTGCAATATACCTCGATCAATGATGAGTATCATTTATATTGGTTGCACCAATTGGAGTTGTTGGATGAGAAGTGCATCCATGCCTTAGAGTATCTTTGATCCTATCAAAATAGGCTCAAGCGATCTTACTCTAGGAAATTTCACACTCATTATTTTGAGGTTGGGGACCTTGTCCTCAAGGAAAACCAAAAGAACACTAATGCTTGTATAGATCTGAAGGGCAAATTTTAGACCAACTGGCTAGGCCCCTTTATCATAATAGATAATTTTGGCTCAGGTGCCTATCGTTTAGCAATGTTATATGGTAAAGAACTTAAAGAAACAATGAACATAATGCACCTAAAATGATACTATGCATGATTTCACATTAGTATTCTTTATATTGCATTTGGTTTGCTTACTCAGACTACATGACTGCTTGTCACTTTTTGCATGAATTGCTTGACATATTGTTCCATCTGCATCTTTGCTTGTCATATAGATACTTTGTTGTTTGATCATACTTGCATGACTACTTGAGAATATAGATTTTTGGGGGCTTTGCAATGAGGCAAGTGATGAAATCTAGATATATTTTAGCTCACATGCTTTACACTCATACTAGGTCACTGATGCTTAGAGAACCTCCAACCTAGGGCACATCTCCATGAATTTTTCATCATTGCATTTGATGTCTTCTTTTCCTCTTTCTCTTATATATTCCTTGACCTTGAAAGTTTCAATAATCATAATTGTTTCTCTAATTCAAGGGATATAGTTAGGTCCGAGGTGTATACCAATTGGTTCATCCAAACCCCATAAGGGGGGTAGAGGTCCAAGGTTCAAATCTCGGGCCTCGCCAAACTGAACGCTTGTCCCTTTCCTGGTGCTTTCAGTGGCGTAAAAGGTTTAAAATGATTGTGGCATGGTGGTTATAGGGTCGGACTACACGAAGATCTGTGTGGCGGCTTCCAGGGCGAACAACGCAGAATACTGTGGTGGCCATAAAAGCTGGACAGCCTGCCCGGATTCGTGGCGGCTATCGATTCCACCATGTAAATACAAAAAAAAAAAATCAAGGGATATAGTTCTTCATCTCTTGTATATCTTTTATCCTTTAATATTTTTGAATCATTTCTTCTCTTCTCCAAGACAAAGGATATACGTTCCTTCTTCTACCTGAGCATCTTGTTTTGCTCCCATTTTTTCTTCTTGATCTTTCAAATTGTTAAGGGATCCTCGTGGGATAGGTAGATATTGCATGAATATCATTTATGGTTTTCATGCAACCACTAACTATCTTACGCATATCCCTTAGCTATTGAAATTTTAAAAATGACACACACACTCACACTATTGTTTACTTCTTGATCCTCTCATTCTTCTATATTCTTGTCTAAACACATACACACACATTTTTTGTTGTGCTTTACTTTGCTCATTCATATTTTACACACGCCACACTCCTATTAGGTTACACTCTTTTTGGAAAAATCAATTAAACACTACATCCCATAGGAGATATCTTTATGACTTCCAAGTGAGGGGTAGCCTCCATAAGGTCATTTGTGAACATACATCCTAGTAGATATCTCTCTAACCACATCCATTAGAGAGCACACACGCATAGCGGGTATCTCTTTACCCTTATTATTTTTCAATAAGCAAGGTGCAGCAACAGGATTGTCATTGTTGTCAACACAATCAGTTAGATCATTTGATTCAAGGGACAGGAAGTTCAGATGCTCAGAAGCTTTTCAGATTCAGTAAACAGGAAGTTCAGAGATCTCTCAGAATATGTACAGTGTTTTTCCAAAAAGACCTAAGTGGTCCTTATGCAAAAAATCAAAGAAAAAGACAAGTAAGAAAAGTGTCGCGATATCGTGACATACTCAGAAAACAAGAAAACTGTCATGATTTCGCGACATATTGGAGGAGAGAGAAAGTGCAAAGAAAAATGTCGCGATTTCGCGACATATTGGAGGAGAGAGAAAGTGTAGGGAAAAATGTCACGATTTCGCGACATGATGAAAGAAAAAATGCAAGGAAGGAAACGATTTCGACATGTTCAAGAAAGACATGTTCGGAGAGAAAGAGCCCAAGGAAAAGTTGTACGATTTTTCCAACAATTTGTAGGAGAGATAGTACAGACGAAAAAGTGTCACGATATCATGACATGTCGCATTTTTGTGACTCAAGCAGGAGAGAGAAAGTAAGTTTGAAAAGTGTCACGATTTCACGACATGCAGCAGAGGAAAGAGTTCGAAGTGAGAACTGTCGTGATTTCGTGACATGCTGCAGACGAAAGTGTTCGAAGTAAGAAATGTCATGATTTCATGACAGGGTGAAGAGAAAGCGTACGGATAAAGAAAGTGTCACGATTTCATGACAGGATGAAGAGAAAGCGTACGGATAAAGAAAGTGTCACGATTTCATGACAGGTTCGAAGAGGAAGCGCCAAGGAGAAAAAGTGTCACGTTTTCATGACATGTCGGGTTTTCATGACCCAAAAAGGAGATAGAGTGTTCGAAGGTAGAAATGTCACGATTTCATGACATGTTCCATTTTCAGGGTGAAAGGCAAAGAAAGCGTACGAAAGTTGAAAGCGTCATGATTTCATGACAGGATCAGAAAGCAAGTCTTCAATGGGAAGCGTCGCGATATCGTGACAAAAGCAAAATTGATTCTGATGAAGGGAGAAGTGTCATGATATCATGACAAAAGGAAAGAAGGAGAGTACGGAAGTGAAAGTGTCATGATTTCATGACATGTGTTTTCGTGAGGTCAAGGCAAGAAAAGGCACAAGGCAGCGAATGTGTCACGATTTTGTGACATGACATGAGGTTTCACGGGTACAAGCCAAGAAGAGAAGCAAGAAATAAAAAGTGTAGCGATATCGCTACATGTTGCTTTCTCACGGGCCAAAGCTAAGAGAAAGTGTTCGGAGGCAAAAGTGTCACGATATCGCGACATGTTGTGTTTTCGCGGCAACAGCTATAGAAGAGTTACAGAGGCAGTTGAAGCCGACGAAGACCGATGTTAGCCGACGAAGATTAGGGTTTGCAGCCGACGAAGATTAGGGTTTGCAGCCGACTAAGATTAAAGTTTTTCATCATGAAAATAATGTTATAAAAGGAGGGCTATTTGGAGATTTGATGCATCGATTATGTGTGTGATATCTATCCGCAGTGCGCAGAGTGAGCGAGTCATGTCGAATCGAGCTAAGTGCGAAGTAAGAGCACACAGAGAGCAGAGAGCGCAAAGGGTAGAGACGATCGTTCGGTTGTAACGGAGACTATGCGAAGTGTGTGTACAAAGAAAGCAGAGTGCAAGAGTGCACAAAAGGTGAAGTCGATCACAGAGCTCGGCTATAGTAGTACAGCAGATGCGAGTATCTTGCGAACTGTAAGCTCTAGACCAGTCAGGGTCTTGTGAAAGCAAAGGTACTTTTTTGTAACATTTATAGATTCAGAATTGTAGTCCAAGTTGTTGCTTGGCATCTGGAGTTGGTGCTCCTTTCTGTTGGTGCAGATAAATCAGGGGTTGGTGCTCCTTCCAGTTGGTGCTGGTAAATCAGGGGTTGGTGCTCCTTTATGTTGGTGCAGATAAATCAGGGGTTGGTGCTCCTTCCAGTAGGTCTTTGGTAAATTTATTGTAAAATTGATTGCTTTGCTAAGGCTGGATTTGGATGGGAGTCCAAGCAGTCAATTTTTGAGGAGTAGCCACATTGGTGAACCTCGTTAAAATCTTGTGTTGTGTGATGCTCTCTTGTTATAATTGTTGTATCTATTTTTAAGTTTGCATTACTTCAGCATTAAGAATTATAGATTTAAGTTTTTAATAAGCTACACTGATTCACCCCCCCTCTCAGTGTCGTTGTAAGTTTAACAATTGGTATCAGAGCCGAGTACCTATTCAAGCTTAATCGGCTAGGGTGATCTTGGATTTAACACAATGGCAGGCGATGAAGGCTTCTCATCAAACAGAGCACCAGTGTTTGATGGATCTAATTACGCATACTGGAAAGTCAGGATGCAGGTATATCTCTATGCTTTGGGATACGACATCTGGGATTCAGTACGTAGTGGATACACAGATCCCATCACTGCTCCAAAAGAGGCTGAAGAAAAGAAACTATATGAAAATAACTCAAAAGCAAAGAATGCTATCATGAGTGGATTAGTAGACAGTGAACTGGCAAAAGTCATAAACTGTAAAATGGCAAAAGAAATCTGGGACAAACTAAAGAGCATTCATGAAGGAGATCATAAGATCAAGGAAGCCAAGTTACAAATACATCGAGCTCAGTTCGAAGCATTAAGGATGAATGACAATGAGAACGTAGAGGGATACATGCTGAGAGTTAATGAAGTCACAAATGCGATGAGAGGACTCGACGATGACGTAAGTGACTCTGCTATCGTGAAAAAGGTATTAAGATCTCTTCCTCACAGATTTGATTCTAAAGTCTCAGCGATAGAAGAAGCAAAAAATCTAAATTTCTTTAGTATGGATGAGTTGCATGGTTCTTTGACTGCTTATGAGATGAGAATAGGAAGAGCTAAACCCACAGACCGAGAAGCGGCCTTCAAAGCCATTAAAAATAAAAACGCAAAACAAGAGACTGAGGAAGAAGAGACATCAGATGAAGAAGAAGCAAACTTCGTTAGAAAACTAAAAAAAGGAAAAGGAAAATACAGAGGAAAGCTACCTTTTAAATGTTTCAACTGTGGAGGTGTCGGGCATTTTGCGACTAAATGTCCTCTGAATGAAAAGAACAAAAATGATGAAGGATCACACCAAGAAAGAAGTGATTGGAAGAAGAAAACAAACTTCAAAAAAGGCAACTTCAAAAAGAAAAGTTTCATCTCAAGGAATGCCAGTTCATCTGAAGACAGCTCTAGTGAGGATTCAGAAGAAGAAACAGGTGAAGCTCTTTTCATGGCTTTTGAAGAAGAAGAATCAAAAAAAGCAGGAGTAAACTGTGAGGTTTGTGGTAAAAAATCTGAGGCTGAAGTTGATCTAGAAGGTGAGTTGACCTCCGCTCTTGAAGAATGGAAAATAGAGAAGAAAAAGAATAAGAAACTTTCAAAGAGGCTTGAGGATGCAAACGACATCATAACTAGTTTGAAAATACAGATAGAAGAATACAAGAAGATAACCGAAGAGCTCGAAATTTAGATTACCATGAAAATAGATGTCTGCTGCAAACTAGAAGAAGAGAATGTTAGTTTACGGATGCAGATAGCAGAGTTGGAGCATAAAATTAGCTGTTATCACAAACGCGAAGAAAGCTCTATGAAATTGGATAAGATTTTAAATGACCAAAGACCTGCAGGCACCAAATTTGGTCTAGGCTTCGTCGAAGGAGAATCTTCAAATGGTTCTAAGGCCAGAAATGTAGAACCTGTAAAAATTGAAGATAAGAAACAGGTTGATAAAGGTAAAATGACTCATGCAGAAGAAGACGATAATGCCATGCACAAAAAGAATATTGATAATGATGGATTCACCAAGGTCACGCATCAAAGAAAGAGAAGATTCATGGCCCCTACGACAGCATGGCAAAGACCATCACCCAGGTTCAATTATCCTTTTTCTGGTTTCTATTTTAAATGCAATGGTTATGGTCATAAGATTGTAGACTGCAAATATAATGTAGGACCAAGAAAATTCACAAGTAGAAATGCTTTTTCACCTCTGATGAATTATACAGTAGAATGCTTTAACTGTCACAATTTTGGACACATTGCAAGAAATTATCGAAGTGCATTTACTTCAAATCATTTTCAGGAAAGAAAATTCCAACCAAATAGGATGAAACAAAATAGAAAACTTCCTGAAAAACATGCACGAGATACTGAAAAAGGAAAATCTAAACTAGAGCCCAATACGGTAGTCAAAACAGAATGGAAACAGAAAGAGAAACTTAAGGAATCCCTGATAGTACAAACAACTTTTAAAGCACAGAATAAATATGTACCATGGATACTTGACAGTGGATGCTCAAGTCATATGACAGGTGATAAACAAAAATTTGAAAAGTTTCAGAAATATGAAGGTGGTTCTGTAAAATTTGGGAATAATGATGGAGCTCAGATAGTAGGGAAAGGTTCAGTTAAGATTATTAACGGAAAAATCAAGTCTGAAGAAGTATTGTTCGTGGATGGTCTGAAACATAACTTGTTGAGTGTCAGTCAGATCTGTGACAAAGGACATGAAGTAGTTTTTAAGAAGCAGGGTTGTGAAGTTAGAAAAACAAAAAGTGGAAAATTGATAGCAACTGGGTCAAGGACTGCTGGCAACCTGTACACACTTTCAGAGAATTCAGAGGGAGCCTGTTTCATTGGTCAGGAAGAACAAAATTGGTTGTGGCACAAGAGGCTCGGTCATATCAGTTTTGATAATCTGGTGAAAATCAGCTCAAAAGGGGCAGTGAGAGATATTCCCACCATCAACAAACCTTCAAATAGCATTTGTGCTTCATGTCAGAAGGGGAAGCAATCTAGAGTCACATTTAAAACAAAAGAGTACAATACAAGCAAACCATTGGAACTAATACATACTGATTTATGTGGACCCATGAGAACGCAAAGCATAAATGGTGACAAATACTTTATGTTGTGTATTGATGACTATTCCAGAATGACATGGGTATACTTCTTGAAGCAGAAAATAGAAGCCTTTGAAATGTTCAAGTCTTTCAAACACCACGTTGAGAATGAAACTGGAAAGAGGATCAAAAACCTAAGATCAGATAGAGGAGGAGAATTCATTTCAGATGAGTTTGCAGAGTACTGTGATAAATATGGCATTAGGAGACAGTTTTCAGTAGCCAGGACACCTCAGCAAAATGGTGTGGTAGAAAGAAAGAACAGGACAGTACAAGAAATGGCCCGAACTATGTTGACTGAGAGCAGAGTAGCAGACAGATTTTGGAAAGAAGTAGTCTATACTATTGTGTACATTCAAAATAGGTACATGCTGAGAACACATGAAAACAAAACTCCTTATGAGTTGTGGTTTTGTAGAAAGGCAACAACAAAACATCTCAGAGTTTTTGGCTGTAAGTGTTACATCAAAAGAACTGAAGATAATCTTGGTAAATTTGAAGATAGAGCGAGATGAAGGTATTTTTGTTGGCTATTCACCATCAAGCAAAGCCTACAAATGCTACAACAAAAGGCTAAAGAAAATTGTGGACAATGCCAGTGTTACATTTGATGAAGGTAGGGAACGAGTAGTTAGCAATGAAGAAAACTACCCAATTTATGAAGAAGTTATTGAAGGAGATGAGGAAGACAAAACTGAACAGAATCAAAAGATTGTCTCAGATGATTTAAGTTATGATTCAGAAGAGGAAGAAAATAAGAAATTCAAAATAGGCAGCTGGCAGAAAAACCATCCTAGAGAGCAAATAATTGGAGACCCCACAGCTGGTGTGCAAACAAGAAGAAAAGTAGTAAGTAATTACTCTCTTTTATCCAGCATTGAGCCCAAAAATATTGATGAAGCAAGCAAAGATGAAAGTTGGATGAAGGCAATAGATGAAGAATTAGATCAGATTGAGAAAAATAAAACTTGGGAGTTGGTACCTAGACCTGCAAACAAGAATGTAATCGGTACTAAATGGATTTTTCGAAACAAACTGAATGAAGACGGACAGGTAATCAGAAATAAAGCAAGATTGGTATGTAAAGGTTATGCTCAAGTAGAAGGTATTGATTTTGAGGAAACTTTTGCACCTGTAGCAAGACTTGAGGCAATTAGAATGTTTTTGGCCTTAGCAGTTTACAAGAATTTCAAAGTTTATCAGATGGATGTAAAATCAGCCTTTTTAAATGGGAAACTTGAAGAAGAGGTTTATATTGAGCAGCCAGATGGTTTTCAACTTGGTGATGATCCCAACTTGGTTTGCAAGTTGAAGAAAGCCTTATATGGATTAAAACAGGCACCCCGAGCATGGTATGCAAGGCTAGACAACTATCTCACTCATCAAGGGTTTAAGAAAGGTATGGTGGACAGCAATTTGTATGTCAAAACAGAAAATGGACATCTTATTGTTCTTGTTGTATATGTAGATGATATCATATTTGGCAGCAGCAAAGATGAGTCATGTAGAGACTTAGCAGATAAGATGCAGAAAGAATTTGAAATGTCTATGATTGGTGAACTGTCTTACTTTCTTGGGTTACAAGTTAATCAGAATGAGAAAGGCATATTTATTTCCCAAATCAAATATGTGAAAGAGATGTTAAAAAGGTTCACAATGGAGGATTGTAAGCCAGTTAGCACTCCCATGACGACAGGGCGCAAGTTGAGCAAGGATGACAAATCTCCACTTGTTGATCAAACCACATACAGATCTATGATTGGGAGCTTACTGTACCTGACAGCTACCAGACCAGATATTTTGCAAGCAGTTTGCATGGTCGCTCGATTTCAGGCTAATCCCAAGGAGACTCACGTGACAGCGGTAAAGAGGATTTTTCGGTACCTCAAGGGTACTATGGAGTATGGGTTATGGTATCCGAAAGGTAAGGACTTCACCCTCATTTCATATTCAGATGCAGATTGGGCAGGATGTGTTGATGACAGGAAGAGTACCAGTGGAGGTGCATTCTATCTTGGAGACAGGTTGGTTGCTTGGCACAGTAAGAAACAAGAGTCAGTTTCTTTATCAACAGCAGAGGCAGAATATATTGCAGCAACAACATGTTGTACACAAGTCTTGTGGATGAAACAAACTATGAAAGATCTTGGTATTAACTTTAGTGAGCCAATATCAGTTAAGTGTGACAACACCAGTGCAATTAACATCTCTAAGAATCCAGTAATGCATTCACGGACAAAACACATTGCTATCAGATATCACTTTTTGAAAGAGAAAGTTGCGGAAGGTGAGGTTAAGCTGGATTTTGTTCCAACCACAGAGCAAGTAGCAGATATCTTCACCAAACCATTACCCAAGGAAGTTTTTGAATACCTGCGCAATAAATTGGGAGTGGTAACTCTTCCCAAGAAGTGACTAGATACAGGGATCACATTCTCAGGGGGAGCATTGAAGTATTTGTTTATCTTCTTGCTCATGTTCTTATTTATTACTAAGTGTAATAAAATTTGCCTGAGAATGTTGTGCATGGACTCAGGGGGAGTCTGCAATAGCCCTTTGGTATTATTGTCAAAGGGGGAGAAGAGCTACAGGAAGATGCACATGTGTTGCCAACAATTCCAAAGGGGGAGATTGTTGAGCAAGGTGCAGCAACAGGATTGTCATTGTTGTCAACACAATCAGTTAGATCATTTGATTCAAGGGACAGGAAGTTCAGATGCTCAGAAGCTTTTTAGATTCAGTAAACAGGAAGTTCAGAGATCTCTCAGAATATGTACAGTGTTTTTCCAAAAAGACCTAAGTGGCCCTTATGCAAAAAATCAAAGAAAAAGACAAGTAAGAAAAGTGTCGCGATATCGCGACATACTCAGAAAACAAGAAAACTGTCGTGATTTCGCGACATATTGGAGGAGAGAGAAAGTGCAAAGAAAAATGTCATGATTTCATGACATATTGGAGGAGAGAGAAAGAGGGAAAAATGTCACGATTTCGTGACATGTGAAAGAAAAAGCAAGGAAGGAAAACAGTCGCGATTTCGCGACATGTTCGAAGAGAAAGTTCGAAGGAAAACTATCACGATTTCGTGACATGTTCGAAGAGAAAGAGCCCGCAAGGAAAAGTGTCACGATTTCGTGACAATTTGTAGGAGAGATAGTAGAAAAAAAGTGCGGATATCGCGACATGTATGACAAGAGAGAGAAAGTAAGTTTGAAAAGCGTCACGATTTTGCGACATGCAGCAGAGGAAAGAGTTCGAAGTGAGAACTGTCACGATTTCATGACATGCTGCAGACGAAAGTGTTCGAAGTAAGAAATGTCATGATTTTGTGACAGGGTGAAGAGAAAGCGTACGGATAAAGAAAGTGTCACGATTTCATGACAGGATGAAGAGAAAGCGTACGGATAAAGAAAGTGTCATGATTTCGTGACAAGTTCGAAGAGAAAGTGCCAAGGAGAAAAAGTGTCACGTTTTCATGACATGTCGGGTTTTGCGACCCAAAAAGGAGATAGAGTGTTCGGAGGCAAAAATGTCATGATTTCATGACATGTTCCATTTTCGGGGAAAGGCAAAGAAAGCGTATGGAAGTTGAAAGTGTCACGATTTCGTGATAGGATCAGAAAGCAAGTCTTCAACGGGAAGCGTCGTGATATCACGACAAAAGCAAAATTGATTCTGATGAAGGAAGTGTCACGATATAGCGACAAAAGGAAAGAAGGAGAGTATGGAAGTGAAAGTGTCACGATTTCATGACATGTTGTGTTTTCAGCGAGGTCAAGGCAAGAAAGGCACAAGGCAGCGAAAGTGTCACGATTTCGTGACATGTTGTGGTTTTGGTGGTAGAGTCGAGGAGAGAGGGAGGGGGGGGGTGTTTGTTTTGGGCTGGGGGGGTGTGGGGACAAGTACAAGCAAGAAGAGAAGCAAGAAAGAAAAAGTGTAGGTTATATCGCTACATTTTTGGCCAAAGCTAAGAGAAAGTGTTCGGAGGCAAAAGTGTCGCGATATCGCGACATGTTGTGTTTTCACGGCAATAGCAATAGAAGAGTTACAGAGGTAGTTGAAGCCGACGAAGACCGATGTTAGCCGATGAAGATTAGGGTTTGCAGTCGACGAAGATTAGGGTTACAGCCGACTAAGATTAAAGTTTTTCATCATGAAAATAATGTTATAAAAGGAGGGCTGTTTGGAGAGTTGATGCATCGATTATGTGTGTGATATCTGTCCGTAGTGCGTAGAGTGAGCGAGTCATGTCGAATCGAGCTAAGTGCGAAGTAAGAGCGCATAGAGAGCAGAGAGCGCAAAGGGTAGAGACGATCGTTCGGCTGTAACGGCGTAGACTGTGCGAAGTGTGTGTACAGAGAAAGCAGAGTGTGCAGAGTGCACAAAAGGTGAAGTCGATCACAGAGCTCGGCTGTAGCAGTATAGCAGATGCGAGTATCTTGCGAACTGTAAGCTCTAGACCAGTCAGGGTCTTGTGAAAGCAAAGGTATTTTTTTGTAACATTTATAGATTCAGAATTGCAGTCCAAGTTGTTGCTTGGCATCTGGAGTTGGTGCTCCTTTCTGTTGGTGCAGATAAATCAGGGGTTGGTGCTCCTTCCAGTTGGTGCTGGTAAATCAGGGGTTGGTGCTCCTTTCTGTTGGTGCAGATAAATCAGGGGTTGGTGCTCCTTCCAGTAGGTGCTGGTAAATTTATTGTAAAATTGATTGCTTTGCTAAGGCTGGATTTGGATGGGAGTCCAAGCAGTCAATTTTTGAGGAGTAGCCACATTGGTGAACCTCGTTAAAATCTTGTGTTGTGTGATGCTCTCTTGTTATAATTGTTGTATCTATTTTTAAGTTTGCATTACTTCAGCATTAAGAATTATAGATTTAAGTTTTTAATAAGCTACACTGATTCACCCCCCCTCTCAGTGTCGTTGTAAGTTTAACACATTACACCCTTACATGATAGCTTCATGGCTGCCAATGAGGAGGACCCACATCAAGCCATTTGCAAGCATACATCCTTACAAGATTTCATTCCATCCAGTTTTTTCTTTCTTTCACTTAGTTTATGTCCATTTGATCACATTGATCCCCTTTGGTCTAAGCTGATCCAAATGACATACTCTAAGTACTTCTCATTGACATTTTCCTTCTTCTCTTTTTTATTTTCTTCTCTCTTCCTTATTTTTTTCTTTTTTCTCTTTTTTGCACCTTATCCTCATGAGGTGCAAATTTGCTCTTGACCAAATTCATGGTCTGCTATTACAAGAAACAAATTCAACTAGAGTGTTATTTTTTCTTTCTTTCTCATCTCCTTATTTCTTCCATAACTCATTTTTTTGCTTCCAATCATCTAATAATTAATTTTATTAGCTCATTCATGCATTTATTTAGTTCAGTTCATTTTTAATTCATGCCTTGCATTAGTTTTTCTTTCATGAAATTTTTGGTTTAGTTCACTTGTTCTTTCATGCATAATCAAAACATAAAATATATAAATACACAAACACATAATCAATCTAAACTAAAATATGTATTACTCAAAATATAGAGTACACATCAGCTTGGTCAGTGTACCACATTCCAAGCCTAACACACTTGACCATCCCTAGGGATGCATACCACACTCAAAATTGGTATGTCACCCCGATCCTAACCCTAGCTCTACGAACTCATCTTCTATGCTCCACCTACTAAAGGTGGTCCTAGTGGGGGTATGTTCATAGACCATGAAACAATATGTGACCTTGACCATGACTTACCCAATATTTATAAGGAGGATGATGGGGGCTCCCTCTGCTCCTCCAAAATTACTTAAAAGTATAGGATTTTGTAGAATTTTCGCTTCATAAAAAAACCTCTAGCTTATCCCCCACACTCTACATCTCCTCCTATAATAGGTAGATCCCGTAATTCTATTTGTTGCTTGTAGCGAAAACCATCCTCTCAACCCGAACCCATTATCACTCTTGCTCTAGTTGGCTCATCTCTCCCCTTAGGTGGTTTACATATACCCTCATCATGTCTTACTCTATGAGTATTGTGCTCAGGGCACTCTATTGTCCCTTTAGCCTCTTACACCAATCCTCTTATAGTAGGTCCATCTTCTTCTTCATGGCTATCATCCTAGCCTATAGTACCTTCTTCTCCCTCATCTTGTCATCCTGACTCATAGTCCTGCTAGGTCCTACATCATCGATGTAGAGGCACCTCCTTCCACCTTGCTTGGTCTGATCTCTGCTACCATGGGGCACCTCCAACTCTCCCCCCTACCCTTGAGCAAAAAATAATGATATTTTTCCTCATGATTATCATCATCTCTATATAAACATGTGCCTATGTCTACCTAGGATATTTGAACCCCTCTATCAATGCTCAATTGTGCATTGGTTGGCCTCTCGCAAGGCTAGCTACATCTATCAATCTGTGATTTGGCACCTCTACACTAGAACTAGTAGGGAGATCCTCATAGGTACAATACACCTATACCATATCCTATGTCCCAGGGCTACTCCAAAATAATCCACTCTTGGGTCAATGTAGAGGGGCTCATCTAAATCCTCCTCTAAAAATCTCCCCACATTAGGATCCCCTTCAACTTTTGATGGGTCCCTCCATATTTTTTTGAACCAATAGTCATCCAAGGTGGGTATCTCCTGTAGGATGTTGAACTACCACTATACTTGGTCAAACATGAATAGCTCTAGCTCATCCCCATCCTGAGATCCACCTAATCCTCCAAACCCTCTCTAGTTCCTCCCCATACTTGGTCCACCTAAGGTGTAGATGCCATGGTCACCATATGATTTGGTGCTCCCATAGCTCATCTATTACCTACCTCCCTAGTGGTAGGATGCATGTGTATGTCCTCTAGACTCGCTCAAAGTATCAACCCCATCTATATATTACTAGTCACACTAGGTCAGGCTATGGTCATAGAAGTGCATGCAGTCTTCGAACAACCATATGCTCCCATCACCACACCTAGAGCAAAGTTGTGTAAACCATCCTTGTATGTCTCGTGTACATAATATAGTATAATATCTTGTACAAATGATCCAACACATATGGACCCCATGTGAATTTGGTTTGATGGTATCGTATGTCTTCCACTACTCTTACCAGTACCCATGACAAGTATCACCTAATCATGTGGCACACTAGGAATCCCACAACTGCCCCATAGAGCATATTTGTTAATGTAGTTGGATATTTTGAGCTCATTTAGTTGTCATTGATGTCAAGGTGAGAAGTTGTCATTGATGCCAAGGTGAACACATGAAGTTGTCATTAATACCATGGAGTACACCATCATTGACACCAGGAGCAATGCGAAGAGTTGAAGAAAAGTTGTCAAAATATTGTTTTATAAAGGTTTTTATTAAAACCATGGTGGCAGAATAATTTTCATCAAATCAGTGAAGTACAAATGAAGGTTTAAATTTTATCTCAAGGAGGCTTTAATTTTTATTAAAGTCAAAGGTTTATAAATATAATTTATAAAATTTAAATTCTTTTAGAATTTAAATAATTTATAAATTATAAAGGTTATAAAAGTGTTGACGTCATCAAATTTAATGGAGCGTCGACGTCTAAGCCATATGGTGAATTTCATGTATAAATAATATGCCAAAGGGGCATTCAAAACTTACCCTTCTTCGATTAATTTTTCATGCGACCGAGCAAAGAGTATTTTTGTGCAATCATTGAGGAAGAAGACAAAGAATTCATTTTGTCTTTTAGTGCTAGGAAGAAGATGAAAGGAGAGGGCTTAAGGCCTCACTCACATTGGACAGTGTGGTCCATTGGTAGTGCATGTTTTGTGAGAGCATTGGGAGTGGAAGTGACCACGATCGATTCGCGTGGAGGTTGTTGGCGTGTTTGTCTTGAGCGCTGAGGAGAAAAACTTTTGGTACATGCTCGTTTAGAGCACCAGACTTGGAAGAAAGAGCACGAGGTGCTCTTAGCCTTCCAAGCATGCGTCTAGCACACATGGTGGGCAAGCCCGCAACTAGGGCGCACGAGGAGGCAGTGATTGGGGGTTCGAATCCCACTAGTGGCAAAGGTAATTTTTATTAAATATTTTATTTGCCTAATATTTTCATAAGGTGTTATTTGGAGTTATAAGGGTATATGAAAGGTTTCTTGTTTGGTAATTGATTTATGTTATTGGAGTTATAAGGAAAGTGGATTTGATTATTGCCAAAGTTCTTCTTGCCATTAAAATTTAATTAAAGAGGTTTTTGAGTTAAATTTTGGTGGATGTTAAATTTATTTTAGTTGGGATATTATAAGGTGTTATTGGAAAAATATTTTATGTATGTTGATGGTTGTTTTTATAGATGGAGTGATAAGGTGTAATTGAGTTTTTGCATTACATTGTGAGAAATATTTATCTTCTAACCTCTTTGAGTTTGGCATAGAAGTGGTTGTGATTGTGACAGATATTTGAGGTTCCTTCATCATCAAGAAAAGGTATGAGCACATTCTTCCATAGTTGAGTTGATTGATTGGTTTTCTGAAAATAAGTTTGGAGTGAAAAGGATTTGATTAGGGCTTCCTTATTGAGTGTGTTTGAGTTAATGCTTCAAGGTTTTCTAGAATAAAGAGTTGTTATTAAAACCTTGTTTTATAAGCATTGTTGTTGAAGTCATTGGTTGAGCAAAGAACTTGAACTAGGGTTTGAAAAGAACATGAGTATCATTGTTATGTGAGATTTGTTGTTGAGCATTGTTGGAAATATTTTGAGTGAAGAATCATATGCTTGGACTAGGGTTTGTGAGCAAGGATTATTTCATTAAGTGATTGGTTGAGTAGAGTTGGTTGAGCCTAGTCAAGTGGGTGTGTGAAGTGATTGTTCAAGTTCCATAAAACAAACTATTCTATATTCTGAATTGAATTGAGAAAGTAATTGAGTATTGAGTTGAAGCATATTGAGTCTCTAACAATTCTGTATGTTTCTGAAAGAGTGATTAAAGTGATTGAGCATTGTGATGAGTATAGAGCATATTGAGTCTCTAACAATTCTCTTTATGTTTCTATGAGATTGGACAAGTTCTAGTGTGGACTTGTTGAGCAGATTTGAGGTAAGTCTTTGAGAAGACTTGTGGATAGTTTTGGGTAAGCTTTTGTGGAAGCTTACATTTGGTTAAGTTCTTGAGAGGACTTATCAAGCATATTGGACAAGTTATAGAGAAGACTTGTGGATAGATTGGTGTGAGCTTTTGTGAAAGCTTACAATACATATCAGAGGACAGATATTGAGGATAGAGTTTGGTGCAGATTTGAGGACAGGTTTGTGCTAGACCAAAGATAGAGATTGAGCAGATTTGTACTAGACCGAAGGATTGTGTTTAGTGCAAAATTGAGATAGAGCTTTGGAGGTGACAGAGGTAGAGGATAGTAGTCTCCAATGGATAGAGATCCATTAGCTAGGGTAGTGAGGATAGGTCTTCTGAGTGAGGATAAGAGTCTTCAGTGGAGAGAGATCCACAAGCCAGTGCAGTGGAGGCAGTAGTCTTCTAGAGGATCACCAACCAGAGCAAGAGGAGAAAGGAGTTCTCCTATGGATAGAGATCCATAAACTTGATTTAGGGGATTGGTGTCTCCTTTGGACAGAGGTCCATAAACATTGTAGGGAAAGGATTCCCAAGAGAATTTATTTGAGAAAAATTTATAAGAAATATTTTCTCCGTGGAGTAGCCCGCATTGGGTGAACCACATAAAATCATGTCTCTCATGTGTGTGATGCTTTGTGTGATGTTTACTACTTTAATATTGTTGATGCTATTATTTGGATTAAAAAGCAAAAAAATTTATTGTATATTGTTCACCCCCCTCTCAGTATAAGCACATGTTCTTCAATTGGTATCAGAGCGGGTCTCTCCATGAAAAGACTAACAACTTGGAGGAGGATCCATCAGTAGCACACATGACTTCAAAAAATGAAGAAGAGACTATGTTTGACATAAGAGAGGAATTCTTTGCTGCTCTCAAAAATTTGGAAAGACTTAGAGAGAAGAATTCAAGCTTGAAGGAACAAGTTCAAGAAGATGAAGAAGCAAGGATGGAACTTATACAAAATCTCACAGAACTCAAGATTAGGGTGGAAGAAGGAAAGAAAATTGAGAAGGACATGACAGATCTATTGAGAGCTAGGGAAACAAAATGTGAAATATTGGAAGCAAAAATTGTCCACCTAAGGAATGAAGTTGAAAGGACCAAGGCACTACAAGATGTAGAATATGAGAAACAGAAAGAGGAATCAAGTCTTCAAAAAGCAGAAACCTCAAACAAGGATAAGCAAGCAAAGGAAGAAAGCAAAGGAGAACCCTGGATAAGAGTTAATCACAAGAGGAATATTACTTCACCACAAACTCCAAGACATCCAAACAGGTTACATAATTTCTTCCATGGTCATTGTTTTTCTTGTAATAAATATGGTCATAGAGTTGTACACTGTACTCATCATGCAAGAAACAATGTAAATAGAAATTTCAATTCCTTTGCACCTCTCATGGATGATGATATTATATGTTACAAATGCAATAATTTTGGGCACAAGGCTAGATGGTGTAAAATGATACTTCTTGAGTCTAGAAAAACAATTTCAACAACTAGAAAATATGGAAGGGAAAATGTTAAGGCTAGATCAATGTTAGTTCAAACAGCCCTTCATGCTCAGGATAAAGAAGAACAATGGTATCTTGATAGTGGTTTCTCTAGTCACATGACAGGAGACAAAGATAAATTCATTGTACTAAAAGAAACCAATAGAGGATCAATAAGTTTTGGTGATAATGGATCAACAAGGATTGGTGGAAGAGGAACTCTAAGTTTGGATAATGGGAAAACAAAAATAGAAAATGTGTTGTATGTTAAAGGATTAAAACACAATCTGTTAAGTATAAGTCAACTTTGTGATCAAGGGTACATGGTTACTTTCCATCCAGATAGGTGTGAGATAAGAAAATCAGAAACTAGAAAAATCATTGCCAATGCAAGAAGAACCCCAAACAATTTATACATGCTCAATGAGATCAAAGGGGAAAAGTGCTTTCTATCACAAGAAGATGAGAGTTGGTTGTGGCATAGAAGATTGGGTCACTTGAATTTTGACAACATAGTCAACATAAGAAACAAACAGGTGGTCAGAGATTTACCCAAAATAAGAAGACCTCAAAGCACAATCTGTGCACCCTATCAACATGGAAAGCAAACTAGGACAACATTTAAATCAAAAGGATATATGTCATCTGAGCCATTGAGTCTAATACATACTGATCTATGTGGCCCTACCAGAACACAAAGTATTCAAGGTGATAGCTACTTTATACTATTTATAGATGATTACTCCAGAATGGTTTGGGTAGCCTTCCTAAAAGAGAAGTCAGAGGCTTTTGAAAAATTCAAAGCATTTAAGGAATTAGTTGAAAATGAAACTGGAAAAAGGATTAAGTGTCTGAGATCTGACAGAGGAGGAGAATTTACTTCAAATGAATTTGTAGAGTTTTGTGAACAACATGGAATCAAAAGAGAATATTCAGTAGCTAGAACTCCTCAACAAAATGGAGTAGTTGAAAGGAAAAATAGGACTATTGAGAATATGGCTAGAGCTATGCTAAATGAGTCTAAGCTCTCAGATGGATTTTGGAGAGAAGCAGTCAACACAATAGTATACATAATCACTAGGGCTCAAATGAGGGTAAATCATCACAAGACTCCATATGAGCTTTGGAAAGGAAGACCTGCCACTGTAAAACACTTCAAAATTTTTGGAAGCAAATGTTACATAAGAAGGGAAGATCAAAACTTAGGCAAGTTTGATCCAAGATGTGATGAGGGAATTTTTCTTGGTTATTCCACAAGGAGTAAAGCCTACAGATGCTTCAACAAAATAACACGCACTATGGTGGAGAGTATAAATGTAACAATTGATGAGAAGATAGATTCAAGAGAACCAGTTCAACAAATTGTGTATCAAGAAGATGGATGTTGTCAAGAGGAATTTTGTGAGGAATCAGATAAAGAAGAAGAAGAAACACAAAGACTTCTTCCCAAAACTCCATCCAGGTATGTATAGAAGCATCATCCAAAAGAGAAAATCATTGGGAATCCAAATGAAAGACAGACAAGGAGAAGGATAATAACACCATCTCAACAAGCAAATTTTTCTTTGCTATCTAATATTGAGCCAAAAGACTTCACTCAGGCAAGTGAGGATAAATTTTGGATTAAGGCAATGGATGAGGAATTAGATCAGATAGAGAAAAGCAAAACTTGGGAACTTGTTCCACGACCAAAGGACAAGAATGTGATCGGCACAAAATGGGTATTCAGAAACAAGTTAAATGAATATGGACAGGTGGTCAGGAATAAAGCAAGGTTAGTATGCAAAGGTTATGCACAGGTAGAGGGAATTGACTTTGATGAGACATTTGCTCCAGTTGCATGGCTTGAAGCCATAAGAATGTTTTTAGCCTTTTCAAGTTTCAAAAACTTCAAGGTATATCATATGGATGTTAAGTCAGCATTTCTAAATGGAGTTCTAGAAGAAGAAGTCTATATTGAACAACCAGAGGGATTCATATTAGAAGATAAACCAGATCATGTATGCAGATTGAAAAAGGCATTGTATGGTCTGAAGCAGGCTCCGAGAGCATGGTACTCTAGATTGGATAAGTATCTTTAGGAATAGGGATTCAGAAAAGGAATAGCAGACAACAATTTATACATCAAAAATGAAGGGAATGATCTATTAATTGTGGTTGTCTATGTTGATGACATCATTTTTGGGGGAAACAATGATAAGATGTGTAAAGAATTTGCTAAGAACATGCAAAATGAATTTGAGATGTCTATGCTTGGTGAATTGTCTTTCTTTCTTGGACTTCAGATTTCACAATTAGAGAAAGGGGTATTTCTCTCACAAGCCAAGTATATAAAAGAAATGTTAAAGAAATTTAGGCTAGAATATTGTAAACCAGTAAGTACCCCCATGGTCACAGGATGCAAGTTAAGTAAGGATGATGAATCTCCAGAAGCAGATCAGAGATTATACAGATCCATGATTGGTAGCTTATTGTATGTTATAGCTACAAGACCAGACATAGTACAGTCAGTGGGATTAGTGGCAAGGTTTCAGGAAGCACCTAAGGAAACACATGTGGCAACGGTAAAAAGAATTTTTAGGTATCTAAAAGGGACTATGGATTTTGGGCTTTGGTATCCCAAAAGTGATAGTTTCACACTAACAACATATATAGATGCAGATTGGGCTGGCAGCATTGATGACAGAAAAAGCACAAGTGGAGGAGCATTCTTTCTTGGAGACTGTTTAGTCTCTTGGCTAAGTAAGAAGCAGGTTTCAATATCCTTATCCACAACAGAAGTAGAATACATTGCAGCAGTAGCCAGTTGTACACAAGTATTATGGATGAAGAGAACTCTAGAAGACTTCAAGATAAAACATGATCATCCTATTCCCATACTATGTGATAATACAAGTGCTATAAGTATCTCAAAGAATCTAGTGATGCACTCTAGGACAAAGCACATTCTGATTAAGTATCATTTTCTGAGAGAACAAGTGTTAGATAAATAGGTCAGGCTGGAATATATTTCTACAAAGGAATAGATAGCAGATATTTTCACCAAGCCACTTTCAAAGGAAACCTTTGAGTATCTTCGAGGAAGACTGGGAGTGAGACTCCCACCCCAGAATTAACCACCTCAAGAGAAGGTGGGGGAGGGGCTAAGCTAAGAGGCTCATTCTTAGCCCCGAGCCCCAAAGGTGACCCTTTGCCATTGATGTCAAAGGGGAGAGATTTGAGTAAGGGGGAGAGATTTGGTATTTGAGAAAAGAGGAGAGAGCATTGAGCCAGGGGAGCAATGTCCCAGGGGGAGCAGAACAAAGGAAAGGTCAAGTTTTTGGTAAAAATAATTTGGGTTGCCATCAATGACAAAGGGGGATATTGTTGGACATTTTGAGCTCATTTAGTTGTCATTGATGTCAAGGTGAGAAGTTGTCATTGATGCCAAGGTGAACACATGAAGCTATCATTAATACCATGGAGTACACCATCATTGACACCAGGAGCAATGCGAAGAGTTGAAGAAAAGTTGTCAAAATATTGTTTTATAAAGATTTTTATTAAAACCATGGTGGCAGAATAATTTTCATCAAATCAGTGAAGTACAAATGAAGGTTTAAATTTTATCTCAAGGAGGCTTTAATTTTTATTAAAGTCAAAGGTTTATAAATATAATTTATAAAATTTAAATTCTTTTAGAATTTAAATAATTTATAAATTATAAAGGTTATAAAAGTGCCGACGTCATAAAATTTAATGGAGCGCCGACGTCTAAGCCATATGGTGAATTTCATGTATAAATAATATGCCAAAGGGGCATTCAAAACTTACCCTTCTTCGATTAATTTTTCATGCGACCGAGCAAAGAGTATTTTCGTGCAATCATTGAGGAAGAAGACAAAGAATTCATTTTATCTTTTAGTGCCAGGAAGAAGACGAAAGGAGAGGGCTTAAGGCCTCACTCACATTGGATAGTGTGGTCCATTGGTAGTGCACATTTTGCGAGAGCGTTGGGAGTGGAAGTGACCATGATCGATTCACGTGGAGGTTGTTGGCATGTTTGTCTTGAGCGCTGAGGAGAAAAACTTTTGGCACGTGCTCGTTTAGAGCACCAGACTTGGAAGAAAGAGAACAAGGTGCTCTTAGCCTTCCAAGCGTGCGTCTAGCGCACACGGTGGGCAAGCCCGTGGCTAGGGTGCACGAGGAGGCAATGATTGGGGGTTCGAATCCCACTAGTGGCAAAGGTAATTTTTATTAAATATTTTATTTGCCTAATATTTTCATAAGGTGTTATTTGGAGTTATAAGGGTATATGAAAGGTTGTTTGTTTGGTAATTGATTTATGTTATTGGAGTTATAAGGAAAGTGGATTTGATTATTGCCAAAGTTCTTCTTGCCATTAAAATTTAATTAAAGAGGTTTTTGAGTTAAATTTTGGTGGATGTTAAATTTATTTTAGTTGGGAGATTATAAGGTGTTATTGGAAAAATATTTTATGTATGTTGATGGTTGTTTTTATAGATGGAGTGATAAGGTGTAATTGAGTTTTTGCATTACATTGTGAGAAATATTTATCTTCTAACCTCTTTGAGTTTGGCATAGAAGTGGTTGTGATTGTGATAGATATTTGAGGTTCCTTCATCATCAAGAAAAGGTATGAGCACATTCTTCCATAGTTGAGTTGATTGATTGGTTTTCTAAAAATAAGTTTGGAGTGAAAAGGATTTGGTTAGGGCTTCCTTATTGAGTGTGTTTGAGTTAATGCTTCAAGGTTTTCTAGAATAAAGAGTTGTTATTAAAACCTTGTTTTATAAGCATTGTTGTTGAAGCCATTTGTTGAGCAAAGAACTTGAACTAGGGTTTGAAAAGAACATGAGTATCATTGTTATGTGAGATTTGTTGTTGAGCATTATTGGAAATATTTTGAGTGAAGAATCATATGCTTGGACTAGGGTTTGTGAGCAAGGATTATTTCATTGAGTGATTGGTTGAGTAGAGTTGGTTGAGCCTAGTCAAGTGGGTGTGTGAAGTGATTGTTCAAGTTCCATAAAACAAACTATTCTATATTCTGAATTGAATTGAGAAAGTAATTGAGTATTGAGTTGAAGCATATTGAGTCTCTAACAATTCTCTGTATGTTTCTGAAAGAGTGATTGAAAGTGATTGAGAATTGTGATGAGTATAGAGCATATTGAGTCTCTAAAAATTCTCTTTATGTTTCTATGAGATTGGACAAGTTCTTGTGTGGACTTGTTGAGTAGATTTGAGGTAAGTCTTTGAGAAGACTTGTGGATAGTTTTGGGTAAGCTTTTGTGGAAGCTTACAATACAGTTTGAGAGCAGATTTAGTTAAGTTCTTATGAGGAATTATTGAGCATATTTGGTTAAGTTCTTGAGAGGACTTATTGAGCAGATTGGACAAGTTCTAGAGAGGACTTGTGGATAGATTGGTGTGAGATTTTGTGAAATCTTACAATACAGATAAGAGGACAGAGATTGAGGATAGAGGTTGGTGCATATTTGAGGATAGGTTTGTACCAGATCAAAGATAGAGATTGAGCAGATTTGTACTAGACCGAAGGACTGTGTTTAGTGCAAAATTGAGATAGAGCTTTGGAGGTGATAGAGCAGAGGACAGTAGTCTCCAGTGGATAGAGATCCATTAGCCAGGGCAATGAGGATAGGTCTTATGAGTGAGGATAAGAGTCTTCAGTGGAGAGAGATCCACAAGCTAGTGTAGTGGAGCAAGTAGTCTTCTAGAGGATCACCAACTAGAGAAAGAGGAGAAAGGAGTTCTCCTGTGGATAGAGATCCACAAACTTGAGTTAGGGGATTGGTGTCTCCTTTGGATAGAGGTCCATAAACATTGTAGGGAAAGGGTTCCCAAGAGAATTTATTTGAGAAAAAATTATAAGAAATATTTTCTCCGTGGAGTAGCCCACATTGGGTGAACCACGTAAAATCATGTCTCTCATGTGTGTGATGCTTTGTGTGATGTTTACTGCTTTAATATTGTTGATGCTATTATTTGGATTAAAAAGCAAAAATTTTATTGTATATTGTTCACCCCCCTCTCAGTATAAGCACATGTTCTTCAGTAGTCACACCATATCAAACTGATATCTCATCGGTATATAATCCACTCTATTGGATCTTATGTGTCGGGTTCCTTAACAATATATATAATGTCACTTGTGGTACCTATGCCTTGTAAACTACCCTCCCCCTAATAGATATGCATAAGATTCACCACACATCCTCTAATGTGACGGTCATCTCTCCCATTGATAATTGGAAGGTAGACGACTCTGGGTACCACCTCTTTGCCAACATCATGAAAAATGTAGACATGAAAAATTAACTCATAAAAATGAATCATTTTCCCTTAGACTCCCTAATAATTCCCTCAAATTTCTAAGTGCAATATTGATCCATTATTTCCTCTTTTGTTTATCTTCTTTCCTTGGCTTAGTCAAATTTACGATCATCCAAGACGGGACATAAATTCAGCAAAATTAGAATTTTTCTCAAAAAGCACAAGTTTTTAGGCTATCTTCTCTTGGGGTCGACTCTTGGCCAAGGTTATTTTTTATTTTCTCGTATAAAACCCCTCTAAAACCTCTTATAAATAGAGGGATTGAATCTCTTTTTCAAGAATAGCTCTACAAGTTCTCCTAAGCAAGTTTTTGGACTAATCATGTGCATGCTATCAATATTTGATGCTAGTGTTATGCTTTTACACTTTTTATGTTCTGCTTCTTTTGGTGAGCAAGTGGAGGAGCATTGAGAGGAGGAGAGGTCTACTTTCTTGGTTGTTACCTTAACTCTTTCAATGCTCCTTACTTTCCTCATAAACTAATCAGGTTTGTTTATTTGCATTATTAGTCTTTAGATAATTTAATTTATGCTTTGCATTGCATTTTTGCATTTATAGATCAAGTAAAGGACCTTTCATAAATTTGTGCCCAATATCTACATGGCATGAATTCAAAAGTATGAATTCACGGTCACCTCATACGAGACACAAATTCGGTTACCAAGGCTTGGGGGTATATTTTTGCTTCTAAAAACCCTAGCCTACTCTTTGTATGTTTCATTTGGGCCATAATCTATTTGTCTGCACTTTGTTTTTATTGTTCTCATGTTATTGCACTTCATCTTGTTTGCTTCCCAAAGATCAATAATTGTTTTTACTTTTGAATGATCAGCTAAAAATACCAAGGGGGCTTGACTATTGTAACTCGAAGCTAAGTCATATAGTAACCTACGTAGGTCCCCAAATACTGATCAATTTTTCCAAGGATTTTGAATCTATTTTGCAGATTTGGAAGTTGTTGAGATATGCAAGTGCAATTCTTGGCTAGGATCAACCACTAGATCAAGTAATATACTCTAATAGATCTTCTAGGTTGTTTTTGGGGTGTCTTTGTTCATTTCTATTTCAAATTTAGACCATAAATAAAAAGGAAAATATTTGACTTTATTTCTAGACATCAATAAAGAAAAGTGTGTAGTTATGCATCTTAGGTTAATTTTTTCTGTGCATTCTCTTGAACCTTTTCTTGAAAATAAAAATATTTTACTTTCTTTCAAACCTAGGTTTAGTCCTCGTTAAAATAAAATCATTCTAGGAATAATCCTTTGTATGCTTGCATTATTGTTTGTCTTGCATTATTAGATAATTCTTCCTAGTTTAGATCTTAGTAAGACCAAGCATAGGTGTTTTTTAAATTAACACATCAAATATTTCCACCCCATACTTGGAGCAAGTCCTTAAATCATTCCTGGTGAACCCTTCAATACCCAAGAGCTTGAGTGTAGAGGTGGCAACATACCCCTGTGGTCACCTTGGTTCCCAGCGGATCCAACCAATAATCGTACGCGTTAGGGTAGTTTTCCCCCCTCTACAATGTGTATTTTTAAAAGCAAAGCTAATATTTCATTTTAATAATGTATATTTGTGGTTTTTACTTTATTGAATCATAAGTTTTGATTTTAAAAATAGTCCAAAACTATTTATAAATTTTCTATATTTTTTAAAATTTGTTTTTCTATCTTAATTTTTTTGTTTAATTGGTTATATGGAATTGAAACAAGCCCCGCCCATATTGCACCATGACCATAAAGTGGCATTACAATAATTTGACAAGTATGCATGTATCACTTAGCAAGATTCAAACTTGGGTTTCCTTCTTGAAAGTTGAAGAATATAACCAGTTGAGCTAATGCCATTTGATTTTTCTATCTTCACTTTATATTAAAATAGTCATTTTTCCAAATGATTGAAAATAAGTGGATAAAATTTATCTTTTCCAAAGAGATTAAAATAAATTAAAAATCTTAATGCTTCCATAAGAATTAATAAAAAAACTAAAGGTACATTTATTCATAGGCAATATTAAACTTGTACATCTAGATTCTCTCCCTTATATAATTATTAAAATTAATTCAATAGCTAAGGCATTGGATTCTCCAAACTAATATTCATCACACTTAAATTATGTGAGAATTTAAAACATTTAAATCAAAACTTATCTACCTTTAGACAATGTAATGCATCAACATCATTGGGACATAAATCATAATATCCTTGGTTGTTTCCTAAATAACTCAATGTTCTAATTTCCTTTTGATATGTTATATTTTAAACATCCATGTTATAATAATTAAGATCCTTACCTAATAAAATATAATGCTCTAAACAAGAAAATATTTCATCTTTCAAAGTCTTAGATAAATATAGAAGTTTAAATTTAATGAGTACATTCAATGCAATCAACTAATTTACTCGCTTTAAAGGAGGAGACCAAGCTTTGAATATTTCCAAGTGATACATACATAATTTCCAAGCTATTATAAGTCCACTATATGGTCATGAAAATAAAGTACATGTATACCATAGAAAAATTTTCAAATCCCATGGATGAACCTTAACATTTATCCATGAGGTTCATATAAATTGGTAGGTAGTAAAGAGTTTCAGATTCTAAACAAAGATTCAAATCTCATGAGTGAACCTTAAAATTTTAGCCCATGATGCAATTGGTTAGTAATGATAATTTTATACCAAAGGCTAAGGTTTAAATCCCATGGTGAACCTTAAATTTTGCTCTTATGCATTTGGACAAGTGTTCAAGAGTGAAGAGTTTCACACCAAAAACTAAGATGTAAATCCCATGGATGGACCTTAACATTTTATCAAATGACATGATCTTGATGAGTTAAATTCCTCAACTTGTAAATAGGATACTAAGGTTCAAATATTTCCATGTGATACATGCATAATTACCAATTTATTGTAATACCATCATGTGGCCATGATGTAATATGAGTGGGGTCCATTTCAATCCCATATAATCAATTTTAAGAAAATCATGAGTTTTTTTAAGGATTAAAGAGAATCATTGTTAGGCATAATTTGAATATGTATGGTGAAAGTAATTTTGAAGAGAAATGACACTGTATGTGTGAGAGTAACAATATTATAAAAAAAAAAATTCAATGGGCTATGTAGGATTGAAATGTGCCCCACTAGTATTGGGGGCCACTCCCATCAAAATAATAAAACATTACATTGTTGACCATATAAAACTTGTTTTTTTATCAAATATATTCTTCATTTTCCTTCTTATTAAATTCTTCGTCCTCCTCAAACTATAAATTCTTTGCAATCAACTTGATATCATTTGCATTAAGAGACAATAATATCACTTGACTAGTTACCTTCTAAAATTTAAATTTTACAAAGATGAAGATCAACACTATGAGTGGTTAAAATATATTCTATATGGTTTCATTTTCTATAAATATGCCAACTATAACCACCTATAACTTACCTTATACCTCTTATTTTAGGGGTCTTATTAATGCCAATAATATTCCAATATATCATTTTCATCATTACTTTTTGTTTTTATATGTGGGCTTAGCTTCACTTCTTATTAACATTTGAGATATTTGCTTTTGTTTTCCTATATCAATATCCATTTGCATTTCCTTTTCTCTCTTTTTTTTCTTCTTAGGTCTTCCTCTCCTTTTTTAATCCCATAATATTTTCATCTTCGTCAATCTCTTCAATTTTTATATTGCTCATAGTGAGACCTATCATCTACAAGTTTGTTCTGTTGTTAAGGATCTAAAGTGCAAGGGATAAATTCAAAATCACTTTCTTCTTTAATTTACTCTAGAAGCCTAAATTTTAAGTGCATTCCTTCATATTAGGTACCTCCTTATGTTACCCTAAAACCCCTAAATTACCATGGATATCCTCCATCCTCATTTCTTTTTTATGTTGATCTTGAAACCTTAAAGTGTAAGGGATAACCTCTACACCAATTTCATTTTTATTATAGGGAGAGGATTTTATGATACTAGAGGAAAATAAAAGTGACTTACCTAGAATAATATTGACCTCTCTGGATGCTTTATTCTATAATTTTCCTCTACATTTTTCTTTGCACCTTTAATTTCTTTTGAATTTGAACTTGCACATTGTACTTTCTCATTCCTTGTATCCTTGTTTGTGTATTCTAATTATTGATATGTGTGAACTATGATGGCCTTTGTCAGTTGATGCTATAGATAGGCTTTATTTACCTCTTTTTTGGGAGTGGAATATCCTTGATCTAATCCAACTTCTACTATAGTATGATCTCCTTGCTTCATATTGAAGTTTATATCATGACTAAAAAAATTCTCTTTTCTACATCATTTCCACTTTGCAATATCTTGTCATCTGTCTAATATCATAACATTTGTAGCAATAGGATGTAATATTTTCATAATCCACTTATTCATCTCATTCTCTTGATTCATATTTAATCTTAATGAATTAGCAAAGATCTTAAAACATCCATAGCAAAACATATCAGGGTGTCCAAAATATGCTTTCTCTCCTTAGTAGTTGGTCCCTCTAGGATGATATCCCATAGGGTATTTCAAATATTCTTTAGAACATCCTTATTGATAAGTTTATATGGAAGTATAAAAATCATAACCCACATTGCAGGATTTTTAATAGCTTTTATCTTCATTAAAAAAACATTACTAATGGTCTTAAATATAGAGCATCTCTCCCCTAAACTATGGGTCATTGCCCATAATTTTATCCATGATTTCCAAATTAAAAAATATGAGGAAAAACCTTTAATAAGAAAATTCATAAAGTAATTTGAATTTTATCCCCACTTCCACTTGATCCAATTTTAAATATTAACAAACCCTAGCCAATATTCATGGAACTTACATATTAACTCTTTGCTTTTAAGAACTATCATGCTCGATCATATCATCCTTGATAATCACTTTTGATGTAACAGTTTCTCATTGGATTGGACTTGTTATATATTCACTCTATTGTTTATCTATGGCTTAGGCATCCATATTTCCAACAAGGTAATTATTACTTACCATTAGGGCTTTCAAATATGACCTTCCTTCCATGTGACCTAGCTTTTCTTAATATGAATCCTTTAATTTTTGAGTGTCTACAAATATTTATAGCAAGAAAATATGAGTGATCCTTACTCACACTTGCTTCATATTTGCACTCTCTCTACTCTTCCTCGTATATCTAAAACAATAAAGGGTGAGGCTCACTCCCATCTCGCCCAATCTTATTAGATAAAAGTTACATAACTAGCTTTGGTTTATATTTGATATTTGTTATTGATTAATTTATATTAAACTTTTATCATTTGTATGTGGGACACTTTTTAACTCTATGCAATTAGAAAATGGCAACCAAGTGGCATGAGCATGGTACTTGGTTGTACATATAGGTTTTGCATATGTAGGGGGAAAATCCAAAGACTTCTCACCATAGAGATATCTCTAGAGTGAAGAACACAAGCTTATACTGAGAGGGGGGTGAACAGTATAAGACCACTTTTTACTTTTCTTTCCCAAACAATATTATCCAATATAATCAATGGCAATATTAGCAATAGTAATCAAAGCAATGCATAAATCATCACACACAATAGAGACACCAATTTAACGTGGTTCACCCAATGTGGGCTACTCCATGGAGAAAATATTTCACTAAAATTTTCTCAACAAATCTCTTGGGAATCCTTCCCTATTACAATGTTTATGGACCTCTATCCAAAGGAGACACCAATCCCCTAATCAATTTCATGGATCTCTATCCATAGGAGAACTCCTTCCCCTTTATTGGTTTGTGGATCTCTATCCATAGGAGAACTCTTTCTCCTCTTCTCTAGCTGGTGATCTTCTAGAAGACTACTGCCTCCACTGCACTAGCTTGTGGATCTCTCTCCACTAAAGACCTCTATCCTCACTCAAAATACTTATATCCTCACTACCCTAGCTAATGGATCTCTATCCACTAGAGACTATTATCCTCTACTCTATCACCTCCAAAGCTTGCTCTCAGCTCTACTCTATCTCTATCTCAAATCTACACTAAACATTATCCTTCGATCTAGCACAAATCTGCTCAAAATTCTATCTCTGGTCTAGCACAAATTTGTCCTCAAATATACACCAAACTCTATCCTCAAATTCTATCCTCAAGCCTTAACACAAAGCTTGATCAAATCACAAATCAACTCAGCTTAGATCTGCCCCAAGCCTTAACACAAAGCTTGAACAAATCAATCAATCAATTCTGCTCTCAAGTCTTCTCAAAGACTTACCTCAAATCTATCCACAAGTCCTCTCTAGAACTTGTCCAATCTGCTTAACAAGTCTTCACTAAGACTTACCTCAAATCTTCTCAACAAGTCCTCCCTAGAACTTGTCCAATCTACTCAACAAGTCTTCACCAAGACTTACCTCAAATCTGTTCAACAAGTCCTCCCTAGAACTTGTCCAATCTGCTCAACAAGTCTTCACTAAGACTTACCTCAAATCTGCTCAACAAGTCCTCTCTAGAACTTGTCCAATATACTCAACAATTCTTCACCAAGACTTACCTCAAATATCCTTTAAGCTTTCACAAAAGCTCACACAAATCTATCCTTAAGTCCCCTCTAGGACTTACTCAATATTCTCACAAGATTTCACAAAATCTTACTTAAATCTGTCCTTAAGTCCCCTCTAGGACTTACTCAAAATAGTCCACTAGCTTTCACAAAATCTTATTCAAATCAATTGCAAAACTTGCATACACAACTCAACTTAATCCTTTCATAAAACCTCTTCAATCACACAAACAAGTTTCACTCATAATCTTGTTTAACCATAGAAACATATAGAGAATGGTAAGAGACTCAATATGTTTCACACTCACAAATCACTCTATCACTTTCAAACTCACTTTCAAATCAATTCAAAAATAAAGAATAATTTGTTTCACAAATCTTGAACTATCACTCCAATGCTCTCAATCAATAATGCTCAATCAACTTCACTCAACCATCCACTCAATGAAACACAACTTGCTTACAAACCCTAACCAAGTGTTTCACTATACTTCCAACAACTCACACTATGGAACTCAAACCTTGACTCAAGATAATTCCAATGTCACATAACAATGATACTCATGTTCTTTCACAAACCCTAGCTCAAGATAGTTCTCAATTTCACATAACAATGATACTCATGATATTTCAACATCCACAAATCATGCACATGAAAACCTACTCAAACATTTCCAACAATGCTTATCAAACAATCCTTTTCACTCCAACTTTGCATTTCACAACATTCAATCCAACAATATTTCACTCACAAGGATGATATGCCCATACCTTTTGTTTTGATGGAGATCTGACTTCAAAACCTGTCTCAATCACACTCAAATCCTCTTTTCCACTTTCAAGGTTAGATAGCAACAATTTATCTAAAAATCTCCACTCAAATATTTTCCCCAATATTTATTTCACCATACAAAATATCAAATCTCTAATACACCTTATAATCTCCAAAATCTCATTCAAATTAATATTAAAAAATCAAGTTCCTTTACTAACACCTTATAAACTCCAACCTTTCATAATAACATCCACCACATAAAAATCAAATTCTTTTATTAACACTTATAACTCCAAACTTTATAAAATAAATTCTAACCACCAAAAATTAAAATAAAATATTTTAATTTTCTTACACCTTATATCTCCCTTAACAAACTCACAAACTACCTTTTAAATCTCACAAAACCCTTTAATGCAAATTTTTGAATATCAAAACCTTTGGAAAAATTAAATCGTGAAATGCATACCTTTCCTTTTAATTCTGCCCAAAAATTATTTCCACCAAAATTTGAACACACGACCTCGCCTTTCCAAAGCCCTAGCCCAAATCTCAACCACCAGTTGGGCTACGTGCCCACACAAAATTAAAAGGTGCATGAATCACCTCTTGTTCCTTGTCTCTTCTCCCACTAAGCACAAACGAAAATGATTTCCCTTTGCAAAACACAATCGCGTGAATCGAACCCATGATCTTGCCCTCACGAATGCCTTAACCAGCCCTCGATTGCCACTTGCGCTACCAAGCACTTTGAGATATGTTTGGTGCTCCACTTAGGTTTATCACGATGTCTGCCCTTTAACATTTAACACATGCGAATTCTTTCCTTTCTCTTCACTCAAATGCAATGCATGAATTCCTTTATACTTTGGGCATACGAATTGCATGGATGGTTTTAAATAAAAACCATTGCCCCTTTTATACCATTTTCTATGCACTCCAACACGTCGACGATTAGTAAATTTGATTTTTAATTTGAATTTAAAATTTAAACTTTTGGTGCCTTTATTATTTATTTAAATTAAAATTTTAACCTATGGTTAAAATATTTTAATTTAAATAAATTAAATAATAACCTTTAAACTCTGCCAAATGGGTCTTTTTGAGGATTTATAATTTAATGACTCCTTGGACCTCATTTTTCTTCACCTCAACCTTTAGCCCGAAATATTATAATATTATTATTTCCTTTTAAACCTGCTTCTCCATCCTTGGGATTTCAATATTTTTAGGCCTTTGTAGGCATATAATATTTAAAATAAATATTATATCCTATTCCTTTAAACTTCTTCCTTGCCTTTTGGAAAAACCACCTGATGACATTAATGATGACGAAACTTGGACATCAACCTCTTGACATCAATGACAACAAAACTTGCTCATATTTCCAACAATCTCCCCCTTTGTCATTGATGGCAACCCATTTTCCTTTAACCATTTATTTTACCTTTTTTAGTTATGCTCCCCTTGAGAAACTGCTCCCCCTAACTCAAATCTCTCCCCCTTTGACATCAATGGCAAAGGGACACCTTTGGGGCTAAGGATAAGACTCTTAGCTCAGCCCCCTCCCCACCTCCTCTCCTTGAGGTGGTTAATTTTGGGGTGGGAGTATCTCTACTCCTAGCATACACTACTCCTTTCCTTTGTCCACCTTCTTCCTCAACTGATCCTTCTGATTCCTCTAAATATTCATGTTCCTGCTTGTCTCTAGAAATTCTGCTCTACACCACTTAGCCATATGCCCAACATTATTGCACTTATAACACTTAATGTTGTAGTTCCTTGAAGGTGCAAATATCTTGAAGTTCCTCCTAGTGAAGCCATATCCATTCCTGTCATGAACCTTACAATTAACTACCTTATGACCAAACTGATTACAAGAGTAGCAATACCCTTGAAATAGATGCCCATTTCTAAAATTCCTTTTAGTGAAACCATATCCCTATTTTTCATGTGTCCTACACTACGAAGCCTTGTGACCAAACCTGTGACATGAGAAGCAACATCCATTGAAGAAACCTTGCCTTGACCCCATTGGTCTCTTAGTTTCTTCTTCCCTGTGATGTTTCATGTTCCATCTGTTCCTCATTTGTGCATTGTTCCTTTCCTTGTTGAACTTTCTATTTTCCAACTTATCCTCAGAAGTCTCACTCTCTCTTACACTTTCTTCTTCTAAAGCTTCTTCTTCAATGGAGCTTGAGATTGACTCCTCTCCTCGTTCTCTATGTTCCTATTCAAAACCAAGTCCTATTTTGTTTGATGAAGATCTTTGTACCTTGATAATCTTATCCAAGTTCTTTGAGCTTCTCCCAAACCTGTGTAGCTTGTCTTTAGACTCTTTTACTTCCTTCCTTAGTGAAGCTACCTCATGCTCTAATATTTCACATTCTAAGACTTTTACCTCTAACTTCTCTTTATATCTCCTTGTCTTAGATATTGAGTTGGTTAGATCTTCTATAAGCTTTCATTTTTCTTCATCACATTCTTGAAATTGAAGCTTGAGTTTTGAGTTCTACTTTCTTACCTTCCTTAATTCCTTAAGAGCAGAAATAAGCTCACCTTCAAGATCAACTTCTCCTTCCTCTGATTCTACCTCTATTCCTTTGTCTTTAAGATCATCTTCATTCCTTTCTGATTCATTTCCACTAGGAGTACTTCCTTCTTCTTCTATTACCATAAGTAGACTTTCTTCTTCTGGACCTTCAAGAGCATCTTCATATTCATCTTCACTAAAACTGAACCCATTCCTTGTGCAATGATCTTCAAGATGACCAAAGTTACCACACCTAAAACACTTGAGAATTATTGGTGCCCTTTTTACCTTTTTCTTAACATCTTCTTTTTCTACTGTCAAAAATAGAATTTCTTCTTCTTCATTATCTGATGACCTTCCATCACTATCACTTGAACCCTTGCCTGCCTTATCTGCATAAAAACTCTTCTTATACCTTTGGAAAAACTTCTTTCCTTGCTTGCCTTGTCCATACTTACTTTTATTTTGATACCTGTATTTTCTTGCTTCCCTGTTCTTATGATCCTATTTCTCATCACCACTGCTATTTCTAGCTTCTAGAAAATCAGATGCATAGTGACCATATTTACCACATTTGAAACACTTAACTAATTTTGTACCTTTATACTTTCTTGTGTCCTTGTTCCTTCTACCATAGTTTGCTTCTTCATCACTAGATAACTCATTACTTGAATCCGACTTCTTACCCTTTGTCTTCTTTGTAACTTTGAAGGTTGCTTCTTTCTAGGGAATAGTCTCCTCTTTTATTCTCATCTCAAAAGCTGTGAGAATCCCATGTAACTCATCCCTTGTCAAAGTTTCAATATCTTTTGTTTCTTCTATGGCTGAAATATTTTCACTATACCTCTTAGGGAGTGACCTTAAAATATTTTGACAAACATCTGATTCTTCAACTTTAAACCCAAGTCCTTGCATGGAGTTAACAACCTCATCCACACGAAGTAAGTATGTAGCAATGTCTTCCTCATCCTTCATCTTTAGGTCTTCAAATATTTTCTTGTGATTTTGCAATTTTGCCATCTTGACCTTTTTGTCTCCCTCATATATATTTTTTAGTTTATCCCAAATCTCTTTTGTTGATGTGCAATGCATAACTTTTACAAACTTTGTTTCACATAAACCATTTAAGATTCCATTCATTGCCTTTGAATTATTCAGTTGTAGGAGCTTACCATATTTATCTATAGGTGGAGTAGTTGGTGGTATGTACCCATCCTCAACTGCTTGCCATATATCATTTCCTTGTGCCATTAGGTAAACCTTCATTCTTACACTCCAAAATGCATAATTGTTCCCATCGAACAATGGTGCCTTATTCCCTGAAGATCCACTCTGAGAATCCATCTGTGTTCCTATAAGCTTTTCCTTCAAGTTATTAAACTCTTCCAAAGGAACCCTCTTGATACCAATTGAAGAACACAAGCTTATACTGAGAGGAGGGGTGAACAATATAAGACCACTTTTTACTTTTCTTTCCAAACAATATTATCCAATATAATCAATGGCAATATTAATAGTAGTAATCAAAGCAATGCATAAATCATCACACACAATAGAGACACCAATTTAACATGGTTCACCCAATGTGGGCTACTCCACGGAGAAAATATTTCACTAAAATTTTCTCAACAAATCTCTTGGGAATCCTTCCCTATTACAATATTTATGGACCTCTATCCAAAGGAGACACCAATCCCCTAATCAAGTTCATGGATCTCTATCCATAGGAGAACTCCTTCCCCTTTGCTAGTTTGTGGATCTCTATCCATAAGAGAACTCTTTCTCCTCTGCTCTAGTTGGTGATCTTCTAGAAGACTACTACCTCCACTACACTAGCTTGTGGATCTCTCTCCACTGAAGACCTCTATCCTCACTCAAAATACTTCTATCCTCACTACCCTAGCTAATGGATCTCTATCCACTAGAGACTACTATCCTCTACTCTGTCACCTCCAAAGCTTACTCTCAATCTCTATCTCAAATCTACACTAAACACTATCCTTTGATCTAGCACAATCTTCTCACAAGTCTATTTTCACTCAAACAAACAAATCTATCCTCAAATATATCCTCAAGCCTTAACACAAAGCTTGATCAAATCATAAATCAACTCAGCTTAGATCTACCCCAAGCCTTAACACAAAGCTTGAACAAATCAATCAATCAATTCTGCTCTCAAGTCTTCTCAAATACTTACCTCAAATCTATCCACAAGTCCTCTCTAGAACTTGTCCAATCTTCTTAACAAGTCTTCACTAAGACTTACCTCAAATCTATCCAACAAGTCCTCCCTAGAACTTGTCCAATATGCTCAACAAGTCTTCACTAAGACTTACCTCAAATCTTCTCAACAAGTCCTCCCTAGAACTTGTCCAATATGCTCAACAAGTCTTCACCTAAGACTTACCTCAAATATGCTCAACAAGTCCTCTCTAGAACTTGTCCAATCTCACAACTTCCCAAGACTTACCTAATAACTTCACAAAATCTCACACTAAATATATCCTTAAGTCCCACTACACAAGCTTTCACAAAAGCTTACTTAACTCTGTCCTTAAGTCCCCTCTAGGACTTACTCAAAATAGTCCACTAGCTTTCACAAAATCTTATTCAAATCAATTGCAAAACTTGCATACACAACTCAACTTAATCCTTTCAGAAAACCTCTTCAATCACACAAACAAGTTTCACTCAGAATCTTGTTTAACCATAGAAACATATAGAGAATGGTAAGAGACTCAATATGTTTCACACTCATAAATCACTCTATCACTTTCAAACTCACTTTCAAATCAATTCAGAATAAAGAATAATTTGTTTCACAAATCTTGAACTATCACTCCAATGCTCTCAATCAATAATGCTCAATCAACTTCACTCAACCATCCACTCAATGAAACACAACTTGCTTACAAACCCTAACCAAGTGTTTCACTATACTTCCAACAACTCACACTATAAACCTTGACTCAAGATAATTCCAATGTCACATAACAATGATACTCATGTTCTTTCACAAACCCTAGCTCAAGATAGTTCTCAATTTCACATAACAATGATACTCATGATCTTTCAACATCCACAAGTCATGCACATGAAAACCTACTCAAATATTTCCAACAATGCTTATCAAACAATCCTTTTCACTCCAACTTTGCATTTCACAACATTCAATCCAACAATATTTCACTCACAAGGATGATATGCCCATACCTTTTGTTTTGATGGAGATATGACTTCAAAACCTGTCTCAATCACACTCAAATCCTCTTTGCCACTTTCAAGGTTAGATAGCAACAATTTATCTAAAAATCTCCACTCAAATATTTTCCCCAATATTTATTTCACCATACAAAATATCAAATCTCTAATACACCTTATAATCTCCAAACTCTCAAATTAATATTCAAAAATCAAGTTCCTTTACTAACACCTTATAAACTCCAACCTTTCAGAATAACATCCACCACATAAAAATCAAATTCTTTTATTAACACTTATAACTCCAAACTTTATAAAATAAATTCTAACCACCAAAAATTAAAATAAAATATTTTAATTTTCTTACACCTTATATCTCCCTTAACAAACTCACAAACTACCTTTTAAATCTCACAAAACCCTTTAATGCAAATTTTCGAATATCAAAACCTTTGGAAAAATTAAATCGTGAAATGCATACCTTTCCTTTTAATTCTGCCCAAAAATTGTTTTCGTCGAAATTTGAACACACGACCTCGCCTTTCCAAAGCCCTAGCCCAAAGCTCAACCACCAGTTGGGCTACGTGCCCACACAAAATCAAAAGGTACATGAATCACCTCTTGTTCCTTGTCTCTTCTCCCACTAAGCACAAACAAAAACGATTTCCCTTTGCAAAACACAATCGCGTGAATCGAACCCACGATCTTGCCCTCACGAACACCTTAACCAGCCCTCGATTGCCACTTGCGCTACCAAGCACTTTGAGATATGTTTGGTGCTCCACTTAGCTTTATCATGACGTCTGCCCTTTAACATTTAACACATGTGAATTCTTTCCTTTCTCTTCACTCAAATGCAGTGCACAAATTCCTTTATACTTTGGGCATACAAATTGCATGGATGGTTTTAAATAAAAACCATTGCCCCTTTTATACCATTTTCTATGCACTCCAACACGTCGATGATTAGTAAATTCGATTTTTAATTCGAATTTAAAATTTAAACTTTTGGTGCCTTTATTATTTATTTAAATTAAAATTTTAACCTATGGTTAAAATATTTTAATTTAAATAAATTAAATAATAACCTTTAAACTCTGCCAAATGGGTCTTTTGAGGATTTATAATTTAATGACTCCTTGGACCTCATTTTTCTTCACCTCAACCTTTAGCCTATTAAATATTATAATATTATTATTTCCTTTTAAACCTGCTTCTCCATCCTTGGGATTTCAATCTTTTTAGGCCTTTGTAGGCATATAATATTTAAAATAAATATTATATCCTATTCCTTTAAACTTCTTCCTTGCATTTTGGAAAAACCACCTGATGACATTAATGACGATGAAACTTGGACATCAACCTCTTGACATCAATGACAACAAAACTTGCTCATATTTCCAACACCGAGAGAAATGGTCGTCACATTTGCGTAATAGTCTACATGAAACACCAACGTGTATCTATATTTTTTCTACTTTTTTCTTGTAAGAGACTCACCTCAAAGAGGACCATGTTGGGTTAATTTTAAGGATGGGACTAACTTAGGCACTTGTCTTATGACTAATGATTATTGGCTAGTTTATCAATGGTTCCTTGACAATTCACCCTATACCCCATGGTTCTTCACAAACAAAATAAATACCTTTAGCTTTGAAATGGGTTATCCAAGTACCTACACAAGTGGGAATGCTTCAAAACCAAGGTCCCTCATCTCACATTTGAATAAGGCCTTGTAAACATGCCAAATCCACCAATGTTGGGTGTTCATCATATCACATCAGCTTTGACATATGCCTTACCTTATTTCCTCTCTTCTCAACTTTCTCCTATACAACTTTTTATCATTGCATGTATTTTTTTTCACATGCCCTATCCCCTTTCCCTCACTACATATTGATTGGTGTCATTGACTTCTTCTCATCTAATTCATTATTAACTTTGTTTCCATTCTTCTAACCTTATTTGACTCCACATCACACCCTACCTACCCCTAAATCAAGCCAAACATTGACCCCAATGTGCACTTAACTCCAATCCCAATATCTTTTGGTTTTATTTTCCTCTTTTAGAGCTAGGTTCACTCTAAACCATCCCTCTATCCCTCCTTTTTATACCTAAAATATTAAATCCCATACTTCCTTGGACCCACATCCCTTGTGCCTTATTGCCTTGTATTGTCTTTCCTAATCCATCCAACTCACTTCCTCTTTCACTGCCATATGGTCACTCATTCCTCCCTTATCCCACCCTCTTCCATAAAATTACTACCTCCTCTCTCAACCCATATCCTTCTATAAACTTACTACCTCCTCTCTTATCCTATCCCTTTCCCATGGAGTCACCCCCTACCCTCTCAACTTGCCTCCTCCAATAAACTTACTTCCTCCTCTCTTAGACTGCCTCCTTTCATTGAATCACTCTTTTTAGACCACCCTATCCACTGAGTTGTTCCTCCCTTCCTCACTACTTTATTTTTTATTAGCTAAAACGAACTTAACCCAACCTTCAACTCCCTTTTTTACTTAGTGTATTTTCTCTTGGTATTTCCCTAACCATGCTTTGTAAGTAAGGGGAAAAATATATACATGTATATATATATTAGAAAATAATCCTTACAAATGTATTTTATGCTTATAGGTAGGGATTCTATTAGGTAGAGGCTTATGGCTAGCCTAGCTTGTTAGTTGGAGACTTTTGTGTCTCTATAGGGAAGTAGCTAGATGTGCAAGGTGGACTTCTTCATTTCATTGACATTGGTGAGAAGTCGCAATAACCACTCCCTCATCTCTTTGGTTCAGTACGACCCTCACCTTTCCTAAGTGAATCCACCTTAACTAGTTGTGGTTTTGCTTTAAATATGTGGGTTTTATTTAAATTTATTTTTATTTTTTCACATGATTTTATAATTTACAAATTTTAGGGCTTAATTTTAAAGAAGATAAACTATTTTTAAGAGAAAAATACATATTTGTTTTTTAATTGGTTATACAAGATTGGAACAATCCCTACCCTTATTATATTGATCATATAATGGTATTTTAATAGCTTGGTTGTTATGCATGTATCTCTTGGTAGGATTCAAACATGGGTTTCCTCCTTGAAAGTCAAAGAATTTAACAAGTTCAGCTAATGACAATTGATAAGCATGTATTACAATATGAAAATATAGATTATTTATATAATATTAAATATATTTTCAAATATTATAAACCAACATAAAAAGTTGTATTAGTCTTATATAACATGTAGCAACAACATGAAAGTAAAAATAAGATTTTATAAGACTTTTATGGGTGAAATTAGAAAAACAAAATTCATAAATATTTGTATTATTTGTGTAATTGTAGTAGCTTGGCTACTACCTTCTAATAACTCCACGTAATTAAGCATAGAGACCATTGAAACCAACTTTTGTAATCCAAGGAGCAATATTGCATATCTACAAAATTTTGAAAAATTGCTGGAAAATTGACTAAGTCTAAGGACAAAAATTGGTAAAAGGGGTGATTAGTAAAAAGGTGATCTATCTTCAATTAATAAATCACCATTCTTTAGGCTAGCAAGTCGTTAATTTTAGAATCAACAAATTACCCTTTTTTATCCTAAGTAGGACAATCATTACATGAAATCCAATAAAACCATCTAGGAAGATTTTTGTCTCCACATGGTACTAAATGATACTTAGAAGGCTATTAAGATAATTTAGAAGCATTTTGGAATAACGTAATATTTAGTGGTGCATAATTTTGCTAAAGATGCCCCTCAATTAGTGGTTTTACTAAGAGTATAGAGTATTTACCTTTAGTAACGTCTTAAGTTAATAATTTCCTTTAGGTAGGAGCTATGGGCTCCGTTGTATTACCTTTTGGCCATTCAAAGAAATTAGAGCTACACTTTATAAAATCCACATTATACACTCAAAATAATCTTAGAATAAAGAAATATTGTGCATGATATTTGCTCTTCAAATGTGTGATTGCCATTTTGATACATAGAATACATAATGATCATGGCACTACCCTTTTCACCTTTTATTAGTTCTTCCTTCTATTATTGCAATTTTTTTATGTATTGAAGCACACTTAGGTTGTTTTATTTTCTTCACATGTGTTAATTGATCACACATTGATCTTACTAAAGTTACAACTGTGTTTTATTTTCTTCCACTTCTCTTCATCTCTTGCACCCTCACCTTCTCAAACTTACTTTTTAACATTTAGATTAGACTATATTAGTGTAGCATGATTAATAAGGAGCCAACCTAAATCTAGAGGTTGGGGATAATACTATTCTCTCTTTCCAATTGTTTAAACAAAATTATTAATGCTATTAGAATGAAACAGTTTAATGATTTAATATTTTTTGGCACATCCAGTGGGACTAAGGGCTCAATATCAACATTGAAATTAGGCTTAGTCCCCTCCTCTAAAAGTTATATCTATGTAAATTTACTTAAAATATTTCTAGATCTATTAAAGAGTTTGTTTATTATTATTTTTTAATAAGTTATATGTGGCTTCTATTGGGGGACACTCCCATCAAAATATAAAAATATTATATTTGTTGTTAGGTTAATTAATCCATATCAATCATGCCTTTTTATCACAAATATTCTTCATTTATTTTTCTATCAAATATATTCTTTGAAGGTAGATGTCTGACAAAACCTAGAACATCTCCACCAATTTTCAGATCATTTGGAGCAACACATATCCTAGCACAACCCTATGTGTGAATGATATTTTTGGCAAGAAACTGTACAAGGGTTTCATCTGGGTTAAGTGCAAGCAGCTTCATGGTTTTTAGGTCCTTCGAGCCTTAGTAGCCAATATTTTTATGGTTTCTACTCAGGATTTTAGTAGGAAATGTTACAAGGGAGCCAATATGGATTAGAAATTTATCTTTCAATAGATATTCATGCTATGAACTTGAGTGACAATGGCTTCCAATTTGCTACACAAAATAAAAGTGAAAATCATACCTTTCCATGGCATTTAGGGCATGGATTAAAGAGATCACAAAACAAGTTTCAAGCAACTGATCAAAAAATATCTCAGATCTCAAGTGAATCTAGTGCTAAGGTGCATCCACAAAATAAATATACTATGGAAACCCCTATCAAGGGTAATAATTTTGAAGAATCAGCCCCAAAAATAAATTTTAGGGATGCCCTCCATGGTGGACAGCCTTAGCCTAATGCTAATATTAATCTTAGGGCTTCCTATAAACCTCTAAGAATGTCGAAGATTGATCCTAGGAAAACGGAGTCGAGATGTCTTAAAGCAGCTGATGGAACTCCTATTGTTAAGCTTGATATGGACAACATTCAGACTAACATTGAAGATATAAAAAAAAGAGGACTAATTTATCGCTTAATGGGTTTTTGTCCAAGCCTATCTGCTTTCAAAGTCTGGGCTACAAAAAGCTAGAAAACTAAAGGTGAGTTACAAATCTCTATTTATCCAAATGGTTATTTTCTTATTTTATTTGCTAATAATGAAGATAGAGAGAAAAAAATTTCAAGGGGGTTCCTCATTCTTTGGAAGGGTAGGGCTTTTCATGAAGACCTGGTATACTAAATTTAAAGCCGAAGAAGAGATGCCTTCTACAGGTCCCATGTGGGTTAGACTCTTTGGCCTCCCAATTGAATTCTGGAATCTGACTATTTTTCTTCAGTTGGAAACTCTTTAGGAAAATTTATGATTATTTTTTATTGTACTCAAAAATTTGAACATATTATTTATGCTTGGATTTGTGTTTTAATGGATTCTGACAAACCCCTTCCTAAAAATATTACATTACAATTTGTGGAGGACACTTGGGAGCAAGTAGTGGACTATGAGAACATTCCTTTTTGTTGTAGAATTTTCAATGAATATGGTCATTTGGCTAGTTTTTTCCCAAATAAAATTCTAGATCAAAAGAAAGAATATATAAACTCAGCATGTTTCCAAATGCCTAAGAAGAAAAACACTCTGAAAAACCAGTTATGAAGGATCAATCAAAGTTATCTACTAATATGTTTGAAATTCTTTCCACAAATGATGTCCCAAGTGAGGAAGAGGAAATAATGGAAATAGAAATCTTAGAAACACAATTTAAATATAAAGGGAAGAACTCAGATATAAACCAACAAATCAAAGGTTTTCAACAAAAAAAAGGATAAAATATACACAAGAAAAACAATCTTTTAAATGTTAAAACTTCAAATAATGCAAGTCCCAATATAGACTCTATTGAATCTTCTGGTAACTTTTTGACTATGTACAAACATTCTTCAAGGTTAGAAGCCATCTCAGATTCAATTGGAGTAAGTCAAGAAACAGGGGAAAATAATTGAATATGGATTCTAATCAAAAGGCAGGTCGCAAGAGTAATCAATATCATATAGTAAAATAAGGTGAAAAGCTTATACAGGAAGGTAATATTAATGCCCTTCCCAGCTTTTTTAGCCCTGGTATTAATGAAAATCATTACTTGGAATATTAGAGGACTCAAAGGGAGTATTTCAAAACAAAATAAAATTAGAAAAATAATTTTGATAAATCATCCAAATATTGTTTTTCTTCAAGAAACAAAGATGTCAATAGAGGATATGGAATCAATTGCTAGTATAATTTGGCCAACTAGAAAAGTGGTTTCCCTCAGTTCCCAGGGGAATTTTGGTGGCATTGCTTACCTTTGGGACTCAAAAGAGGTAGTTATTCACCATATGGTTGGAAGTTGGGGTCTTTTGGCTATAGCTATTCAAAGCAGATATTCCAACCAAATTATGCTTTGTATTATTGTTTATGCTCCGACTAAAAAATAAGACAGTGGAATAATATAACTTATATTATCTCTCATTTTCCTGAAACTTGGATCTTGATCGGGGAGATTTCAATACCATCCTCTCTCTAGATGAAAAAATAGGGTGAAATAGAAATTTGCACAAGAGCACTGACCTCATGGGTGATATTACAAACCCCCATCTTATGGACATCCAACCAGACAATGGCCTTATGACTTGGTCTAGCAGAAGGTAAGGCTTAGCTTGTATAATGGAGAGATTGGATAGGTTTTTGTTCTCTGATAATTTCTTAATCCATTGTCACATTCCTAAAATAAATACTCTTAACAATGCTGGTTCGGATCACTGGCCAGTCATGGTAGAAATGTGGAAAAGCAATGTGAGTTTCTCTCATTTTTTATTTCATTTAATGTGGCTTAGAGACAGTTCCTTTAAACTTCGAGTGCAACAATGGTTGAAGGAAGGTAACCCTAGGTATGGACTAAGATGTTCTGTTTTGCAAAAATATTGAAATACATTAAATCCAAAATCAAGACTTGGAACTGGAAGGAGTTTGGGGATGTTCACAAAAAAACATGAAGTTATAGCTCAACTTGAAATTTTGAATAAAAAAATCCTTTTATATGGCCTCATAGAGAGTACAAGTGCAGATAAAATTAAACTCACAGCTCAGTTGGAGGAATGGGAAAAAAGAAAACTTTTATGGAAGCAAAAATATAGAATTCAATGGCTCAAATAAGGTGATCAGAACACAAATTTCTTCCACAAATATTTTCTAGCTCAAAGATCTCACACCTTTATTTCTTCCCTAAAATCGGATTTTGGAGATGTTGTCTACACTTGGGATGGCATGAACTCTATTATTGTCAATTACTTTTCCAATATTTTTGTTGCTACTCCTCTTGACTCGGCTTCTCAAAAAAATGTTCTTCAAGCAATCTCTTCTCTTATCACTTCTGAGGAGAACTCTTTTTTTACTACTCCTGTTACTATCAATGAGCTTCAACGGGTAGTTTTTAAAATGCAAAAAAGGAAAACCCCAGGTCCTGATGGTCTTCCCATTGAGTTCTACCAAGATTTTTGGGATATCCTTCATGTTGATTTATTAGAGATGGTGGAAGAAGCCAAGCAAGCCAAAGAAATATTGAAGGTTATCAATAAAACTTATATTACTCTTGTTTTGAAAGCTCAAGAGGTTGATCATATCTCAGCTTTTAGACATATTTCTTTATGTAATTTTCTTCTCAAAATCATTACTAAGATCATGGCAGAAAGGTTGAATCCTCTTTTGCATAAGATTATTTCCCTTGAATAAAGGGGTTATGTGGAAGGGCATCAAATAGTGGATGAGATAGTTCTTGCTCAAGAAGCCATCCATTCCATGGATATGCAAAAATATCCTTCCATGTTCATTTGGTTAGACTTATCCAAATCTTATGATAGAGTGGATTGGCACTTCCTTATCAAAGTTTTGAGGCAATTTGGTTTCTCTCAAGATTGGATGGATTGGATTATGGTATATATCTCTTCAGTTTCCTACTCAGTTCTTATAAATGGCAGACCTTCTCCATTATTCCCAGCTTCTAGAGGTATTAGGCAAGGTTACCCCATTTCCCCTTATGTATTCATCATTATTATTGAATGCTTAGGTACGATTATAACCAAAAAGAGAGAAAACAAAACCCTTGAGGGAGTTACCATTGCTCATGGAGATAGACCTATCTCTCATATTTAATTTGTTGATGACTCTACTCTTTTAGGTAAAGCTACAATTAAGGAAGCTTCTAATATTAAGCAAATCATTAGCTATTTTTCTAAGGCTATCAGGAAATTGACCAATGAAGACAAATCTAAAGTCATTCTCTTTCAGTGCTCTTCCATATAGGAATCCATGGTCTTGGATAAATTAAGATATAAGAAGACCTCCCTTCCAATAACTTATTTAGGTATTCCCATAAATATTCGAAGACAAAAAAAAATATTGGAATTGGTTGTTGGATAAAGTCAAGAATAAAATTGGAAAGTGGACCAATAGGTGGCTTTCTTCTAGGGGTAGAATCACCTTGGTAAAATTAGTCCTTCAGGATATTCTTATTTATTTCTCTACCGTGTTGAATATCCCAAAGGTTGTTCTTCAAGAACTAGATCAAATCAGCCATTGGTTCCTCTGGAGTGGTACTAAGGAGAAAATAAAATAGGCCTTGGTGAAATGGGACACTTTATGTCTTCCTAATAATGAATGGGGGGTTAGGATTCCGGTCTGCTATGGTCTGCTATTAATCACAAAAAATGATAGGGATTGATATTGTATTTAATAATGCCACGAATTGGGCATATTAAATGCATCATTATCCATTTGTAAAGGCAGACATGCCTATAAATATATTTTTGGGATTAATGTAATGACAGTTTTCGTTTGTTTTTATTCCTTGTGTCTATTTTAGAGTGTTTCCAATATCAGTGGTATCAGAGCCAAGTGTTGGTTAGGTGAGTATCCTCTTCCTCTAGGCCAATCTGGTTCAAAATAGGAACGAGAAAACCACTAGCGGATATTGGCATTGGGTGAACATTCTTTCTTTTTTCATAGACACCTTCATGCACTTTTGATCTTGAAAACTCTCAACTTGGGTCCCTCTGACTTCGGCCTTCAGCTCTAGATCCAAGCATCTGTATTTACGTTTGGATATTTTTTGGTCTCGACCTTAAGCTCGTGACCATCATTCACAATGTCAACCGCTTTGCTTGTCGATTATGTCACACAACTTCAACAACTCCGTGCAGCAATGGCTCTACTTCAACAAATCCATGCAGACATGGTTTCCAATTTTTAGTAGTATATAGTGGATGCCCTCGCTATTGTTACTCAAGAAGCTGCTACTGATGATCTCATTCCGATCAAAGATCTTAGTGAAGTTGATCAGGATTTTGCTCCTGATTCTAAAATTGATGAATGTACAACACCTAGATTCGAACCAGGATTTGTGGGCGAAAGGCCCATCGTCTTCCCATTAGACGATGTTGCTAATGGTAGTGACATTTCTTCTAATGTATATCCAAGCTCCTTGGAAGCTCCAATAGCATATCAGGCCTTCGTTGTCATCATGTCTGCTATGATTCGTGGTCTACTAGTGCGTCCTCAGCCCTTTCGTTGTCCATTTCTTGATCAATGGTTCCTCTCTTAGATATTTATTACCAATTTTTGGACACCCACATAACCATTTCCAGTGCTTTCACACTGTGATCTGACGTCTTTGCGGCCTTGGAGTTTCGATCTGCCATTTTTGGTCGTTGATCGGTTGTATACGACCTTTGTGCCATCTTCCTTAGTGGATTCACAACTCATTTTCAATGATCTTGATCTGTAGTTATTTGGTTTCACTTTGCCGCTTCTTACTTTCGATGGCCCTATGCAACATTTTGGCCATTTTTTGATCGCTTTGCAATTTTTAGATAGCATTCCACCTGATCTGATTTTTATGACATTTTATTGTGATATTTTCCACATTTCGGATGTTTTCGACCTTGATCTGACTGCTTGCATTTGCCACTTGAACTCTGGCCACTACTTCCCTTGCTCGAGATCATCTATAACCATCGTTGTTTTCTCACCACCATCACATTTCCTTCAATGTTTTCAACCATGTTTTCTAAAATAGTGTAGATATACACTATACAGACACCGCTTTGATGTTTGGCCCATTAGTTCTCATCATCGACACCTTCAATCAACATGTTTTCCACTCCGCTTAGTTGATTGTCGCATGCTTTCCCCTCGATCACCGCCTCGCGCACCACCATGGCCTCCACCTTTGACTAAATTAAATTAAATTAATTTTTAAATAAATTACATTAATTTAAAAAAAAAAAATTAATTTTTATTTTCCCTCTTCCATCCTCCAATGGCCATAAATTAAATTATATTATTTTTTTAATATAATTTAATTTTACCACCTTCAGTATTTTTCACGTCGGTCAATCGCATTTATTAATGCGCAATATTTAATTCAATTGCATTTATTAATGCATGAACTAAAATTTTAAAATCGCATTTATTAATGTGTTTTATTAATCGCATTTATTAATGTGAAATTTTTTTTTATTAATCACATTTATTAATGCACCATAAATGCCAATTTTTTGCATTTATTTATCATAATTGCCTCATCAGTGCCTTCTTTTAAATGCTCGAGTTTTTGCACGTATTTTAAGGCAGTTCTTTTCGACCCACCAGTTGCTGCTGTCTTCTGCCATTTTGAGGGACCAATTTTCATTGTTTGCCAGCATAGTAGTGTTTACAGTCATCGGAGAGCATTTTTCAAGTTTGTTCCACATCCAATGTTCGATTTTTATTTTCTACAAAAATGTACATATTTGTCATTTTTCTCTTCATGTTTTGTAACAAGAGTACATTTTTGGTTGTACCCAATACTCGTCGCCATTTTCTTTATTTCTCTATCTCCCTATACGCATTGGGGACCAATGCTTCCTCAGTAGGGAGGAATGATAGGGATTGATATTGCATTTAATAATGCCACGGATTGGGCATATTAAATGCATCATTATCCATTTGTAAAAGCAGACATGTCTATAAATATGTTTTTGGGATTAATGTAATGATATTTTTCATTTGTGCTTATTCCTTGTATTTTATCTTGAGTGGTCACATTCCATATCATTGATTGTATTTAATAATACCACGGATTGGGCATATTAAATGCAATATCAATCCCTATCAACAAAGCTTTAGCTGCTAAATTATATTGGAGGATTTTACATAACCCCAATGCTCTTTGGTTCAAAAATCTCTGTGCTAAATATGTTGAGAACAAAAGTCCTGAAGACCTTGTTCACTATCAATTGCGTTCCAAAGGTTCTCCCATTTTAGTATTTTTTAATACTGGTGAGAATTTAATAAAGAAAATATTATTTTGGATCATTCATAATGGCCAACAGGTAAATTTTTGGACAGATTCTTGGGATGGTCATAAGCATTTGATAACTCAGTTTCTCGATTGGAGGCCTTGGATGGAGGAGCTTCACCGAGCTAACTGGATAAAGGTGGTTAATTACTATCGGTACCATACTAGTAATTTATATTTTGGTAGATATTGGATCCCTATTGAGGACTGGCCTATTCAAATTCCAGAAAGGCAAAGACAAGATATCCAATGCATCCTTCATATGAGATATCTCTCTTGGTCCCATGATAAAGATTGTTTTGGATAGAACAACACTACTAAGGGTGAGTATTCAGTTGCTCAAGGTTATTTGGCCTTATGCCATAATAATCCCAAACAATCATCTGACATATTTTCTCAATTGTGGGCTCAAAAGCTTTGGCCTAAGGTGAGGTTCTTTACTTGGCTTTTATTGCATCACATGGTGCTTGCTGGGGAACATCTTATGAAGCATGGTTTTCATGGCCCTTTTAGATGTGAAATATATGGAGAGAATGTGGAAACTCTCAACCATATTTTTATTGAGTGTACTTTAGCCTCTAAGTTATAGATGAGAATGGCCACTTTACTTGGATTACAGTGGTCCAATTTTTCACTTTTGAACAACTTTGAAGGGATTGGCCTAATCAAGAGGGTGTTGATCATTTTATTAGGTAGTTAGTTTGTATGGGTTCTACCACTCTTCTTTGGAACATCCAGAATGAAAGGAACAACCAAAATTTTAATCAAGAAAGTAAGGATATTCACTATATCTAGAATAAGACTATTACCAACTTAGTTGAATCAGTCCATCGGCTCTTTAATCACCCCCAAAACTCCCACAAAATATGGGATCAAGTGATGCAAATATTGAAGATTAACTCTTCTAAGAGCAACCAACTTAAAGGGAATGTGAGTAATTGCAATATGGATAGAACAAGGAATTGGCAACCTCCTCCTAAATATTTTGGAAAAGTCATTACTAATGGAGCCTCTAGAGGGAACCTTGGAAAATCTAGTGTAGGAAGAATTGGTAGACTTTCATATGGCTCCCTGGATTTTACTTTTGCTAAGAATTTGGGTATTTTATCCAATAACCTTGCTAAGGGTATGGTATCCTTAGAGGCCTTCAAGAGGCTACTAAGGTTGGATGGGATAAGGTTCTAGTTGAGTCTGACTCTCAACTCATGATTAATCTTTTGAAGACTCCTAAGAACCATAAGGTTGATTGGAGAATAAAAAGAACTATTGAGAAGATTTAGTTAATCGAGATGGGATTTTTGAAAGTTGATTACAATCATGTGGTTAGAGATCAGAACAAGAGTGTCGATGCTTTAGCTAATTGGTCTTTGTACAAAGGTGATCTTACTTGCTATGGCCACCCTCCTAGATGGTGGGCTTCATAAATAAAGGAAGCTCTTATTTCTATCATTTCTTTGGATGTCTCCAGTTCTGGAGGTACCTAGATTCTTCTTGCTTTATTTTTGCTTCTCTTTGGTTCGGTCAGGGTATTTTAGTTCCCTAGCTCAATCTAATATTTTTTGTGTTCTTTGTTGATTCTTGCCTTAAAAGTCTTTTGGCTTAGAAAGGTCATTGTTGTGTTCTATTTTTCTTTTTTCTTTTTTCTTTTCTTTTTGTGTGTGTGTTTTTTTGTTTTTGTGTTTTTGTGTTTTTGTGTTGTTTTTTGTTGTTCTTGTGTTTTTGTTGTTGTTCTTGTGTTTTTGTTGTTCTTGTGCTTGTGTTTCTATATGTTTGTGTTAATTGGTGTTTTTGTGTTTTGGTGTGTGAGTGTTTTCTATGTTTTTATTTTTCTTTGTTGTTTGTTGTTTTTTTTTATTTTTTTATTTTTTTATTTTTTAGGTTTTGGTTGTTTTTGTTTTTCATGTTTTTTTTGGTTGTGTCTTTGTAGCAATATGTTGTTTTTTGTTATGTTTGTTTTGTATTATGTTGTTCTTGTATTTTTTCTGTGTGATTCGTGTTGTTTTTTTTTATCTTATTGTGTGCATGTTTGGTTGTGCTTTATCTTTTTGACACACTCAAGGAGCATGATTTTTTTGTTTTGTTTTTTTAATATTTTTGTGTGTTTGTGTTTGTGTGTTCTTGTTTTTCGTTGTTTCTAGTTTGCTCCTTGAGTATATCAAAGGTGGTAGGCCAGGTGCGAGCCCTGGGTGATTTTTGTAGAAGAGATACCCCTACCTCCTTGGGTCTTACCCGAAAGTGGCATCCCTTCTAGGATGTTTTCCACATATAAAAAAAAAAAAATAAAAATATATATATATATATATATATATATATATATATATATATATATATATTCTTGAACTTTCTCAAAGTGCTATGTTTCCACAATTAGCTCTGTGACATCAGTTTCATTGAGAGATAAAATCTTACTTGGCCAATTGTCTTCTAAAATTTGAATTTCACCAAGATGGAGATCAACATTGTGATTGTCTAAATTATTTGTTACATGTTTTCCTTCTCTATTAATAAGCTCACATTTTTTAGATATTACCTCCAATAATAGATGATGAACATCAATAATAGTATTATTTTTATCCAATCCCCACATCTATTTTTGTTGATAACATTAATGATAATTTGTGAATCCTCCTCAATTGAAATATATTTTTATCCTTTTTCTATTACAATTTAATCCTTATAAGAAGTGCCCTAGACTATACATAATTGTTAGTTCCATATGATTCTACGTGAAAAGATTTTTGCCTTCATTATTAAAGTTTTTTTTGTGCTAGAGAACAAGGGGTTATACCTGGGTCTCCCACCCTTGAAAAAACACAAATATCTTCTTTAGATCTTGATATTTTACAAATATATTCAATTCTCATCTCAATTAAGATGCCATAGTTATATACCTACATCATTTTTCATAAAAATCATAAATTCTTGATTTTTATTTTTTGGATCTTCTTCAATTTTCTATGTGAATACAAATATTCCAAAATTTAGCATCCTTCTTGACATTTTCCTACATAAACCTTCACAATATCAAAACTCTACCTCTAATGACTATGCATTGCATCTTAGTAGAGTAATATTTCCAAAATTGTGTGCTATCATAGTCCGTTTTATCGGATCTAGATTGATGGTTTCCTTCTTGAAGCATAAGTGCAACCATAAGAATTCTAATAAATAGTTTATATGAAACACATTATCATTATTATAAAATAAAGTAAATATTACCAATGGAAAACATTAAAGAAAATATATATCATTATTTGATTTAGGTGATCAACATTTTCTTGTTAGCTTCGGCTAAACTTACTACTTCCTCTAACCATGAAAAAGAGAATTTAGCTTAATAATCCTCAATTAAAACCCCTCTATTGGATAGTCTATCTGCACATTTGTTTCCATCCCTTAACATATGTGTAAACTTGATTTCTTCAAAATTTGCAGCAAGGTCTTGTATTTCTACAAATATCTCTTATATGTTCCATGGAGCCTTTTCTTTCCTCAAAATTGCATTTATTACTATTATTGAATCACCTTCCATCCATACTTTGTTCTATTTCATTTTTCTATATATTGTTAACCCTTCCAAAGTCATTTTTGGAGGCCTGAAATGACCCTTACACCCCAGGTGTCATGACCCCCTACGATTGTGAATTCCTTCGAGCGGGTGTGTCTAGTACCCTATGCCTCATATGAGGTGTTAGTCTTGGAAATTTTGAGGAGTGTAGGATGTGGCCCCTCTAGATGACCTGCAATATTTTTTACCAAGTTTAGATCCTTATTCGGATGCGATATTCGATGGTTTTCCTTCCTTACCTCCTATGCTAGCCTACTTCTACTATGTGTCTCTTACCAGGGAGAAGGAAAAAGTGAAAAAAAAAATCAATAAAATAAAGTAGTAAAACCTAACTAGCCCATCTAGCCTACCTATAGGTGGTGATGTGCCAAAGATCTAATAAGACTCTCTATACCACAATGGATTGAAGTAGACACATGCAGAGTGGTCATACAATGCATGAGGAACACAGGTCCTTCCAATAACATGTGTAAAAATAGAACACCCACACCAGAACTAGGATAGGGATTTCATTAGTCATAGTTTCTATTACTATGAACTTTGAGTTACATACATGTAGAGAGAAGAGGTTAGAAAACTAATTAGTCAACATGGCAAGGCTCAAGCTAGGCTATGATACAAGAGAGAATGAAGGAAAGCACCCTTTAGAAGAAATGGATGGCTTTCAATAATTTACAATGAGAAGAATGTACATATCTATAGGTAATTCTCAAAGAATTTTCACCCTCAAAATTCAAAATTCCTGCGCAGTCTATAATTAATGTTGCTTAATTTACAGTCATTTCTTAATAGTCTCTATGTTGATGTATTTAATGTGTCAATAACCGCAACTGGATATGATGTATATTTTTTAGGAATTGTACAAAAAAATTACCTTCCTAAAATTTTGGAGCATAGCTAGTGCCAGCTCAACTGAAACTTGGATGACTGCTCGCCCTTTGTCCATCCAAAATCTCAATTTTTTTATTTGGTCTAGTCAATGCATCTTTTTTTTTACTCTTTGTCTACTCCATCTAGTGTCCCAGTTATCACCACTAGTCCATGAATATTGGATTTTTATGTCAAGTGGTTGTGTCCAAGCTGTTTTTTCTTTTGGTTACATGTATTGCTATTTTAGGCTATCGTCAAAACTCTAGTTTTTCTCTTCTTTGTTGTTAGCTTTGATCGAAAGAGTCTAGTTATCAATCTAGTGCACTTGCCTTTGCTTTCTTTCAAATCTTGGGCAACTTGCTTCCAACTTGAGCCATCCTTTAATTCTATCCAAGTTATCTTACTCTTCCCAAGTGTAGTGAGAATTCACTACATCTGCCCAAACTTCAACTTCATTATTTGTCTTAAATCCACTATTGAAAGTGCAATGAGATAAAATATCTCCCCTATTATTTCTAATTATTCCTCCTCCTCCTTGTGGCCTATATTTCCTTTAGATGCTCCAAAAAAAATCAATTTGACCAACTCCACTTCTGGTGATTTCCACTTATATTCTTTGCCTTCTTTTTGTTTCTCTTATACCTAACATCATAATTCCATTAGATGACTTGACTTCATCTATCAAGACTCTTTGTTTCAAAATTAGGGATTGGATGAGTTGATAGGGTTGGTTTAGACTCCTCTATGGCCAAAACTTCTTTTCCATTACCTTTTAACTATTTTCATTTTCTTCAAATATTATTTTGTTCCTTTCTAGCCATATAGTCGAAAGTATTGTATCTTTTCATATATCCCAGATTGTCTATAAAGCCTCACTTTTAAAAGTGCTATGTCACTATTTTAACCATTCTTCAATTCTACCATTCATCACCATGCATTTATCAAAGATATTAAGAATCCATTACCATAGTTTCCAAACTATTGAGTAGTGTCCCAAGAGATGGCCTATACTCTCCTCCTCCTTTTGACATAGAAAACATTGTGAGGGGCCATGAAAACCTCTTTTTATAAGGTTATACTAGGATAAAAATCTTCTATGACCTATTATCCAAACAAATATTTTAACTTTAAGAATGCTTATGTTATCCCAAATATCTCTATAAATTCTTATGAAATTCCTATTTTGTTGGTGCTTTACATTATATCCACTTCTATAAATATAAAATAATTTTCATTTTTCAAAAACATCAAACTGAATTCTTTTCAACCATGAATTCAAGAACTTAAGATTAAAATGTTAATTGATTTTATTAAATATGTTTTGTGAGAGATTGTGTACTCCAATAATAGGGTAGTGTTATGATGCTCTAGTTACTAGTTTATGGTTTATGGTGTCTTCGGGCCAAATATTATTTTCTTTAATCATATAACAAATGCATCACATGATTAAATGACATGAGCTCAACCAATTAAATTCTTTAACTTTCAAGGAGGAGATCTAAGTTCAAATATAAAACTAATTGTACCAAAGATGCCATGTATGAGACACCATCTCAATCATGATGACATCATCTAAAACAATATTAGGTTATAAGATGCCCTAATTTATGAGTTTACTTTCCCTATATTTTAGAAGGTTATGATGCCTAAATTGATGTAAATCCAGCTGCAAGAGATCAAAACAAAATACCTCCCATTACATAAAAATGGTGATAAATGAAAATAATATGTAAATCCCTCCATTTACATAAAAAATATAATAAATGGAAATAATCAGTAAAACCCTCCATTCACATAAAAACTATAATACATGGAAATAAACTAATAAATATCTTGTTTTCTCATTCCTGGATTCACTTCCCCTTTTATAATGCAATACCAAAGGAATATATCCCCAAAGAAACCCTAAAATAAAACCCTAAAACTTGAAGCCCTAAAAGAAACCATAAAAGAAAACCCTAAAGCTTAAAACCTTAAAAATAAAAATAAAAAAATATTATTTTCGGCAAATTTATTTTTCCACCAAAAAATGCTTTTATAAGTAATTACAATTTTCGGTAAATTATTTTTTCATAAAATTTTACCTTTTTTAGTAATTACCATTTTTGGTAAATTATATTCTGCATCAAATAATTCCATTTTGAGTAATAAAAAAATACTTTAAAACTTCTTTTAAAAAAAACCCTATAAAGATAGGCTTCTACATCATTCTCCTTTGGTTGAAAAAAACTCTGCTCCTGCGAGTTCCTCTGATCAAACTCATAATCGATCTCCATAGAGTGTCACACATCTGCAAGTACTCCTCAAAGTATCAATCTCCTTCTGAGGTTTTATATCTCAAACCTCCTACAAGCACCACACATAGTGTCAATTCTTCCTTCAAGGTTTGAAAATAGCAAACCTCCTGCAAGCACTACACAAAGTGCCAATTCTTCCCTCTGAGGTTTTTAATGAAAAAAACCTCCTGAAAGCACTACACAGAGTGCCAATTATTCTTTAAGGTTTTATAAACCTTCTGCAAGCACTACACAAAGTGTCAATTTCTCTTTCTGAGGTTTTATATAAAAAAACCTCCTGCAAGCACTTACACAAAGTGTCAATTTCTTTCTCTAAGGTTTTACAAACCTTTTGCAAGCACTACACAAAGTGCCAATCTCTTTCTCTAAGGCTTTTACATAAAAAAACCTCTTGCAAGCACTTACACAGAGTGCCAATTTTTGTCTCCAAGGTTTTACAAACCTTCTACAAGCACTGCATAGAGTGCCAATTTTTTTTTTTTTTTGAGCCTCTTTTCTCTCCTCTCATTTTTTTTTTTGTTCTCTTCTCTTTTCTCCTCCCAACAAGATCCAACTTGCTCTGATACCAAATTATGTAAATCCATCTGCAAGAGGTCAAAACAAAATACCTCCCATTTACATAAAAACTGCAATAAATAGAAATAATCGGTAAAACCCTCCATTCACATAAAAACTATAATACATGAAAATAAACCAATAAATATCTTATTTTCTCATTCATGGATTCACTTCCCCTTTTACAATGCAATACCAAGGGAATATATATCCCCAAAGAAACCCTAAAAGAAAACCCTAAAACTTGAAGCCCTAAAAGAAAACCCTAAAGCTTAAAACCCTAAAAATAAATAAAATAATAACATTTAAGGCAATTTTATTTTTCCACCAAAAAATGTCTTTTTAAGTAATTACTATTTTCGACAAATTATTTTTTCATAAAAATTTACTTTTTTTAATAATTACCATTTTTGGAAAATTATATTTTGCATCAAATAATTCCATTTTTAGTAATAAAAAAATACTTTAAAACTTCTTTTAAAAAAACCCTCTAAAGATAGGCTTCTGCATCATAAATTCACACATTGAATTTTTAACGACCAGGAATAGAGTTTAAGCATTTCATAATAGAAATTTCATAAATTTGAGTAAAAATAAATCATGTTATTATAATCCATCAAACAATATGACAACTTTTAAAATTTTGATACCCAAAATCATGTTCTTTTACTAGCTAGTGGTCCAAAATAAGATTCTAACTATTGATAATCTATGCAAAAGAGGATTCCAAATTGTTAATAAGTGTTCCTTATACAAAAGAGCAACTAAGATCATCCAACACCTATTCTTAGAATGTGAGTTTTCCTATGGTTTTCTCAATCTTCTTCTCAATAAACTTATAGTTTCTTGGATTTTTGCTGACAATATGATGGATGTGTACCTCCAATGGAACTACCCTTTTAAGAGCAAGTGTTTAAACACCTAATGGCGTCTATAGCTTCCTTATTTTCTATGGGTTCTATGGAGAGAGCACACTAATAGAATTTTCAAGGATAAGAAGAGGGATGCTACCTCTATTAGTACCCAAATTGGTAATGCAATTATTGAAAATTTTAAAGTAACCAAACACCAATAGGAAAGGGAACCTAAGTAGGAAACCTATGTGTTACAAGAATGGGGCATGTCCATTATAACTCCTCAGAGTGTACCCAAGCCATCTAGAGATGAAGTGAAATGGGAATCCCCCCTAGTGGGTTGGGTGAAGCTCAACTTTGATGGAGTAGCTAAAGGTAAATCCCAAATTAGCTAGAGTTGGAGGGATGGTTAGAGATAAAAAAAGGAGCTATTATTTTGGAATATGCAAAACCATTAGATAACCAAATGAATCACTTCATTGAGGCAAGAACATTATTTCTAGAAATCTAGTTTATCCTATATATAGGGGTTGTGAATGTTATTATTGAGGGTGACTCATTAAATATTATCAAGACCCTAAAAGAAGAACAAGAAGTGAGTTGGTCAATTGCAAAAATGATTTTGGAAAGTAGAATGAATCTCAAAAATATGAGGAATATTAAAATTCAACATATCTACCAAGAGGGGAACAAAGCGACTAATTTCATGGAAAATATGGGAGTCTTATTGGAGGAGAGATGGTCTTGGATTTCTGGCTTCCCCCTCCATTGATGGAAATATCTAATAAGGAATGATCAAAGAATATTTGCCTATTGGAGCAATAGGTGGAGGCATGGAATGCCAATGATAACAAAGATGAAGGAAGATGAGGATCATAGAACAAATCGAACTTGACCTACCATAGAGGCAAGAGGAAAGGGATGCAAGTGCCTTGGTTAGGTTTTTAGTTGTCCAAGGGGTGATTAGACTAAAGTTAAATAACAATATAGAGAGAGATATATATACTTAAAACAGTACCTTTGGTGATGAAAATTGATTAGGAGGTTGAGGAAATTTTGGAGAAGGATGGTTTCTAGAAGACTTTAAGAGAAAGCTATATATATTTGGAATGAAGGAAGTGATGGACATGGTCAATTTCCTAGACCGATTTTGTTAAAACTAGGATGTTGTTTTGGCAAAGTTTGTTATTATCGACTACTATTTTCTATTATGGTTTGTTGTTTTTTCATTATTGGGTGGTAGCTACAATTGTTTTAAGTTTATATTTTGGAAGTGATCTAGTAATTTATCATGTTTTAAAAAATCATATGGGGGATATCTGGTTAAAACAATACCCTTAATGATGAAAATTGACAAGGAGGTTGAGAAATTTTGGAGAAGGATGGTTTCTAGAAGACTCTAAAATAAAGTTGAAAACAATTGGAATAAAGTGATTGACACGATCAATTTCTTGAATCAAGTTTGTTAAAACTGGGATGTTGTTTTGGCTAAGTCTATTATTATCGATCAGTATGTTCTTTTCAGGTCTATTATTTTTGTAATGACTGGGTGGTAGCTACAATTGTTTTAAGTTGCAATTCTGGAACTGGTCTAGTAATTTGTCTTGTTTTGAAAACTATTTTGTGGATATGCGGTATTCTAAGATTCAGTTGTAGTAGTAAGTGGATGATAGTATTTTGTTCAGGCTACTACAACATATTGTATTATCTTACACAACTTGATGTATGGGTTTGGGGACCCTAAAACCCCTTATTACCCTAATAAAAAAACAATATAACAACTTTCTAAAGTTAGTAAAATAAGTAGATATACATAATCATTAGTCATAACATACACAGACATACATAATTGCAAATGGAATTAGCACAATATATTTACATTCTTTAAAAAGTCTCAATTGTAAATCAAAAGTGTTATTGCACCTCAATTTTATAGCTTCAATTGATGTTAGACTTGTATTCATTACAAAATCACAAACCCTAAAATGAAAGATAAAAAGACTTATAATTTATTAATATGTATATAATATTTAAGTATATCGGCATTTTGTAAGCCTATTGTTTCACTGATAAAGAGTCACATGGTGGTATTTGGTAACTATGATGATTTTGGAAAAAAATCAATTTGTTATTCATACCTAACAGGTTAACATGTGTAGACATGGAAAATTGACCCATCAAAATGAGTCATTTTCCCTTAGACTCCCTAAGAAGTCCCTCAAAATTACTAATTGCAAGATTGAGCCCTTCTTTCCCCTTTTGTTTACCTTTTCTCCTTGGATTTTTTGAATTTGCAGTCATCCAGGATGAGGCATAAATTCAGTAAAATTGGGATTTTTCTCAAAAAGCCCAAGATTTTTGGAATGACCTCTCTTGTGGTCAGCTCTTGGCCAAGGTTTTTTTTCATTTTCTTGCCTAAGCCCCCTCCAAAACATCTTATAAATAGAGGGATTGAATCCCCCTTTTAAATAATATCTCTACAAATTCTCCTAAGCAAGTGTTTCGACTAATCATATGCATGCTCTCAAGATTTGATGTGAGTGTTCTACTTCTTATATGCTTTGTGTGGTCTGCTTCTTTTGATGAGCAAGTGGAGAAGACTTGATGAGAGGAGGAGAGGTATACCTTCTTGGTTGTTGCCTTCACTCTTTCATTGCTCTTTGCTTTCCTCACAGACTAATCAAGTTTTATTTATTTGCATTATTAGTCGCTAAATTATTTACTTTCTACTTTGCATTGTATTTATAGATTAGGTAAAGGCCCTTTCACAAATTTATTCCCCATCTCTATAGGACACAAATTCAGAAGTCCAAATTCATAGTCGCCCCTTATAAGGCATGAATTCGGAATTCCAAATTCACATTCACCCCTTATAGGGCACGAATTCGGTTACCAAGGCTTGGGGGTAATTTTTTCTCCTAAAAACCCTAGCCCACTCTCTGTATGTTTCATTTGGACCATAATTTGTTTGTTTATACTTTGTTTGTGGTGTTCTCATGTTATTGCATTTCATCTTGTTTGCTTCTTAAAGGTAAACAATTATTTTTACTTTTAAATAGTTAGTTGAAAGGACTAAGGGGGCTTGATTTTTGCACCTCCAAGAATGTGTCATATAGTGGCCTAAGCAAGCCCCTAAACACTAATCAATTTTTCCAAGGATATTGAAGCTATTTTGCATATTTTGAAGTTGTTGGAGATTTTTGGGTGCAAGTTTTGGCTAGGATCAATAATCAGATCAAGTAAAGTGCTCAAATAGATCTTCTAGGTTGTTTGTATGGTGTCTTTACCCATTTCTATTTCATATTTAGATCATAAATAAAAAAAGAAAAATATTTGACTTTATTTCTAGGCATCAATAAAGAAAAACATATAGTTTTTCATCTTTAGTTAATTTTTATTGTGAATTCTCTTGAACCTTTGCTTGAAGATAAAAAATTTACTTTCTTGTAAATCTAGGTTTAGTCCTCATTGAAATTAAAATCATTCTAGTAATAGTCCTTTATTTGCTTGTATTATTGGTTTCCCTGCATTGTTCTTTAATTATTCCTAGTTTAGATCTTAGTAAGACCAAACATAGTTGCTTGTTCAATTAACACCAAATATTTCCACCCTGGACTTAGAGTGAGTCCTTAAACTATTCATGGTGAACCCTTCAATCCCTAAGCCCTTGAGTGTAGAGGTAGCAACCTAACTCCACGATCATCTTGGCTCCCAATGAATCTAGTTGAGAATCATATACAATAGAGTGGCTTTTCCCCCCTCTACATATTTGGTGAACCTGATGTGAAACACATCCTTAGTAGCCATCTATAAAGCCTTTTCCTTTTATTCCTTTTGTTTTGGTTTTAAAATAATAAACAATATCATTTAATAATTTTTGTGTATATTAGAAAAACTAAACAAAAACCTAATAAAATCTTTTGTGTTCTTTGCTAGTGTGTTAGTTTTTATCTCCCTTTCTCTTTCTCTTAATACTATGGCCCCAAGCCTTAGGAGCAAGAAAAATATGATAGAGCCTAAAGATAATCCTCTATTACATGAGGATGATAAAGTTGATAGGGAGAATCCTGATCTAGAGGAAGAAGAAGAGAACATAAATACTGGTGAGGACTTTGATACTATTTAAGGGTCTCATAGTCAATTTACTTTCAAATCATATAATCAATTCTTGAATTTTTATAGGCAAATAGATAAGCCTTGAATAAGGTCATGGATGAATACATCCACTTCAAATAATTTGGAACGTCTCATCATCAAACTAATTCACCTCTCAAAATTTGTGTCAATCCTTTGTTTCAATCCTCACATCATGTTAATTTATTTCACAAACCTACTACAATAACCACTAATGTTGGGGAAATTTCACAAACTTCTCCAACTAGTAGTGTATTCCACCATAATGTTCAATTTTCTTCTCATTCTTCTAATCTCAACTTTCCTTCTTCTGTTCCACCAAGTGCGAATTACATCCCACAGTAAGATACTACACAAAACATCTTATTCCATAACTCATACCATAACAATGTTAATGCCCCCAATGTTAACCAAGTTCCCTTTCAATAGCCTACCTGTAATCAACACTTAGGAGATCTAGGGGTATTGCACAATAATAGTCCCGATATGCAAAGTTTGACAAACATAGTGAATAAATTGGCATTAAGAATGGATTCACTTCAAGTGCTACGTTTCACATGCAACTATAAGAAAATGTGCAATCAACCTCTAGATCCCATGGTAGCCACAAGGCCCTACCCTAAGCATTTTCCAATGTTGATTTTACTTATTTATAAGGGAATGGAAGACCCAATAGAACATTTGAGGATGTTTAGAACAACATGTCATGATATTATATATGATGATATATTGTTACTAAAAACATTCCCTAAGAGTCTTTGTGGTATGGCATTGGAATGGTATTATCAACTACCCCATCATTATTTAATAAAATTTGAGGAAACAACTGAGTTATTTGTTCATCAATTTGGAGCTTATGTAGAGAAAGGAGTAACCATTCCATATTTATATCTCCTAAAACAAGGTAAAAATAAAAGTTTCTCAAATTTTTTGTCTCGATGAAGAAGTTTAGTTGGATGATTAAGGTACACCTTACCTCCTAGAGACATGTTAGAGATATTTATTGGAAATTTGCAAGAACAAATATCATATGAATTGGAAATAGTGGTCATTACCTCTTTCATACAAGCAATAGATCTAGCAAGGAGAGTAGATAAGGATCTCATTCAAAGAGGTCAAATAAAATTACGAAAAGAGGAAGAAAGGTCCACAAAAACCCAATATAAGAACAAGCATGTAGTTGGTGATGGGGTAACAAATAATAGATAAACCAAAAAAATTAATGTAGCTAGTATATTATAGAATTTGATACTTAGCAAACCTCAAAAAGCCCCACCAAGGAATTTTACTAGACTCAACCAACCTATTTCATCGATCCTTAAGCAACTTTTGGAAGCTAATATGATTGAGTTGCCTCCCATAAGGCAACCTACTACCATGATATATTGGTATAAGTCTAGTTAGCATTATGAGTATCATAGAGTGGAGGGGAATGTGAAAAACTCATGTAAGAGGTTGAAACACATGGTTCAAGACTTAATAGTTTAGGGTTATCTTGTTATGGATGACTCCCAACCTACTCCTAACCACAAACCTCTAACTATTCAACCTCCTACTCAATAGACACCCACAACTAATCAAGATATAAGGATCTTCCAAAATCCCCTATCCAATCATGGGCAACAAACAACTAATCAAGTTTCATATTATAACGTGCCACCTCCCTACAATGATATGGCGCTGTGATAGTAGCTACTACAAGGCAACAATCTCAAGATCAATCAACTTAACAATCTTAGCAGAAGACAAGTTCTACATCCAACAAACCTTCTAGACCTCCTTTAGTTCTCAAGAGTACCCAAAAAAAGGGGTATAAAAGGAGCATAAGTGTAGAAAAACTAACCTTGGTGTTGAAGCCACAATTAAAAGTATCCTTCGATATCCAACAACAACTAAGTAACACACTTGCCAAGATATCCCTCTTAGAACTTTTACAAACTTCTCATATTCATAAGGAAGCCTTGTTGAAGCTTCTAAGTCAACAATTTGTCCCGCAACATCTTCCCCCTAGTAACCTAACAAATGTTGTAGGTACTCATGGGATTGATCACATATCTTTTTATGATGACAAGCTTCCTTCATCAAATTCACAAGGGGGTTCTCCTCTTTACATCACTAGATATATTGGGAAAAATTTCATCAATAGGATATTGGTTGACAATGGTTCCTCCCTCAATATATTCACTTATAAATTTTTTTAATATTTTGGACTAAAGGAGGAATACTTAACCAAATATGATATCATCATAAAGGCTTTCAACATTGAGTCCCAAGAGGCATACAATATTTTATCCCTTACCTTTAGGGTAGGAGCCAAGATCTTAAACACTTTGTTTTACGTGGTATGTTGCCCCACATCATTTAATCTTCTTCTTAGATGCCCTTGGATTCATGCAATGAGGGTTGTCCCTTCTACTCTTCATCAATATTTGAAGTATGAATTTAAAATCAGCTTATCACCATTCTGGGTGACTCTCATCCATTCCAATATTATTCAATGGTTGAGCAAGCTCAATCTAGGATTAATTTTTGTCCATCTATTTCTCTTCATAGAATTTCTCAAATTACTAAGGAGTTTAAAAATTTCAAAATAAGTGAGGAACCAACAATTATAATCTCATCATAGGATCAATCTAATCTGTTCAATAATATTCTTCTTCTATATCTATCTAAGTTGCCACCTTCACCCTGAACTATGGGTTTACACTATAAAAGGGTGAAGTAGTACACATCAATTTGTGTACCTTTGTCTATGCGATCACATCCCACAAAGAAAAGATCCATGGTAGCAACTCCTTTCCATTAGAGATAATATTTATCCATTGTTATCTACCTAATTATTACCCACTTCCTAAGCAGATCCTATCTAGTATAGTATATGTAGGTAAGGGTTTGGGGCCATAAAAGAAAGGTATTCAAGAAACTTAGGAAGTTTAGATTCGGCCTGGGTGATGTGGCATAGGTTACATCCCCAACAAAAAGCAACCCTTACCAATTGATGATGATCAAGTCATTACTTATACTAAATTCATGGATCATCGTGGCTTGGAAAGGAGTAATGAGGATGAGGCACCCCCTTCTTCCTCAAATATTTTATTTTGCAATGTGATAACTTTGGTGCACCCTGAGTTGGTTTTGATCCTATGGGAGTATGCTAAAGGGTATACTCTTTGTGATATGGATCATGAAGATATCCTTTGAAATAGCTTCTTCTTTGATGGGTCAATCCCTTGTGTCACCTAGGTGGAGTCTTCTAGTTCTCAAGTGGACCTCATTCCTATGTCTTCTAAAGACCTTGAGCAACTAGGAGTGATCCCTATCCCTCCTCATTTTGATGATGAATTTTACATTCTCATTTAGGATACTCTAGATGTTAATGTAGGTTCTGATAAAAGTTCTAGAATCCTTAAGTTAGTCAAAATCTTATCCATGGATGAGTAGGAGCAGTTGACCAACTTGTTAAAATAATTTTAAGATATTTTCACTTGGTCATATATTTACATGTTAGGGCTTGATCAGTCCCTTATTATTCATCATTTGGGAGTTAAACCTAATGCCAATATTGTTAAGCTGAACATAGGAAGATGCATCCTAAGGTTTCCCTTTAGTCAAGAAGGAGCTTCAAAAATCCTTACATCAATTTTATCAAAGTTATTAACTATTATTATTGGATCTCCAAGATCATTCCTATAGCTAAGAAGGAAGGAAAAATAATAATATGTACATACTTTGAAGACATTAACTTAGCATGTCCAAAGAATGATTTTCTCATCTCCAACATAGATATGATCATAGATTTTCTGCTAGATATGGAATGTTATCACTCATGGATGTTTATCAATATACAATCAAATCATGATTACTCCTAAGGACCAGTCCAAGATAACTTTTATAACTCCATGGGGTACCTCCTATTATAAATTCATACCTTTTGGCTTGAAGAACACTAGTGTCACATATAAAATGGCCATGACATATATTTTTCATGACATGATGCATGACATTGTTGAAGACTATGTGGATAATCTTCTTGGTCCTTCCGTACATCGATAAAATCATGCTCATGATTTAAGACATATCTTTGAAAGGCTTCAACAATACAAAGTTTGTCTTAAGCCCTCTAAGTGTGTGTTTGGAGTCACATACAACAGGTTTTTGGGTTTCATAGTGTCTAGGTGAGGCATTGCATTGAATTATTCTAATATAGCAACTATTAGTGATATGCCTCATCCCCGTAACTTCATCGAGTTGCATAGCTTGCAAGGTAAACTTCAAACTATTCATTGGTTCATAGCCCAGTTAGTTGATAGGTGTCAACCCTTTCATAAGCTTCTTAAGAAAGATGTAGTGTTCAAGTGGGATATTGTGCATCAAAGAGACTTTTATGAACTCAACAACTATCTCACTTCCCCACCTATCCTTGTTCTCCCGAGGTAAAATAAGCATTTTATGATTTATATAGCAACCACAACCCATGATTTGGGGGCCATGCTTGCTCAACATTATGATCAAAATAAAGAGCAAGTCATCTACTATATCACTAGAACCTTGGTTAGCTATGAAACCTACTACACCCCCTTAGAGAAGCTTTTCCTTATTCTAGTGTTTGCTTCTCAAAATTTGAGACACTACATGCTTAGCCATAAGACATTGGTAGTTGTGAAGTTTGATTTTCTCCGCTACTTAATGTCGAAGCCCCAACTCTCAGGTCGAGCCACCAGGTGGGTTATAGCCCTTAGTGAGTTTGACTTAACCTTTATAGGTCAGAAGGCTATAAAAGGTTAGGTGATTGTTGACCAACTAGTCATTTCTCTCCTAGAATACACCCATCTCTTAGTCATGGAGTTTCTCGATGAGTGCCTTAGCTTAGAAGTAGAACCTGAGTCTTGGACTTAATTTTTTGATGGATCTCGATGCTTGAAGGGTGTTGGTGCTAGAATTATATTAGTTACCCTATAAAAATAGCTCGTCCCCATTTCCTTCAAGCTTTGATTCTCTTACACTAACACTACAAAGTTTAAAGCTTTTATCCTTGGTATTAGAGCCTCCTTAGCTGTAAAAGTTAGAGTCTTGTCCATCTTTGGTGACTCTCAACTTGTGGTTTATCATATCAATGATGTTTATCAAACCATAGATGATAAGTAGAAACCTTACAAAGAGATTGTTACCAAGCTCTTATCTGCTTTCGATAGGGTAACCATAGAGTCTATCCTATATCCTCTAACCACTATGTAGATTCCATGTTCACTACTGCATCCTTGATCCCATTGGAGTTAGAAGATGATCAAGCAATGATTATTATCTTAAAACTTCAAGAACCCACGTCCCTTAGTTCTAGCTTCATTTTGTTAGATGTCCTAAACATTGGAGTTTCTCAATCTAAGCCTTGGTACATAGACATATTTAATTTCCTTAAGGATATCTCAATGCTTTATGGATTAGACCACAATTAGTGCAAGCTTTTACAAACAAGAGTATGTCGATTCATCATAATTACCAATATTTTATATCGATGTTCTTTCGAGGGTATCCTCTTGTGATGCCTTAACTCTAATGAAGCTCGACTAGCCCTCAATGAAGCTCATGAAGGATCATGTGGAGGGCATTTTAGTGACAATGCTATTACTAAGAAGCTCCTTCAGATTATCTATTACTGGTTTTCTATGAAGAAATATGCATATGACTATGTTTGATGTTGTGATAAGTGTCAATGCCATGACAACCTTGTTCATGATCCTCCTCAAAACCTTCATGTTATTTATTCTCCTTGGTCATTCTCCATGTGGGTCTTGGACATTATCGAGAAGATTGACCCAACATTGTCTGATGGTCAAAATTTTATCATCACAAAAATGAAGTACTTCACTAAGTAGGTCAAAGCCATACTCCTAGCTACAATGACTAGAGCTAAAGTTTCTAAGTTCATATACAACAAGATCCTTTATAGTTGCAAGATTCATTTAATCATTTTTTCTAATAATGACACTCCTTTCAAGAACAAGGATGTCCATAAACTTTGTGCTAAGTACAAGATTCAACACAAGTGGTCAACTCCATATTATTGTCAAGGTAATGGTCAAGCTAAAGCATCCAACCAATCCTTAGTTAATATCTTCAATAAGTTGGTAAGTAAGATCGATCATGACTGGCATATCTAGTTGTATCATACCTTGTGGGTCTATCATACAAGCATACAAACCCCTACAAGTGTAACCCCATATGTATTGATCTATGACACTGAGGTAGTCTTACTATTTGAGTTGGAAGTCTTGTCCTTGTGTATCTTGTTGCAGTATACTTTGATCAATGATGAGTATCATTTAGATTGGTTGCACCAATTGGAGTTGTTGTATGAGAAGTGCATCCATACCTTATAGTATCCTTGAGCCTATCAAAATAGGCTTAAGTGATCTTATTCTAGGAAATTTCACACACATTATTTTGAGGTTGGGGACCTTGTCCTCAAGGAAAACCAAAAGAACACTAATTATCACATAAACTTGAAGGGAAAATTTTAGCCCAATTGGCTAGGCCCCTTTGTCATAATAGCCAAGTTTGGCTTAGGTGCCTATCATTTAGTAATGTTATATGGTAAATAACTTAAAGAACCAAATGCACATAATGCACCTAAAATGATACTATGCATGATTTCACATCATTATTCTTCATCTTTCACTTGGTTTTATTAATCATACTACATGATTGCTTGTTATATTTTGCATGAATTGCTTGACATTTTTTTCCATCTACATCTTTGCTTGTCATATAGATACTTTGTTGTTGTATCATACTTGCATGACTACTTAAGAATATAGATTTTTGGTGACCTTGTAATGAGGCAAGTGATGAAATCTAGTTACATTTTAGCTCATATGCATTACACTCATACTAGGTCATTGATGCTTAGAGAACCCCCAACCTAGGGCACATCTCCATGAAGTTTTCATCATTGCATTTTATGTCTTCTTTTTCTCTTTCTCTTATATATTCCTTGACCTTGAAAGTTTCAATAATCATACATTTTTCTCTAAGTCAAGGGATATAGTTCTTAATCTCTTGTATATCTTTTGTCTTTTAAAATTTTTCAATCATTTCTTCTCTTCTCCAAGACAAAGGATATACATTCCTTCTTCTACCTACACATCTTGTTTTGCTCCCATTTTTCTTCATGATATTTCAAATTATTAAGTGATCCTCATTGGATAGGGTAGATACCGAATGAATATCATATATGGTGTTCATACGACCACTGACTATCTTACACACATCCCTTAGCTATTGAAATTTCAAAAAGGACACACACACTATAGTTTACTTCTTGATCCTCTCATTCTCCTATCTTCTTGTCTAAACACATAGACACACACATTTTTTTGTTGTGCTTAAATTTACTCACTCATATTTTGCACACGCCACACCCCTATCGGGTTACACTCCTGATGAGGGCATCTACCTAGGCATGGTATTTTATTGTTCTTAGGTTAGTTTTATTTTATTTCATAGGCAATAATGCCACATGAATTTATCATTTTCACGTAGTCAGCATATTTTAGTAGTTAGCATTTCAATTAGCATCTATTTTGTTTTATGCCTTCCTATTTCTCCTCCTGCGAGAATGAGACGTGTAGTTTGATTTGCCTCCCTATTCCTCCTCCTAAAATATTTGGTGGTATGTTGTTTGTATTTTGGTTTTGCAAATCTATTTAGATCTTGCAATGTGAATATATTATTTAGCTTAAATTTAAAATTATATTGGCCCTTATTATTATTTTGATTCTAATGGTACAATGTGTAGGTTTTGTTGAAGGCTTCATAGATAGCCCTCTTGTCATACTGATATGACTAGCCTAGAATCATGTCACAGAATTCCATGGAAGTCATTTCATAAGTGACTTTATCCATATAATGAGGAACCAAAGAAAATGACAATGTACAACATTTTGTAATAGGAGTTGCAGTAGTCGCATCCTTCCATCCAAGTGAATATGGAGAAGGATGAGGATCAATTGGCAAGTGGAGTTGATCTACAACAGATTTAGCAATCAGATTGGTGGTGGATCTATTTTCAAATATACAACTTACAGAAAAGTCATGAAGGAGATGTGCTCTTGTGAAGAACACACTCTCTTTATGTTGTTGTCGATGCATGAGGATCACTTGATTATCATTGAGTTTGCCTTTGAGGTTGATATACACCTGATCTTCTCCTAAAGACTCAATGGGCCTAGTGAGAGGTGGGGCCATTGGGTGAGGTTGCGAAAGCAAATTGTTCTTCTTTCTAAAACACTCAACCTCAATGTGTCCTTGTTTCTTACAAATATTACAAAACTTGCCATGATTATAAGAAGAGGGAGAAGAAAAATAATAATAATAAGAAGAAGAATAATTGGTTTGAGAGGAGGAAGTATCCCCTTTGGATGAGCTTGCAACTGTTGGAGTAGAAGGAGGTTGAAAGCCTTTCTGATGAGCTTTGAACTTGTCCTCAGCAAGCTATACCTGGTTGAAAGTTGAATCCAATGTTTCCATAACAACATACATAATTCTCTATATAAGTGCTTTAACAAGCCACTTTAAAATTTGAGAATCATAACTGGAACAACATCCTCTACATTCAAAATAATTTGATACTTTTTGAACTAGAAGATGTATTCCTACACAGACATAGTAGTACTTTATCAAAACCTAAACCACTTGATAGTCATTTCATTATTGTAATTGTAAGGGTAGAAATTGGTTTTAAGAGACTTGACAAGGTAATCCCAAGTGGTAATGGCATCTTGTCCATCCTTCCGTTCGACTAACACTTTAGCCAAGCCTAAAATCATGAGCTTGGTGAAGGGGACCTTATCATCATCTGAGGTATGAGTGTAATAAAACCAGGACTCCATGTCAAGAAGCTAGCTATTCAAGACGTCCAAGTTCCTTGAGCCATCGTACAATGGCACTTTACACTTAGCTTTAGATCAAGGATCATTGTTGTAGATTTTAACATTAGCTACATTTTGAATACTAATGTCGCTAACCTTGTCAACAAGGCTACTTACAACTTGAATCAATGTAGTATCATTCACCTTTTCTGCAAGTATATTTACAACATGTGCTAATTCTACCATTTGGGCAGCCAAATCATAAGCCATCTGACCTCTGGTGTAAGCCAGGAGGGCTACAAAAACTTTTCTCAAAAAGAGTTACAAAATTTACATCATAGGACAAGTACAACAGTGCTATGAATTCCAAGCATAAGAAGCCATAGAATGGCTTACAATTTGTTGCCTCTTAGGCAATTTGCAAAATATTTTTTTGAATGCTTGGGAAATTATAAAATGATGCAAAAATTAAGCCTTTATAGGCTTTACAATGCTTTTGTAAGATAAAATTGCAAAAAGAATGCAATTTTTGTTTTTAATTACAAATAATTAAACAAACTTTTAATTATTTAAATTAAATTAATTTAATTTTAAAAATAAAAGAGATTTTCATACCGTTTGAGCAAAAATGTATAGGTGTGAAGCACACCATTGTTGGCATCCACTATCAATGGGTAGAAATCACCATCAAGCTACCATGTGGCAACATTTTACTTCCCCAAAGGATAGAATGGCCACCGTGATGGAACCCCTGACCATCGCGTGATGGTCGAAACAATCTCTAGGTCTTCTCCCCTTTAAATTATGATAGAAAACCTTACCCACAGATGTGGGATTTTTAGCTCAGCAAACTGAACATAAACCAAATAATTACACACCACATCAATCCAAGCATGACACGTGGCAAAACCTGATTGGGAAACACCCAAACCTTAGAAAAATTTAAAAAATTTCACCTTTTACTGGTTTTTCTTTGGAGTTTGCCAAGCCTATTTTTGTTGTGATTGTTGTGTGTACGTCGGTGACTAGAAGAAGAGTAGGTCTATCACCTATGTCTTGGGTGTTTTATGGAGCAAACTATGATAATACCTACAAATTGCCTTTACTGGAGGATAAACATATTATGCCATGATCTGTTGTGAACTAAAATCTACACTGCATCTGTGTAAATGGCTGCCTCTTTATCGATTCCTCCATCATCTTTAGATATCAATGGTTGGAAACCTTTGATGTCATTATCATGGAGCAGAATCACTGTAGAGAGGATCACATCTAGTAAATTGTTCGCAATATAGTAAGCTAAAAGACAAGGCCAATTAGACACAATGTGATGGCAAAATAATCAATCAAAAAATAGATTGCATGGAGGTCATCAATGTCATTTGCACAGTCTAGTCAAGGATAAGATGAGACTGCACCAGGATCAGGATGATTCAGAGAGCAACATCCTTGACCTTGATGAGAGAGAAAAATTTCTCTTCCATAGTAAGGAAACTCCCATCAATTTGAAGAAGCAAGAATGCTCACAATGGCATCATAGCCCATCGTCCACTAGCAGCAAGAGAAAAACGTGTGTCCACTAAATCCAAAAATTACACTAGGAATAAATGTCCCACATTCATGATGTAGGACATAAAGTATTTTAAAAAGAGAAAGGCTCCCTTTTAAAAATAACCACTACTTCGTGGTCTGCCCCCTCATGTGTTTTCTCATGCACCGTTATCCTCTCGCCACCTAGTTGTCCTATGTGTCATCCACTATTAACTTGTCCACCATGGCTATCCGCCCCTCTTAGGTATCTCTATCTTGGTTGTCCGATCCAATGTTTATCTCCTAATGGGTCAAGCTGTTCACTTGCCTATCATAAAACTAGACTATTGTCTGGCCTTCTTGTTGTTGCCTAGTTCAGACTGCCAAGCCTTGCTGGTTAGGTTTGCACCCTACATAATTCCCACGTAGTAGCTCCCTATTCCAGCTAAATTGCTCACTAATTGCCAACAAGCCATGGAGAGAAAATGCCAAATGGAAGTGATCCAAATGGAATAATGAAAATTCTAAATTGAATTATCTATTGCCAAATAATCCCGATCAAATCGATCGACTTTGATACCAATAATAAGGGCCAGAATAAGTTTAAATTCAAGCTAAATAATATATTCACATTGCAAGATCTACATAGGTTTGCAAAACCAAATGCTCCCAAATCTCGCAGGAGGAGGAATAGGGAGGCAAATCAAACTACACACCTCATTCTTGTAGGAGAAGAAATAGGGAGGCATAAAACCAAATAGATGCTAACTGAAATGATAACAACTAAAATATGTTGACTACGTGAAAATGATAGTCATGTGGCATTATTGCCTATGCAATAAAATAAAACTAACCTAAGAATAATAAAATACTATGCCTAGGTAGATGCCCTCATCAACTCCTTTTTGCAAAATCAATTAAACACTACATCCCATAGGATATAGCTTTATGACTGCCAATTGAGGGGTAGCCTCCATAAGATCATTTGCAAGCATACATCCTAGCGGATATCTCTCTAACCACAACCATTAGCGAGCACACACCCATAGCGGGTATTGCTTTGCCCTTGTTATTTTTCAATGAGCATTACACCCTTACATGATAGATTCATGGCCATCAATGAGGAGCAGCCTTCATCAAGTCATTTGCAAGCATACATCCTTACAAGGTTTCATTCCATCCAGTTTTTTCTTTCTTTCACTTAGTTTATGTCCATTTGATCACATCGATCCCCTCTCGTCTAAGCTAATCCAAATGACATACTCTAAGTACTTCTTGTTGACCTTGTCCTTCTTCTCTTTCTTCTTTTCTTCTCTCTTCCTTTTTTTTCTTCTTTTTTTCCAAATTTGCACCCTATCCTTATGAGGTGCGAATTTGCTCTTGACCAAATTCATGGTCTACTATTATAAGAAATGAATTCAACTAGAGTGTTATTTTTTCTTTCTTTCTCATATCCTTATTTCTTCCATCATTCCTTTTTTTCTTCCAATCATCTAATCATGAATTTCATTAGCTCATTCATGCATTTATTTAGTTCAATTCATTTTGCATTCATGCCTTGCATTAGTTTTTCTTTCATGCATTTTTTGGTTTAGTTCACTCATTCTTTCATGCATAATCAAAACATAAAATATATAAATATACAAATACATAATAAATATAAACTAAAATATGTATTACTCAAAATATATAGTACACATCAGCTTGGACAGTGTACCACATTCCAAGCTCGACACACTTGACCATCCCCAGGGATGCTTACCACACTCCTAATTGGCATGTCATCCCGATACTAGCCCTAGCTCTACGAACTCGTATCCTCTACTATACTTACTAAATGTGGTCCTCATGGGGGTATGTTCACAAACCATGAAACAATCTATGACCTTGACCATGACTTACCCAATGTTTATAAGGAGGACGATGAGGGCACCCTCTACTCCACCAAAATTGCTTGAAATTAGAGGGTTTGGTATAAGTCTCCCTTTGTAAAAACACCTCTAGATTCTCCCATGCCTTCTACATATCCTCCTATAATAGGTATATCCCCTCACCCTATTGGTTTCTTGTAGCAATAACATTCCCCTCAACCTGAGTTGATTATTGCTCTTGCTCTAGTTGGTTCATCTCTCCCCTGAGATGGTTTACCTCTGCCCTCATCACATCTTGATCTGTGAGTATCAATTTTAGGGCATTCTATAGTCCCTTTATCCTCTTATACCAATCCTATTAGAGTAGTTCCATCTCCTTCTATAAGGCTATCATCCTAGCTTATAGTGCCTCCTCCTCCCTCATTGGGTCATCATGACTCACAGCCCTGCTAGGTCCTGCATCATCGATGTAGAGGCACCTCCTACCACCTTGCTCGGTCTGATCTTGTTTCCATGGGGGCACATCCAACTCTCCCCCTCCCATTGAGCCAAAAAGGGTCATGGTTATCACCATTTCTATCTAAACATGTGCATATGTCTACCTAGGATATCTGTACCCCTCTATCGATGCTCAATTGTGCATCGATTGGCCTCTTGGAAGGCTAGCTATATTTGTCAGTATGTAATTTGGAACCTCTGCACTAGCACTAGTAGGGAGATCCTTATAGGTAAAATACCCCTATACCATCTCCTATATCCCAGGGCCACCCCAACATCATCCACTCTTGACTTAATGTATAGGGGTTCATCCAAATCCTCCTCTACAAATCTCCCCACATTAGGGTCCGCTTCGACTCTTGATGGGTCCCTCTAGACCCATTTGAACCAATACTCACCCAGGGTGAGTATCTCCTAGAGGATGTCGAACTACCACTATACTTGGTTAAGCTTGGATAGCTCTAGCTCATCCCCATCCTGAGACCCACCTGATCCTCCAGACCCTCGCTAATTCCTCCCCATCCTTGGTCCACCTAAGGTGTAGATGCTATGGTCACCATATGATTTGGTGCTCTCGTAGCTCATCTATTAGCTACCTCCCTAATGGTAGGATACCTACGTATGTCCTCTAGACTCTCTCAAAGTATCAACCCCATCTATATATTACTAGTCGGGCTACGGCACTAGTAGTGCATGCAGTCTTCGAACAACCATATGCTCCCAACACTACACCTAGAACAAAGTTGTGCAAACCATCCTTGTATATCACTTGTATACAATATTTTACAATATCTTATACAAAAAAGCCAACACATATGGAACCCATGTGAATATGGTTTTATGATATCGCATGTCTGCCACTACTCTTACCAGTACCCATGGCAAGTGTCACCTACTCATGTGACACACTAGGAATCTAACCACTGCCCCATAGAGCACAGTTGTTAATGCAATCACCCCATATCAAACCAATATCTCATCAACATATAATCCACTCTATTGGATCTCATGTGTTGGGTTCCTTAACAATCTCTAGAATGTCACCTATGGTACATATGCCTTGTAAACTACCCTTCCCCTAATGTAGATTCACAAGATTCACCGCACATCCTCTAATGTGATGGTCATATCTCCCATTTATAATTGGAAGGTAGATGACTCTAGGTACCACCTCTCTGCTAGCATCATCAATAGTGCTCTATCTACCTCCACCTAGGCTATCTCTACCAGATGCAGTAGCCCCATTGCCCATAGTGTGTCTCATTTTACTGCTATGAGTTACCACAACATACTTAAGGTGCTCAACTACCACTCTCTACTCTCCAGTACATCATGCTACAATCATAAACATTAACAAAATTTTAATAGTTTCATCATTAAAAAAATAAAATAAGAGAGGCAACATAAGCAAACTTCTTAATAAATGCAGCTCACACACACACACACACACACACACACATCTATAAATTTGCACCCCGTTCTAGGGTACAAATTCATGAATTCAATCATCACTGGGTACAACCAAATTCGTGGTCAGCTCCCGAATTCACATTGAGTGCCTGTGCTATGATTTTCCTTTAAAATTTAAAAAAATCATAAAAAGCTTAAAAATTACAATAAATCCTAATCTATATTTTGGTTTTTATATTTACCTATGCTTACTCAGTTGTTGCGTTGGCCTCACCCCTAGAAATAGCTAAATGGTGTGTGGGAAGTACCATTTATCTTTTTTCTCTAGAGCTCTTCTTCTCCCCTTTATGTAGTGACAATGATTTTCATTTTCACCCATTTTCGCTTTTTTATTCCTATTATTTTCTTTTCACTATTTTTCTCTCTTTTTGCTACTCTTTTTTCTTCTACATTTGTCATTTCGATAAAAGGAATATTGCATTCCCTCTTAAACTCAAGGGTCCATCCTGACCTCAGGGGCATTACATTCATTAATGCCCCATTTTGCGTGTAAAATTTCAAAGTGTTTGGAATGACACCATTTTTGCACCATAACCATCCCTTCTTCTAAAATTCCCACCCCTTTTTGTGTTTGTTGTTGTTTGCACATAGGTATCTACATATTTCTTTGATGCATTTGTTAGGCCATAAGTACATCAAAGAGGGCGTAACATGTAGACATGAAAAATTAACTCATCAAAAAGAGTCATTTTCCCTTAGACTCCCTAAGAAGTCCCTCAAAATTGCTAAGTGCAATATTGAGCCCTTCTTTCCCCTTTTGTTTGTCTATTTTCCTTGGCTTTGTTAAATTTGTGATCATCCAAGATGGGGCATAAATTTAGGAAAATTGGGATTTTTCTCAAAAAGCATAAGTTTTTAAGGCTACCTCACTTGGGATCGACTCTTAGCCAACATTGTTTTCTATTTTCTCACCTAAACCCCCTCTAAAACCTCTTATAAATAGAGGTATTGAATCCCCCTTTTCAATAATAGCTCTACAGGTTTTCCTAAGCAAGTTTTTGGACTAATCATGTGCATGCTATCAAGATTTGATGCTAGTGTTATGCTTGTACACTTTTTATGGTCTGCTTCTTTTTGTGAGAAAGTGAAGGAGCCTTGATGAGAGGAGGAGAGGTATGCTTTCTTGGTTGTTGCCTTCACTCTTTCAATACTCCTTACTTTCCTCATAGACTAATCAGGTTTTCTTTATTTGCATTATTAGTCTTTAGATCATTTACTTTATGCTTTGCATTGCATTTCTTGCATTTATAGATCAAGTAAAGGACCTTTCATAAATTTGTGCCCCATATCTACAAGGCACAAATTCAAAAGTCTTAATTCATAGGCACGCTTTATGAGAAAAAAATTTGGTTACCAAGGCTTGGAGGTAGGTTTCTACTTCTAAAAACCCTAGCCTACTCTTTGTATGTTTCATTTGGGCCATAATCTATTTGTTTGTACTTTGTTTGTATTGTTCTCATGTTATTGCACTTCATCTTGTTTGCTTCCCAAAGATCAACAATTGTTTTTACTTTTGAATGATTAGCTGAAAATACCAAGGGGAATTGACTGATGCACCTCCAATCTCAGTCATATAGCGACCTAAGTAGGTCCCCAAACACTGATCAATCTTTCCAAGGATTTTGAAGCTATTTTACAGATTTCAAAGTTGTTGAGATATCTAGGTGCAAGTCTTGGCTAGGATCAACCACCAGATCAAGTAAAGTGCTCTAATAGATCTTCTAGGTTGTTTGTGGAGTGTCTTTGTTCATTTATATTTCAAATTTAGACCATAAGTAAAAATAAAAATATTTGACTTTATTTCTAGGCATCAATAAAGAAAAATATGTAGTTTCGCATCTTAGGTTTATTTTGTTTGTGCATTCTCTTGAACCTTTGCTTGAAAAGAAAAAGATTTTACTTTCTTGCAAACCTAGGTTTAGTCCTCATTGAAATTAAAATTATTCTAGGAAGAGTCCTTTGCATGCTTGCATTATTGTTTGCCTTGCATTGTTATTTAATTCTTCCTAGTTTAGATTTTAGTAAAACCAAGCATAGGTGTTTGTTAAATTAACACATCAAACATTTCCACCCTAGACTTGGAGCGAGTCCTTAAATCATTCCTAGTGAAACCTTCAATCCCCAAGCCCTTGGGTGTAGAGGTAGCAACATACCCTCGTGGTCTCCTAGTGGATCCAACCAAGAATCGTACGTGTTAGGGTAGTTTTCCCCCCTCTACAATGTGTATTTTTAAAAGAAATGCTAATATTTTATTTTAATATTATATATTTATGGTTTTTACTTTATTAAATCATAAGTTTTGATTAAAAATATAGTCCAAAACTATAAATAAATTTTCTATATTTTTTAACTTGTTTTTCTATCTTAACTTTTTTGTTTAATTTGTTATATGGAATTGAAACAAACCCTACCCATATTACATCGTGACCACAAAGTGGCATTACAATAGTTTGACAATTATGCATGTATTGCTTAGCAAGATTCAAACTTGGGTTTCCTTCTTGAAAGTTGAAGAATATAACTAGTTGAGCTAATGCCATTTGATTTTTCTATCTTCATTTTATAATAAAATAGTCATTTTTCCAAATGATAGATGATAAGGGGATAAATTTTATCTTTTCCAAAGAGATTAAAATTAATTAAAAATCTCAATGCTTCCATTAGAATTAATGAAAAAACTAAAGGTACATTTATTTTGTTAGGGTACCTAGGAATAGATATTTGGGGATATATTATTACATTTTATAAGGGTTGGCATAGGCCACACATAACCCAAGGCTGATTGTATTATAATATTATATTATATTATATTATATTATATTATAATACAATCAAACTTGGGTTAATATTATTATATTGTATAAGGGTTGGCATGGACCACACATAACCCAAGGTTGATTGTATTATAATATTATATTATATTAGTAGTAGGCTCCCCAAAGTAGAATGAGAAGATGGATATATAAAGAAGAGATATTTGTCATTGTAATCATCATGGAGATGAATCTTATGTAATCATCTTTGCCCATGAAGTGGCTTATGGGACTTTGCCCTCCTTAAGTGGCTTTCTCATCTTGGGAGATCTTATGGAGTGATTCCCTCCTTAAGAAGTATTATTGGTGTTTCCTTACCTTAAGGGTATTATCTATATCTCCCTCTCATTTGTGGATTATTATTGTGAATAATTATTTGTGGATGAATGATTTGATATTTCTGCATATTGGTGATTGGTTTATGTTAATGAGAATAAATTTTTATAACAAGTGGTATCAGAGCAACAATTTTTGCAAAGTGGAAATTTTTTTATGGAATTGCAAATTTAGGGCAGATTTTTTCTAGAAAAAGATCTCATATTTTAGGAATCATATCTCTGTGAAAGTTTATTTGATTCAGGAAATTCTTGGATCAGTTTGTGTAGAATTTGAAGAGCTCTAAAATGAGTGGTCATATGAAGGAATCTGAGAAGTATTGAGGGAGATATAATCTTTTGAAGTCAGTCATCTAGAATAAGGATAGTGACAAATTTTGCAGATTTTTTGGAAAAATGTCTCATATTTCAAGAGTCATATCTCTACAAAAGTTTATCCGATTTAGACGATTCTTAGATCAGTTTGTGTAGAATTTTAAGAGCTTTAAAATGAGTGGTCATATAAATTAATATGAGCAGTAATGAGGGAGATACAACCTTTTGAATTCAACTATTTGGAACAAGAGTCGTGATAAATTTTCAATTCATAATTTTTTGGAAAGATAAAATTTGTTTAGTTTGGGTAAGCAAATCAGTTGCAATTTATTTTGTTTAGAAAAAATTGTAGATCTAGTTGTCTCTATGGAATTTTAGCTTCAACTCATTGGGAAGATGTTTATTTCCATAAAATCCTAGTTTGCATTAGGGCATGATATATATTGTCAAAAAACCCTAGTTTGCATTAGGGTATCAACTATGGAACTACAAACATATTCTGGAGAAGATGATATTGATGTTAGAGAATGGTGGAAACTATTTAAATCTACATTTACTAGAAATTATGTTTGGTACTGTTATCTTCCTCTTTATCTTGGAGGAGAAGCTCTCTCTTGGTTTTATAGTCTTTGTAGCACCCATAATGAGCTGACTGGGGATAATATAGAGCAAGAATTCTTGAGTCAATGGGACCCGTATAAAAAATAACTAGTTTGAAGGTCACCATAAATAGATATGAAGAAGAAATAAAAATGATTTAGAAAGAACAAAAGGAAATAAAAAGAGAGCTAGCAAATTCCAAATCAGTGGTAGAAGATAAAAAAATGTTTGTATGCAGACAAAGAAAACCATACCTTTGGTAGAAGATAAATTAAAATATGGACAAAGGGATTTGTTTGAATCTAAAAAGTCTATTTTATAGGTTCATGGAAGCATTCAAAAGGAACAAGTTATTATTTCCATTGACCCTAGTAGCAGATATAATTTTATTAATATTGCTTTGGCTAAGAGGTTGCAAGTTCTTGCAATAAAAATTAAGGACACACAGATGGAGGGTGAGAATGTTCAAATATTTGAAGATTTGAATATCACCATGGATAAATATGTTTTACATTCAGATTTTTATGCTATTGATATGGATGATGAGGATATTTTTCTTGGTTATCCTTGGTTAGATTATTTGGGTACTGTTAACATTAATGTGCAAAATAAATTTATGAAGTTATAGTATAGGAAAAAGAAGATAACATTGTAGGATATTTCTCAACTTAAGGAGCAAGGATCGAAGGAAGATCACAAAGTGATTGTAGAGAAACAAATTGAAGAACAAATAGAAGATCTTGAAATAGAATACAAGAAGGCAATAGCAGCAATGGAGTCCATGAAGAAACCATATCAATCGAGCCCATGGAAATAATAATAGCAGAGTCCAAGGAAGTTTTGATAGAAAAGCATAAGGACACACCTAACAAAGGGAACATGAAAGAACAATGTGTAGAAAAATTTAGAATAGTGGAGCCAATTGTTGAGGAGTCAAAGAAGTTATAACATCAAGTTAAGGTTGCACCATATCGCCATCCACACCACTATGAGTAGCAACAATCTTGGAGGTATGTTTCAAGGCAGTAATATTATGGTTCTACATGGAATCAGAAGGGCACCAACTATGGCAGTGTTTGGCAGAGAAAGCATAGTGATCCTGGTTTTCAAAGTAGTTCATCAACATCAAGTAACAAGTGGACCCATAATTCAAGTTATCAAAATACAATAGCAGAAACATGGAGCCAACGAAGCAGATTTGGATACTCAAGTAACAAAACGGTATACATACATCAATGTGTTTCACTTGGATGGATGGATGATTGATATTGGTACCAGTTGCTAACATTTATTAGTAAATCATATTATCATATTTCTTCATATGTTTCGAGAATGAAACATTTGTAAGGAGGGTGGCATGTTAGGGTACCTAGAAATAGATATTTGTGAATATATTATTATATTGTATAAAGGTTGGCATGGGCTACACATAACCCAAGGTTGATTGTATTATTATTTTATATTATATTAGTAGTAGGCTCCCCAAAGTAGAATAAGAAGATGGATATATAAAGAAGAGATATTTTTCATTGTAATCATCATGGAGATGAATCTTATGTAATCATCTTTTCCCACGAAGTGGCTTATGGGACTCTGCCCTTCTAAGTGGCTCTCTCATCTTGGGAGATCTTATTGAGTGATTCCTTCCTTAAGGAGTATTATTGGTGTTTCCCTACCTTAAGGGTATTATCTATCTCTCTCTCATTTGTGGATTGTTATTGTGGAAAATTGTTTATGGATGAATGATTTGATATTTTTACATATTGATTAATGATTTATGTTAATGAGAATAAATATTTGTAACATATTCATAGGCAATATTAAACTTGTACATCTAGATTCTCTCCCTTATATAATTATTAAAATTAATTCGATAGCTAAGGCATTGGATTCTCCAAACTAATATTCATCACACTTAAATTATGTGAGAATTTAAAATATTTAAATCAAAACTTATCTACCTTTAGGAAATGTAATGCATCAACATCACTAGGACATAAATCATAATATCCTTGGTTGTTTCCTAAATAACTCAATGTTCTAATTTTCTTTTGATATGTTATATTTTGAACATCCATGTTATGATAATTAAGAGCCTTACCTAACAAAAGATAATTCTCTAAATGAGAAAATATTTTCATCTTTCAAAGTCTTAGAGAAATATAGAAGTTAAAATTATATGAGTACATTCAATGCAATCAACTAAATTACTCGCTTTAAAGAAGGAGACCAAGCTTTAAATATTTCTAAGTGATACATACATAATTTCTAAGCTATTATAATTCCACTATATGGTCATGAAATTAAAGTACATGTATACCATAGACAAATTTTCAAATCCCATAGGTGAACCTTAACATTTATCCATGAGGTTCATATAAATTGGTGGGTAGTAAAGTGTTTCAGATTCTAAACAAAGGTTCAAATCTCATGAGTGAACCTTAACATTTTAGCCCATGGTGTAGTTGGTTAGGAGTGATAATTTTATACCAAATGCTAAGTTTTAAATCCCATGGTGAACCTTAACATTTGCTCTTAAGCATTTGAACAAGCGTTCAAGAGAAGAGTTTCACACCAAAAACTAAGGTGTAAATCCCATGGATGGACCTTAACATTTTATCAAAAAACATGAGCTCGATGAGTTAAATTCCTTAACTTGTAAAGAGGAGACTAAGATTCAAATATTTCCATGTGATACATGCATAATTGTCAAATTATTGTAATCCCAACCAATCATCTGACATATTTTCTCAGTTGTGGGCTCAAAATATCTAGCCTAAGGTGAGGTTATTTACTTGGCTTTTATTGCATCACATGGTGCTTGCTGGGGAATATCTTATGAAGCATGGTTTTCATGGCCCTTTTAGATGTGAAATATGTGGAGAGAATGTGGAAACTCTCAACCATATTTTTATTGAGTGTACTTTAGCCTCTAAGTTATAGAGGATAATGGCCACTTTACTTGGCTTACAGTGGTCCAATTTTTCAATTTTAAACAACTTTGAAGGGATTGGCCTAATCAAGAGGATGTTGATCATTTTATTAGGTAGTTAGTTTGGATGGGTTCTACCACTTCTTCTTTGGAACATCCAGAATGAAAGGAACAACCAAAATTTTAATCAAGAAAGTAAGGATATTCATTATATCTAGAATAAGACTATTGCAAACTTAGTTGAATCAGTCCATCGGCTCCTTAATCACCCCCAAAACTCCCACCAAATATGGGATCAAGTGATGCAAAGATTGCAGATTAACTCTTCTAAGAGCAACCAACTTAAAGGGAATGTGAGTAATTGCAATATGGATAGAACAAGGAATTGGCAACCTCCTCCTAAGTATTTTGGAAAATTCAATACTAATGGAGCCTCTAGAGGGAACCTTGGAAAAGCTAGTATAGGAGGAATTGGTAGACTTTCATATGGCTCCCTGGTTTTTACTTTTGCTAAGAATTTGGGTATTCTATCCAATAACCTTGTTAAGGGGTATGGTATCCTTAGAGGCCTTCAAGAGGCTACTAAGGTTGGATGGGATAAGGTTCTAGTTGAGTCTGACTCTCAACTCATGATTAATCTTTTGAAGACTCCTTCTAAGAACCATAAGGTTGATTGGAGAATAAAAAGAACTATTGAGAATATTCAGTTAATTGAGATGGGATTTTTGAAATTTGATTACAATCATGTGGTTAGAGATCAGAACAAGAGTGTTGATGCTTTAGCTAATTGGGCTTTGTACAAAGGTGATCTTACTTGCTATGGCCACCCTCCTAGATGGTGGGCTTCATAAATAAAGGAAGCTCTTCTTTATATCATTTCTTTGGATGGCTCCAGTTTTGGAGGTACCTAGTTTCTTCTTGCTTTATTTTTGCTTCTCTTTGGTTCGGTCAGGGTATTCTAGTTCCCTAGCTCAATCTAATATTTTTTGTTTTCTCTGTTGATTCTTGCCTTAAAAGTCTTTTGGCTTAGAAGGTCATTGTTGTGTTCTATTTTTTTCTTTTTTCTTTTATTTTTGTGTGTGTGTGTTTTTTATTTTTATTTTTGTTTTTGTGTTTTTGTTCTTCTGTTTTTGTTGTTGTTTTTTTTATTGTTGTTCTTGTGTTTTTGTTGTTCTTGTGTTTGTGTTTCTATATGTTTGTGTTAATTGGTGTTTTAGTTTTTTGGTGTGTGAGTGTTTTCTATGTTTTTATTTTTCTTAGTTGTTTTTTGTTGTTTTTTTTTTTTTTTTTTTTTTTTAAGGTTTTGGTTGTTTTTGTTTTTCATGTTTTTGTTGGTTGTGTCTTTGTAGCATTATGTTGTTTTTTGTTATGTTTATGTTGTATTATGTTGTTCTTGTATTTTTTCTGTATGATTCGTGTTGTGTTTGTTTCATCTTATTGTGTGTGTGTTTGGTTGTGCTTTATCTTTTTGACACACTCAAGGAGCATGATTTTTTTGCTTTATTTTTTAATCTTTTTGTGTGTTTGTGTTATTTTTTTTTCCCATTAATTTTGTTTCTAGTATGCTCCTTGAGTATGTCAAAGGTGGTAGGCCAGGTGCGAGACCTGAGTGATTTTTACGGAAGAGATACCCCTGCCTCCTTGGGTCTTACCCGAAAGTGGCATCCCTTATGGGATGTTTTCCACATTATATATATATATATATATATATATATATATATATATATATATATATATATATATATTCTTGAACTTTCTCAAAGTGCTATGTTTCCACAATCAGCTCCTTGACATCATTTTCATTGAGAGATAAAATCTTACTTGGCCAATTGTCTTCTAAAATTTGAATTTCACCAAGATGAAGATCAACATTATGATTGTCTAAATTATTTGTTACATGTTTTCTTTCTCTATTAATAAGCTCACATTTTTTAGATATTACCTCCAATAATAGATGATGAACATCAACAATAGTATTCTTTTTATCCAATCCCCACATTTATTTTTGTTGATAACATTAATGATAATTTGTGAATCCTCCTCAATTGAAATATATTATTATTCTTTTTCTATTACAATTTAATCCTTATAAGAAGTGCCCTAGCCTCTACATAATTATTAGTTCCATATGATTCTACGTGATAAGATTTTCCCTTCATTATTAAAGTTTTTTTTGTGCTAGAGAACAAGGGGTTATAGTTGGGTCTCCCACCCTTGAAAAATCATAAATCTCTTCTTTAGAGCTTGATATTTTACAAATATATTCAATTCTCATCTCAATTGAGATTCCATAGTTAGATACCAATATCATTTTTCATAAAAATCATAAATTCTTGATTTTTATTTTTTGGATCTTCTTCAATTTTCTATGTGAATACAAATATTCCAAAATTTAGCATCCTTCTTCTTGATATTTTCCTACATAAACCTTCACAATACCAAAACTCTACCTCTAATATCTATGCATTGCATCTTAGTAGAGTAATATTTCCAAAACTTTGTGCTATCATAGTCCGTTTTATCAGATCTAGATTTATGGTTTCCTTATTGAAGCATAAGTGCAACCATAAGAATTCTAATAAATAGTTTATATGAAACACATTATAATTATTATAAAATAAAGGAAATATTACCAATGGAAAATATTAAAGTAAATATATATCATTATTTGATTTAGGTGATCAACATTTTCTTGTTAGATTCGGCTAAACTTACTACTTCCTCTAACCATGAAAAAGAGAATTTATCTTAATGATCCTCAATTAAAACTCTTCTATTGGCTCGTCTATCTGCGCATTTGTTTTCATCCCTTAACATATGTGTAAACTTGATTTCTTCAAAATTTGCAGCAAGGTCTTGTATTTCTACAAATATATCTTATATGTTCCATGGAGCCTTTTCTTTCCTCAAAATTGCATTTATTACTATTAGTGAATCACCTTCCATCCATACTTTGTTCTATTTCATTTTTCTATATATTCTTAACCCTTCCAAAGTCATTTTTGGGGGCCTGAAATGACCCGTACACCCCAGGTGTCATGACCCCCTATGATTGTGAATTCCTTCGAGCGGGTGTGTCTAGTACCCTATGCCTCATATGAGGTGTTAGTATTGGAAATTTTGAGTGTAGTATGTGGCCCCTCTAGATGACCTGCAAGATTTTTTACCAAGTTTAGATCCTTATTTGGATGCGATATTCGGTGGTTTTCCTTCCTTACCTCCTATGCTAGCCTACTTCTACTATATGTCTCTTACCAGGGAGAAGGAAAAAGTGAAAAAATAAAATAAAATCAATAAAAGAAAGCAGTAAAACCTAACTAGCCCATCTAGCCTACCTATAGGTGGTGATGTGCCAAAGATCTAATAAGACTCTCTATACCACAATGGATTGAAGTAGATTTTTACACATGCAGAGTGGTCATACAATGCATGAGGAACACAGGTCCTTCCAAGAACATGTGTAAAAATAGAACACCCACACCGAAAATAGGATAGGGATTTCATTAGTCATAGTTTCTATTACTATGAACTTTGAGTTACATACATGCAAAGAGAAGAGGTTCAAAAACTAATTAGTCAACAAGGCAAGACTCAAGCTAGGCTATGACACAAGAGAGAATGAAGGAAAGCACCCTTTAGAAGAAACGGATGGCTTTCAATAATTTACAATGAGAAGAATGTACATATCTATAGGTAATTCTCAAAGAATTTTCTCCCTCAAAATTCAAAATTCCTGTGCAGTCTATAATTAATGTTGCTTAATTTACAGTATTTTCTTAATAGTCTCTATGTTGGTGTATTTAATGTGTCAACAACCACAATTGGATATGATGTATCTTTTTTAGGAATTGTACATAAAATTTTCCTTCCTAAAATTTTTGGAGCATAGCTAGTGCCAGCTCAACTGAAACTTGGATGACGGCTCACCCTTTGTCCATCCAAAATCTCAATTTTTTTATTTGGTCTAGTCCATGCATCTTTTTGTTGACTCTTTGTATACTCCATCTAGTTTCCCAGTTATCACCACTAGCCCATGAATATTGGATGTTTATGTCAAGTGGTTTTGTCCAAGTTGTTTTTTCTTTTGGTTGCATGTATTGCTATTTTAGGCTATCGTTAAAACTCTAGTTTTTCTCTTCTTTGTTGTTAGCTTTGATCGAAAGAGTCCAGTTATCAATATTGTGCACTTGCCTTTGCTTTCTTTCAAATATTGGGCAACTTGCTTCCCACTAGAGCCATCCTTTAATTCTAGCCAAGTTATCTTACTCTTGCCAAGTGTAGTGAGAATTCACTACATCTGCCCAAACTTCAACTTCATTATTTGTCTTAAATCCACTATTGAAAGTGCAATGAGATAAAATATCTCCCCTATTATTTCTAATTATTCCTCCTCCTCCTTGTGGCCTATATTTCCTTTAGATGCTCCATTAAAAATCAAGTTGACCAACTCCACTTCTGGTGGTTTCCACTTATATTCTTTGCCTTCTTTTTGTTTCTCCTATACCTAATATCATAATTCCATTAGATGACTTGAATCCATCTATCAAGACTCTTTATTTCAAAATTAGGGATTGGATGAGTTGATAGGGTTGTTTTAGACTCCTTTATGGCTAAAACTTCTTTTCCATTACCTTTTAATTGTTTTTCTTTCCTTCAAATATTATTTTTTTCCTTTCTAGCCATACAGTCGAAAGTATTGTATCTTTTCATATATCCCAGATTGTGTATAAAGCCTCACTTTTAAAAGTGCTATGCCACTATTTTAACCATTCTTCAATTCTACCATTCATCACCATGCATTTACTAAACATATTAAGAATCCATTACCATAGTTTCCAAAATATTGAGTAGTGTCCCAAGAGATGGTCTATGTTGTCCTCCTCATTTTGACATAGAACACATTGTGAGGGGCCATGAAAACCTCTTTTTATAAGGTTATACTAGGATAAAAATCTTCTATGACCTATTATCCAAACAAATATTTTGACTTTAAGAATGCTTATGTTATCCCAAATATCTTTATAAATTCTTGTGAAATTCCTATTTTGTTGGTGCTTTACATTATATCCACTTCTATAAATATAACATAATTTTCATTTTTCAAAAACATCAAACTGAATTATTTTCAACTATGAATTCAAGAACTTAATATTAAAATGTTAATTGATTTTATTAAATATGTTTTGTGAGAGATTGTGTACTCCAATAATAGGGTAGTGTTATAATGCTCTAGTTACTAGTTTATGGTGTCTTCGGGCCAAATATTATTTTCTTTAATCATATAACAAATGCATCATATGATTAAATGACATGATCTCAATCAATTAAATTCCTTAACTTTCAAGGAGGAGATCTAAGTTCAAATATAAAACTAACTGTACCAAAGATGCCATGTACGAGACACCATCTCAATCATGATGACATCATCTAAAACAATATTAGGTTATAAGATGTCCTAATTTATGAGTTTACTTTCCCTATATTTTAGAAGGTTAGGATGCCTAAATTCACACATTGAATTTTTAACGACAAGGAATAGAGTTTAAGCATTTCATAATAGAAATTTCCTAAATTTGAGTAAAAATAAATCATGTTATTATAATCCATCAAACAATATGACAACTTTTAAAATTTTGATATCCAAAATCACCTTCTTTTACTGGCTAGTGGTCCAAAATAAGATTCTAACTATTGATAATCTATGCAAAAGAGGATTCCAAATTGTTAATCAAAAGAGCAACTAAGATCATCCAACACCTATTCTTAGAATGTGAGTTTTCCTATGGTTTTCTCAGTCTTCTTCTCAATAAATTTATAGTTTCTTGGATTTTTGTTGACAATATAATGGATGTGTACCTCCAATGGAACTCCCCTTTTAAGAGCAAGTGTTTAAACACCCTATGGCATCTATGCCTTCCTCATTTTCTATGGGGACTATGGAGAGAGCACAACAACAAAATTTTCAAGGATAAGAAGAGGGATGCTACCTCTATTAGTACCCAAATTGGTAATGCAATTATTAAAAAATTTAAAGTAACCAAACACCAATAGGAAAGGGAACCTAAGTAGGAAACCTATGTGTTACAAGAATGGGGCATGTTCATTATAACTCCTCAGAGTGTACCCAAGCCATCTAGAGATGAAGTGAAATGGGAATCCCCCTAGTGGGTTGGGTGAAGCTCAACTTTGATGGAGTAGCTAAAGGTAATCCTAAATTAGCTAGAGTTGGAGGGGTGGTTAGAGATAAAAAAAAAAGGAGCTATTATTTTGGTATATGCAAAACCATTAGGCAACCAAATGAATCACTTCATTGAGGCAAGAGCATTATTTCTAGGAATCTAGTTTATCCTATAGATAGGGGTTGTGAATGTCATTATTGAGGGTGACTCATTAAATATTATCAAGACCCTAAAAGAAGAACAAGAAGTGAGTTGGTCAATTGTAAAAATTAATTTGAAAGCAAAATGAATCTCAAAAAGTTGAGGAATATTAAAATTCAACATATCTACCAAGAGGGGAACAAAGCGACTAATTTCATGGAAAATATGGGATTCTTGTTGGAGGAGAGATGGTCTTGGATTTCTGGCTTCCCCCTTCCATTTATGGAAATATATAATAAGGAATGATCAAATAATATTTGCCTATAGGAGCAATAGGTGGAGTCGTGGAATGTCAATGATAACAAAGATGAAGGAAAATGAGGATCATAGAACATATCGAACTTGACCTACCATAGATGCAAGAGGAAAGGGATGTAAGTGTCTTGGTTAGATTTTTAGTTGCCCAAGGGGTGATTAGACTAAAGTTAAATAACAATATAGAGAGAGATATATAGTTAAAACAGTACCCTTGGTAATGAAAATTGATGAGGAGGTTGAGGAAATTTTGGAGAAGGATGGTTTCTGGAAGACTTTAAGAGAAAGCTATATATATTTGGAATGAAGGAAGTGATGGACATGGTCAATTTCCTAGACCGAGTTTGTTAAAACTAGGATGTTGTTTTTGCAAAGTTTGTTATTATCGACTACTATGTTCTATTATGGTTTGTTTTTTTTATTATTGGGTGGTAGCTACAATTGTTTTAAGTTTCTATTTTGGAAGTGGTCTAGTAATTTATCATGTTTTAAAAATTATATGGGGGGAGATCTGGTTAAAATAATACCCTTAGTGATGAAAATTGACAAGGAGGTTGAGAAATTTTGGAGAAGGATGGTTTCTAGAAGACTCTAAAATAAAGTTGAAAACAATTGGAATAAAGTGATTGACACGATCAATTTCTTGAATCAAGTTTGTTAAAACTGGGATGTTGTTTTAGCTAAGTCTATTATTATCGATCAGTATGTTCTGTTCAGGTCTATTATTTTTGTAATTACTGGGTGGTAGCTACAATTGTTTTAAGTTTCAATTCTGGAAGTGGTCTAGTAATTTGTCATGTTTTGAAACTAATTTGTCATGTTTTGAGTAGGAGCAGTTGACCAACTTGTTAAAATAATTTTAAGATATTTTCACTTGGTCATATGTTTACATGTTAGGGCTTGATCACTCCCTTATTATTCATAATTTGGTAGTTTAACCTAATTCCAATATTGTTAAGCAGAACATAGGAAGATGCATCCTAAGGTTTCCCTTTAGTCAAGAAGGAGCTTCAAAACTCCTTACATCAATTTTATCAAAGTTATTAACTATTCTGATTGGATCTCCAAGATCATTCCTATAGCTAAGAAGGAAGGAACAATCAGAATATGTACATACTTTGAAGACATTAACTTAGCATATCCCAAGAATGATTTTCTCCTCTCCAACATAGATATGATCATAGATTTTCTGCTAGATATGGAATGTTATCACTCATGGATGGTTTATCAATATACAACCAAATCATGATTACTCCTAAGGACCAATCCAAGATAACTTTTATAACTCCATGGGGTACCTCCTATTATAAAGTCGTACCTTTTGTCTTGAAGAACACTAGTCATACCTTTTGGTAGTTAAACCTAATTTTATGGTGTCTTTACCCATTTCTATTTCATATTTAGATCATAAATAAAAAAAGAAAAATATTTGACTTTATTTCTAAGTATCAATAAAGAAAAGCATATAGTTTTGCATCTTTAGTTAATCTTGATTGTGAATTCTCTTGAACCTTTGCTTGAAGAGAAAAAAAAAACTTTCTTGCAAATCTAGGTTTAGTCCTCATTGAAATTAAAATCATTCTAGGAATAGTCCTTTATTTTCTTGTATTATTAATTTCCCTGCATTGTTCTTTAATTATTCCTATTTTAGATATTAGTAAGACCAAACATAGTTGCTTGTTCAATTAACACCAAATATTTCCACCCTGGACTTAGAGTGAGTCCTTAAACTATTCATGGTGAACCCTTCAATCCCTAAGCCCTTGAGTGTAGAGGTAGCAAACTAACTCCACGGTCATCTTGGCTCCCAGTGAATCTAGTTGATAATCATACACAATAGAGAAGCTTTTCCCCCCTCTACATATTTGGTGAACCTGATGTGAAACACATCCTTAGTAGCCATATAGAAAGCCTTTACATTTTATTCCTTTTTTTTTTTGTTTTAAAACTATAAACAAGATCATTTAATAATGTTTTTGTAGATTAGAAAAACTAAACAAAAACCTAATAAACTCTTTTGTGTTCTTTACTTTTGTGTTAGTTTTTATCTCCCTTTCTCTTTCTCTTAATTCTATGGCCTCAAGCCTTAGGACCAAGAAAAATATGATAGAGCCTAAAGATAATCCTCTATTACATGAGGATGATAAAGTTGATAGGGAGAATCCTGATCTAGAGGAAGAAGAAGAGAACATAAATACTAGTGAGGACTTTGATACCATTTAAGGGTCTCACAGTCAATTTACTTTCAAATCATATAATCATTTCTTGAATTTTTATAGGCAAATAGATAAGCCTTGAATAAGGTCATGGATGAATACATCCACTTCAAAGAATTTGGAACGTCTCATCATCAAACTAATTCACCTCTCAAAATTTGTGTTAATCCTTTGTTTCAATCCTCATATCATGTTAATTTATTTCGTAAACCTATTACAATAACCCCTAATGTTGGGGAAATTTCACAAACTCCTCAAACTAGTAGTGCATTCCACCATAATTTTCAATTTCCTTCTCATTCTCCTAATATCAACATTCCTTCTTCTGTTCCACCAAGTGTGGATTACATCCCACAGTAAGATACTACACAAAACATCTTATTACATAACCCATACCATAACAGTGGTAATGCCCCCAATGTTAACCAAGTTCCCTTTTAATAGCCTACATGTAATCAACACTTAGGAGATCTAGGGGTATTGCACAATAATAGTCCCGATATGCAAATTTTGACAAACATAGTGAATAAATTGGCATTAAGAATGGATTCACTTCAAGTGCTAAGTTTCACATGCAACTATAAGAAAATGTGCAATCAACCTCTAGATCTCATGGTAGCCACAAGGCCCTACCCTAAGCATTTTCCAATGTTGATTTTACTTATTTATAAGGGAATGAAAGACCCAATAGAACATTTGAGGATGTTTAGAACAACATGTCATGATATTATATATGATGACATATTGTTACTAAAAACATTTCCTAAGAGTCTTTGTGGTATGGCATTGGAATGGTATTATCAACGACACCATCATTATTTAATAAAATTTGAGGAAACAACTGAGTTATTTGTTAATCAATTTGGAGCTTATGTAGAGAAGGTAGTAACCATTCCATATTTATATCTCCTAAAACAAGGTAAAAATAAAAGTTTCTCAAAAAATTTATCTCGATGAAGAAGTTTAGTTGGATGTTTAAGGTACACCTTACCTCCTAGAGACATGTTAGAGATATTTATTGGAAATTTGGAAGAATAAATATAATATGAATTGGAAATAGTGACCATTACCTCTTTCAAACAAGTAATAGATCTAGCAAGGAGAGTAGAGAAGGCTCTCATTCAAAGAGGTCAAATCAAGTTAAGAAAAGAGGAAGAAAGGTCCACAAAAACCCAATATAAGAACAAGCATGTAGTTGATGATGGGGTAACAAATAATAGATAAACCAACAACATTAATGCAGCTAGTATATTATAGAAGTTGATACTTAGCAAACCTCAAAAACCCCTACCAAGGAATTTTACTAGACTCAACCAACCTATTTCGTCGATCCTTAAGAAACTTTTGGAAGCTAAGATGATTGAGTTACCTCCCATAAGGCAACCTGACACCATGATAGATTGGTATAAGTCTGGTTAGCATTGTGAGTATCATTGGGTGGAGGGGAACGTGAAAAAATCATGTAAGAGGTTGAAACGCGTGGTTCAGGACTTAATAGTTTAGGGTTATCTTCTTATGGATGACTCCCAACCTACTCCTAACCACAAACCTCTAACTATTCAACCTCCTACTCAATAGACACCTACAACTAATCAAGATATAAGGATCTTCCAAAATCCCCTATCCAATAATGGGCAACAAACAACTAATCAAGTTTCATATTATAATTTTCCACCTCCCTACAATGATATGGGGTTGTGATAGTAGCTACTACAAGGCAACAAGCTCAAGCCTAATCAACTTAACAATCTTATCAGAAGACAAGTTCTACATCCAACAAACCTTCTAGACCTCCTTTAGTTCTCAAGAGTACCCAAAAAAAGAGTTATAAAAGGAGCATAAGTGTAGAAAAACTAACCTTGGTGTTGAAGCCACAATCAAAAGTATCCTTCGATATCCAACAATAACTAATTAACACACTTGCCAAGATATCCCTCTTAGAACTTTTACAAACTTCTCCTATTCATAAGGAAGCCTTGTTGAAGCTTCTAAGTCAACAATTTGTCTCGCAAGATCTTCCCCCTAGTAACCTAACAAATGTTGTAGGTACTCTTGGGATAGATCACATATCTTTTTATGATGACAATCTTCCTTCCTCAAATTCATAAGGGGGTTCTCCTCTTTACATCACTAGATATATTGGGAAAAAATTCATCAATAGGATCTTGGTTGACAATGGTTCCTCTCTCAATATATTCCCTTATAAAAAATTTCAATATTTTGGACTAAAGGAGGAATATTTAACCAAATATGATGTCATAATAAAGGCTTTCAACAATGATTCCCAAGAGGCCTACGATATTTTATCCCTTACCTTTAGGGTAGGACCGAAGATCTTAGACACTTTGTTTTGCGTGGTATGTTTCTCCACATATTTTAATATTCTTCTTAGATGCCCTTGGATTCATGCAATGATGGTTGTCCCTTCTACTCTTCATGAATATTTGAAGTATGAATTTAAAATCAACATATCACCATTCTGGGTGACTCTCATCCATTCCAATATTATTCAATGGTTGAGCAAGCTCAATCTAGCATTAATTTTTGTCCATCTATTTCTCTTCATAGAATTTCTCAGATTACTAAGGAGTTTAAAAATTTCAAAATAAGTGACGAACCACCAATCATAATCTCATCACAGGATCAATCTTATATGTTCAATAATATTCTTCTTCTATATCTATCTAAGTTGCCACCTTCACCTTGAACTATGGGTTTACCCTATAAAAGGGTGAAGTAGTACACATTAGTTTGTGTACCTTTGTCTATGCGATCACATCCCACAAAGAAAAGATCCGTGGTAGCAACCCCTTTCCATTAGAGAGAATATTTATCCATTGTTATCTACCTAATTATTACCCACTTCCTAAGCAGATCCTATCTAGTATAGGATATGTAGGTAAGGGTTTGGGGCCATAAAAGAAAGATATTTAAGAAACTTAGGAAGTTCATATTTGGCCTGGGTGATGTGACAAAGGTTACATCCCCAACAAAAACCAACCCTTACCAATTGACGATGATCAAGTCGTTATTTATACTAAATTCATGGATCATCATGGCTTGGAAAGGAGTAATGAGGATGAGGGACCACCTTCTTCCTCAAACATTTTATTTTACAATGTGATAACTTTGGTGCACACTAAGTTAGTTTTGACCCTGGGGGAGTATGCTAAAGGGTATTACTCTTTGTGATATGGATCATGAATATATCCTTTGAAATATGTTTTTCTTTTATGGGTCAATCCCTTGTGTCACCTAGGTGGAGTCTTCTAGTTCTCAAGTGGACCTCATTCCTATGTCTTCTAAATACTTTGAGCAACTAGGAGTGATCCCTATCCCTCCTCATTATGATGATGAATCTTACATTCTCATTGAGGAGACTCTAGATGTTAATGTAGGTTCTGAGGAAAGTTCTAGAATTCTTAAGTTAGTCAAAATCTTATCCATGGATGAGTAGGAGTAGTTGACCAACTTGTTAAAATAATTTTAAGATATTTTCACTTGGTCATATGTTTACATGTTAGGGCTTGATCACTCCCTTATTATTCATCATTTGGTAGTTTAACCTAATGCCAAGATTGTTAAGCTGAACATAGGAAGATGCATCATAAGGTTTCCCTTTAGTCAAGAAGGAGCTTCAAAACCACTTACATCAATTTTATCAAAGTTATTCTGATTGGATCTCCAAGATCATTCCTATAGCTAAGAAGGAAGAACAATCATAATATGTACATACTTTGAATACATTAACTTAGCATGTCCCAAGAATGATTTTCTCCTCTCTAACATAGATATGATCATAGTTTTTCTGCTAGATATGGAATGTTATCACTCATGGATGTTTATCAACATACAATCAAATCATGATTACTCCTAAGGACTAGTCCAAGATAACTTTTATAACTCCATGGGGTACCTCCTATTATAAATTCATACCTTTTTTCTTGAAGAACACTAGTTTCATATATAAAATGGCCATGACATATAGTTTTCATGACATGATGCATGACATTGTTGAAGACTATGTGGATAATCTTCTTGGTCCTTCCATACATCAATAAAATCATGCTCATGATTCAAGACATATCTTTGAAAGGCTTCGACAATACAAAGTTTGTCTTAAGCCCTCTAAGTGTGTGTTTGGAGTCACATCCAACAGGTTTTTGGGTTTCATAGTGTCTAGGTGAGGCATTCCATTGAATTATTCTAATATAGAAACTATTAGTGATATACCTCCTCCTCGTAACTTCATCGAGTTGCATAGCTTGTAAGGTAAACTTCAAACTATTCATTGGTTCATAGCCCAGTTAGCTGATAGGTGTTAACCCTTTTGTAAGCTTCTTAAGAAAGATGTAGTGTTCAAGTGGGATATTGTGCATCAAAGAGCCTTTTATGAACTCAACAACTATCTCAGTTCCCCACCTATCCTTGTTCTCCCTAGGTCAAATAAGCATTTTATTATTTATATAGCAACCACAACCCATGCTTTTGGGGGCATGATTGCTCAACATTATGATCAAAATTAAGAGCAAGCCATCTACTATATCACTAGAACCTTGGTTAGCTATGAAACCTACTACACCCCCTTAGAGAAGCTTTTCCTTGTTCTAGTGTTTGCTTCTCAAAAGTTGAGACACTACATGCTTAGCCATAAGACATTGGTAGTTGTGAAGTTTGATTTTCCCCGCTACTTAATGTCAAAGCCCCACCTCTCAGGTCGAGCCACCAGGTGGGTTATAGCCCTTAGTGATTTTCACTTAACCTTTATAGGTCAAAAGGCTATAAAAAGTTAGGTCATTGTTGACCAACTAGTCATTGCTCTCCTAGAATCCACCCATCCCTTAGTCATCGAGTTTCTCGATGAGTGCCTTAGCTTAGAAGTAGAACCTGAGTCTTGGACTTAATTTTTTGATGGATCTCGATGCTTGAAGGGTGTTGGTGCTAGAATTATATTAGTTACCCTATAAAAATAGCTCGTCCCCCTTTCCTTCAAGCTTTGCTTCTCTTACACTAACACTACAAAGTTTAAAGCTTTGATCCTTGGTCTTAGAGCCTCCTTAGATGTAAAAGTTAGAGTCTTGTTCATCTTTGGTGACTCTCAACTTGTGGTTTATCATATCAATGATGTTTATCAAACCATAGATGATAAGTAGAAACCTTACAAAGAGATTATTACCAAGCTCTTGTCTACTTTTGATAGGGTAACCATAGAGTCTATCCTAGATCCTTTAACCACCATGTAGATTCCATGGTCACTACTGCATCCTTGATCCCCTTGGAGTTAGAAGATGATCAAGCAATGATTATTATCTTAAAACTTCAAGAACCCACGTCTCTTAGTTCTAGCTTTGTTTTGTTATATTTCCTAAACATTGGAGTTTCTCAATCTAAGCCTTGGTACATAGACATCTTTAATTTCCTTAAGGATGTCTCAATGCTTTATGGCTTAGACCACAATCAGTGAAAGCTTTTGCAAACAAGAGTATGTATATTCATCATAATTACCAATATTTTATATCGATGTTCTTTCGAGGGTATCCTCTTGTGATGCCTTAACTCCAATGAAGCTCGACTAGCCCTCAATGAAGCTCATGAAGGATCATGTGGAGGGCATTTTAGTGACAATGCTATTACTAAGAAGCTCCTTCATATTATCTATTACTGGCCTTCTATGGATAAATATGCATATGACTATATTCGATGTTGTGATAAGTGTCAATGCCATGACAATCTTGTTCATTGTCCTCCTCAAAACCTTCATGTTATTTCTTCTCCTTGGCCATTCTCCATGTGGGTCTTGGACATTATCGAGAATATTGAACCAACATCGTGTGATGGTCAAAATTTTATCAGCACAAAAATGAAGTACTTCACTAAGTAGGTCAAATCCATACCCCTAGCTACAATGACTAGAGCTAAAGTTTCTAAGTTCATATACAACAACATCTTTTATAGGTGCAAGATTCATTCAATCATCCTTTCTAACAATGACACTTCTTTCAAGAACAAGGATGTCCATAAACTTTGTGCTAAGTACAAGATTCAACACAAGCAGTTAGCTCCATATTACCCTCAAGGTAATGGTCAAGCTGAAGCATCCAACCAATCCTTAGTTAAGATCTTCATGAACATAATGCACCTAAAATGATACTATGCATGATTTCACATCATTATTCTTCATCTTTCACTTGGTTTGATTAATCATACTACATGATTGCTTGTTATATTTTGCATGAATTGCTTGACATTTTGTTCCATCTACATCTTTGCTTGTCATATAGATACTTTGTTGTTGTATCATACTTGCATGACTAATTAAGAATATAGATTTTTGGTGACTTTGCAATGAGGCAAGTGATGAAATCTAGTTACATTTTAGCTCATATGCATTACACTCATACTAGGTCATTGATGCTTAGAGAACCCCCAACCTAGGGAACATCTCCAAGAAGTTTTCATCATTGCATTTTATGTCTTCTTTTCCTCTTTCTCTTATATATTCCTTGACATTTAAAGATTCAATAATCATACATTTTTCTCTAAGTCAAGGGATATAGTTCTTAATCTCTTGTATATCTTTTGTCTTTTAAAATTTTTCAATCATTTCTTCTCTTCTCCAAGACAACGGATATACATTCCTTCTTCTACCTACACATCTTGTTTTGCTCCCATTTTTTCTTCATGATCTTTCAAATTGTTAAGTGATCCTCATGGGATAGGGCAGATACCGCATGAATATCATTTATGGTGTTCATACGACCACTGACTATCTTACACACATCCCTTAGCTAATGAAATTTCAAAAAGGACACACACTATTGTTTACTTCTTGATCCTCTCATTCTCCTATCTTCTTGTTAAACACATACACACACATTTTTTTGTTGTGCTTAAATTTGCTCACTCATATTTTGCACACGCCACACCCCTATCGGGTTACACTCCTGATGAGGGCATCTACCTAGGCATAGTATTTTATTGTTCTTAGGTTAGTTTTATTTTATTGCATAGGCAATAATGCCACATGACTTTATCATTCTCATGTAGTCAACATATTTTAGTAGTTAGCATTTCAATTAGCATCTATTTGGTTTTATGCCTCCCTATTTCTCCTCCTGCGAGAATGAGGCGTGCAGTTTTATTTGCCTCCCTATTCCTCCTCCTACAATATTTGGGGGTATGTTGTTTGTATTTTGGTTTTGCAAACCTATTTAGATCTTGCATTGTGAATATATTATTTAGCTTAAATTTAAAATTATTTTGGCCCTTATTATTATTCTAATTTTTATGGTACAATGTGTAGGTTTTGTTGAAGGCTTCATAGATAGCCCTCTTGTCATACTGATATGACTAGCCTAGAATCATGTCACAGAATTCCATGGAAGTCACGTCATAAGTGACTTTATCCATATAATGAGGACCCAAAGCAAATGACAATGTACAACATTCTGTAATAGGAGTTGCAGTAGCCCCATCCTTCCATCCAAGTGAATATGGAGAAGGATGAGGGTCAATTGGCAAGTGGAGTTGATCTACAATAGATTTACCAATCATATTGGTGGTGGATCCATTGTCAAATATACAACTTACAAAAAAGTCATGAAGGAGATATGCTCTTGTGAAGAACAGACTCTCTTTATGTTGTTGTCGATGCATGAGGATCACTTGATTATCATTGAGTTTGCCTTTGAGGTTGATATACACCTGATCTTCTCCTAAAGACTCAATGGGTCCAGTGAGAGGTGGCTAATTGTTCTTCTTTCTAAAACACTCACCCTCAATGTGTCCTTGTTTCTTACAAAGATTACAAAACTTGCCATGATTATAAGAAGAGGGAGAAGAAAAATAATAAGAAGAAAAATTCTTGGTTTGAGAGGAAGAAGTATCCCCTTTGGATGAGCTTGCAACTGTTGGAGTAGAAGGAGGTTGAAAGCCTTTCTGATGAGCTTTGAACTTGTCCTCAGCAAGCTATACCTGGTTGAAAGTTGAATCCAATGTTTCCATAACAACATACATAATTTCTCTATATAAGTGATTTAACAAGCCACTTGAAATCTGAGAATCAAATCTGAAACATCATCCTCTACATTTAAAATAATTTGATACTTGTTGAACTGGAAGATGTATTCCTGCATAGACATATTAGTACTTTGTCTAAACCAAAACCACTTGATAGTCATTTCATTCTTGTAATTGGAAGGGTAGAAATTGGTTTTAAGAGACTTGACAAGGTAATCCCAAGTGGTAATGGCATCTTGTCCATCCTTGCATTCGACTAACACTTTAGCCAAGCCTGAAAGCTTGAGCTTGGTGAAGGGGACCTTATCATCATCTGAGGTATGAGTGTAAGAAAACCAGGACTCCATGTCAAGAAGCCAACTATTCAAGACATCCAAGTTTCTTGAGCCATCGTACAATGGCACTTCACACCTAGCTTTAGATTGAGGATCATTGTTGTAAATTTTAACATCAACTACATTTTGAATACTAATATCGCTAACCTTGTCAGCAAGGCTACTTACAACTTGAATCAGTGTAGTATCATTTGCCTTTTTTGCAAGTATATTTACAACATGTGCTAATTCTGCCATTTGGGCAGCCAAATCAGAAGCCATATGACCTCTGGTGTAAGCCATGAGGGCTACAAAAACTTTTCTCAAAAAGAGTTACAAAATTTACCTCGCAGGGCAAGTACAACAGTGTTATGAATTCCAAGCACAAGAAGCCACAGAATGGCTTACAATTTGTTGCCTCTTAGGCAATTTGTAAAAGCTTTTTTCCGAATGCTTGGGAAATTATAAAATGATGCAAAAATTAAGCCTTTATAGGCTTTACAATGCTTTTGTAAGATAAAATTGCAAAAAGAATGCATTTTTTGTGTTTAAAAGGAAATAAAAAGAGAGCTAGCAAATTCCAAATCAGTGGTAGAAGATAAAAAATGTCAGTATGTAGACAAAGAAAACCATACCTTGGTAGAAGATAAATTAAAATGTTGACAAAGGGATTTTTTCAAATCTAAAAAGTCTATTTTACAGGTTCATGGAAGCATTCAAAAGGAACAAGTTATTATTTCCATTGACCCTAGTAGCGGATATAATTTTATTAATATTGCTTTGGCTAAGAGGTTGCAAGTTCTTGCAACAAAAATTAAGGACACACAGATGGAGGGTGAGAATGTTCAAATTTTTGAAGATTTGAATATCACCATGGATAAATATGTTTTACATTCAAATTTTTATGCTATTGAGATGGATGATGAGGATATTGTTCTTGGTTATCCTTGGTTAGATTATTTGGGTATTGTTAACATTAATGTGCAAAAGAAGTTTATGAAGTTATAGTATAGGAAAAAGAAGATAACATTGTAGGATATTTCTCAACTTAAGGAGCAAGGATCCAAGGAATATCACAAAGCGATTGTAGAGAAACAAATTGAAGAACAAATAGAAGATCTTGAAATAGAATCTAAGAAGGCAATAGCAGCAACAGAGTCCATGGAAGAAGCCGTATCAATCGAGCCCATGGAAATAATAGTAGCAGATTCCAAGGAAGTTTTTATAGAAAAGCATAAGGACACACCTAGCAAAGGGAACATGAAAGAACAATGTGTAGAAAAATTTAGAGTAGTGGAGCCAATTGTTGAGGAGTCAAAGAAGGTATAACATCAAGTTAAGGTTGCACCATATCACCATCCACACCACCATGAGTAGCAACAATCTTGGAGGTATGGCTCAAGGCAATAATATTATGGTTCTACATGGAATCAAAAGGGCACCAACTATGGCAGTGTTTGGCAGAGAAAGCATAGTGATCTTGGTTTTCAAAGCGGTTCATCAACATCAAGGAACAAGTGGACCCATCATTCAAGTTATCAAAATAAAGTAGCAGAAGCATGGAGCCAATGAAGCAAATTTGGATACTCAAGTAACAAAATGGTATACCAACATCAATGTGTTTCACTTGGATGGATGGATGATTGAGATTGGTACCAGTTGCTAACATTGCTTAGTCAATCATATTATCATATTTCTTCATATGTTTCGAGGATGAAACATTTGTAATGAGGGTGGCATGTTAGGGTACCTAGAAATAGATATTTGGGGCTATATTATTATATTGTATAAGGGTTGGCATGGGCTACACATAACCCAAGGTTGATTGTATTATAATATTATATTATATTAGTAATAGGCTCCCCAAAGTAGAATAAGAAGATAGATATATAAAGAAGAGATATTTTTCATTGTAATCATCATGGAGATGAGTCTTATGTAATCATTTTTGCCCACGAAGTGGCATATGGAACTTTGCCCTTCTAAGTGGCTCTCTCATCTTGGGAGATATTATTGAATGATTCCTTCCGTAAGGAGTATTATTGGTGTTTCCCTACCTTAAGGGTGTTATCTATCTCTCTCTCATTTGTGGATTGTTATTGTGGATAATTATTTATGGATGAATGATTTGATATTTTTGCATATTGGTGAATGATTTATGTTAATGAGAATAAATATTTGTAACATATTCATAGGCAATATTAAACTTGTACATCTAGATTCTCTCCCTTATATAATTATTAAAATTAATTCGATAGCTAAGGCATTGGATTATCCAAACTAATATTCATCACACTTAAATTATGTGAGAATTTAAAATATTTAAATCAAAACTTATCTACCTTTAGGAAATGTAATGCATCAACATCACTAGGACATAAATCATAATATCCTTGGTTGTTTCCTAAATAAATCATAATATGTGTGAGAGTAACAATATTATAAAAAAAATTCAATGGGCTATGTAGGATTGAAATGGGCCCCACTATTATTGGGGGCCACTCCCATCAAAATAGTAAAACATTACATTGTTGACCATATACAAGTTGCCTTTTTATCAAAGATATTCTTCATTTCCTTCCTATTAAAAATTTCTTTGTCTTACTCAAACTATAGTCTTTGAAACCAACTTGATATAATTTGCATTAAGAGACAATAATATCACTTGACTAGTTACCTTCTAAAATTTAAATTTTACAAATATGAAGATCAACACTATGAGTGGTTAAAATATCTTCTACATGGTTTCCTTTTCTATAAATATGCCAACTATAACAACCTATCACTTACCTTATAACTCTTATTTTAGGGGTCTTATTAATGCCAATAATATTCCAAGATATCATTTTCATCATTACTTTTTGTTTTTATATGTGGGCTTAGCCTCATTTCTTATTAACACTTGAGATATTTGCTTTTGTTTTCCCATATCAATATCCATTTGCATTTCCTTTTCTCTTTGTTTTTTCTTCTTAGATATTCCTTTCCTCTTTTATTCCCATAATATGTTTATCTTCATCAATCTCTTCAATTTTTTCATATTGTTCGTGGTGAGACCTATCATCTACAAGTTTGTTCTATTGTAAAAGATCTAAACTACAAGGGATAACTTCAAAATCACTTTCTTCTTTAAGTTGCCCTAGAACCCTAAATTTTAAGGGCATTCCTTCATATTAAGTACCTCCTTAGGTTGCCTTAAAACCCCTAAACTACCATGGATATCCTCCATCCTTATTTCTTTATTATTTTGCTCTTGAAACCTTAAAGTGTAAGGGATAACCTCTACAAAAATTTCATTTTTATTATAGGGAGAGGATATTATGATACTAGAGGAAAATAAAAGTGACTTACCTAGAATAATCTTGACCTCTCTGGTTGATCTATTCTATAACTTTCCTCCACATTAACCTTTTCACCTTTAATTTCTTTTGAATTTGAACTTGCACATTGTACTTTCTCATCCCTTGTATCCTTCTTTGTTTCTTCTAATGATTGATATGTGTGAACTATGATGGCCTTTGTCAATTGATGCTACATATAGGCTTTCTTTACCTCTTTTTTGGAAGTGGAATATCCTTGATCTAATCCAACTTCTACTATAGTATGATCTCCTTGCTTCATCTTGAAGTTTATATCATGACTAAAAAAATTCTTTTTTTCTCCATCATTTCCACTTTGCAATCTTTTGCCATGTGTCTAATCTCGTAACATTTGTAGCAATAGGATGTAATGTTTTCATAATCCACTTATTCATCCCATTCTCTTGATTCATTTTTTAATCTTAATGGATTAGCAAAGGTTTTAAAAAAATCATAGCAACACATATCAGGGTATACACAACATGCTTTCGCTCCTTAGCAGTTGATCCCTCTAGGATGATCTCTCATAGGGTATTGCCAATATTCTTTAGAACATCCTTATTGATAAGTTGATATGGAAGTCTAAAAATCATAACCCACATTGAAAGCTTTTTAATAGCTTTTGTCTTGATTAAAAAAATCTTATTAATGGTCTTAAATATAGAGCATCTCTCCCTTAAACTATGGGTCATTGCCCATCATTTTATCCATGATTTTAAAATTAAAAAAGATGAGGAAAAACCTTTAAGAATAAATTTCATAAAGTAATTTGAATTTAATCCCCTCTTCCACTTGATCCAATTTTAAATATTATAAAACCCTAGCCAATATTCATAGAACTTACATATTAACTCTTTGCTTTTAAGAACCATCATATCATGCTTGATCATCTCATCCTTGATAATCACTTTTGATGTAACATTTGCTCATTGGATTGTACTTGCTATATATTCCCTCTATTGCTTATCTATGGCTTAGGCATCCATATGTCCAACAAGGGAATTATTACTTACCATTAGTGATTTCAAATATGACCTTCCTTCCATGTGACCTAGCTTTTTCTAATATGAATCCTTTATTTTTTGAGTGTCTACAAAGATTTGGAGCAAGAAAATATGAGGGATCCTTACACTTGTTTCCTATTTGAACTCTCCCTACTCTTCTTCATATATTTAAAACAAGAAAGGGTGAGGCTCACTCCTATCTCACCCAATCTTATTAGATAAAAGTTACATAACTAGCTTTGGTTTATATTTAACATTTGTTATTGATTAATTTATATTAAACTTTTATCACTTGTATGTGGGACACTTGAAATTTATGCAAGTAGGAAAATGGTAACCGGTATGAGCATGGTACTTGGTCGTACATATGGGTTTTGCAAGTGTAGTGGAAAAAATCCAAAGGCTTCTCACCGTCGAGATCTCTCCTAAGGGAAATGATCATAACATTTGTGTAATAGTCTACATGAAACACCAATGTGTGTCTATATTTTTTCTACTTTTTTCTTGTAAGAGAATCACCCCAAAGAGGACCATGTTGGGTTAATTTTAAGGATGAGACTAACTTAGGTACTTGTCTTATGATTAATTATTATTGGCTAGTTTATCAATGGTTCCTTGACAATTCACCCTATACCCCATGGTTCTTCACAAACAAAATAAGTACCTTTAGCTTTGAAATGGGTTATCCAAGTACCTACACAAGTGGAAATGCTTATAAACCAAGGTCCCTCATCTCACCTTTGACTAAGGCCTTGTAAACATATCAAAGCCCCTAGGGTTGGGTTTTCATTAGGTCACATCAATATTGACATATGCCTTACCTTGTTTCCTCTCTTCTCAACTGTGTTCTATCCATATTGTTATCACTACTTGTCTTTATTTTCACTTGCTCTGTCCCCCTTCCCTCACTACATCTCGATTGGTGTCATTGGCTCCTTCTCATATAACTCATTATTAACTTTTTTTCCCATTATTCTAACCTTGTTTGACTCCACCTCACACCCTACCTACCTCTAAATCAATCCAAACATTGATCCCAAAGTGCACTTAACTCCAACCCCAATCTCTTTCCATTTTATTTTCCCTCTTTAAAGCTAGGTTCACTCTCAACCATCCCCCTATCCCTTCCTTGTTATACCCTAAACTATTAAATCCCAATACTTCCTTGGATCCACCTCCCTTGTGTCTTATTGCCTTGTATTATATTTCCTAATCCATCCAACTCACTTTCTCTTCTAACTTCATCTTTTCCTGCCACATGGTCACTCTTTCCTCTCTTAGCCCACCCTCTTCCATAAAATTACTACCTCCTCTCTCATCCCATATCCTTATATAAACTTACTACCTCATCACTTATCCTATCCCTTTCCTATGGAGTCATCCCCTCCCCTCTTAGCTCACCTCCTCCTATAAACTTGCTTCCTCCTCTATTAGACTGTCTCCTTTCATTGACTCACTCCTTTTAGACCACCCCCTCCACTGAGTTATTCCTCTCTTCCTCCCTACTTTATTATTGATTAGCTGAAACAAACTTAACCCATCCTTCACCTCCTCTTTTTACTTAGTTTATTTTTTCTTGGAATTTCCCTAACCATGCTTTGTAAGTAAGGGGAAAAACATATACATATATATATATTAGAAAATAATATTTACAAATATATTTTATGCAGAGGTTTATAGGTAGGGATTATATTAGGTAAATGCTTATGGCTAGCCTAGTTTGGTTTTTGGGGACTTTTGTGTACCTCTAGGGAAGTAGTTAGAGGTGCAAGGTGGACTTCTTCATTTTATTGACATTGGTGAGAAGTCGCACTAACTATTCCCTCGTATCTTTGGTTCAGTACGACCCTCACCTTTCCTAAGTGAATCCACCTTAACTAGTTATGGTTTTGCTTTAAATATGTGGGTTTGATTTAAATTTATTTTTATTTTTTCACATGATTTTATCATTTATAAAGTTTAGGACTTAATTTTAAAGAAGTAATTACTATAAACTATTGTTAAGAGAAAAATATAAATATTTTTTTTAAATTGGTTATGCAATACTGGAACAATGCCTACCCTTATTATATATTGATCATATAATGGTATTTTAATAGCTTGGTTTTTATGCATGTATCTTTTGGTAAGATTCAAACATGTGTTTCCTCTTTGAAAGTCAAATATGGGTTTCCTTGAATTTAACAAGTTGAGCTAATGACATTTGATAAGCATCTATTACAATATGAAAATATAGATTATTTATATAAGATTAAAGATATTTTCAAATATTATAAACCAACATAAAAAGTTGTATTAGTCTTATATAACATATAGCAACAACATGAAAGTAAAAATAAGATTTTATAAGGCTTTTATGGGTGAAATTAGAAAAATAAAATGTGATTCCATTTCATATTTGTAGGCATAAATATTTGCATTCGTTGTGTAATTGTAGTAGCTTTGCTACTACCTTCTAATCACTCTAAGGAATTAAGCACAAAGACCAATGAAACCAACTTTTGTAATACAAGGAGCAATATTGCATATCTACAAAAATTTAAGAAATTACTGGAAAATTGACTAAGTCTAAGGACAACAATTGGTAAAAGGGGTGATTAGTAAAAAGTTGATCTATATTGAATTAACAAAGCACCCTTCTTTAGGCTAGCAAGTCACTACTTTTAGAATCAACAAATTACCCTTTTTTAGCCTAAGTAGGACAATCATTACATGAAATCCAAGAAAGCCATCTAGGAAGATTTTTGTCTCCACATGGTACTAAATGATACTTAGAAGGATATTAAGATAATTTAGAAACATTTTGGAATAATGTAATATTTAGTGGTGCATAATTTTGCTAAAGATGCCCCTAAATTATCGGTTTTACTAAGAGTATAAAATATTTACCTTTAGTAACTTCTTAAGTTAATAATCTCCTTCAGGTAGGAGCTATGGGCTCCATTGTATTACCTTTTGGCCATTCAAAGAAATTAGAGCTACACTTTATAAAATCCACATTATACACTCAAAATAATCTTAGAATAAATAAATATTGTGCATGATATTTTATTTTCAAATGTGGCATTGCCCTTTTGATACATATAATGCATAGTGATCATGACACTGCCCTTTTCACTTTTTATTAGTTCTTCCTTCTATTATTGCAATTTTTTTATGTATTGAAGCACACTTAGGTTATTTTATTTTCTTCATATGTGTTAATTGATCACACATTGATATTGCTAAATTTACAACCATATTTTATTTTCTTCCACTTCTTTGAAGAACACAAGCTTATACTGAGAGGGGGGTGAACAGTATAAGATAAAACTTTTCTCTTTTCTTTCCAAAGCAATAACTTCAAATAATATCAATGCAATAATGAAATAATGCACAAATCACCATACACATAAGAGATAAATATTTTACGTGGAAACATACCTCTTGGGAGAAAACCATGACAAAATATTGCTTATATATTTCTTCAATAAATTTTATGGGCACCAACCCATAGGAGACACCAATCCCCTATACAAGTTCGTGGACACCAATCCACAAGAGACACCAATCCCCTTGTTCAAGTTCATGGACACCAATCCACAAGAGACACCAATCCCCTTGCTCAAGTTCATGGACACCAATCCACAGGAGACACCAATCCCCTTGCTCAAGTTCATGGACACCAATCCATAGGAGACACCAATCCCCTTGCTCAAGTTTATGGACACCAATCCACAGGAGACACCAATCCCTTGCTCAAGTTCATGGACACCAATCCACAGGAGACACCAATCCCCTTGCTCAAGTTTGTGGACACCAATCCATAGGAGACACCAATCCCCTTGCTCAAGTTCATGGACACCAATCCACAGGAGACACCAATCCCCTTGCTCAAGTTTGCTCCAAAACTTTCTCACAAAACCTACTCAAATCTACTCTAAAACCTACTTACAAAACCTTCTCAAATCTACTCAAAAACCTGCTTACAAAACCTGCTCAAATATGCTCCAAAACCTACTCAAATCTGCTCCAAAACCTGCTCAAATCTACTCCAAATCTGATCTATAACCCTTGCATATTTACTCCCAAATTCAATCATAATCAATGCACAAATCTGCTTACAAAACTTGATCAATAATGGCATCAAGTTCTTCACCTTTGCTTTCCTCAACTAAAAGCAATTCAGACATATTCTACCTAGAATTATTTTATCTTCATGAACATATAGAGAATGATATGCACTAATGTAGTAAGCTTCAAATGGCCAATATGTTCTTCACATTCATTAAGTTTGTCGCTTCCACATATCTCACATTTATTACATTTTAAAGGTAGCTCAAGTCTAGTATTGGATAACTTACTTGTGTGTTGACTTGGAGATGCTCAAACCTTGCTCTTCTTCCACTATCATGTGCACCTTTCCTTCTTCTTTGAATTGGCTGAATTGTCCTTCCTTGGCAATTGAATGCTTGGGTGAATATGTGCACTTAATATTCTTTGACACCTTGACTTGTTCCAAATTTGTGCCCTCCAAATATACCTTAATAATGATGATCTTCTTCTTGCATGTGCTTTTCAAATCTGGTGAATAATTCTCTTTTTCCCTTCTTGATTTAAATATCAAATCAACCACTTTAAACCCTTATCACTCCTTAGACACTCGATATGTGTGCAGCCTAAAAATACTAGTGGCTTGCGCTAGAGATATTGCAATCTGACAATGCTTGACCTTTGTGTAATGCTATCGCGCTCCTTTTGATATGCCTCATGAAAACCTTCACCATCTATTTCCATTCTACCTATGCAGGTTTGTTTCCCTTCATATTTGATTGTTCTATTTCGCAAGCCTTCTCCGAATGAGCTCCATGTAGACGTATCAAATGTATCTTAACCTCTTACAAATGGTACACTTTTCTTTTCAAAAAATTTCAATCTATGATTCGTATTGCTATTGTTATCTATAATTTTCTTTGGATGAGATCTTCCTTCATTGTCCTTCTATGCACTTGAAGTCATTCGAAGATGATTGTATGTGCGTCAACTTAAACATAGTCTAGCATGCTCTTTATGATAGTCAAATCCATGCTCTTCCCTAGGCATCCATTGTCTTTCTTTCAACATAGTCTTCAGGTATTTTGCTGCAATCTAAAAATGATTCCTATGTCTCAATTAAACTTCTCAACAATCAATCTTCCTTCATCATAGAAGTGCCTTCCTCTACCCTTCTGCAATGTGGTCTTCATTTCTCAAGACAATGCCAACTGGATGCATTGTCGCTGCCCTTCTATGATGTGACCTTCACCTAAGCTCCAACGAGCATCTGCCTCAACCGCCTTCTCTACCGCACCATCACCCTTCTACGATATGGTCTTCACCTAAGCTCCAACGAGCGTCTACCTCAAACACCTTCTTTATCACATCATCTCCCTCCTACAATGTGGTCTTCATCGAGCTCCAATGAGCATCTACCTCAAACACTTTCTCTATCGCATTATCATCCTCCTACGATGTGGTCTTCATCGAGCTCCAATATACCTCAACACCTTCACTATCATGTCATCGCATCGTCTACTACTATGCGGTTGTACCACAACTTAATCAAATGCTCGAATTGAAATGTTTCATAATTATTCATTCTTGACTAAGTTTCAACCTTATATATACATTTAATCTTTCTTTGTTTTGTAAAGGTCGGCCCATGCATGATCATTTTAATTTTTGAAACTTTACTTTATAATATTTAAATATTATAAGGTTTAACTCTATAATATTTTTATAACTTTAATATTTAAATTTCCAATTTAAATATTAAAGCATATATCATCCTTGACAACTCAATATTTCATCCTTGAAGATATTTCTACCTTTAACATTAATGACAACTCAACATTTCATCCTTGAAGATATTTTTACCTTTAACAACTCAACATTTCATCCTTGAAGATATTTCTACCTTTGACATCAATGACAACTCAATATTTCTAACAATCTCCCCCTTTGTCATTGATGGCAACCCTACAATGAAACTGTCCTTTATTGCAACATGATCACAAACTGCTCCCCTTGACAAGTTGCTCCCCTTACTAAAATTCTCCCCCTTTGACATCAATGGCAAAGGCTCCTTGGGGCTGTAAGATAAGACACTTGACAATGCCCCCTTCCTCCCTGCTCTTCTTGAGATGTTCAATTATGAGATGGGAGTGAAACTCCCAAATTACTATGCTCCTCTTCTTGTTCTATTTTCTTTCTCCAAACTTTGGAGGACATACCCTTTTGAACATTTTGACCATCCTCTTTTTTGCTTGACTTCGAAATTTTAGGGAACATTATTCTGCACCATCTAGTTGTATGCCCAAAATTATTACATTTGTAGCATATGATGTTGTAGTCCATGAGAGGTGCAAATGAATTGAAATTCCTCTTGGTGAAGCCAAAATTATTCTTAGCATAGATCCTACAATTTACAACTTTATGACCAAATTTGTTACATGAGAAACAATAACCATGGAAGAAATATTGAAACCTGTCTGATTGCCTTGGAGGATATTACCGCATGGTTCTCTCATTGTTGTTTCTATGATGGTCCTTGGACCATGATGATGCTTTGTTTTCTTCCTTCTTGATGCTTCCACTTCTCAACACATCAGCATAGGTCTTAGGTTCCTCTTTAATCATTTTCTTTGATGCCTCTTTTCCTTTTGAGCTTGACTCCCCCTTTTGTTTTCTTTGACCTTCTTCAAAACCAAGTCCAGTCTTTATAGTCAAAGATCTCTGTGTTTTGATAATATCACCAATGATTTTTGTGCTTTTCCCAAACCTGTGTAGCTTATCATTAGAATCTTCCACTTCCTTCCTTAGAGAGACAACCTCATGTTCCAATTTTTCACATTCCAACTCTTTTGTCTTTAACTGCTCAGCCATACCTTCTTCAATTTGCTTTGCCTCTTCAACTTTAACTTTCAGGTCAATGAGTTCTTGTGACAACTTTACCTTTGTCTTCTCATCCTCTTGTACTTGAGCCTTCAATATTGAGTTCTTATTTCTAACCCTCTTCAACTCTTCAAGAGCAACAACAAGTTCCTCTTCTATGTCAACCATGGCTTCTTCTTCATTTTTTGAATCTTTTTCTTCTTCTTGGTCTTTGACAACAGGAGCATCTTCTTTCTCTTCTATGGCCAAAAATAGGATTTCTTCTCTTTCACTATTTGAGAGACTTTCATCACTACTACTGGAAGAACTGCTTGTTTCTTCAACATAAAAACTCTTCTTGTGTCTTTGAAATATCTTCTTCTCATGCTTGTTTTGACCATACCTATTTTTCTTTTCATGATAAAATTTTCTTTCTTTCTTTTTCTTATATTCATTTTCTTCTTCACTGCTACTACTTCTAGCTTGTGGACAATTAGATGCATAGTGACCAAGGTTACCACAATTAAAACATTTCACAGAATGCATACCTTTATGTTTTCTTGGACCCTTCTTATTCCTTCGCACAAAGTTAGCTTCTTCTTCGTTGCTTGATTCTTCACTTGATTCTGGTTCCTTATTCTTTGTCTTCTTTGAAGCTTTAAATGTTGCTTCCCATTTGGATGTTTGATATTTTTCAGTCCTCATCTCATAGGCTGTGAGAATTCCATGTAGCTCATCCATGCTTAAGGTTTTAAGATCCTTCATCTCTTCTATTGCTGAAACCTTTGCATCAAACCTCATGGGAAGTGACCTTAAGATTTTTTGAACAATCTTAGAGTCTTCAATATTTTCTCCAAGTCCATGAATGGTGTTGACAACCTCATCAACTCGGAGTAGATACTTGGCAATATCTTCCTCATATTTCATCTTTAAGTCTTCAAACTTCCTCCTATGGGTTTGAAGTTTTGCCATTTTAACCTTGTCATCTCCTTCATATGTTCTTTGTAACTTGTCCCATATTTCTTTTGCTGAGGTGCATTGCATGACTTTCACAAACTCTGATTCACATAACCCACTTAATATTGCATTCATTGCCCTGGCATTATTTTCAAATAGTTTCTTGCCATCTCTATCCATGGGAGGAGTTGTAGGTGGTGTGAACCCATCCTCAATGGATTGCCATATATCATAGCCATGTGCCATCAAATAAGTCTACATCCTTATGCTCCAGAAAGCATAGTTAGTCCCATCAAATAGTGGTGCCCTATTTGATGAAAAACCTTCAAGGCTAGCCATGTGTGTTCTTGTAAGATCTTCCTTCAAGTTATTAGGCTTTCATGAAGGAACCCGCTCTGATACCAATTGAAGAACACAAGCTTATACTAAGAGGGGGGTGAACAATATAAGATAAAAATTTTCTCTTTTCTTTCCAAAGCAATAACTTCAAATAATATCAATGCAATAATGAAACAATGCACAAATCACCATACACATAAGAGATAAATATTTTACATGGAAACACCCTCTTGGGAGAAAACCATGACAAAATATTGCTTATAAATTTCTTCAATAAATTTTATGGGCACCAACCCACAAGAGACACCAATCCCCTATACAAGTTCATGGACACCAATCCACAAGAGACACCAATCCCCTATACAAGTTCATGGACACCAATCCACAAGAGACACCAATCCCCTTACTCAAGTTCATGGACACCAATCCCTCTCAAGTTCATGGACACCAATCCACAGGAGACACCAATCCCCTTGCTCAAGTTCATGGACACCAATCCACAGGAGACACCAATCCCCTTGCTCAAGTTCATGGACACCAATCCACAGGAGACACCAATCCCCTTGCTCAAGTTCATGGACACCAATCCACAGGAGACACCAATACCCTTGCTCAATTTTACTCCAAAACCTGCTCACAAAACCTACTCAAATATGCTTCAAAACCTACTTACAAAACTTGCCTCAAAAACTTACTTACAAAACCTGCTCAAATATACTCCAAAACCTACTTACAAAACTTGCTCAAATCTACTCCAAATCTGATCTATAAACCTTACACATTTACTCCCAAATTCAATCATAATCAATGCACAAATCTACTTACAAAACTTGATCAATAATGGCATCAAGTTCTTCACCTTTGCTTTCCTCAACTAAAAGCAATTCAAACATATTCTACCCAAAATTATTTTATCTTCATGAACATATAGAGAATGATATGCACTAATGTAGTAAGCTTCAAATGGCCAATATGTTCTTCACATTCATTAAGTCTATCGCTTCCACATATCTCACATTTATTACATTTTAAAGGTAGCTCAAGTCTAGTATTGGATAACTTACTTGTGTGTTGACTTGGAGATGCTCAAACCTTGCTCTTCTTCCACTATCATGTGCACCTTTCCTTCTTATTTGAATTGGCTGAATTGTCCTTCCTTGGCAATTGAATGCTTGGGTGAATATGTGCACTTAATATTCTTTGACACCTTGACTTGTTCCAGATTTGTGCCCTCCAAATCTACCTTAATAATGATGATCTTCTTCTTGCATGTGCTTTTCAAATCTGGTGAATAATTCTCTTTTTCCCTTCTTGATTTAAATATCAAATCAACCACTTTAAACCCTTATCACTCCTTAGACACTCGATATGTGTGCGGCCTAAAAATACTAGTGGCTTGTGCTAGAGATATTACAATCTGACAATGCTTGACCTTTGTGTAATGCTATCACACTCCTTTTGATATACCTCACGAAAACCTTCACCATCTATTTTTATTCTGCCTATGCAGGTTTGTTTCCCTTCAGATTTGATTGTTCTATTTCGCAAGCCTTCTCCGAATGAGCTCCATGTAGATGTATCAAATGTATCTTAACCTCTTACAAATGGCATGCTTTTCTTTTCAAAAACTTTCAATCTACGATTCGTATTGCTGCCATTATCTGTAATTTTCTTTGGATGAGATCTTCCTTCGCTGTCCTTCTGCGCACTTGAAGTCATTCGAAGATGATTGTATGCGCATCAACTTAAACATAGTCTAGCATGCTCTTTATGATAGTCAAATCCATGCTCTTCCCTAGGCATCCATTATCTTTCTTTCAACACAATCTTCAGGTATTTTGCTGCAATCTAAAAATGATTCCTATGTCTCAATTAAACTTCTCAACAATCAATCTTCCTTCATCATAGAAGTGCCTTCCTCTGCCCTTCTACAATGTGGTCTTCATTTCTCAAGATAATGCCAACTGGATGTGCTACCGCTACCCTTCTATGATGTGACCTTTGCCTAAGCTCCAATGAGCATCTGCCTCAACCACCTTCTCTATTGCACCATCACCCTTCTACGACGTGGTCTTTGCCTAAGCTCCAATGAGTGTCTACCTCAAACACCTTCTCTGTCATGTCGTCTCCCTCCTGTGACATGGTCTTCATCGAGATCCAACGAGCGTATGCCTCAAACACTTTCTCTGTCGCATCGTCGCCCTTCTATGATGTGGTCTTCTCTAAGCTCCAATATGCCTCAGTGCCTTCACTACCACATCGTTGTATCATCTACTATTGTGCAGTTGTACCACAACTTAATCGAATGCTCGAATTGAAATGTTTCATAATTATTCATTCTTGACTAAGTTTTAACCTTATATATACATTTAATATTTCTTTGTTTTGTAAAGGTCGGCCCATGCACGATCATTTTAATTTTTGAAACTTTACTTTATAATATTTAAATTTAATATTTAAATATTATAAGGTTTAACTCTATAATATTTTTATAACTTTAATATTTAAATTTCCAATTTAAATATTAAAGCATATATCATCCTTGACAACTCAATATTTCATCCTTGAAGATATTTTTACCTTTAACATTAATGACAACTCAACATTTCATCCTTGAAGATATTTCTGCCTTTAACAACTCAACATTTCATCCTTGAAGATATTTTTACCTTTGACATCAATGACAACTCAATATTTCTAACATTCTCTTCATCTCTTGCACCCTCACCTTCTAAAACTTAGTTTTTAGCATTTATATTAGACTAGATTAGTGTAGCATGATTAATAAGGAGTGAACCTAAATCTAGAGGTTGGGGATAACACTAATTCTCTCCTTCCAATTGTTTAAACAAAATTATGAATGCAATTAGAACAAAATAGTTTCATTATTTAATAGTTTTTGGCACATCCAGTGGGACAAAGGGCTCAATTTCAACATTGAAATTAGGCTTAGTCCCCTCCTATAAAAGTTATATCTATATAAATTTACTTAAAATATTTCTAGATCTATTAAAGAGTTTGTTTATTATTATTTTTTAATAAATTATATGTGGCTTCTATTGGGGGACACCCCCATAAAAATATCCAAATATTACATTTGTTGTTAGCTCAATTAATCCATATCAAGGATGTTTTTTTATCACAAATATTCTTCATTTCTTCTTCTATCAAATATATTCTTGAACTTTATCAAAGTGCTATGTTTCCACAATATGCTCTATGACATCATTTTCATTGAAAGAAAAAATCTTACTTGGCCAATTGCCTTCTAAATTTTGAATTTCACCAAGATTAAGATCAACATAGTGATTATCTAAATTAATTGTTGTTTTTTTTCCTTCTCTATTAATATGCTCACATTTCTAAGAGATTACCTCCAATAATAGATGATGAACATCAACAATAGTATTCTTTTTTATTCAATCTCCACATCTATTTTTGTTGATAACATTAATGATAATTTGTGAATCCTCCTTAATTGAAATATATTTCTATCCTTTTTCTATTACAGAATTAATCCATGTAAGAAGTGCCTTGGCCTCTACATAGTTGTTAGTTCCATATGATTATAAGTGACAAGATTTTTGCCTTTATTATTAAAAAAAAAATTGTGCTAGAGAACAAGGGTTTATACTTTGGTCTCCCACCCTTGAAAAATCATAAATCTCTCCTTTAGAGCTTGAGATTTTACAAATATATTAAATTCTCATCTCAATTGAGATGTTATAGTTAGATACCTACATCATTTTCATAAAAAGCATAAATTCTTGATTTTTATTTTTTGGATCTTTTTCAATTTTCTATGTGAATACAAATATTCCAAAATTTAGCATCCTTCTTCTTGACATTTTCCTACAACAACCTTCACAATACCAAAACTCCACCTCTAATGTCTATGCATTGCATCTTAGTAGAGTAATATTTCCAAAACTTTGTGCTATCATAGTTCGCTTTATCAGATTTGGATTGCTAGTTTCCTTATTGAAGCATAAGTGCAACCATAAGAATTCTAATAAATAGTTTTTATGAAACACATTATTATTATAAAATAAAGCAAATATTACCAATGGAAAATATTAAAGTAAATATATATCATTATTTGATTTAGGTGATCAACATTTTCTTGTTAGCTTCAGCTAAACTTACTACTTCCTCTAACCATGAAAAAGATAATTTAACTTTATGATCCTCAATTAAAACCCCTCTATTGGCTAGTCTATCTGCCCATTTGTTTCCTTCCCTTAACATATGTGTAAACCTGATTTTTTCAAAATTTGCAGCAAGATCTTGTACTTCTACAAATATCTCTTATATGTTCCATGGAGCCTTTTCTTTCCTCATAATTGCATTTATTACTATTAGTGAATCACCTTCCATCCATAATTTTTTCCATTTCATTTGTCTACATATTAATAACCCTTCCAAAGTTATTTTTGAGGGCCTGAAATGACCCTTACATCCCAAGTGTCATGACCCCGTGCAATTGCGAATTCCTTCGAGTGGGTGTGTTTAGTACCCTGTGCCTCATGCGAGGTGTCAGTCTTGGAAATTTTGAGGAGTGTAGGATGTGGCCACTCTAGATGACCTTCAAGATTTTTTACCAAGTTTAGCTCCTTATTCGAATGCGATATTTGATGGTTGTCCTTCTTTACCTCCTATGCTAGCCTACTTCTACTAGGTGTCTCTTGCCAAGAAAAAGAAAAAAAGTGAAAAAAATAAAATAAAATCAATAAAATAAAATGGTAAAACTTAACTAGCCCATCTAGCCTACCTATAGGTGGTGATGTTTCAAAGATCTAATAAGACTCTCTATACCACAATGGGTTGAAGTGAACACATGCATAGCGATCAAACAATGCACGAGGAACACAAGTCCCTCCAAGAACATGTGTAAAAATAGATCACCTACACCAGAACTAAGATAGGGATTTCATAAGTATTCATAGTTTCTATTAGTATGAACTTTGAGTTACATACATGCAGAGAGAAGAGGTTCAAAAACTAATTAGTCGACAAGTCAAGGCTTAAGCTAGGTTGCGATACAAGAGAGAATGAAGGAAAACACCCTTTAGAAGAAATGGATGGCTTTCAATAATTTACAATGAGAAGAATGTACATATCTATAGGTAATTCTCAAAGAATTTTTCCTCTCAAAATTCAAAATTCCCCCCTTTCAAAATTCCTACTCAATCTATAATTAATGTTGCTCAATTTACAATCATTTCTAAATAGTCTCTATGTTGGTGTATTTAATGTGTCAACAACCCCAACTGGATATTATGTATCTTTTGTAGGAATTATAAACAAAATTTATCTTCCTAAAATTTTAGAGAATAACTAGTGCTAGCTCGACTGAAACTTGGATGATTGATAGCCCTTTGTTCATCCAAAATCTCATTTTTTTGTATTTGGTTCAATCAATGCATCTTTTTGTTGACTCTTTGTCTACCCTATATAGTGTCCCAGTTATCACCACTAGCCCATGAATATTGGATGGTTATGTCAAGTGGTTGTGTCCAAGTTGCTTTTTTGTTCGGTTGAACACATTGCTACTTTAGGTTATCATCAAAACTCTAGTTTTGCTCTTCTTTATTGTTAGCTTTGACCGAAAGAGTCTAGTTATCGGTCCTGTACACTTGCCTTTGCTTTCTTTCAAATCCTAGAAAACTTGCTTCCTACTGGAGTCATCCTTTAGTTCTATCCAAGTTATCTTACTCTTCCCAAGTGTAATGAGAATTCACTACAACTGCCCAAGCTTCAACTTCATTATTTGTCTTAAATCCACTATTGAAAGTGCAATGAGATAAAATATCTCCCCTATTATTTCTAATTATTCCTCCTCCTCCTTGTGGCCTAGATATCCTTTAGATGCTCCATCAAAAATCAATTTGACCAACTCCACTTTTGGTGGTTTCCACTTTATATTATTTGCCTTCTTTTTGTTTCTCCTATACCTAACATCATAATTCCATTTGATGAATTAACTTCATCTATCAAGACTCTCTGCTTCAAAATTAGGGATTGGGTGAGTTGATAGGGTTGGTTTAGACTCCTCTATGATCAAAAATTCTTTTTCATTACCTTTTAACTACTTTCCTTTCTTTTAAATATTATCTTATTCCTTTCTAGCCATACAGTCGAAAGTATTGTATTTTTTCATATATCCAAGATTGTCTATAAAGCCTCACTTTTAAAAGTGCTCTGACATTGTTTTAATCATTCTTCAATTCTACCATTCATCACTGTGCATTTACCAAACATATTAATAATCCATTACCATAGTTTCCAAATTATTGAGTAGTGTCCTAAGAGATGGTCTATACTCTCCTCCTTTTTACATGGAACACATTGTGATGGGCCATGAAAATCCCTTTTCATAAGGTTGTCCTAGGATAAAAATCTTCTATGACCTATTATCCAAACAAACAATTTGACTTTAAGAATGCTCTGGCTATTTCAAATATCTCTCTAAATTATTGTATTATTCCTATTTTGTTGGTGCTTTACATTATATCCACTTCTTACTATGTATTCTCTTGAGCTATTCAACTCCCAAATCAGCTTATACTCAGCTCCCCTCGAAATAATCACTACTATTATCTTTCTACTCAATTGCATCCTAGCATCAATTTCTTGTATACTTGTAAAAAAATATGTTTTCCATTTGTATCTTCCTTCTTAATCCTTGTACATAATATTTGAAAGGGGGTTTGCTTATTATTATTATTTTAATCAGTTATATGGGATTTGAAATGGGTCCCACCATATAATATCATGACTATATAGTGGTATTATAACAACTTGATAATTATGCATGTATAGCTCGACAAGATTTGAACCTGGGTCTTCTTGAATGTTGAGGAATACCTAATTGAGCTAATGTCATTTGATGGTTTATTTATTATGTTGTTTGAATGAGTTTATACAGGTTTTTATGAGGGGTCTCGGTCCCCTCATACTGGGTGGGGTTTGAAACTTGGACCTCTCAAATAGATGCCAAAGCCCTTACCACAGTAGTAAGCTTACAACTATTATGATTTATTTATTATGTTGATTATACATAATTTAGAATTTTCACATCAAATCTACTTGTTGAGCTCAAATCTACTTGTTTTACATTATTATCTAAAGTTACATCATAGAATAGTAGTTCCATTATAAAACCCAATAAAATCCTTCAACCAATTCGCAAACATTTTTATGATTCATTAATCAAGTTGAAGTTTCCATGTTAGAATTTTGATTGAATTTGATCTCGTAGACCTAGAAATTGAAACAATTCACAAAACATTGCTAAGTAAGAAAGTATTGATTCCATGCTTTTAAAACTAGTGATTCACCACCAAAGAACCACAATTTACCAAAACTAAAAAAAAATCTCTAAATTGTGACAATTTGTCATACAATGATTTGCCCTTTTTAGCCAGGCAAATTATGTTTTTAATGAAATTTTTCCCTAAGTATATATGTAGTGATTTTCCAAAATTAAGTTCAATGATTCACTATTTTGTAATTTACAATTCATCATTTTTTTTTTAATTTTGGTTTTTTATCCAATTCTCTACATGTGCATGATAGACTAAATTATGTAGAAAGCTATGAACATGAGGTCAAGGAGATTCAATTGGTCAAACTTATTTCTTATTAAAGAAAAGGTATATAGGGAAACAAATTGGCTACTATTGTTTCGATTAGAAAATCTAGTGAACACATCCCACTACAATCTAAATATAAGCTACCAATGACAACTATGAGTAAAATTAGTACAAATCTAGACCTTGCTTCCTCATCTTCACTACCAAATTATTCATTTTAGTCAATTAAAGTAGGTCAAATAAATAGTGGTCTAACCAAATATTATCTAGGTTGGCCAAACATGGACCTCCACCAATCCCACAACCCATATGGTAATAACAAACCCCTTATATAGTATGCTTCAAATAGATATTAATAACCTATAACCCTATTGGGTGGGTCTCATTATATCACAACCAATAATAAGTAACAATTGACAACCATGACTAGTCAATTGACTAGTGTGTCCACTTTTCAACATAGCCAAAATCCACAAATTGGATCCAATTTATGAGTTAGAATAAGTCAATAACAAACTAAATAAAACCAACATGAAAATCCTCAAAATATCAGTTCCCAACCTATAAGTGGGTTGAATAAGTAAGCAAACACCCCAAATCAATAGACCATATGAGGTCAATCAAGGACTCAAAGCTTTCATGCCCCACCAAACCTGAGTATGGGACAAATATAATAAAACCCATCAAATATTTATTCTTTACAAAGCCATTCACTACCACAAAATCCCCAACCAAACCTAGGTGTTATGTAGAACTTGTTAGCCCACCTAGCCAAATAGGGACACAAGCAATCTCAAGCACCACCCAAAACCAATTATTTCCCTCGTGTAACTAGCCTTTGCCATATCTATAATAGATATGTCAAAATCCTAATCCATAGGTATATCAAAATCAATAATTAATGCAAAACTGAAATCAATCATCCAGTCCTCAACAATATTTGGTCCTCTAGAATACCAATCTTAGGATATTCCACAATTGTAACATGAACAAGTACTTCATAATTACCAAAATGCAAGTGAGACAAAAAAATTGCTCAACTAGGTATACCAAGGACCTTTAAACCTAAATTTCTATTCTCCAATACCATAACTAAAATGAAGTCTTTATCCACTTTTGATGAGAATGAAGCTAAAATTGGTATGGACCACTTCAATGAGTTGTCAACATTGAAATCAATACATTGAATTTAGGAAGAATATATTAAGGTATGCTCATTGATATATTCACTAAGGGATAAACCAACCTCATGGTATAAGCTTTTACCCAATAATTTAGTCACCAATTGAGCAACTATAGTTGAACATTTCATGAAAATATCTGATAATATAGGTAATGGTTACTCTATTCTCTTCTAGTTGAATGTTATGCAAAGGCAACCTTAAGAAAACATACATGATTATAACATGAGATTTATACCTTCCAGTATTTGACCATTAGATGAGTAGGCATTATCATACTATATAAGGGGGTTATAATCAGACTTAGCATTGATGATTTGAAATGTCAATCATGTTACCTTGGTTCCAACATATGAAGAAGTTACCAGTTCTAAAGATATCCTCATCTAAGTATGAAAACTACCTCCAACCTTGTGGATGACTTATTTAATGTATTTAGCCCAAACCCCAATACCATAAACTCACTACCTTTCTCTACTAATATCCCTTCTTTCAAACACTCATGCTTACCAACATATGCAATCTACTATCACTCAAGCAACCCAGTTACTACCTAGCCTTCCTACATATCCACAAACCAATACTCCATAAAGAGTAACCTTACCTAGTCAAAATGCACCTAGCATTGTCACCTTATAGCCTTAGTTGTTAGCATTACCAACCCCACCTTAGCCATCCAACTTCAAGATCAAAACAACAAACTAGATTCAAGTAGATGGGCTAAGTTAAATAGTTAAACACTTGGTGAATAAATAAAAATGAAAATGAAACAATAAAGAACTTATTTTACAAAGGATCAAGTTCCTCGCCTGCTTGGGAATTAAGCAGTTAGTCAAGTTCAAAATAATGCAGTCATGAAAAACATGGAAATGAATACCTTGTGGTGTCTTGTCTATAAAACAAGTCACAACTAGGTAGAATATGTATTGGCAATAAGGAATACTCAAAATACAATATATAACCAACAATTCTAGGCATAATAAGCAAAAATGATGGGACAAGTAGTGGTCACTCAAATGCATGACTTAACAACCAATTATGATAGACCAATAAAGAGCAGTTTAATAGTTAATCCTAGTTATACTAAACCCAAATAATACATTATTTTAAATCTTATAATACTCAAATATGATGAAGATTTTCTTTCAAGGTTAATGTGGTATTGACTAATCAACAATAGGGTATTAAAACAAGGAGTAAAAGGAAAATAACTAACAATCTCAACCCATTACTCCTTAGACAACATCATAGAAAGAAGTGGACTTAGGAATGAGGGCTATTATTCTAATAAGGGGATGACCATAATTATATTTTAAGGATAAAGGGCCCATGGTAGCTAATTAACATACTAAATAGGAAAATTCCAAGGATGTTCCTAAAGCAAAAGAGCCTATGGTTGAAAAGAATGCAATAACAATTAGTAATCAGAGTGAGAGGGAGAAGTTATAAAAGGAGGCTAAAAATAACTTGAAGTACCCATATTTGACTATCGATGGTCATGCTTTTATAACACACCAATACAAAACATTCATCTCATGGTGAAAACAACTCAACTCAAAGGAAATTCCACATTATTGAAAAATTAAGAAAAATGTCTACCAACGTTAGCATGTTGGAAGCATTGGCCTTGTCAGGGCAAAGAGACTTACTATACAAAGCTCTCAAGGAACAAGAAAAATGTAATGCTAAGGAAAATATAGTTGGTATAATAGAAAACATGACTTGGTCTAGTAAAATAATAAAACTTGATAGCTAAATACCCATTTGATATTTAGGTGAATGTGATAGATATATTGAATACCCCTAAACCCAAAATAATAAAACTATTATCATTCTATGTTGCCTTGAAAATAAATAATTATTTATTGTTAAGTAATATAGTAGACCTAGGAACCTTACTCCCAGAATCTGGACAAATTGATTTGGAGGGAGGTAAGCAAGACAGGGGAATATCAAGTCAAAATGGGAGTTAAGTCCCAACAGGAAGGAAAGGTAAACAAAAAGTTAGCAACAATATGGAAACGTCAGATCCGTCCTAGAATTCAACTATTTTATGTTATTTTTTATTTGTGGAAAACATCCCAAAACGGATGCTACTTTCGGGTAAGACCCAAGGAGGCAGGGGTATCCATTCCGCCAAAAATGCCCAGGACTCGGACCTGGCCTACCACCTTTGACGTACTCAAGGAGCAAACAAACACACAAAACCAATTAAAAAATAAGTAAATAAATAAATAAATAACAACAAAAATAATAAAATAAAATAAAAAACATGCTTCTTGAGTGTGTCAAAAACAAACGCACAACCAAACACACACTCAAAAAGATAAAAGAAACCACAACACGGACCACATAGAAAAACACAAGAACCACATAACAAAACACAAACATGGAAAAAACAACAGAACACTACAAAGACATAACCCAAAAAAAACATGAAAAATAAACACAACCAAACTCAAATATTAAAAAAATAAGATAAAAATAAAAATAAAAAACAACCAACAACAGACAATAAACAAAAACAAAAAAATAGAAAACACTCACACATAAAAACACGAATTAACATAAACAAAGAGAAACACAAGAACAAGAACAACAAAAACACAAGAACAATAACAAAAACATAAAAAAAAACACAAGAACAACAAAAAACAACACAAAGAACACAAAAACAAAACAAAACAAAAGAACACACACACCTAAAAAAAATAAACAAAAATATAAATATAAAATATAAAAATTTGAATATAAAAATGATCTATCTAGACCAAAAGACTTTTAAGGCAAGAATCAACAGAGGAAACAAAAGAAAGAATAGTTTGAGCTAGGGAACCAAAATAACCTGAATAAACCAAAGAAAAGCAAAAATAAAGCAAGAAGAAACTAGGTACCTTCAGAATTGGAGCCATCCAAAGAAATTATAGAAAGAAGAGCTTCCCTAATTTGCAAAGCCCACCATCTAGGAGGGTGGCCATAACAAGTAAGATCACCTTTTTCCAAAGCCCAATTAGCTAAGAACTTTCAAAAATCCCATCTAGATTAATTGAATCTTCTCAATAATTCTTTTTATCCTCCAATCAACCTTATGATTCTAAGGAGTCTTCAAAAGATTAATCATAAGTTGAGATTCGGACTCAACTAACACCTTTTCCCATCCAACCTTAGTAGCCTCTTGAAGGATTCTAAGGATACCATACCCCTCAGCAAGGTTATTGGAAAGAATGCCCAAATTCTTAGCAAAAGTAAAAACCAAGGAGCCATCTGAAAGTCTACCAATTCCTCCCACACTGGCTTTTCCAGGGTTCCCTCTAGAGGCTCCATCAGTATTGACTTTTCCAAAATCCTTAGGAGGAGGTTGCCAATTTCTTGTCTTATCCATCTTACTAATATTCACATTCCCTTTAAGTTGGTTACCCTTAGAATATTTAATCTTCAATATTTGCATCACTTGATCCCATCTTTGGTGGGAGTTTTGGGGGTGATTAAGGAGTTGATGGACTGATTCAACTAAGTTGGCTATGGTCTTTTGCCAAATATAGTGAATATCCTTCTTGTCTTGATTAAAAATTTGGCTATTCCTTTCTTTTCAAATATTCCATATAAGAATGGTAGAACCCATCCAAACTAATTGCCTAATAAAATGATCAACACCCTCTTTATTAGGCCAATCCCTCCAAAGTTGTTCAAAAGTAAAAAAATTGGACCATTGTAAGCCAAGTAAAGTGGTCATTCTCCTCCATAGCTCAGAGGCTAAAGTACACTCAATAAAAATATGGTTGAGAGTTTCTACATTCTCTTCACACATTTCACATCTAAAAGGGCCATGAAAACCACGCTTCATGAGTTGCTCACCAATAAGCACCCTACGATGCAATAAAAGCCAATTAAAGAACCTCACCTTAGGCCAGAGCTTTTGAGCCCACAATTGAGAAAAGATGTCAGAAGAATGGTTGGGATTATTATGGCATAAGGTCAAATAACCCTGAGCAACTGAATACTCACCCTTAGTAGTGTGGTTCCATCCAAAACACTTTTTCATAGGACCAAGAGAGAGATCTCATATGAAGGATGCCTTGGATATCTTGTCTTTGCATTTCTAGGATTTGAATAGGCTAGTCCTCAATAGGGATCCAATATCTACCAACCTTTGAATTACCAGTATGGTACCGACAATAATTAGCCACCTTTATCTAGTTAGCTCGGTGAAGCTCCTCCATCCAAGGCCTCCAATCGGAAACTGAGTTATCAAAGGCTTGTGACCATCCCAAGAATCTGTCCAAAAATTGCCTATTGACCATTATGAATGATCCAAAATAAAAAATTTCTTTATCAAATCCTCACCAGTCTTAAGAACTGCTAAAATGGGAGAACCTTTGGTAGGAAGTTGATAGCGAACAAGGTCTTCATGACTTTTGTTCTTAGCATATTTAGCATGGAGATTATTGGCCCAAAGAGCATTGGGGTTATGCAAAATCCTTCAATATAATTTAGCAGCTAAAGCTTTGTTGTTATTAATAGAATACCGGAATCCTAACCTCCCTTCATTCTTAGGAAGACATAAAGTGTCCCATTTCACCAAGGCCCTTTTCTTTTCTCCTTAGTGCCACTCCAAAGGAAACGATGGCTGATTTGATCCAGTTCTCTAAGAACAGCCTTTGGGATATTCAACATGAAAGATACATAAATAGGAATAGCTTGAAGGACTGATTTTACCAAGGTGATTCTACCCCCAAAATAAAGCCACATGTTGGTCCACTTTCCAATTTTATTCTTGATTTTGTCCAACAACCAATTCCAATCTTTATTTTTTTGCCTTTGAATATTTATGGGAATACCTAAATAAGTGATTGGAATGGAGGTCTTCTTATATCTTAATTTATCCAAGACCATGGATTCCTGTCTAGCAGAGCAGTGAAAGAAAATAACTTTAGATTTGTCTTCATTGATCAACTGCCCGATAGCCTTAGAAAAACAACTAATGATTTTCTTAATATTAGAAGCTTCCTTAACTGTAGCTTTACCTAGAAGAGTAGAGTCATCCACAAATTGAATATGAGACATAGTTCTAGCTCCATGAGCAATGGTAACTCCCTCAAGGATTTTTTTCCCTCTTTTTGGTTATACTCCTATCCAAGCATTCAGCAAGAATGACAAATAAATAAGGGGATAGCGGGTCACCTTGCCTAATACCTCTAAAAGCTGGGAATGATTGAGAAGGCCTACCATTGATAAGAACTAAGTAGGAAATTGAAGAGATACATCCCATAATCCAATCCATACAATCCTTAGAGAAACCAAATTGCCTCAAAACTTTGATAAGGAAGTGCCAATCCACTCTGTCATAAGCTTTGGATAAGTCTAACCGAATGAACATGGAAGGAGAATTTTGCATATCCATGGAATGGATGGCTTCCTGAGAAAGAACTATCTCATCTACTATTTGACACCCTTCCACATAACCCCCTTGCTCCAGGGAAATAATCTTATGCAAAAGAGGCTTCAACCTTTCTACCATGATTTTAGTAATGATTTTGAGAAGAACATTACATAAAGCAATAGGTATAAAAGCTGAGATATGATCAACCTCTTGAGCTTTTGGAACAAGAGTAATATAAGTTTTATTGATAACCTTCAAAATTTATTTGGCTTTCCTGGCTTCTTCCACCACCTCTAATAAATCAACATGAAGGATATCCCAGAACTCTTGGTAGAACTCTATGGGAAAACCATCAGGACCTGGGGTTTTCCCTTTTTGCATTTTAAAAACTACCTGTTGAAGCTCATTGATAGTAACAGGAGCAGTCAAAATAGAGTTCTCCTCAGAAGTGATAAGAGAAGGGATTGCTTGAAGAACATTTTGTTGAGAATTTGAGTCAAGAGGAGTAGCAACAAAAAGATTGGAAAAGTAATTAACAACAATAGAGTTCATGCCATACCAAGTATAAACAACATCTCCAGAATCTGATTTCAAGGAAGAAATAAAGTTGTGAGATCTTCGAGCTAGAAGAGCTTTGTGGAAGAAATTTGTGTTTTGATATCCTTCTTTGAGCCATTAAATTCTATATTTTTTTCCATAAGATTTATTCTCTTTTTTCCCATTCCTCTAACTGAGTTGTGAGTTTAATTTCATCTGCACTTCTCTTCTCTATGAGGCCATCTAAACGGATTTTCTTATTCAAATTTTCAAGATGAGCAATAACTTCATGTTTTTTTATGAACATCCCCAAACTCTTTCTAGTTCTAAGTCTTGATTTTGGATTTAATGTATTGCAATCTTTTGGCAAAACAGAACATCCTAGTCCCATGCCTAGGTTTACCTCCTTTCCACCATTGATGCTGTATCGCCCAAATTTTTTGCACCCTTACCTTCGGGCTAAAGGATCCGTGCCCTGGAAGGGGGATGCGAGAAGGATGGGACAATACCTCGGATGGAGAGGCCCTTTGAAGGTCGTGCCTCTCGGGGGAGGGGTATAAGGGTGAATTTTCGACGGATGGTGGGGTTCACCAGGAAACTTTGAGTGGCAGTTTCTACGCCTAGGTTGAGAATGGGTTTGATGTGTTCATTTTATATTCAATCATTCATATTCCTAGGTTGGCCAAAATGAATCTAAGCTATTCTATATGAAATTTTGGGTTTATATGAAGACAACAAACATGAATGAATCCTAAATACAGAGACTATGTGAAATGGAGAGGAATACACCCGATTCCTGATGTTTGATGAAGATTCTGAAGCTTGTAGGAGTCCAGATCATCCCGGATATGATAGGATCATCTGTAATTGTACAGAATCATCCCAAATCATAGGTGATCATCTGAGATTAGACAAGATCGTCGACGACTTGACGAATTCGTCAAAAACCTGCAATCATGGAAACAGACACCAAAAACCAAAAATGCAATTGCAAGAATGATGCAAAATGATAGAAATAACAGTATAGATGCTTAAATAATAAATCCAGATAGCAAATCAAATGGGATGCACTATTTTAATAACTTATTTTAAATTTTATCATGCAAATATGCTAAATGAGGTGAACTCCAGGATGCAGAATAGAAATAAATCGATCTAATGCATAATTAAATAAGAAAGAAAGGTAGAAAATGCAAACTCGGGGCTCTGGTTGCCCCCAATCTGAACTGCAGTCAAAATCATCTGCAATCGTACGAGATCATCGTCGATCTCGACAGGATCGTCCGAAATCGTGTTGGATCGCTTGCGACGATCCGAGCTTCCTCCGATTGAAACACAGTAAAATCCTACAATAAAACCTGAAAATACAAATGCAAATGATGGGGGCGAGGATGTTCTAATACAACAAAAAACTAGAGTTGCAGGGAAATGATCAGCCAGGGGGATAAACTGGGAAAATCCCAAGTTTATATAGGATTAGGGGGAGGTTAGGAGGTTGGGGATCATCCCAATCTGGGAGATCTCCAACGTAGGAATCTCCAACCGCACAGACACGCTTCTTCTCGAGTTGGAGAGGTTGTTGAAACAGAAGCTAATTATGAAAATTTGATTTTGGGATGAAATCATCTGGACGTTCTGTTCCAGATGAATTCATCCGATTTGGGACGATATCGTCAGATCGACGACGATATCGTCCAACGGTCAAAACAAATTCTAAAAATGGCACGAAAAATGAGGTGAGCGGTTAACGGGCGGTTTCGGGGTTAAAATTCAAATTTTTGATCTTTTTACTGATGGTTTAACTGTGCCAATTTTAGGGTGCTACATTTTGCCCCCTCTTTAGCGAATTTTTCGAAGAAAATGCGTTAAAGACGAGTTCTTCATGCTTTACGAGAAAGCAAAAATTTATTTCATTTTTTAGACGACGATTCTAGGTCGAATCGTACAACTGCTTGCTATGGTGCCCCCTCCGAGTTTTTACCCAAATCGAACGTTTGAGGTAAAAGCGCGGAAAAGCAAAATTTAAAAAAATGTTGTTTTTAAATAAAAATAGGAAAAATAGGGTAAAACCCTAATTCATTTTTACTGTTCACTTTCATTGTTTCAGAGCTCTGTAGGCGAAATGGTGGAAACGACACACAGATCGACAGAGGTCCGACGCGGGTTGCGGGTAAGGATCTAAACCTAGTGTATTATGTTTTTAGCTTGATTTGTTTAATTTTTTAGTTGAATTTTAATTGTTTTTGGGCGTCGCGGCCATTTTTAGGCCGTCGACGACGTCGGGACGAAATCGTCCCAATTCTGTCGAAATCGTCCCTAGATCGCCGATTTCGTCTGAGGACGAAATCGAAGAAATAGGGGCGATCCCGTCCAATAAGGGGCGATTCCCAAATTGACGAATCGGAGACGATTTCATCCTATTAAGGACGATTTTGCTAAATTTGGTACGATATCGTCCAATAATGGGCGATATCATATTTTTATGAGATGAAATTGATTTTAATCGATTTTAATGATTATGTACTAATGATTTTTGTTGTTTTATTGTTTATTTTGCAGAGGGGATTACTAAAGAGTCGGGAATGGAAATACGGGGGGCTCAGAGATGATGTAGCCATGCTCGATCAGGCCGAGCGAGATAGGCTAGCGGAGGTTGGATTACAGCATGTGGCAGAGATGCCACAAATTCCTATGGACATGGGGCTACTGACGGCCCTAGCAGAGAGATGGTATCCGGGATCATCCTGCTTTCGGCTATCGACAGGGGAGATGGCTCCCACTCTAGAGGATGTATGGAGGATCTTGAGGATCCCCATACATGGGCGATTCATGACTCCTTCGGCCAATCAGGGCCATGCTATGATGAGACTATGCACGGACCCGAGCTTCGCCCTAGAGAAGGGCGGAGTGAACATCGAGGCATTGAGGCAGATGCTTGGGGCATCTCGATTGACCCGGGTTTTGGCAGGGGTGGTGGGTGGCCTACTTCTATGCCACCAGAGTGGATGCAGGTTACCGTGGCTCCTCTCAGATGTGGTCTACGACATGAGAGACCATGATTATAGGTTTGCTTGGGGTAGTTTTGTACTATGTCGCTTGTATAGGATCCTCTACGGGGTCGTATACAAGGGAGGTCGATGTCTGGTACTGACATCGCTACTACAGGTTTGGTGTTGGGAGCACATTGCGGTACGGAGGCCGATAGGGCTTCCACTGACAGGAGTTGACCGGGAGAGACCCCGGGTTTTCTATTGGTGGCTCCAGAGAGGGTCACAGTGGCGGATAGATCTGTCGATGTCTCGAAGGTTGCTAGATGACCTCATCCCAGATCAGATCACCTGGAGGCCATGGAGAGAGCATCCAGGGTGGGGAGAGGATGGACAGGAGTTGGCTCACATCAGGTGAGTCTTCTGGTTGAGGATGGAGCGGGGAGAGGTAGAGCTCCATCGCTATGACCAAGTTTTGAGGTAGTTCGGTCTACAGTAGGGGATCCCTTCTCTTAGGGATTACGAGTACTCCTGGACTATCCGGGATAATACTACACTGAGCGGGGCTCCAGACATGCAACGGTTCTGGAGTCAGGATGTTGACGATGCCCCCATTCAGCCAGTGGATGGGGATGACGTTGGGGTAGCAGACGGATATGATGCCTGGTATGCAGGCATCCACCCTCCTCGGATGACGAGGGCATAGGGTTCGATGCATGCTATTGTGCAACGGATGGGGAGGCGGTGCCAGGCTACCATCGATGCAGCGAGGAGTCACGGAGGGAGGGATCAGCGATGGCCTCCTCAGGAGAGACATCGGAGAGTGCCACAGGCTCTGGAGAGACCGCAGTAGCCAGAGAGGAGGGAGGAGGGACTCCCTTCTCAGCAGAGGGAGAGGCCACCATCGCTCGATAAGGGCAAGGGTATCGAGGTGGGGGAGAGAAGCGAGATGGTGGCTCTTCGAGCAGAGAATGCCCACCTACGAGCTCAGGTGCAGACGCTACAGGATGAGGCTACACGACTCAGGGCCTCGAGCAGAGGGGCGAGCATGCGAGAGTTGGCATGGGCTATTGCTCAGACCACGTTCTATCAGGGAGTATACTTCCAGCTGGTTCCAGAGGGCCAGAGGATACAGCTGCCAGCCGGCATTGTGGAGCCGATCAGGATGGGGTCATCGAGGACATCCTCACGATCGACGTCGAGGACCCATGACACAGGACGGACTGCGATGGGACCACCTCCTCCACCTCAGGGCGGGAGAGGAGATGAGGCTGAGAGCTCGAGGGCTTCTCGAGACTAGTTGCACATTGACTATAGACTGTATATTTTTGAGAGGATTGAGTATGCCAGGGTATAGATTGTGGCATACCAATCCGTTTTGATATGATGTACATATATTTCTTGAAAAAAAAAAAAAAATATATATATATATATATATATATATATATTCTCTTTGTGATATGACTTGTGCATATGTTTTATGATGCTTTAATATTTTAATTGTTGATTGATTATTCATGTAATTATGTCATTGAAAATATTATAATTTTATGTCGTGCCATAAAATTTAAATGAAATAATCTGATGTAAACAAATTGGTTGTTGTGGTGTGATTTGATGAAAAAATAAAGTGACTTCTAACAATAATTTCAAAGGACATTGTCGTTGTTACATGACCATTTCATGGAGTCGCCGCTCGCTAGGTCATTAAGCTAATCCCGATAGAGAAATATTGCTAAAAGTAAAAGGGTGCTTAAGAGACTTTCTTAAGACTTTTGTGATGTGATGATGAAAAAATGATGATGGTGATGATTTGTTTTCAGATGTCCATGAAAATATTATGCATGAAATATTAAAAATATGATTTTTGCTAGGCATAAAATTCCTAAGTGTGATAGAAATTTGAACAATTGCCTAGGAATTATACCATCGTCGCAAAAAACTGAATGTTGACATAATGAAATGAAATAGAAAAGGTTTTCGTTCTTTTTAAAGCACAATTGTGTAACATAATGATTTAAGCCATATGCTTTTATGGATTAAATAAATGGGAAATAAAATTATAACGATGGCTTGCGCTAGGCATAGAATTTTAGGTATAGACTTATACCATCATCGCGAAATCCAAAGAAGAAATTGATATAATAGTTTTATTGCATAGTTGATTTTTGATTTTGAGATAAACAGAAAATATAAGATGAGGACTTGCACTAGGCATAAAATTCCAATTTAGGTTTAGGAACTATACCATCGTTGCGAAAGTCGAAAATATATAAATGTGACTTTATTGCTAGATTTTTGAACATGTTTTGAAAGAAATTTTGGATTTTGAAAAGAAAGGTATTTAATTGTTTTTATGCTAAGCCAATATTCTCAAGTAATAAAATCAAATTATTCCAGAAGATTTGCATAAATATTTTAAATTATCTCAAAGACAAAATTTAGATTTATAAGGAACCCCATGTGCATATGTGAGTTCATTGCCGATCTTGATCTATCATAATGATACAAAATCTCTCAAACACAAATGTGTGTGCAATTGTATTGTTCATTTACCAATTTTGAGCAAGATAATTTGATACAAGTAATTTGAATTAACCAAATGAGTGTTCGTTGACCATGATTTATATGCATATAACCGTACCAAACTACTATGTAAGTCGGGTCATCAAGAGCTAGCTGATCCATGAGCAGACATAGGTCTATACAAAAGAAGGTCGCTAATGTAACATACATATCACCACGCTAGGAGTTACCCAAGGCCAAGCGGGTTGGGCACAAACCACCTGTTATGGGGCTTACCTCACAGTTTTTGAATAATTGAGAATTCCAGGGATTCAAGCTCATTCACCCTTCTTTTCTTTTCAAAGGGTAGGGGAAGGGATTTTATTGCTTTTTGCTTTTTCTTTTCTTTTCTCTTATTTTTTTTTTGTATTTTTGCTTGATACTGAGATAATGCTGAAATATTGCTTGAGATGGTACAAAATGCTACTGAAATAATGCTTCTTTTTCTCATGATTTTATTCTTTTTTTTTTTCTTTTTCTTGCTATACTAGGGATACTTGCTCGGATTGGCTGTAGAGCAAGGGATTTTTATTACAGGCAGGGGTGAGCTTGTCCTTTTGTCAATTCTCAAAGATTCTAGACCATGTGCATGATAGGATAGCAGGGGAAACTTTTCGCTCAAGAGACCACTTCTACTATGTAGCATCATTTTGGAATTTGCAATGAAATCATTTTAATGTGAAAAGGTATACTTGGTTCAAGTAAATAACAAGATCAGTTCTCTATGCTCAAAACTTTATTTAATTCAACTGTGGACTTCGATATAAGAGAGATTAATAATCATACCAAAAAAGATCAAGATATTTATTCATGTGAGTGTGAAAGTGAGGGATTCCAAATAAATGCTAATTTATCCAAAACAACTGAAAATATAACTGCAATACTTCAAGAATTGACAGGTGCAAAAATAAAAGATGTTTTTGAAGATTTTGATGATTTTGATTTTTTTAGATTTTGATTTTGATTTATGAATTGAGAGAATACATAATATGACTGTTTTTGAAATTTTTATATGAATTTACTAAGAATGAGACAAGATGTACAATATATACAGTGATGAAATTACCAGAATTATGCGTAATAGCGCTTAAGATGCATAATGTTCATAGGTTCTTTAAGATCTTTACCATCTAAGGTAGCTAATCTGTATGCTCCCGATCCAAATTTAGCGGTGATGATATATGGCCCAAGCCAGTTAGGTTCAAATTTACCTTTAAGGTCTTTAGTTGCATTAGTATTTTTTTTATTTTCTTTTAAGACGAGGTCGCCGATCTCAAAGGATCGATGATGAACTTTCTTAAGATATGCTCGTTTGAGCTTGTTTTGGTAGGCTCGAAGATGCTCCAAAGCATTGATGCGCTTCTCATCTAGGAGTTCCAGCTGACTAAATCTGCCAGCACGATATTCATCTCCTACTTCAGTATCTTGAAGTAGCAGAGCCAAAGAAGGAACTTCTAATTCAAAGGGAAAAACAGCTTCAGCGCCATAAACCAAAACAAAAGGTGAAGTGCCCGTGGGAGTACGAACGCTAGTTCGATAAGCCCACAAAGCAGGATATAATTGAATGTGCCAATCTCGGCCAGATTTATTGACCAGTATTTTGAGGATTTTAATTAATGTTTTATTAGATGCTTCCACTTGGCCATTACCCTGAGGATAATAGGGAGTGGACCAACGATGTTGAATTTTATATTTTTGACATAGTTTCTTTACATATTTATTTTTGAAACAAGTTCCATTATCCGAGATGAGATTTGCAGGAATTCCGAACCTACAAATAATTTGATTAAAAATAAATTTGGAAACTTGAGTTCTAGTGCAAGAAGCTAAGGGCATAGCTTCAACCCACTTCGTAAAATACTCGGTGGCGGTTATGATGAATTTGTGTCCATCAGATGACACAGGATTGATTTTTCCAATAATGTCTAAGCCCCATTTTGAAAAGGGCCAAGGAGATGAAATAGCCTACAGTTCTTGTGCAGGCGCATGGACAAGGTCAGCATGTTTCTAGCACTTGTCGCAATGGCGCACGTAATCATGTGCATCATTCTCCATGGTAGGCCAAAAATATCCTATCCTAAGGAGCTTCTTAGCAATGGCGCTACCACTAAAGTGTCCCCCACAAGATCCATCGTGGGCTTCACTCAAAGCTGATCTAGACTCTTCTAGATTCAAACATCTCAGTAGGATACCTTCAAAATATCTCCTATATAAGGTATTTCCAATTATGACGAAGCGACTTGCTCGTCTACGCAATAACCGACATTGGTTTCTATTAAAACCTTCAGGGAAGGTTCCATTTTGCAAAAAATTGAGGATGTCAGTGTACCAAAGTTCAGGAGTAGTTTCGTTGATTAGAAACACGTCCAAAGGTTCCAAGCATGATTTAATTGAAGCGGGTTCCTGGAGTCGACGAATAATGATGGTAGCATATTCGTCATCTAACTCCAAGGGTAAAAGAGATGCAACTATGGCCATAGCGTCAACCGCACGATTGCTAGTTCGAGGAATAGCTTCCAAGGTAACTTGATCAAATAAAGATATTAATTGCAATACATATGCTTTATATGGGCGCAATTTATCATCTCTGGTCTGATAAACATCATTAATTTGATTTATAACAAGTTGAGAATCACCAAAAACTAATATATTTTTAATTTTTAGTGCCATGGCAGCTCGTAATCCAAGGATTAGAGCCTCATATTCAACAGTGTTATTAGTACAGGCAAACGTTAATTTAAAGGATAGAGGTATGAGGTGTTTCTATGGAGATATCAAAATAATACCTGCACTAGCCCCACTCATGCATCGAGCTCCGTCAAAGTATAAGGACCATTGCTCCGAATGATCTACCTCTAATTTAAGGCATTCGTCAGGAAACTCAATGACGAGGGGATGGGTGGATGCTAAGGGTGCATCATCTAATTGATCTGCTATGATTTGACCCTTAACAGACTTCTGTCCTATAAACGTGAGTTCAAACTCGCTTAGCGCAAGAACCCACTTTGTTGTGCGACCAGATAAATAAGGTCGACTCATGAGATACCGCAAGGGATCGGATTTAGCAATAACGTATGTTTTTTGACTGAGCATATAATGGCATAGTTTTTGTGTAGAAAATACGACTGCTAGACATAACTTCTCTAATGTTGTGTAGCGGGTTTCATAACTAATTAATGTTCTGCTAATGTAATAATTAGCACGCTCTCTCTTCTCATCATCAAGTTGAGCTAACATAGCTCCTAAAGCAAAATCGAAGCAGAAATATACAAGATAAATGGGCGATCAGGTCTAGGTGGTGAAAGTACAGGTGGGTTAAGAAGATATTGTTTGAGGAGTTCAAATGCTTCCTGACATTCATTGTCCCAATGGAAAGAGACATCCTTCTTAAGAAGCTTAAGAAAGGGTCCAGTTTTATCCGCCAGCTTATCGATGAAGCGACGGATGGCTTGAAGCTTACCTTGTAGACTCCGTAATTTAGGATATATTTGTGGGTGCGGGCATATCAGTGATAGCCGCAATCTTGAGAGGGTCAATTTTGATGCCACGTAAAGAAACTATAACCCCCAATAATTTATCGGACTTAACTCCGAATATACATTTGGCTGGATTCAATCGGATAAGATATTCCCTTAACCGATTAAATACTTTTCTCAAGTCATCTAAATGGTCATCTTCTTCAATAGAACGAGCTATAATGTCTAATGTCGTCTACATAATCATGTAGTATATCATGCATCATATCATGAAAGATATAAGTCATGGCTCATTGATAGGTTGCACCTGCATTCTTTAAACCGAATGGCATCACTTTCCAACAAAAGGTCCCCCAAGGGGTAATAAAGGTTGTTTTAGCCTGATCTTCAGGAGCTATCCTGATCTGATTATAACCAAAAAATCCATCCATTAAGGATATCATTCCACTCCCAACAGTAAAATCAATGATCTGATCCATGTTGGGAAGGGGAAAATCATCTTTAGGGCATGCAGCATTAATATCTCTAAAGTCTGTACAAACCCTAACCTTAGTAGCTTCTTTCTTAGTTATTGGAACTACATTCGAGATCCATTCAGCATAATCAATGGCTTGTATAAAAATAACATTCAGGAGTTTTTCTAACTCTCCTTTGACCAGTAAGGCCACTTTAGGATGCATTTTTCTAAGTTTTTGTTTAATAGGTTTAGCATCCGGATGGACTACTAGGTGATGCATAACTACGGAAGGGTCTAAACCTGGCATATCTTCATATGTCCAAGCAAAGACATCTTCATATTCTTTAAGAAATGCAATGTATTTATCCTATTTTTCTTGACTCAATTCTGATCCGATGTTGATTATGTGAGGGTTATCCTCGGTTCCAATGTTAATTTTTATGACATTTTCTACTTCCATGTGTAGATCTCTCTCAAAATTAGGTGGGGCGGGTGAGACGCCCAATTCCTGTAATTCTTCCAAGGTTAGCTTGGATAATTCGTCTTGAGGAGTCATGGCCTCAAGCTGGGCTATAGTAGGTATAGAGCCATCAAAATAAAATCCATTATGTAATAATTCCTCAACGGAGACATCATGGAAGATATCTCCCTCCAACTCATCGTCGGATTCAGCGATCATCTCAGGATAAGCTATAGATAGCATATTACATGTGAATGGCTTATTCGTTAAACGCAAAACATTGCGTTCATCTAAATAATCTTGGTAACATATAAGATGGTCATCATCCTCGAATGGCTGACCCTTACTAGAAAATAGGCCCACACCACATCGGGCGGGCCATGGCTCTACCTCAAAAGGTTCTTTCATACCATTCTAGAAAGGTCCCAAACCTTTCCCTTTATATCCCAATTTAAGCATTATAGGTTTGGCTTTAGTATACTCATTAGTAAAATAACATCGAGCATATCCATCATAATGAGTTCTGATTTTTTTGGGTATTCTACCTCAGTCATATCCCTTATAAATAAAGGCACAGCTCCCGACTTGGTAAATACTTCCCATAGGTTGTGGGAGGCCCAAGGTATGAGGAGATGGTGGCAAATTATTTAAAACAAGGGAATCTTGCATAGAAGCATTCGTTTCTTCTGATATAAGAATTTTAGATAGATCGGGTAAGAGCTCGTCAGTAAGAGCATAAGAGGTAGAAGGAACATTTCCTACGTCTTCTGATACGAAAAATATGCCTTTGGTGGATATAGACGGTGTAGAGGTGTCAATAGATGGGTCTATTATAGGTATGGAAGTTATAGGAGTAGAACAAGAGACATTGGTTGTGGGATTAGGATCTTTCTTAGGTCCTAATGCGGTTTGTTCAGAATATGGTTGAGCTATATGTGAAGGTGCATCTGATGGAGAAGAAGTATATGACATTGTGGGTGTGAGTTTCACATGTTTAGATGGATAATGAGAATTAGGATGTGTGGATGATAGCGCGGGGCAAAATTGAACTCCAATGGGTTCTGCCAAAGCACACATATCAAAGGGTCTTGGATCACCATGAATGGTAACCAATTGATTCTTAAATTCGAATTTAACACATTGATGTAAAGTTGAGGGAACAGCTAGCATCGCGTTGATCCAAGGGCGACCCAAGAGTATATTGTACGATGCAGGGCAATGTACAATAAACACAGTTGTATCCAAGGTTCTTGGACCAACCTGTAATGGAATGGTAATAACTCCACACGTTTCTTATGTTTCGTCATTGAAATATTTTATAATCATATCAGTTATTTTCATTTCATCACTTCTAAACCCAAATCTCTGGTAGAAGAAAGAGACATTGGTTGTGGGATTAGGATCTTTCTTAGGTCCTAATGCGGTTTGTTGGAAGATGGCTGAGCTATATGTGAAGGTGCATCTGATGGAGAAGAAGTAGATGACATTGTGGGTGTGAGTTTCACACGTTTAGATGGATAATGAAAATTAGGATGTGTGGATGATAGCGCGGGGCAAAATTGAACTCCAATAGGTTCTGCCAAAGCACACATATCAAAGGGTCTTGGATCACCATGAATGGTAACCAATTGATTCTTAAATTCGAATTTAACACATTGATGTAAAGTTGAGGGAACAGCTCGTATCGCGTTGATCCAAGGGCGACCCAAGAGTATATTGTACGATGTAGGGCAATGTACAATAAACACAGTTGTATCCAAGGTTCTTGGACCAACCTGCAATGGAATGGTAATAACTCCACACGTTTCTTGTGTTTCGTCATTGAAATATTTTATAATCATATCAGTTATTTTCATTTCATCACTTCTAAACCCAAATCTCTGGTAGAAGTCAAAAGTGCAAATATTTAAATATGAACCATTATCAATCAAAACTCGTTTGATTGCTACATCTCCAATTAAGGCGGTAATATATAAGGGGTTATCTTTATGTAAACTATGTTGCGGTATGTCTCTATCTCGAAAGTCAATACAATCAACTTCACGAGTTATTATAGTATTGGCCATGTCTTGAGGGTGAATGTCTTGTGGTACCATCATCTGGCTTAATGTGAGCATTAATTCATCTATGTGGGGGAGAAGATCTTAAGAGGTCCAAAAGGGAAATTCTAGCTGTAATATTTGATAATTGTTCATTAATATTATAAGGAGGTTTAGGTCAAACATTAGGTGCATGATTCCCTTTATTAGGAACCTTCAAAACAAATGGAGTTGATCCACCATTCTGAATTTGATCTTGTTGAGAATTTTGAGCCCGTTGTCTAGTAACGACTCCGATGGTACCCACAATATTATTCTACGGATGATGAATGGGTCTTGGTCTAGCGTTTATGGCTAACTCATTAGAAAGTAATTGGTGGGATGATGGTCTAGTAGTGACTCTTCTTGGAAATGGTTCTTCTGGAACCATATGGCTTGTGATAGGGTGAATAGTATCTGATTCATCTTCAGAGCTATTCGATTGATTTGATGTGATTTCCATATCACTCTCAGTCTCATATTATGTATCACTAAGATCAGGTATCTACATATTATATAGAGGCCTGGTTGTAACCACGGATAAAGTTGTGTCAAAGGTTTCCAGATCATGAACAGGTAAATGCCCACTAATAGTTCCTACATATCGGGAAAGAGGAGGAACATTATGATGTTCAATTTGATTAGCCACCTCCTTACCATGTTTTAGTAAAGGATGTTGAAATATGTCCAATGACTGATTGGCATTCTGATTTTGGTTTTGTGTGGTGTTCTGTTGACCGTTATTAGGAGGATTTTGCTTAGGTTGAAAGGCTTGTACCTCCATCTCATTGTTATCAATCAAGTCCTGTATTTTATGTTTTAATCTTTTACAAGAGTTGGTAGTGTGTCCAGGTCCTCTATGGAAGTCACAATGTAAATATGCTCTGTATCCGAGTATAGTTGGATTAGGTTCCTAGATATTTGGTAATTGAATTAAGCCTCGTTCTAATAATTGCGGTAGAATAGTTGATAAAGGTTGATTTAACCTAGTAAATTCTCGAGGAGGTCTATCAGGAGGTTTTAATACAAACTTCTCCATTGTCTTTGTAGCATTAACATTAGAAATATTTCTACTATCAGTGACTCCATCACCCACAACTTGTTTATTCTTATATTGATTTCTGGATGTTTTCTCATCGTCTTTCTTTTTAAGCTGACCTCTCCTAATGAGAGCATCTTCCACTCTTCGGGCTAAGTCTATAGCCTGATCGAAGGTGGTCAAGGTAGCAATTGATAATTCATAAGATAGTTGCTCTTGCAAATTATTAATAAAGATGTCCAACATCTCCCTATAAGGTAACACAAAGTGCAATTTTCCTATCAATTGTCTCCACCTAGCTAGGAAATCAGCAAAGCATTCATCTTTGTTTTGTTTTAAGTTATACAAATCTTTAATGGTCACATGTCTTTTTATATAGGCACTAAATTGATGAACAAAAGACTTGGCAGTTTCTTCAAAATTCCTCAAATAATTAGTGGGTAATTGATAATACCACTCTAATACCATTCCTCCCAAGATTTTTGGGAACATTTTTAGTAATAACAAGTCATCATGTGATATATCATGACATGCTATCCTAAACATACGAAGATGCTCTATGGGATCTTCCGTTCCTTTATATATGGGAAGGACAGGCATAGGAAAATGTTTAGGATACGGTTGTGCTACAACTATAGGATCTAAATGCTGACTACACATCTCTCGATAATTGTACGAGGGTCAGTAGGGATCTATCTGGTCCATGCGGGAAACTAACTATTTCACCATGGTTTCAAGATTACTAGTTTGTCCACCATATTGGTTCGGTGGGACATAGGTATGGGATTTATGAGTGTATGATGGTGTGGCATAAGGATTAGATGCTATATTGCTATTATGCAAAGTGTTGGTAGGAAGAGTATTATGAAGGGGATTTGTAATAGTATTATGTTGTATCCCAGATTGTTGGTAATTGGTTTTTGGTTTTGTTTTGGGTTTTTGTTGATTTGAGGTATGTTGCTCAATAGCTTGGTGAAATAGAGCAATAAATGATGGTTTCTTTTGTGCGGGAATGACCCTAGGCTTGTTAACAGACACTTTAGGTGGTTGGGTAACCTATTGTTGTTGCATTTTCTGGATCGCAGCTACTATATCCAAATTGGATGATCCAGCTTGATCACTCTCTTATTCAATAAAGGACAAGGGATTAGTGCGTGTGTGAAATACATCTTCTAGAGTTGCTTGAGTGTCACTAATTCGATCCTTGTCCATATGGACTGCTCTATTAAAAACATCGATATTTGTGTTAATGAAATTCCAAAATTGTTCCATGTTTTCAAAAGTGATAGCTCCTCCCGGAGACATTTTAGGGGATGAGGATCCTTCCTCTCTATTAATTTCTTCTAGTTCATTTGCTACAGCAAGCTCTTCTTCTTGCTGGTCTAGGATTTCTTCTTCCTGGACTTGGTCCTCAGGAGGGACATTTTGGTCAATTAATGGTCTTCCTAACCAATCTTCTTCTTCTTCGGTTTGTTTTCCATTCCTAAGTCTAGGCATTGTGCTAAACTTAGGTTTTAGCAAATATATATACTTTATATATATATATATGCGATAGGGTTGAGAGGTATATATTTTAACTATATACCTACTATAATACTTAAAAAGGAAATGTTTTGTTTTTTTTGTTTATATATATTTTTTTTTGTATTATTATTTCACAAGTATAAAAATAACAAACAACATGCTAGTTGCAAGAAATAACAATAGTAAAAAGAATGACTTAGTTTTCTATAAATAGTTTATGGATATCGTTGATAGGATCAAGTTCATCGGGAGTCATGAAATGCTCCTCTTCAAATTGGAAGTGGTTTTTCAAGAACTTGACAAAGTGTGCTATGGTAATATGATCTACTTCAGACTCTGACTTATAAAAATAAAGTTCATGGCAATATTCTCGATACAACACAGCTCTAGGAACTCTATTCCATCTTTTTCTATCCGTAAGAACGACTTCTTGATCCTCTATACGAGATAGAAACTTATGTACTACAACTGCGTTCTCAAGGTATTCCTCAAAGGTGTACAATTCTGAAGACACAAGTGCTCTTTTATCTGCTAACCACCTATGGCAAGCTCTCTGAAGTTCATGGTACAAAGTCACCTGATCGGGATCTAGGATTCTATCTAGGACAAACCTCTTAATTTGCCTAAGTTATGCAGATCTAGATTCAATAATACCCAATCTCCTATCAAGTTCATCCCACAAAGGTTGGACTCTATTTGTTTGAGGCACTCTAAGCACAGAAGTAATCTCTATGGTCGTTAATTGATTTTCAACATTTATGGTGACAACTCATCTTCTATTATAATCTACCATTTAAATATGATATGTAAATTTAACAGTTTTCTAATGATTTTAGATGTTCTTAATAATGTATTTTTTTTTTGGATTGTTTTCAAAAGGTGTTTTAGTTTCATGTCGGGTTCACCAAAAATATATCGCCCAAATTTTTTGCACCCTTACCTTCGGGCTAAAGGATCCGTGCCCTGGAAGGGGGATGCGATGATGGCAGACAAGCAATTACACCTTCTCAAAAATTCCACTTTTCATTGCTATCTTCTGAAATAAATACATCCAGCAAAATAAAATAGCCCGCAGGCTTTACAAAGGACCAAGCTCGGCTTGGTCTTCTCCCCTGCACTCTGTCTCCCCTGTTCTCTAATCCGCCACCCCCCAACTATTACAAAATCTTGAGTTTTTATCGAGGTCTCGGCTCTCTATGCAATTAATGCCCACCAGCGCGAATTCATGAAATTAAAAATCAAAGTTCGCTTCCTCTGCTAAGTTTTCAAATTTCCTTCATCAATGGGCAACCACCCCCGATCCGCCATGAAAGCACGCATTAACCTTGACCTGCAACCGTCGTTTGCCAGACTGTCCCTCGGGAACTGTTGCCTTGTCAGAACATTTAACCGTGCCCGCTATCTCTTTTCCCACGTGCGGGACCATCCACGTGTCAAATTTTGATTTGCCTTCAATCGATCGTGATATCGCGACATGTCGCGATATCGCGACCATTTTTGCCTTCGAGCCCCTTGTCTCAGTTTGCATCACGAAATCACGACGAAAACTCCCCCTGCGCATTTGCTTCCAAAAACGTCTTGATGTCGCGACGTCGCGATATCGCGACAAAATCTCCCTCTGTGCCTTTGCCTCCAAAAACGTCGCGATGTCGCGATATCACGACAAAAACTCCCTTCGTGCCTTCGCTTCCAAAGACGTCGCGATATCGCGACGTCACGATATCGCGACAAAAACCTCGCCTTGCCTTAAGTTCTTTCTGCCTTCGACTTCTGGTCCAACTTCCACCTTCGCCTTTGCCTTTGCCTTCTGGGCCTCGCGACATTGCGACGTCGCGATATCGCGATGAAACTGCCCCCGAGCCTTAGTTCCCAATAACATCGCGATATCGCGACATCGCGGACGTCGCGATATCGCGACGAAACTGCTCCCATGCCTTTGTTCTCAAATGACGTCGTGATATCGCAACGTCACGAAATCACGCCAAAACTTCCCTCTTGCCTTGCTGCAGCCTTTGGGGTCGTGATTTTGTGACATGTCGCGATTTCGTGACCCCCCCCCAACTTTTGCCTTGGAAAACAAAAGAAACAGAACAAGTTACTTAGAAAATTTGGTTGATGCCAGATTGTCCTGCTGTCGTCGGATGCTCCTGCATCAGACACCCGGGGTAAAAAGGAGAAGTGACCTTCACTTCTGTGTTGTTCGGTCCGCATCTTTTGAAACATCTCCAAACGGGCACCTGTTCCTCCAACCTGCTTCAACCCCGTCTCCTGGCAAAAACTTTTTCTACCTTCTACCAGAAAAATTCTGGCACTGCTGCACACCTTCTCGTCCACTGCCTGTAATGGCTTTAATTTGTGGCGCACTCCATCTTTCATCAAGGAGTATGTATTTGCACGACCATCGTGCACTTCACTCCGATGAAACTGCCATGGCCTCCCTAACAGCAAATGGCAAGCATCCATGGGGAAAACATCACACAGGACCTCATCCTGGTACTTCCCAATATTGAACATGATTAAGCATTGTTCACGGACCCATGCTCTGTGGTCCTTCCACAACCACGCAATCCGGTATGGATGCGGGTGTCTCCTCCTCTCTAGTTGTAACTTAGCAACCATCTCCTCGGAGACTAAGTTATCCGTACTCCCATTGTCTATAATAACATTACAGACTTTGCCTGAACTTTTGCACCGTGTGCGAAACAGGCTTATCCTCTGCTCTGGTTTGTCTTCCTCAATCAACATGGTCCTCCTCACGATCATTGCTTCTCCTTTCTCAGCCTCTTCAGAATGTTTTGATTCAGCATCTTCCTCTGCCACAACAGCTCTGGCAGGACCCACTTGTTTCTTGTTCACTCTCTCGGGGTGCTGGGGACACTCATATGCCCGATGTCCCTCTTCTCCACAGTGGAAACATGTTCCTCGAAACACTCTTCTTCCATACCCACGTCCAGATCTACCTCTTCCCCTTGGGTAGCCATTGTTCTGAACCTGGGGTTTGGGTTCTTCATCTTCCTTCTGATCCCGGCTTGCTAACCTCATCTTTCTTCTCCTCCTTTCCTTCCTCTTTTCTTCCACCAGTCTTTCCTCCATGCCCTCTTCCTTTTTGCTTGCTCTCAAACCTTCTATTCAGTTTTTCTTCAACTTTCAGAGCAAACTGGTAAGCATCTTCAATGGTGCTCACCCGAACTAAGCTCAACTCTTCATGGATACTGGGTCTCAACCCATTAATATAACGGGCCACCTTCTCCTTGCTTGCTTCTAAATGGCCAGTTCTGATGGAGATTTTATAAAACTCCTCTGTATATTCTTGGACAGTTTTATTCATCTGTCTCAAACCCTGCATTTTTCTCAACAGATCCAACTCGTAATCTGTTGGAATAAACTGTCTTTTTAATTTTTCTACCATCCATTCCCATCTTGTTATCCGTTCTTTTCCTCTTCTGTTCCGTTCCAGCTGTACTCCCTTCCACCATATGCTGGCATGACCTTTTAATTTGGTTTTAGCGAATCTGACCCTCTCGGGATCTTCAACTTCTTCATACTCGAAGTATTCTTCCAGATCATTGATCCAGTCGATCAATTCCTCCGGATCCAAGTTCTCGAAATACGTGGAAACTTCCATCTTCGGCCTCTTCCCAATCTGGGATATGGCTTTGTACAGTCTGGCCTGTGTTGGATCTACAACCTCCTCTTCTTCTTTAGACTAATTTTCTTCTTCATCTACTTCGTCTTCACTATCTGCATCTCTTCTTGGTTCGTGTCCTCTGCGCAGTTCTTCTTGCAGGGCCTGAACTTGCCGCTGCAAAGCCCGGAAATCTTTTGCTGTCGTCATGCCTCTCCCACCATCCGGGTTTCTTCTCATAGGCATTTTACTCACTTTCTCACGAGCCGTTCCACAGATCCTGGTGTAACTGCCTCACGTCCGACGATCTGTTACACACTCAGGAACTCCCGCTCTGACACCATTAATGGCGGACAAGAGATTACACCTTCTCAAAAATTCCACTTTTCATTAATATCTTCTGAAATAAATACATCCAACAAAATAAAACAGCCCGCAGGCTTTACAAAGGACCAAGCTCGGCTTGGTCTTCTCCCCTGCACTCTGTCTCCTCGTTCTCTAATCCGCCACCCCCCCAACTATTACAAAATCCTGAGTTTTTATCGAGGTCTCAGCTCTCTATGCAATTAATGCCCACCAGCGTGAATTCATGAAATTAAAAATCAAAGTTCGCTTCCTCTGCTAAGTTTTCAAATTTCCTTCATCAATGGGCAACCACCCCCGATCCGCCATGAAAGCACGCATTAACCTTGACCTGCAACCGCCATTTGCCAGACTGTCCCTCGGGAACTGTTGCCTTGTCAGAACATTTAACCGTGCTCGCTATCTCTTTTCCTACGCACGGGACCATCCACGTGTCAAATTTTGATTTGCCTTCAACCGATCACGATATCGTGACCATTTCTGCCTTCGAGCCCCTTGTCTCAGTTTGCGTCACGAAATCACGACAAAAACTCCCCCCGCGCCTTTTCTTCCAAAAACGTCGCGATGTCACGACGTCGCGATATCGCGATGAAATCTCCCTCTATGCCTTTGCCTCCAAAAATTTCACGATGTCGTGACAAAAACTCCCTTCGTGCCTTCGCTTCCAAAGACGTCGTGATATCACGACATCGCGATATCGCGACAAAAACCTTGCCTTGCCTTAAGTTCTTTCTGCCTTCGACTTCTGGTCCAACTTTCGCCTTCGCCTTTGCCTTTGCCTTCTGGTCGTCGCGACATCGTGATATCACGACGAAACTGCCCCCGAGCCTTAGTTCCCAATAATGTCGTGATATCGCGACGTCGCGGACGTCGCGATATCGCAACGAAACTGCTCCCATGCCTTTGTTCTCAAACGACGTTGCGATATCGCGACGTCGCAAAATCGTGCCGAAACTTCCCTCTTGCCTTGTTGCAGCCTTTGGGGTGGCGATTTCGTGACCCCCCCCAACTTTTGCCTTGGAAAACAAAAGAAACAGAACAAGTTACTTAGAAAATTCGGTTGATGCCAGATTGTCCTGCTGTCGCCGGATGCTCCTGCATCATGCGAGAAGGATGGGACAATACCTCGGACGGAGAGGCCCTTTGAAGGTCGTGCCTCTCGGGGGCGGGGTATAAGGGTGAATTTTTTACGGATGGTGGGGTTCACCAGGAAACTTTGAGTGGTAGTTTCCATGCCTAGTTTGAGAATGGGTTTGATGTGTTCATTTTATATTCAATCATTCATATTCCTAGGTTGGCCAAAATGAATCTAAGTTATTCTATATGAAATTTCAGGTTTATATGAAGACAACAAACATGAATGAATCCTAAATACAGAGACTATGTGAAATGGAGAGGAATACACCTGATTCCTGATGTCTGATGAAGATTCTGAAGCTTGTAGGAGTACAAATCGTCCCGGATATGACAGGATCGTCTGTAATTATATAGAATCGTCCTAAATCACAGGCGATCATCTGAGATCAGACAAGATCGTCGGTGACCTGACGAATTCGTCAGAAACCTGCAATCATGGAAACAAACACCAAAAATCGAAAATGCAATTGCAATAATGATGCAAAATGATAGAAATAACAATATAGATGCTTAAATAATAAATCCAGATAGCAAATCAAATGGGAAGCACTATTTTAATAACTTATTTTAAATTTTATCATGCAAATATGATAAATGAGGTGAACTCCAAGATGCAGAACAAAAATAAATCAAGCTAATGCACAATTAAATAAGGAAGAAAGGTAGAAAATGCAAACTCAGGGCTCTGGTTGCCCCTAATCTAAACTATAGTCAAAATCGTCTACGATCGTACGAGATCGTCGTCGATCTCGACAGGATCGTCCGAAATCGTGTTGGATCACCTACGACGATCCGAGATTTCTCCAGCTGAAACATAGTAAAAACCTGTAATAAAATTTGAAAATACAAATGCAAATGATGGGGGCGAGGATGTTCTAATATAGAAAAAAACTAGAGTTGCAAGGAAATGATCAGCCAGGGGAATAAACTGGGAAAATCCCAAGTTTATATAGGATTGGGGAGAGGTTAGGAGGTTGAGGATCATCCCAATCTAGGAGATCTCCAATGTAGGAATCTCCAACTGCGCAGACACGCTTATGCCCGAGTTGGAGAGGTTGTTGAAACAGAGGCTAATTATGAAAATTTAGTTTTGGGATGAAATCGTCTAGACGTTCTGTTCTAGACAAAATAGTCCGATTTGGGACGATATCGTCAGATCGGCGACGATATCGTCTAACGGTCAAAACAAATTCTAAAAATGATGCAAAAAATGAGGTGAGCAGTTAATGGGCGGTTTCGGGGTTAAAATTCAATGTTTTATCTTTTTACTGATGGTTTAACTGCGCCAATTTTAGGGTGCTACAGTTGCACACGAGGTCTAAAGGAAATGTCTCTAAGACACATTAATTGAAAATGAAAAGGAGAGAAACTCACATTGCTTTTCCACATTTCCACCATGACTGGCCAATGATCTGAACCAGCATTGTTAAGAGTCTTTACTTTAGAAATGTGACCATGGATAAGAAATTTTCATAGAGCAAAAACCTATCCAATCTCTCCATTATACAAGCTAAGCCTTGCCTTCTGTTAGACCAAGTCGTAAGGTCATTATCTAGTTGGATGTCCACAAGATGGAGGTTTGCAATATATTCACTCATGAGGTCAGTGCTTTTGTCTAAATTTCTATTTCCCCCCATTTTCTCATCCAAAGAGATGATGGTATTGAAATCTCCTCCGATCAAGATCCAAGCTTCAGGAAAATGAGAGATAATATGAGTTATATCCTTCTATTGTCTTCTTTTTTCCTCCAAAGTAGTCGGAGCATAAACAGTAATGCAGAGCATAATTTGGTTGGAATGTCTACTTTGAATAGCTATAGTCAACAGACCCCAACTACCAACCATATGGTGAATAACTACCTCTTTTGGGTCCCAAAGACAAGCAATGCCACCATAAGTACCTTGTTAACTAAGGGATACCACTTTTCCAGCTGGCCAAATTTTACTGGCAATTGAGTCCATATCCTCCACTGGCATCTTTGTTTCTTGAAGGAAAACAAGATGTGGGAGATTTATATGGTCATTCTTCTAATTTCATTTTGTTTTGAAAGACTCCCTTTGAGTCCTCTAATATTCCAAGTGATGATCTTCATTAATACCAGGGCTAAAATTTTTGGGAAGGGCATTAATCTTACCTTCCTCTACAAGTTTTTCACCTTCTTTTACCATATGATATTGATTGGTCTTACGACCTACTTTTTTATTAGAATCCATCTTCAGTTTTTTTTCCCTGTTTCTTGACTTATTCCAATAGAATTTGAGATGGCTTCCAACCTTGAAGAATGCTCGTGGGACCTGTATTATTTGAATTTTTGACATTTAAAAGATTTTTTTTCTTGTGTAAATTTTCTCCATTTTTTTTTTTTTGAAACCCTTTGATTTGTTGGTTTGTCTTTGAGTTCTTCCCTTCATATTTAAATTGTGTTTCTAAGATTTTTGTTTCCATTATTTCCTCTTCCTCACTTGGGACATCATTTGTGGAAAGGATTTCAAACATATTAGCAAATGACTTTGATTGATCCTTCATAATTGGTTTTTTCTGAGTGTTCTTCTTCTTCGGCATTTGGAAACCTGCTGAGTTTATATCTTCTTTCTTTTAATTAGGAATTTTATTTGGGCAAGCACTAGCCAAATGACCATATTCATGGCAAATTCTACAATGAAAATGAATGTTCTCATAGTCCACTACTTGCTCCCAAGTGTCTTTCCCAAATTGTAATGTGATATTTTTAGTTAGGAGTTTGTCAAAATCAATTAAAACACAAATCCGAGCATAAATAATATGTTCAAAATTTTGAGTACAATCAACAGTCATCATAAAAGTTTCTAAAGATTTTCCAATTGAAGAAAAAATAACAGGATTCCAAAGTTCAATAGGTAGGCCAAAGAGTCTAACCCACACGGGAGCTATAGAAGGCATCTCTTCTTCGGCTTTAAATTTAGTATGCCAGGGCTTTATGAAAAGCCCTGCCCTTCCAAAAAAACAAGGACCCCCTTGAAAATTTTTCTCTCTATCTTCATTATTAGAAAATAAAATAAGAAATTAACCATTTGGATAAATAGAGATTTGTAACTCACCTTTAGTTTTCCAGCTTTTTGCAACCCAAACTTTGAACGCAGATAGGCTCGGACGAAAACCCACGAACCGACAAATTAGTCCTCTTTTTTCCAAATCTTCAATGCCAGTCTGAATGTTACCCATATCAAGCTTAACAATAGGAGTTCCATTAGCTATTTTAATACATCCTGACTCCATTTTCTTGGGATCAATCTTAGGCATTCTTAGAGGTTTATGGGAAGCCCTAAGATTGATATTAGCATTGGGCTGAGGCTGTCCACCACGGAGGGTATCCCTAAAATTTATTTTTGCGACTTAGTCTTCAAAATTCTTACCCTTGACAAGGGTTTTCACAATAGAATTATTTTATGGGTGCACCTTAGCACCAAATTCACTTGAGATATGAGCCATTTTTTGATCAACTACTTGAAACTTATTTCGTGATATCTTTAATCCTTGCCCTAGACATCGTGGAAAGGTATGGTTTTTACTTTTCTTTTGTGCAGCAAATTGGAAGCCGTTGTCACTCAAGTTCATAGTATGATCTATTGAAAGACAAATTTCTAAACCATATTGGATCTCCTACAACATTTTTTGCTAAAATATTAAGCATAAACCACAAAAATATTGGCCGCTAGGGCCCGAAGGCCCTAAAAACCAACCTCTGGAGCTGCTTGCACTCAACCCAGATGAAACGCTCGCATAATCGCTTGCCAAAAATCTTGTTCACACATAGGGCTATGATAGGATTTGTGTTGCTCCAAATGATATAAAAATTAGTAGAGACGTTCTAGGGTTTTTCAAGCATCTACCCTCAAACTTTTAGCTCAATCCGAGTCCGGATGAGTGAGATATGGTCGAAACAAGTTCGACAGTTTGGGCAGTCCTACGAAAAACGTCCCTCCTCTCAAGATTTTATCTTATCAAAAATATATTTTCGAATTCAACTATTTTATTAGCTAGTGCATCAAAATAAAATTCTCATTGGAGATAATTTGTAGAAGAGAAACATAATAGGACCTCATATATGTCCAAGATGCTTCAAAATCAAGAAAACCACCAAATATATTATCTTTGAATGCCCAAAAACCTTGAAGATTTGGGTAGGAGTTGCATCTAAATGTGGCTCAACAATTACAGGTAACATGAATATAGAGAATTGCTTAAATCAATGGAGCCAAATAAATAAATGGGGTCTCAAAAGCGAATATTTGATTAAGTATTAATGGGAATCCATCCCTTTCTACATAATATGGGTAATATGGAAAGACATAAATGGATTAATTTTTGAAGGAAAAGGAAAAAAAATCAGAGTACTCGTAAGCAAAATTATTTGGGGGATAGTTTCAAATACAAAATAAAACTACAAAAAAAAACAAAATCCTAGAAAATTGATTGGTTCAGAGCTTTTCATGCTACAAAGAAAGAATCTCCAAGATCTGTTGGGCATGGACAACATCCCTAAAGTATGTATACCCATGATCTAGTACCCAAATCTATTTTTTTATTGTGCTTCAAAGTCTAATCCAGGAATGGCAACAACAAGGGGAATCATTTTCCAAGACAAGACAAAAAAATTTCTCAATTATAAGATTTGTTTAGGGTAAGATTCTAGCAATGTAGCTGAAGTGATTGGCTATGAAGTTGGTCTTAGAATGACAACCAAAAATGGCTTCCAAAAACTACATATTTAAGGGGACTCTAAATTGATAACCTCTACTCTCACCAATCATGATGGTTTTTGAAGCCTTAATGTTAATGTAATCTCATAGGATCCAAATATATGATAGCCACTATATAGTAAGATCAAGATAATAATGTAACCAAAATAATATGATCCAACTAATATGTAAATCAAGGCTTATAATATATCAACTAGGAAAGTTGTCTTAGGAAAGTTGTCCTAGGAAAATTGTAGATGGATCTTAATTCAACAATTGGTCATGTTGACAGTTGAATATCCATCTACAATTTTTTTGTGCATGTGAACAATAGTTTGAAGAATTTTGTTTGGCTAAAATCGTGGAGTGCACGCAACAAAGCTAGGGTTTGTAAAGTGAAGCACAAAGAAAATTTTTAAAAAATGCAAGTGATAGTAATTTATTTTTGTGGAGAAATATTTTATTTGCTAGAGGAACGAATTTTGGGGAAGATAAAAAACCCTAGCATAAATCAATTTTTCCAAGAGAAATCATGAGTATCAGTTCAAGTATGGTACTTCTTTAGCTTTAGCTTTGAAAATATTTCATTGGCTAGGGCTTTAAAAATAAGGACCTCTTCTTTGGGAAGTGATTTATGGTAGTCTATTGGTTGCAATGATGACTGCAGCCTCACTCTTCAAACAAACAGGTAATGAGGCCTTCTCCATATTTTCACAACAGTTTCCCTTTGATGAGGAGAAGTTGGATCGTATGCATCAAGTGCTTAAAGCAAGAAAAGCACCCCATCCAAAACCATCTGCTCGCTCTAACGATGATACCATTGTGCCCACATTAGATGAGTCTCCTATCATTGAGGTATCTCCATCTTACATCCAACAACCTTTGCTCATGCTTTCCACCCAAGCCCTTGCATGCAAATTTGTGGGAATATGGCCTAGTCCAATCACAATCCATAAATGTATTAACACACAGTGGGGGAGTAAAGTCTCCTCTTATTAATTCATGATGATAGGTAGGGGATACTTTGTCGTTATATTTACCTCTGTGAAGGACAAGAGCACTATCTTTCATGGAGGTCCTTGGTTTCTGGGATCCAACCCACTCTACATGATCTCGTGGAACATGACATTTGATCCTCAAGAGGATGAGCCTAAAGAAGTTTATATTTGGGTGAGGTTTTTATTTTTGCCACTGCACCTATGGAACAAACCTTCGATGGAATTAATAGAAAACGTTGTTGGTACGTTCATTGACTTGGATCCTCCAAAGGCCAATAATGCTATATGTGGATGCATTTGTGTGCAAGTCAATCTAAAAAAGGGTTTTCCTGAGCATATTGAAATAAAGATGTTTGATTGGATAAATAACCAACCCTTGGACTATGAGCATATACCATTCAACTGTATAACATACCATGATCATGGGAATTTCTCCCGAAACTGCCCAATTAAACAAGCATAGGAAAAAAAAGGAATAACTAGGATTCTAGGAAGTCAAAAGGAGATCACGCAGATCAAGAAGCAAGAATCGTCAACCTCAACCATAGGATCAAAAAGGCTTCTAGCACAAAAATAAATTTGCAAGTCTTAATGAAGGAGAAAAGGATATCACCTCTCTAGATGTGATGGCTCCTAAAGATAAAGAAAATATACCTACAACTGAAGCTAACAAGTCACCAGAGATCTTAGGAGATACACTAGAGAACACAACTAGAAAAGAAAATGATGAGAACTCATAGGAAGAGATAGAAGAAACACAAGTGGAGGAAATAGTGATTCTTGGGGGCTTGTCGGCCACATGATCTACATCTAAGGGAAGAAAATCGAGCCAACAACTTAGAAATGAGCAAGCACAGAAAGACTTGCAATCCAAAATATAGGTCAGAATTGAGGAGAGCTTCATAAAAAATGAGAAGCAATTTAAAAAATGAAGATTATATTATGGAACTATAGGGGACTAAGTCCTCTGAAAAAACTCTCTCAAAGTTCTAATATAGGAGCAAAAGCCAATAATAGTTTGTATTTAGTAAATAAAAATAGTAGAGGCAACACTGACTACAAAATAGCAGAAGATATGGGTACAATTAGAACTAATAACTATTGATTCTATGGGAGCTTCATGGGGACTAGCTTTGGCTTGGGACCCATAACAATTAGTTTGTAGCTTACAACATAAGCATAATAACTGGATAGGTACAAAATTTGTCTTACTAGATGGAACTAGTGTAGTAGTAATAAATTTTTATGGTCCAAATCATCTTATCTAGAAAAGAGAATCATGGCAAAACTTAGCACAATGGCTAGACAATGAGAAGTTTGACAACATAATACTAGGAGGAGATCTCAACATGATTTTCTACCACTGGGAGAAGGTTGGGGGAAGTTTAGCAAGGGATCCAAATAAAGATATACTCAATCAATTTATGCCATATGAAAGCTTACAATACACTCGACCGACCAAAGGAAAGTACACTTGGTGTAATAGAAGAGCAGGGCTAAACTATATGTAGAAATATTGGATAGATTTTTTATTAGTGAAAATAACCTAAAACACTTTCCCCTCACTTCTAGTCACATCATTCAGAACTCTATCTGAAATCATAAGCCAATTCTCTTAGATAGTGGCCAAAGACTACAACCCCAAAAAATTCCTTTTAAATACAACTCTGAATGGGCAGCAGAAGAATATTTTAGTGAACTTGTGGAAAGCACTTGGAACCAACAAGTCCAATCCACCAACCCCTAAGAAAAGTGGAAAATCAAAATTTAAAAATTGAAGCACATGATAAAAATGGTTGGTAGAAAAAGCGAGAGTCAAACCAGACAAGAAGTAGTTGATGCAACAACTAGAGAAGCTAGAAACATAAATTGGGGATCATCCTCCTCAACCATGGCAAGAAGATGCAAGAAATGGCCTAATTTAGAAGCTCAATAAATTAAGCACTGAAGAAGAAACATATTAGAGGATTAGACCTCGAATGGTTTGGCTAAGCAAAGGGGATAGAAACACCAAATGTTTTCATCTGAAAACCATGCAACGCTACCAAAGGAACACAATCAAGGATATAGAGCATGAAAGAACCACTTATACAGACAAGGAGAAAATTAAGGAACTTACAAATCAACATCACTCATCTCTATTCTCCAGAGAAAATGGTAACCCTCAGTCCCAGGTAATACTACTGCAACATATACCAATAGTATTAAGTTTGGAAGACAAACAGGATCTCTATTATCCAATCACTATGGAGGAGCTTAAGGAGATTATAACAGCTCTACCAAAGGATAAAGCTCTTGGACCTAATAAATTCACAAACAAATTTTACTAGCAATACTTACATATCATCGGAGAATATTTGCTACTCATGATTGAGGATGTTAGGGTGAAATGTAAGCTTATTGGAGCCATAAACTCCATCTTTCTAGCATTGATTCCTAAAGAAAAAAAGGCCACTACTTTCTCTATATTTAGACCAAATTCTCTATGTAACTCTTCCTATAAAATTATTACCAAGCTATTGGCCAATAGAATAAAGAAGAAACTTTACAAACTAATATCATAAGAGAAATAAGGGTTCATGTCTAGAAAACAAATATATAATAATATCATAACAGTTCATGAAGCCCTCCACAGTAGTAGAAAATAAAAAAAGAAACAAATTGTTATAAAACTTGATATGGCAAATACCTTTTATCGAGTTAATATACAATTTGTAGAACAGGTCCTACAAAAGTTTGGATTCCCACATCAGGTCATCAGCATGCATAAAAAACCCATGGATAGCGCCCTTAGTAAATGGAGAACCAACAAATTTCTTTCAGGCTACAAGGAGAATTAGACAAGGGTGTCCACTATCACCATACCTTTACATCATTTTAGCTGAGACTCTTGGAAGATTAATCATCCATCTTAGAAGAGAAAGAAAAATACCAGGGATAGAGGCTGCAATAGGATGCAAAGTTGTAACACATACCCAATTTGCAGATGATATCATTCTTCTAGGTGAATCCACCAAGAAAAATGTTAGACAATTCAAGAATGTTTAGATTGGTTCGCAGAAGCTACTGGGGCTCATATAAACACTCAAAAGAGTCAGTCTATACATAAAATGTTGCAGCAATAAGATTCAAACTCTTTTGCACTATCCTAGAATTTTATTATGGCATACAAAAATACTTTAGATACCTAGGAGTGCCCATGAGCTTCCACCTCAAAGCCTCAGACTATTGGACACCAATATTGGACAAGATGGTTAGGAGGATACAAAGTTACAGTAATAGTTGGCTCAGTCTTGCAAGAAGGGTAGTATTGATCAAATCGGTGTTAGCTTCTCTTCTAGTCTACCAACTATTAGTATATCATGCTCCCAAGTTTATTTTTCAAAAGGCAGATGGAATCATACACAAGTTCTTATGGCAAGGAGGTAGGCAATCAGAAAGAAAAAATGTCCACTTGATCAATTGGGAGATGTTCACCAAAAGTAAAATTCAAGGATTGGGAATAAAAAAAATGGAGATAGTTTCGAAATCACTAGGAGCAAAACTTATTTTAAACATGCTTAAACACAATCGAGCATGGCAGCGCATACTAGTCAACAAGTATGTAAATAATCAAAAGGTGTTCAAATGCTCAAATATATAGACAAACTTCTTAGAGCCTCGTTGGTTTGGAAACATATAGTGGTTTCAAAGAGCATAATAAAAGATACAATTTCTTGGCTATCGTGATATGGTAATTCAATTAATCTATGGGAGGACCCGATCCTAGGAAATCCACCATTAAAAGAGAGAACTTCAATAAAATTGTAGAATCACTTGAAAAGCCAAAGAATACTCAAAATATGTGACTTGTTTTATTGGACCTTAGAAACTTTGAACTAGATGTTCCCTCCCATTCCATATCAACTTCAAGGAGATTGAGAATATTTTAAGTCCCGTGTGGCGAGCATTAGACCTCTTCATCCCACAATGTCAGATAATCTTATTTGGGGTAGCATCAACAGTAATGGGAAATACTCAGTGCATCTAGGAGTCCAACATCAGTAAATTGGGCCTGCCAATAAAAAACTATCGATATTATGAAAAACTAGAGCACCACCTAAACTACAAGTATTCATATGGCTATTTTCTCAAAATAAAATCTTAACAAGTGATAATCTACAAAAGAGGAGTATAGCAAGGTCTCATGTTTGTTACAGGTGTAGGCATAACAATGAAACTATTTTCCATCTTTTGTTGGAATGCCCAAAGGCAATTTCAATTCGGTTAGGAATAACCAAAGTTCTTGGTATTTCCTACTCTGTAAGGTTAACCATAGACACATGTTTTACCAAGTGGAACAAATAATATGAAGGTAAACTAGAAGGTAAGCCCCTCCTATAATATTTGTGGATCTCTATACCATATTTTGTCATCTGGCACATCTAGTTGAACAGAAACTAGAGTATTTTTTAAGGAAAAGGTAAGGACAATAAAACTCTAATACAAAGGATAAAAGAAGAATTAGTCCTAAATGTCAAATCTAGTTTCTATCAATAGTAGTATGAAGAATATTTGTCACCCACAGAAAGAAGAATGATCTACCAACTTAATATCCAAGCTTTCCTGACACAAGGAGGATGCAGAGCAAACAATTCTTTGTCTAACATATGTTTTATGTCACTCTTCTTTGATGGTGCCTCCAAGTCCAACCCCGATCAAGCAGCGGTAGGGGGACTAATTCTTACAGGGTCCCGTGGGATCTTGCTCACCTTGGAAACAACATCTAACAATGTGGTAGAGGCTATTGGATGTGAAATCGGCTTAAAATTGATGGCAAAGCAAGGAATCACTAAGGTCACAGTTTACCAAGATCCTAAATTGATAATAACAACTCTTGCCAAAAATAAAGATTCTAGATATTTATAATTGAAGATTATTCAAGATATTATTAGACAAGTAGGCATAATCATTGGCAATATATCCAATCAACACATAAGGCAGGAATTCAACAAAGAGGCTGACACACTAGCGAATCAGGCAATAAATATAGGTCCTGGTTATTACCGCTAAATCATCAAGAAGCAAATTGGTAAGGGTGGTATGCGAGGATGACAAAGACTCCAATAATGAGGTTCTTTTTTATCTTCATGTTTTGTTTTTTAGAATGCTTTGTTTACTTTGATTTCTGATTAAAGATTTTTGTACTTTTTTATTAAGTAAATAAATATTTTCTTTAAAAAAATATATCAACTAGCATTCATTAATATGCAGAAATATGAATGTATTAGCCTGATTTATACATATACAAAGCATGTAGCACAACTTACAATATTAGTTGCTCAAATGTATGTAATATTTATTACTCCTCTTTATCTTACAAATGTATCATAAAACTCTCATACAATAATAATGCTTTCTATGCTCACTATGTAGATAATGTAGACAATGTAGGCGATGTAGGCTATGTAAACGATATTCACTATGGAATAATATATAGCCATTGTAGGATAATTTTTTGTATGCTTGGATCTTCCTTTCCATATGCCAAGTCTCATGACTCTTGGCTTCTCTAGTTGATACTTTCATACACATGACTCTATCTTGTATGCACCGCTAGACACAACTCTTCACTTAGCACTACCTAATCTAAAGACACTTATGCACACTTACATATGAGACACTTGTGCACATCTACACACATTACACTTACACACTTGTACACATGACACTTGAGCGTTTCTTGCACATTATTACATTACATAAAATATTTACTCACACTCTAAACTAAGTCTCAACCCTAGTCTAATATTAACAAGGTGTACCATAAAGGTACCATGGGGGTACATTAGCATGTACCAAATAATGTAATATACTCCAACACTACCTTGTATTACATTATTTAATTATTGGATATTTTAGTCTTCAATCTAGATCTTCATACTTCAATCAATTTTGGGACCTGTAGATTATTCTTCAATCTACAAGTGGTCTTGTAATGGATATGATCTTTGTCTTGATCTTCAATCTACCTCTTTAAGATCAATATCTGAAGTTGCTTTGTAAAACTTCTCTTTCCTATTATCCTTGATGTGATTCCTTCTCTTCCTCTTTCTTCTTTTATTTGTTGGTATTTTTATTTGTGATGTATTTGATGATATACCTTATAAACATTGAGTTAGTAGATCATCACAGTAATATTACTTTGATTTCAATAATTCCTCTTTGAAACTAACATATGTATCATTTCTTTCAACTTGTCTCTTCCCTTGAAAAATATCAAAACTAATTAATGATAAATACATCATTAAACACTCTTCTGAAGAAAGTATAATGGTGTTTTGAGAATCCCACCATGTCCTAAATTTTTTTTCATGAAGATAGTTTATAAGAGTTGTAAAAACTCCTTTTGCCTCTTTGAGAAACAAAGACAAATTTTCTTTTAAATCATTAGACATTTGTTCCTCTCCATCAAATTCATTTATTAAATTTTGAGAATAAAACTTAAGTGCATACAACATTTCTTCACTATCCTCATTAAATGCATTCTTAACAATTTCTTCCATAATATGCAAAATATTTCCTTTGATGTAGTCTACCTTATGTCTCCCTAAGTTTAAATAAATCAAAGTTTCTAAATTAAAAAACTATGAAGTAGAATTCCTTATATCTCCCTATTATTTAGAAACTAAGAAGATATGAATTTTGCAAATTTAATTTTCTAAATTTGTAGTTGAAAACCTTTTGCCTCCCAACTTAATTATTTTGCAAAAATTAAATAAGTTATTATTTCAAAAACTTATAAATTAAATTAATCAAATAAACTATTAAGAACCTTATAACTCCTAACTTATTCTATCATAGTCCTACTTATCTCTCCATTAATAACTTATCTCTAATAAATCAATTATATCTCCTCAAATTAATTAAATATCTTAACTTTATAATTCCAAAACCTTATAACTCCAAAAATTAAATAATTAAAACCTTAGCAAATTCAAATTTAAAATATATACCTCCACTCACATTCATGCTCGTGCTCATGCTTTTTGCTTCACTTTGTTGGACTACCTTGATTTCCACTGACTTAACTTGTCAACCACTTTAAACTTCTTATGCTTCGTTCTTGGTAGACATTCTAAATTATTTGTTCGTTCATTTTTCACATGGTAGGTGCATCTGAGGTACTTCAATTATCTCCATGCTACTAATATAACATTTTTTAATGTTATTTAGGAGTATTCAATGCTACCAAGATTATTAATGCTTAAAAGACACTTGTGCTTGTTATCTAACATATTTGTTCTCCTCTGCCTCAAACATTATGTCTCCAATTCCCGCATGTTATCTTAGATGGATTTTTTAATGCAATATTATGGAGTGAATGGCTCAATATTTTCCAGTGGTGTTTCAAATGCAATGAATGGAGTTTTGAATGCAAAATGACTTAAAATCTTTGATGACAATTTCAATGTATTTGATGGAAGTGAGTGGATGGCTCGTGGTTTGAGCTCTCTATGTGATTACTAGGTAGGACAAGATCATTGTTTCCACTCACAATATGTGCTTATATCTGGTAGATAATGTGCACTATGTTGACGTCTTGTTGGCACTAAGAACTTCTACACTATTTGCAATATCTTTTAGGCCTAAAACCTAGTGATTTACCTTGTTAAACTCGTGCACTAAATTCTTCTTTATTCTACCTTGATACACAGGCACCCAACTGTGCTCTTTCCTTTTATTATGCACCATTTACACTAATGGATTCAAACTTGTATTCTTCTATAATGTGTAGGCTAGCTAGATAATACAATGATAGTCTTCTTATGTTGGATAACTTCTGGATGCTCTTTTTTATTGTTTCTATCTATTGACTGAATAAACTATCTCCTTCTATAGCATTATCTATATTTATTCCTTGTTAGAATAGATTATCTCCTTTCCTAGACATTCTCTATCTCTATTATATTGGAAGACAATATCGCTTTTAGTGTTGTAATTTTTTCAAATTCCTCTCACTCAATTTTTTATGATGCTGGATTCTTTCCTCTATAGAACCAAATAACACTATTCTTTAAACTTCTATCATTGTAAAATTTTATCTCATATCATGGACCTTTCTTTAATGGCCTCTTTCCTTGAATATTATGCTATCCTCTATAACTCAACCTTTTTTCTTTGAAGGATCTCTTCCTTTAATATTGGTCTCGAGCCTCTTTCTTTGTTTCTCTAGAACCTACATATATTATCTATATTCAAGCCTTCTCTTTTTTAATAAAGGGCTTGTATATGACCTCTTCTCTTTTCACTAATAAGGGCCACAAATCTTCTCTATGAACCTCTTTCTCTGAAGGGTCTCAAATCTATAATATTGGTTTCTTGAACCAATGTCAAGGTCAATGTGACCTGTATCTCCTAAAACTTGTTCATTGAAACTTTTATCAAGGCCTTTCTCAAGACCTATATCCTATATCAATATCAAGGTTTGTCTTGAAGACCTGAATCCTTCTTTGTCAAGGTCTATCTTCAAGACCTAAAATCACTATGTCAAGGTATACCTTCAAGACCTGAAATCTTCTTTGTCAAGGTCAATTTCTCCATGACCTAAAATTTTCTTTGTGTCAAGGTCTCTCTCAAAGACCTAAATCAATAGTAGTCTACAACTTAAATCAATATATGCTTGATGAAGGCTTTGTGTCTTCTTCTTGCACTTAAAGGTAAAAGTCTTCTCTATTTGTTTTAGGAAGCTTCTCACACTTCTGATGACTAATATTTGTTGTAACAATATCTTAGGTCGTACCTAAGAACTCAATCCTTCAATGTCAAGGTGACGTAAATTTCCTTGATGCTCCAATCAAGATAGTTTGATTCTATCGAGTCCTTCAACTTTCTTATGAGTGTTGATAGAAACTAGTTCTCAAGAATTTATGTATGTCCTTGAAAATATCCTATCAATGTAAAGGTGGGTTATGGCCCTGAATAATCAACTATCTTCAAGTTGATTCACCCAAATACGAGTTTTCGTCTTCATTGGTTATCCTTCAACCTAGTGCAAAGACTATGGTTGAGTCCTAGTCTTCATTAGTTGTTCCTACAACTATGGAAAAACTAAGATTTTTTGCTTCCTTTGATCTTATTATATATTCTAGATATATCTCCTTTTAAAGTAGATAGACTCTAACCAATTTTGTCACATTGGACAAAAATCGATTTTATATGCAATTATATAACCTATGCAAGAAACTACATGTTATAGCTCTAATACCACTAATGGCTTTTGAAGCCTTAATGTTAATGTAAATCTCATAGGATAAATCTCACAGGATCAAATATATGATAGCCACAATATAGTAAGATCAAGATAATAATGTAACCAAAATAATATGAGCCAACTAATATGTAAATCAAGGCTTATAATCTATTGTGGTTGCACTTGTGTTTTAGGAAGGAAACTAGCAATCCAAATTTGGTAAAGCAAACTATGATAGTGCGATGTTTTGGAAATATTACTCTACTAAGATGCAAGGCATAGATAGTAGAGGTGAAGTTTTGGCATTATGAAGGCTGCTATAGGAAAATGTCAAGAAATATGCTAAATTTTGGAGTAATTGTATTCAAACAGAAATTTGAAAAGATCCTAAAAATGAAAATCAATAATTCAAATATTTTATGTAAAATGATGTAGGTTTCTAGCTATAGCATCTCAATTGAGATAAGAAGTGTATCTATTTGTAAACTCTCAAGCTCTAAATAAGAGATATGTAATTTTTCAAGGGTGGGGGACCCGAGTACAATCCCTTATTATTAAGAAGAAAAAAATGGTTTTTTAAATATCAACTAGCATTCATTAATATGCAGAAATATGAATGTATTAGTCTGAATCATACATATACAAAGCATGTAGCACAACCTACAATATTAGTTGATCAAATGTATGTAATCTTTATTACTCCTCTTTATCTTAAAAATGTATACAATAATAATGCTTTATATGCTCACTATGTAAACAATTTAGACAATGTAGGCGATGTAGGCGATGTTCACTATGGAATAATATATGGCCATTGTAGGATAAATTTTTGTATGCTCGACTCTTCCTTTCCATATGCCAAGTCTCATGACTCGTGACTTCTCTATTTGATACTTGCATACACATGACTCTATCTTGTATGCACCTGTAGACATGACTCTTCACTTATCACTCCCTAATCTAAAGGTATTTGTGGACACTTACATATGAGACACGTGTGCACATCTACAACATTACACTTGCACACATGACACTTGTGCATTTCCTGCACATTATTACATTACATAAAATATTTACTCACACTCTAATCTAAGACTCAACCCTAATCTAATATTTACAAGGTGGATCATTAAGGTACCATGGGGGTACATTAGCATGTACCAAATAATATAATATACTCCAAAAAATCAAACAACTATGTCATCACTGCAATTAAGGATCATCTACACAAACATCAAGAATTTGAAGTTTACTCAAGTCATTTACTCCCACATAAAGAGGGAGTTTAACAAAAAAGTGGATGCTTTAGCCAACACGACTATATCCTCAACACACATGCAACTTTATATCACTCATCATAGAGGATGGAGAGCATAAAATAAGACACACAAGAAAGGATAGACAAGGTCTATAAAAATAGGTCGGTTGAGGATAGCAAAGTTAGTGAATATGAGACAGGATACTCTGATGAAAAGGATGATAGTATCAAGACCAATATTTTTGGTTTTTTTGTAACTGATCTTAGTTGGTCTGATCAGCCAATAATCCTTTATATATATATATATATATATATATATAGTAGACCTAGGGCTAATGGGGCCATGGTTCATTGGTTCAAACATATGGGTGACGTAGATCACACCAAGGTTTAAATTATTACATCACCAAATAGGCCATATAGCTTGATCATATGACAAATTTGATGTAAAAGGAAAAGGGCAACCCTTTCAAAACCCTACTTCTTTATATAGTAGACTTACGTGTTGTTGTGACAATGATTTCAAAAACAACATGCGAAGAAATGAAATTACTTTCATAAATTCATGTGGATAAAACTAATGCAAATGTTAGAGGGGTACTATAAGATCTAATAATGATGATTGCTAAACATCAAGAATTTGTGGTTTTTTAGAAAGTGAATGCAGTTGATATTCCCCCATATTTTTTTATGTCACTTTCAAGAGAATGAATAAGGAAATGGTTGGGATATGTATACCTACCCATGGGTTATATCATATGAAAGTCCCAAGAGATAAAAATTTCATAAGGATACAAAATGAAATTCCATGCAATTATCTCTTGCACAAGCTAGACAATGATGGGATAATCAACAAGAATAAGCTTCCTAAGTTAATAGATGAATAATTAGATGAGGGAGAGTTTATTTTTTAACTTGATGTGATCATAAAAATATTATAAGAAAACCAAGAATATGAAGGGATATACAAAGAAATAGAGCTTGGCAACTACCTAATATCAAAAAGAGATGAATTTTTTTTTGACATTAACTAGTGGAAAAGCTCGGGGGTTGAAAGGGACTTAGACATTACACTTTGATGAGCTAGAACTATAAATATAGTTAGTTCTAGAATACAACATATTGATTCATAAGGGGTATAAATAAACTATGAATACAAATTGTTGTTTAGGTGCACTAATAATGTGGCACAATATGAAGCATTATGCACTAGGTTTGCAAACAGAAAAAAAAATAGGGTTCATGAACCTAAAGGTCTTTAGAGACTCTCATATGGTATTAAACTAGATTAACTCTATATGTGCTACAAAAAATAAACAATTGAAAACACATAAGCTTCAAGTCTGTAACTTAATATAAAGCTTTAGCATTTTATGAAATTATGGTTGTACCTAGGGAATTGAATGCAAAAGTAAATGAGTTGGCATCTTTAGCTACAAGGTCTGATCTAGTCATAGATATGTGGGATAAGCCACAGGAGTTAGAATTAGTTTTTAGACCTTCTATCTCATATAACTCTTACCATTGATAACTGTTTAATAATGATGATAGATAATCAAATTCTTAGTTAAAGAAGCACACCATATATAAGGGAAGAATGAGTATGAGGATGATATTGAAGATGAGCTAATCCAATTAAAGATAAATCAGCTATCCAAAGGCTTGATTTTATTAGAAAACTTGTTCAAACCTGATGACAATACGAGGAACGTCAATATTAAAGCAAAACCTTTCTTAATCAACATGTTGAAATTGTTGATGGTAAGAACTTCTTGTTGAGTAAGGAGTGCACAAAAGAAGAAGTCCATTTGTTCAAGGATTTGTGCAAAAAATATGGTGATGTCATTTTTTAGGTATATGAATACCTCAAGATCAATAAGAGGAACATAATCAAACATACGATTGACTTTGAACTAAGGTCTAGGCCATTTTGCTAAAGACAAAGGCTTTTCAATTCAAATAAATAGGGATAAAGAAAGATCTCCTTAAGTTTCAAAGGCATAGGTTACATTTCCCATTAACCACTCAATGTGGGTAGAAAATTTGATCTCCTTATATAAGAAGAATGAAAATATTTAATTGTGCATAGATTTTAGAAATCTAAATAGAGCATCACTAAAAGACCAGTACCCAATTGTTGTCTATAGACCAAATATTGCATAAAGTGGCAAGGTTATAATTGTTATAATTGCTAGATGGTTTCTCAAGAGATAATAAAATTTGGGTCAAGGATGACAACCAACATAAAACAACATTCACCATGAAATGGGGAACCTTTACCTACCAGAGAAAGCCTTTCGGGTGTCTAATACATGAGGCAAATTTCAAAGAACCATGGGCATTGCCTTTGTCAGTTTGATTGAATAATTCATAATCATATATCTCGAAATTTAATCATCTTATTAAAATAAAGGGAAAAGCACATCAAACACCTAGAGTTAGTTTTTTAAATATGTACAAAATATAGTATCTCCTTAGGACCCAATAAATCAATATTTTTTGTTCAAGAGGGGAGACTTTTGGGACATGTAACATCAAAATATGGCCTTGAAATAAATCCAGATCATATCAAAGTTATTCAAGAGCTACCATTGTCATCATCAATTATGGGTGTTAGATCCTTCTTAGGATAACTTTATTTTGTAGCCAAATTTATCACTAACTTTGCACAATTGGTTAGGCATATCAGCCAAGCTAAAAAATGACACCACTTGCACCTAGATAAAAGAAGGAAAACTAGTATTCCAAGGCATTCAAGATGAAATTACAAAAGCACATATGTCAACTAATCAAGACTTTCCTAAGGATTTCAAGTTGTACATTTTAGTAGCAATGAAAGTATTGTGACTATATTAACTGAGAATGGTGATAAAGAAAATGAACATCCAATATTCTTTATGAGCTAAACACTCCATAATTATGGGGACTGATATACAATTATCAAAAATATGTGTTTGTAATGATGAAAGAGTTATTTTTTAAGGTATTATCTATCCCAAAACAAGACTATCTTTGTAGTCCACCTTGATATAAAGTGTACAATATTGCATGGGGTATTGGTTGAAAAACAAGATGGTTATATCAACAAAATATAGGAATTTAACATTGAAATAAAGCCAACAAAATTTATTAGAGGACAAACTCTCTATAAGAAAATAGCCATGTCTCAGTCTAGCGAATATGTAGCACTTGTGGAGGAAGTCAAATTGGATGGATGAATGAAATAAGAAGAAACATGTTGATAGGGTACATGCCAAGTAATTTTTTGCTCAAATAGAAAGCTAGGTTTAGGGCAAAAGCCACTTAGTATGCTTGGCTTGATGGCATCCTTTCATAAAGGATAAGATGGTGTTCTCTTAAGGTGCATCAAAGAGGAGAAAGTGAAATATCTACTAAAGGAATACCATAACAAAGGTGGGCAATATTTGGCATAAACTATGGTAGATAAGATCCTAAGAGCTATGTACTATTGGCCCATCACATTCACAAATAACTTCCAATGGGTGAAAGTATGCAAGGGATATTGCATGTTTGTTGGTCAAAGGATAAAACCTTTTAACCCCTAAAGCCTATATTTGTGATAAAACCCTTCCAAAAATGGGGATTATATTTCATGGAAAATATTAGTCCCTTGTCCAATGCAGGTCATGGCTATATTATAATTGCCACAAATTATTTTACTAGATGGACTAAAGCAATCCCAATCAAATTTTTAAATTAGGAAGTGGTCATCCAACTATTGGAGGATATTATCACAAGATATGGAATCCTTTCGATAGTTGTTACTAATAATATTAGAATATTCACTAAATCCAAGTTGATGTAGTTTACACTTGAATATGGGTTCATCTTGAATTCCTCCTCTAGTTATTATACACAAGGCAATGGCTTGGTAGAATCCGTACATAAGATCATTAGTATAATTCTAAAAAGGACAATTGTTGAGTCCCAAAGAGACTAACACACTAATCTGAAAAAACTTTATGGGTGGATAGAGTAACCCCTATGGCCTATATTGGTATATCATCGTATGTACTTGTTTTTTATAATGATGCATTACTACAAATAAATCTAGATCTTCCTCTGCTCCAAATGTCCTAGCAATTAGAGTTTGAAGACATTGATCATCCTCATGCAATAATGATTAATGCATTATTATCATTGGAAGAAAACAAGGAAAATATCTTTAGAAGATTCATCTAGTATGAGAAGGCAATCACAAGACGTTTGACAAAAGGGTGATTTGCATGGAATTAAAGGAAGGAGATATAGTTGTCAAGTAGGATGAAGATAAGGCCAGGCCTAGAAAAATAATAAACTTAACTCACTTTAGAGTGGGCCATATCAAATTGATAGGATTCAAGGAATAAATGCTTACAACCCAGTAACACTAGACAAAAGGTTATCTATTTTAGTTGACGAGCAACACATAAGACCTCTTTGAGTTTTTTAAGAACGAGTTATAAATATGTACCTATCATTTCTTTACTTCTCCCCCCTCATTTTTTGGTTTCTCTTTAAACCTTCCCTTTCAAAATAAAAACACACAAAAAAAAAAGAAAATACAAGAAATTAAAAATTAAAGAAAATAAAAGAAAAACAAAGAATCCCACCTTCTAGTTCAGGTGAAAACCTTGAAAAAGGTGCCTATGCATTCCTCTTCTTTCATTTGTTTCTTGAAAATTATGCAAAAAGGTAAAAATTATTCAAAAGTCATATAATAATGATTTCCCAAAACCACAAGTTGCGAGTCATTATTTGTGAAATTGGGGATTCACTAATTTAAAATGTGAAATCACCAAAATTTCCCAATTCACTTTGAATTAAAAAATATAAAAAGTAAATGGCAATTCTATTGATCACTACACGTTATAAATACATGATGGAAATAGTTGGAGAGATTATGGGGGTCTTAAACCCCGTGCAACTATATTATAGAGGTAATCTTTTTAACTTATATGCATCCATTACCCACTACAACCAATGCCCTAGTTTACCAACTACCTTGCAAGAGTAGTGACAAGATCCAAGGAGCAAAGCTACCTTAGTTGATTTTTAGTACTCTCTTTCCCATGGAATCCTGGAGTGCAAAAGGCAAAAGGCTTGATAGAGTCTCATCTTATGAATGCATACCACCTCCAGTAGATGCCATTTTGACCCTAAACCACCACAAAACAAGAAATTTAGTTTAATAACTACCATCCCAAAACCCTTAGGTTGTATTTTGCCTTAAAAAAGAGTGAATTATGAAGACCCTTGGTGATAAAATTTGCCAAAGTTCCAAATTGATGAATCACCAATTTGAAAATCGAAGAATCATTAATTTTCTTAGCAAGAACTCTTCCCAAATCTAATATCGACAAATTACCAAAAACAAAATAAGTGAATCCCTAAAACAAATTAGACAAATTTCCAAAAACAAATATTAAATCACTATTTCTTCCCAAACTTGGTAAAACTTAGGGTAGAATATATAAGTCCTCCTAAGTTAAAATGGACACTAGCGTGACTTCCAATAGTGACACAATGTTAGAATCAACTCTAATGAGCTTGCCTACGACCACAACAATGGTCCTAACTAGGGTCAGTCCATTAGGAACCTCAACATGACTAAATAGACAGGGCCCTTGGGGATAAATCAAAAGACACCAAAGAAGCATGAGGAGGTGACACACATATTCAATTATCCCCATCAAAAGGTAGACGATGAGTAGTACAACCATACACCGACTTAAGAAAAGAAGTAGTCAAATTATTTGAGTTGGGGCTAAGAACAAACTCATGGAGCATCAACAACATGTGGACATTTGGGTTATAAATGAAATTGGTGCCTCAAGTATGGGACTGCCTTGAGATCATTGAGATATTCACTAAAAAGTATGATAGAGAAAGTCATGTCTTATAAATTCAAGCTTGGGATGAAACCCACATCTTTGATGGTGAATGAGATAAGGAAGGTGATATGCATAGAAAGTGATATTACACATTGGGTGACATGTAACCCCTAAGTGTATATTGACTATTATAACAAATTTTATCATAATAGGTGGAGAGATTTTTTGACCACACAATTGAAGAAGCCTCAATATGCCCAAGTGTTCGAACTATCTCTCAAAATTAAGTAGTTTAGAAAGGACATGTAGATGATCATATTTGGCATAGTGGCTATACTAGGATAAATGATTGATGAACTAGTAAGAGAATAACATGTGGTAATATTGCACATAGTTGAGAAATACATAGGGCTACTCATAGATCTTGCATAATGACAACTACATTGCTGACCATGTGAATAGGTAGCTCTGAAACTTCAAGGAAACACGATACTTTAAATGTTCCTCATAGTTCTTTGGTTAATTATGAACTAGAAAAAACATGGTTCCTCAGGCTACAACTAGACAAAATGAGACCTAATAACAAGTTGCTAGCTATTTATGATTGCATGATTATACCATGCAAGGTAGATGATAAAGTTGCATGACTTTTATGATATGGTTTACCATCCAATTATGAAGAGGTTAAAGGAGAATGTGCCTAGATTCCCAAAGTATTGTCACAATATCATCAAGTCCAAAAATTTGCATAATGGATATTTCTATCTAGGAAGCATAAATCCTCTATCAAGGTGTGTGGATTTTTTGGAATGCCCTATTTGCATGTGCTTCTATCAAATTATTTGTTCAACCTCGAATACATAAGGTAGTTTGATTACATTAATCATAAGTATTTAAAAGGGCAACAAAATGCCACCTTTTATAAGACTAGAGAAGTAATATGACACACATTAATCAATAATAGACTTAAGGGCCTTGGGAATAAAATTATTGTAGGACTTTTGGTCTTATTATCCCCAATAATTGTTTATGAGTACATGACATCAGTTCCTTTTATGTCCATAAAAAGAGACTAGGTTGTTGAAATAAGCAAACTTAGATGAGGACACAACCATCTCCAAGCTAAAAGCATCCCATAGGCCTGAATATGAGTTGCAATAATGGCAAAGTCCTCCTCCTCTATGGTATGCATTCTATGCTAATATGAGGGTGAAAACAATTTTGACCCAAATGTCAAGACAAATCATCAAAACATAAAAATCCAAGAAGGTCAAGGCTATTTAATGGTGAAAATCCTACCATGGAGAAAAATGAAGTATGAGACAAACACTATAGGGGATTATATGTACCAAGGTTGGTTTAATGTAAAATTTCCATGTGCATGGGATAGAGGACACATGAAGAAAGGGACAAAGAGGTCATGGATAGATGTTGATACATGAATTGATCTTCTCATCAAATCACAATTGTTGTCGCATCAACATTGGCACTCATAAGTAATGTTATGAGTGAGAGAGTCTTGGGAATTTTCCACCCTAGTGGGACAATTTTGGAGAAAATTGTGACTCAACAAGATATAGTAGGCACTTCCATATCCCATGGCATCTAATGCATAGAAGAAAGAGAAATAACATGAGAAGGCATTGCCTAAGTAATCACTTCGTCAATTAAGGATGGAGACCTAACAATGGGGATCATGACATTAGAGTCCACAACTACCTCCACAACCACTCCCATTACTACATGCATCTCTCATCTATCCCTCCTCCTATCTTTCTCTCCTCTTCAACTTACATTTATTCTATTTCCACTTCTCAAATCCCTCTTACTCCTTTTGTTATGCTCATTCCATCATATACAAGCACAACTAGAGGGTCACCTTGAGGCACGTCTCCCATATTTGTAGGGCAAACACCATCCTAAATATTAATTTCACCATAATTTACTTCATTCCTCTTTCTCACATCCATCATAGAAGTCACCATGACTCGTTCTCTTATCACATACTCTACTAGCCTTGCCACATTCCCTCTTGTATTACCACTCGCTACTTTGCTAACACAATTCACTACCAAATTTCAACATCCACAATTCCACCTCCCCCAACATCCATCTCCACTTAGTTCTCACCTCCCATCATAACATTAAATCTCCCTTATGCTCTTAGTATATTGACAATACATTTTCTTAGGATGGTGATGATGCCATCTATGCAAACATCATCGCATATGACCAAGTCTATTTGAACCACCCAAAAGCAACAATCCATCATGGGACCTAGCCATACATTTATCTAGCAAAAGACAAAAGGTTGTAGGAAGGAAACTATTAATGATGTAATCAATAACATGAAGGAGGCAAAAAATAAGACAAGATAGGATGTTGTTAAACTGAAGGTCTTAGTTCCCATGAAATATGTGGTCCTATGATCCCAACTTGTAGAGGATGGAAGAAATTTAATGATAGAAAAGACCCTCCTTATAAATCCTAATAAACTAACCATCACATCAACAAATTATACGACTAAGCTATTTGAGCTTAGATCTAGAAAAGGTTGATCCATTAAAATAGGCTACTACCATTAAATATGCACAAGCAACCATTGATGGCAAAATATATAAGAAGTAGGCATTAGAGAATTCCTAAGTAATGGTATGGTTGATAATAGAGAAGCAACAATAGGTGACACAATTTCAACAAGAAATTAAAGCTCGAAACAAGAAGGCAACAAAGAAGGATAATCTAAATAAGTAGTTGGAATATTTAAAGAGGCAATTGACATAAGGGCAAAGACCAATTGCAATAATAGTTTGAGAAAGAGAAATGTGATTTGAAGCTTCAACTGGATCAAATGTAGACAACCATATAAGAGAAATACAAGGAGATTATTGGATTGAAAAAGGTAAATGAAGAATTGGAAAAAGAGGTAATAGTGGAAGTAGCATTGATTTTAGTCATAGAACAAGTTAAGTCCCTATGGAATAATATACATGTTGAAGTCACATGCACCAAAGCTTGTCTCAATTTCATTGAGTAAGCTTAAGCCACATTGAATCAAACCCTCAACATAATTCAACAAGAGAAGAAACTAGCCTCAAAAGTAAGATACATTAAGGTGCTATAAAAATTGTCCAAAATGTCTTTTGAACAAGACAACTAGGGGTATCAAATAAGAAGATCATATTCAAACAACTAAAAAATATACCGATTGAAAAATATATATATATATATATATATATATATATATATATATATATATATATATATATATATATATATATATAATGTGAAAGTATGCATGATACTTTGAAGCTACTCGTACGAGAAATGATAAAGACATACCACTATGGTGTCCCAACAAAGAAAATTAAAGGTAAAGCACAAGTTTTTGAAAGGGTCCTAGGATATATATATATATAATATGTGAAAGTATGCATGATACTTTGAAGCTACTCGTACGAGAAATGATAAAGACATACCACTATGGTGTCCCAACAAAGAAAATTAAAGGTAAAGCACAAGTTTTTGAAAGGGTCCTAGGATATATATATATATAATATGTGAAAGTATGCATGATACTTTGAAGCTACTCGTACGAGAAATGATAAAGACATACCACTATGGTGTCCCAACAAAGAAAATTAAAGGTAAAGCACAAGTTTTTGAAAGGGTCCTAGTCCCTTGTATAGTAGTTTGAACTTGGGTCTCTTGGATGAAAACCCAAAGATATACTACTACATGGACTCATTGTATGATATTTATTAATAAGTAAAGATAAATGAGATATATTCAGAAAAAAGCTAATATAATTAAATTAAAAAATCAAATAAAACTGTGAGTTTATTGTAGCAGTAAAAGCTTTGGCTTCTTTTTTAGAGGTCCAAGGTTCAAACCCCACTCAATATGAGAGTATGAGGGGACCATGACCCCTCACAAAAACATGTTTAAACTCATTAAAATAATTGCAAGTTTATTGCAGTGATAAGATCTTTGGCCTCTCTTTAAGGGGTTCAAGGTTCAAATCGTAAAGTCTCTAACCTCTTTTAAGGGGTTCAAGGTTCAAACCCCACTCAGTATGAGGGAACCACTCATAAAAACGTGTAAACTCATTGACAAGAAATAACAAATAAAATGATATAAAAATTCCTTGGCTTTCAAAGAAGAAACCAAAATTTGAATCTTGTCAACTTGTTCTTTTTTTTAATTATATACAAGGGGTTCACGGTTCAAACCCCACTAGTATAAGGAGACCACTCATAAAAACACGTGTAACCTTATTGAAAAAAAAATCAAATGATATAAAAATTCCTTGGCTTTCAAGGAAGAAACCAAATTTTGAATCTTGTCAACTTGTTTTTTTTTTTTTTTAATATATATACAAAGAACCGACAACGTCTCCAGATACCACTATAACTACTTGCCCCACCTTGATAAACATTTACTCTAGTGAGAGGGACCTGAAGAGGCTCAAGATTAGAACTGTCGATCTCAAGTTGGCTCGCCTTGGTAAACATTTACTCCAGTGAAAGGGACCTAAAAAGGCTCAGGATTAGAGCTATTGATCTCAAGTTGACAAACACCCAGTGAAAAAATCGTATGGTCTACTAGCTCAACGAGAAAAACTAGACGGTGTAAGTTGTTCTAACACTATTACGTGCTCATTATATAAGGAGACCTATTTTAATCCAAATAATAAATTTATAAAATTCCATCTTAAAATAATAAAAATAAACGATCTATAAAAATATAAACTCAAAAGGTTAAATTCCTTATAATACCAAATATGCATAATTGTGAAACTACTATAACAACGTCCCGAAAAACAATGTAATGGTTAGGGCTTTGACTTCCCTTCAAGAGGTCCCAGGTTCATATCGGATGTGTATGTCCCCGGTTGATAAGCTTAGCTCTTGGTATTGTGAAGGGTTATGATTGGGATGAGAATGCTTAGTCCTAAGCCTTGATTGTAAGGTTTTTGACCAATAAAAACAATGAATGACATACAAGGAGTAACACCCATTTTAATCGCATATAATCAATTTTTTTTAAGTAATACTTCTTATACACATCCACCATGGGGATTGAGCCCGGGTCACATCACCGATAATTATTTTAATTTTTTTTTGGTTGCATAAGGAAACCTCTATAAACTTTAGCCCTAAAGACAAGTCGACAAGAGACCTCTATAAGCACTCGACCATATAATCAATTATTTTTAATTTTTAATTTATTTTGGTTGCATAAGAAGTCTTTATAAACTTTAGTCCTAAAGACAAATTCAATGAATGAAAGGTTTTAATTACATTCGAGAAACCCAAACATGCACTATGGGACCTATGGAAGCACAATCATTCAATTTTTTTGATTAATAGAGGAGTTGGTTACAACCACTAATTTTAGTAACTGGCAAGTGCAGGTTAACCATAGGGATTGCTCTCAACAATTTATTCGTCTATTTGTTGTTGACCTGATGTGAAATGGAGACCATCGGTTGCTTGAGGTTTGTACCGTCATTATCAATCTAACGCACATTTAAAGAATTCAACACGAACTACTGCTAAAGCTAGTAGCATACTCCAAATTTTGAACCTAGGTCTCTTGTTGGCAAATACTTGGCCAATGAAGCCTTTACCAATCCACCTAGCCCTTGCGGGCCACTATTATTCAACTTATATGACCATTAATATCCATGAGAGGATTGTTCATTGATTTGGGTAAGCAACTCTCCAACTTTTTTTATTTTACTGTCTTCAAATAACTCTACCATTTAGCTCTACAATAGACCCTTTTCCAAGCATTTCTTGGTATTTACCACGAAATGTTCCTCTGTCTCTATTGCCCTTGTGCTGCATTGAGTGCATATCCTTTCTTCCCATTGTTCCTTGGATGTCCAAAAAACTTGGACATTTATGGATGAAATGTTTCTCTGCCTCTATTGCCCTTGTGCAGCATTGAGTGCATATCCTTTCTTTCCATTGTTCCTCAAGTGTTGTCCATCTCCTTCACTTTTAAGTTTATAAAAGCTAATCCTTATTTAAGGATTGAAGATTTTTTCCTTCTACTTGATTTCAACACCTATATATATGCTTTTTCATTGTAGTTATACGTTGGGCAAACTTTACAATATAGTATTATATTTTATTGCTTGAATTTTTCTACATTCCACTTCTAAACTTTTCATTCACATAGTTTTAATATCTTTAAACACTTAACCGCTACCAATCCATCACATATGTTTTGGATTAGCCCTTCTAATATTTATACGGCTACTCAGCTGCCCCTCTAAAAAAAACAAAGAAAGGAAACAAAAAAAAACGCCAATAAAAGTTTTGCTTTCCATAATCAGCGCCCGGCTGTCTTAGGAAGTCTAGGTTATTGGGAAGGTATTTCTAGGTCTGGTGGCAAAATCCTTTTCACCCTTTTCTTTTGTGCGCAAGGAAATCTGCCGTTTAAATACATCTTCACATTGCCCAAATAAATTTTAATACCAAATATTCACAAAAAAGGAAACGGATGATAGGGATGATACCTGCGTTTTCGAAAGCCCTTGAAAGCTAACCCTTGTACTGTATTAGCGCACCAATCCTTGAGAGGTAAATCACAGAATAAGCAAGAGCCGCAACCCGAAGAAGATTTACGGTAGCGGATCCGAGTTTTAGAGAGTTTCAAAAATGTCGGGCGGTTTTTTCAGAGTAAGTACTGGTTCATATGTTTTTCATTTGTTTGTTATTTTTCGATATTTCGTTAAGGCTTGTTTTGGGAATGGTTTTTAAGTAACTCTGGTTATGGCTTTGAAATTGGAGTAAAGTTGTTGGTTTTATGTGTTTTTTTCGGGTTTATTTTCGTGCTTTGTGTTGAAATTGTTTTTTGCTATGAATTGTAGGGGACTTCTGCGGATCAGGACACTAGGTTCTCAAACAAGGAGGCGAAGCTTTTGAAGTCCCAGAAGTTTCCAGCCGAGTTGGATCAGTTGGTAAGTATATTGTCAAAACCCTAGCTTGGACGATATTATGGCCGTGGAAATTATGTTTGAAGTCTTGGAATCGGCAAGTACTTTGAAGCCGTTTTTAAAAAAATAAGACGCTAATCTAGAGAAGTGGCTTTTCAAATTCGATGTGGATCCCTAGGACGTCCTAGGGTTTCTTTTGATGGAGAAGGAACTTGTGAGGTCTGCTTTGAAGGATAGACTATTGTGGGTTCATTGTCCTGAAGAATTAGTGGTTCAAACCCTAACCGAGGTTTACGAGGTACCTGGCTCTTAGTTGAACGAAAGGGCATCTGTCTTTTTTATTTTTATTTTTAAACTTCTTTTTTGTTTTTGTTTTTATAAGGAGAATATCAACGAGTGGAAAGCCTTGATTTAGTAGAGCTTTCTCACTAGGCTCTGTATGTTTTTTCATGTTCTCTGACATTTATAAGAAGAGAAACCATACCTTGCTAGATTAGATTTATGCTTTGCAATTATGACTCGGAAATTTTAACGTTTGACTGACTTAGAGGAATTTATATATAATCGCTGAAGATAGAAATTCTTAAGGATTTTGCATGTTATTAGCGAAAGAAAGGAATGGAATGGAATTGTATCAATGCTCATTTTATTCAAATACGTCAATAGGACTCGAAAGAACATTTAGCAATGATAACAGCGTCAGAAGGAGAGTCAAATACATATATCTGATTATCGTCTATTATCGTGAGCAAGTATAATCGACGGCATGCAAGCTTATTGTCAACAATTATTAGTATTAGTGACATTAGAGGGAAATGTTCCCCAATTTTCAAAGTCAACTTGTTGCAACTTTGCAATCATCAAGAACAGATTTGGGTGTCGAGAGGAGCCAGCATATGGATCCTTTCAGGTATAGAAACAAATATTTTCTTATTGTTTGGGGCTGAACGTTTTGGTGGAAGAGGGGAAGAATGGAAGTAATACTGTTGTTGTCATCAGATCTTGGACTGATTGCAGGCAGGAGCAGCTAATAGCTTGTTTATCCTATGTCCACATCTAAAACCGATGCGTGCCAAGATCTGCAGTATTGGTGATCTGCAGTATTGGTGGGGAGTGTGAAACCGTGAGGGAACGTGTTGGAACACAAAGTATTTAGCGAACTGGGTCTATGGTCTCTGTTGTAACACGGATCTTGTTTGATTTAATGTCTGGTCTAAAGTTCCAGCAGTAGTTTGTTGTTAGCAATTATGATGTTATCTGGATTATTTTCATTGCAGATAAAAATGCAGGGATTTTCTTTAGCTATGAATGTGATTTTTCTCACAGGTTAATATGATTTTTCAGGTTTTTGTGTGCACATTGAATACAATTAAATTTCGTCACATATTTTGTCACACAATGCTTGCTGGAGAGGTTGGCAATTTAGTTTACACCTTTTTGAATTGTGAAGCATCTGATTTATTTTTATTTTTATCTTAGATGTCTTTCACTGGTGCTTGCATTTGGAATGTGAATTATTTTAAGAAAAATGTTCTTGGATGACTTTGATGTTAGTTGTTGAAGCTTACTGATGTTTATTAATGTTTTTAGGATAATACCCTCTAGTTGACTTCCGCTCCTTGATTCTTGTAAATTTATAGGTGGACATGACCAAAGTGAAGATGGATGTTATCAGGCCTTGGATAGCAAATAGGACTACCGAGTTTCTTGGCTTTGAAGATGAAGTTCTGATTAATTTCATATATGGACTCCTGGATGGGAAGGTTGTCTGTCTGTTTTTCCTTCGGCCAAAGCATTTGTTTTTGTAACCTATGAGCTTTATTTAACCAAATGTGATGCTAAAATTTAATTGGATATTGTGATGTGGTATGTTATGCCCTTCTGCCTTGGCATCAAATTATGGAAAACCATGATACAAATTCAATAGCATCAATGCATTTTCAAAACCTATTTGTCTTTTTAATGTATATTTAACAATTTTGTATATGGTACAGGAGGTAGATGGGAAGCAAATTCAAATTCAGCTCACAGGGTTTATGGAAAAGAACACAGGAAAATTTATGAAGGAACTGTGGAGCCTTTTAACTAGCGCACAGAAAAATGCCAGTGGCATACCCCAACAATTTTTGGATGCCAAGGCTGAGGAGACCAGGAAGAGAAAGGTGATTCATAAAGTTTCTAAAGGCTTCATTTGTATTAACTTTATTTATTTTTTAATAAGTTATACGTGGATTTGGTTGGGGCCAACTCTTATCAAAATATCAAAACATTATACTTGCTAGTAGGTCAAGTAGACCATATCCAAGCATAATTGCCATAACCATTCTCTGCTCGCCTTTCTGTCAAAAATGTTTTTTGTCTCCCTCTTCTTCTTCTAGAGCTGCTGCTTTTCTCTTGGCCAGCTAGAATTTGAATTTCTCCAAGTTAGAGATCAACTGCACAATCAGTTAAATTATCTGTCACCCCTAATTCCTTCCCTATAGTTATGTTTGATATCTTCAAGCTATTGCCTCCATAAATAATTGGTAAGCATAGAAAGTGATGCTATTGTTGATCGAATATCTCCATCCATTACATTAATAATAATAATCTATGAATTCCCTCATGTGAAGTATGTTCTTTTTTTTGTCTTTTTTTGATGAAATCATGATCCCTTTAGCGTCTGCATGGTTGTTTGTTGAAGCTCCATGTGATTCTCATTACAGGACGATAATTTTATCTTTATTATTTTGGAAAACACCTCCTTTGCCAGCTTTCCCAGGGTTTCCTTAGGAAACACCATCAAAATAAAGTCTGAAGTACCTTACTTTTGGACTTTTTCCTTTTAACATCGATTGATGCAAATTCTTTTCACCAACTCCATTATTGCAGATAAGCTTTGCATGTATGATCAAATCCTGTAATCAGGAGTCTTAACACATCTTTGTGTATACTCAAGACTTCAACAGTCTGCAAGAGAAGCAGCAATATGAATCCAAACTTGGGTTTGATTTTGATGTTTTGTTTTTGAAGATTCTATTGTTCTGTCAAGCCAAAGTTTCCGATAAATGATAGCAGTACCAACCATCCACAATGCCTTTGCTCTGAAACAACTAATCTAACATCTTGTCAACTCCTCCAATGTCAATGGAGCAGTTTTTTTAAAAAAGCAAACCTAAATAGGGAAAGCAAAAGGACTGTAGAGGAGTAGATGATCCGAATGTTTCTAAATCCTCCTAAAAGGTCAATGATGCTTGTTTGTAGATCATCATGCATAAGAATTTTGTTCTGAGTTCCTATCTAAATCTACCAATGCACTAGGGAAGGGCCTTAGGTGACCAACACTTCTTCTAAGAGAAATTTTGGGAGTAGGGAATTCAGATTGTTCCAAAGCCTTGTATCGAAATTTGATCTCCTGATAAAATCCAAATCGACATACATAAACAATGTGCCCACCAGGCTTATGATTTGAGACTCCTTGGTCCCCTTACAATAAGTTGTCTCAAACCCATTGGGAGCTTTGTAATAACTTTACTGTTAAACTTGTTTTCATAATTTATTTTTTTAATTGGTTATATGGGATTGAAACGGGCCCCACCCGTATTACATCATCACCACGTAGTGGTATTACAAAAGCTTGGATATTATCCATGTATTGCTTGGCAAGATTCGGACCTGGGTCTGTTCCTTGAATGTTGAGGAATCTAACCAGTTGAACTAATGCCATTTGATTTGTTTTCATAATTTATGACATCATAATCTTAATTTATATTTGTAATTTCAAGAGATTGGCATGCTTTATAACCTCATTTTAAGAACTTTATTTCTTGATTAATAACTCTACATATGTCTCGATTTTTGGTTGTTATTTTAGAGAGCTATTTGGCTGAGCTGTGCTTCTTTTTAGCAGTTCGCCGTAACCAGTCTTTCTTGGTGGCGAGCAGGCAGAAACAGATCGTATCAATTATGAAATTCAAAAGAAGAAGGAGCAAGAGGAAAGGGAAGCTGAGCAGGAACGACAGAATAGGATTGTAAGTATATGTTGAAATTGCACATTTGTTTTCCCATACGATTTTCACATTTCATAGCCCTTTAATTATTCTTTATGGATACTTATTTTGATTTTGGTGTCTACAGAATTCTGACTTGGAGACAGCAAAGGTTGCTGTTGCGGCTTCAGTCTCTGCAAAGATTTCTTCTGGGAAGGGTTCACTGAAATCCAATCTAGAGGATGAGAAAGATGAGAGGCGAACTTCTCGTGCAAGAGACAGGAATGGGTAAGCATAATTTCATTCAGTTGTTATTTGATACGCTATCGTTAGTGCCATAGGAAATTCTACTTGTATGTAGATATTGAGTGATGTTCTAGTTCTGGAGATAATTTTGAGTATTAATGGATTGTTCCCTATTGGCATTTCAACTACACATATTTAGCCTTATGGTATGTGGTCCATGAGATTATTTTGAGTATTAATAGATTGTTTCACTATTGGCATTTCAACTACACATCGACAGCCTTATGTTAGTTTGAGCAAATATGTCAAGCTCAGAAGATATCTCAACTTTGGTAGCTATGTAGAGGTGGCGTTGGAAGTTAACAGCCTACTGGTACTTACGATAATTTTTTGTAAAGTTTAAGAACTTTTGTTCAAGCTTTTGTAATATGCTTGAACGAGCTGCTGGCTTATACTGAGAATGCATGGAATTACCAGGGTGTCCTTTATGTTCTAGATTTTAGCTGATTCCTGTTATAAAAGGAATCATTCAGTGAATGAAATGTTTGACAGTTTGTCCTGAATTAAGGATAGTGGAAGTGAATTTGTTTTAGAGTTCGTTCACATTTAGAGAGAGCATCAAAACTAGGCTTTAATTCTGTGCAATTTATTTGTGCTCAGATGTTCGTTGTGTATAGAAATTGACAATCACTGATCTAATGTCTTTGTGTCATTTTCTTTCAGTGTTCTGGGACAATGAATTGTATTTAGTTTTATTTTTTTGTGAACAAGCAAAACTGGAAAAGCACTTTTCTCTAATATACGTGGATAATTAAATATTATTGTTTGTATGTTTTGTTATGTGGACCTGATTGTGCACTTTGTGCTTCATGGTTTACGTATTTGATGAGTTTGTTGTTAAGTATGGTCCTCTTTTTGCTTATGTCTTTTCTTGTTTCTATTATTTGCTACAGAGATACAAGGTTGTCACGTGATGGTGATCATTCTCCAGAGTCTCATCGGTAAGAACCATGTTGCAGGGATAACTTTTTTCAAGTATGTTGACTTGAGTTTAGTATGGTGGTTGTTTTAACCAGTGATGTTTTTTTTTGTGGTCATTAGTGTGTCCTCCTTAATGTCAATGAGTCTGTCATATTCTGTGTCTAGAAGTCCTTCAAGGTATGGCCTTTGTTCTTTACCTAAGTATTGTTTGTTTGTTGTGTAATAAGGTGTCTATTATGAGTAAAATCCATGCATATGGAATATGTGTTGTTTTGTGGTAGAATGCTTAATTTGAAAAAAATGATGGAATCCACAAGATGCATGCCATTGGTTTCTGTATCTTGTAGCATGATGGAATCTGCGAGAGGCATTCCATTGGTTTTTGTATCTTGTAACAGTAATGTTCAGAAAATGAAAACATTCTGCAGCTTATGTTTAATGTTAGACTCAAGCTACAGGTCATGAATCATCGACTTTTAAGCCTCCTAAATAGCTAACCTTTAACCGTGCTGTTCTCTTTTCCTTTTTGCTTGGATACTGATGACATTTGGCCTTGGTGCTAGAATGTGTCCAAATGTATGCTCACTCAGCTTGTACTTTCACAACATATTTAAGATGAAACAATTGGTTTTTATATCTTTATTTTGCTGCAGTTCAGTTTAATTTTTTAATTATATTAATCTAATCATAGGAATTCCATTGCAAAAAAAGAGTTTCCCTTGTGCTTGAACATGTTTGTAATTTTATGTTCCCGATGCCATAAATATGGGATCCTTTTCTGCCAGATGCAAATGTGAATGCTCTTTTGTTATTTAATTTGCCGATCAGGCCATCACTATGGTTAATACCAACTTCTAGTTTCTATTAGGTTGAATTATTTTCCCTGTCCTTTTATGAAGTTCATGTTTTTGGAGTCTCTCTTTATTCTCAAGATTTCATGCATACTTAATCTCTCTGTGCAGGTCGCCTGCTCTGCCTAGAAGGCATAGGTCACGAAGTCTTTCTCGGTCACCTCGACATAGAAGACATTCTCCATCTCCTATTAGACGGCACCGATCTCCTGTATATTCTCCACCTCGAAGAAAGCGGTCGCCATTATATGCCCGGTCTCCTAGGCGTAGATCTCCGTCACCTTGGAGGCGTAGACCTCCTTCTCCACCACGAAGGCGTAGGTCTCCATCTCCCCCTCGAAGGAGGAGGTCCCCATCTCCACCACTCAGAAGGAGGTCTCCATCTCCACTTCCCAGAAGGAGGTCTCCATCTCCACTTCCCAGAAGGAGGTCTCCATCTCCACTTCCCAAGAGGTCTCCATCTCCGCCACCCAGGAGGAGGTCTCCATCTCCACCACCCAGGAGGAGGAGGTCTCCCTCTCCCCTGCCAAGGCGAATGTCTCCATCACCCCCTCCAAGGAGGAGATCTCCATCACCCCTTCCCAGCATGAAGTCTCCATCTCCCCCACCTAGGAGGAGATCTCCGTCTCCTCCAGTAAGGCTGAGGTCACCTATACCAAGGTCACCTAGATATCGCAGGCGATCTCCTGCACGTTCTCCAAGACAACGTCAAATGGATTCTCAATCCCCTCGCAGGCAAAAAAGGTATATAATTTGATATTTGAATCACATTCTAGATTTTGATATTCAAATAAGTGTGATTTTAGTTTAACACACTTAATTTGGTTTGAAATCATTATTCAGCAGCAGAAGCAGAAGCCCTCAGTACAGAAATAATAGGAGTTTGAGTAGAGAGCACAGCAACCGTTACAGTGAAGTGGAGACCAGGAGGTATCGAGAGAAGAATGCATCTGAAAGGTAAATTATAAACTGCTCAGTTTTCTGAATACTGTAAATTTGTGTCCAGACTGTCTATTTTTTCTCTCACTGATTTAGTCAAACATTGCCAGAAATCGTCCCAAAAGAACTTCTGATCGTGAGTATCTTGGTAGAGAGGAGATTGAATATGAAAGACATGAGCATCTACGTGCTGGTGGAAGGGCCATTGTAGAATCCCCACTTTCTCATGAAAATTCACCAATTCGTGCTTGTGCACCTCAACAAGATTTAAGAATACGTGGTGGAAGGCCGTCCCATATGCAAGACTCACCACCACCTAATGAAAGTTCACCAAGTCAATCTCCTTCCAGGCAACGTGCTTTGAAGACACACATGAATGAAGAAAACAGGTGATCACTTTTATCTCTATTGTGAATCTGGAAAATTACTTCGTTTATTATTTTTAGATGCTAATCAGTGAGTTGTTATTGCACCTTTAGATATTCTAGGCGGATGAGTCCGTACCGTAGGCAGGTGGGGTCAACACATGATCAAGGCAATCCTCGTGAAAGTCCTGAACCAAGAAAAGTGGCAGAACATAACACTCGTATCGTGTAGGTTTCCATATTTTACAAATTTTTTGATTCCTTTGGTTTTAATTTTGCTCTTGTAAAAGATGTGATCAATTCCAGTTCTTATTTTCACTGCATGACTAGTACATTTTTTTTTTTGTTAGTGGAAATATGGATCGCAAGGTTGATAGAGTTGAGATACCTAAGAGGAGGGATGCTCGAGCACCTCATGTATCAGAAACAAAGGAGTATGGGCCCAAAAGAGCAGGTCATGATCGTGATTCACCAATTGACGTGCCACATAATCGTTCTGCTGAAAAGCGTATTCATTGTGAGGTCTCTGAACCGAAAAGAAAAGAATATCAAACATACAGCAGGTAAAATCCAAAGATGAATTCATCTTTTTCCTCTTAATTTCAGATTTTATATGCATATAAACTGATGTCTGAACATTCTCTATGCTTCAATTCTTAACTGTTGTGTAGACTGATTGAGGAGTTTGCTTTGTATTGATAATGTTGATCGCAGTTTTGCATATCCCCAAAGGAGGCGGGATATTGATATGCATTTTGCATCAGAAGAAATTGAATATGGACCAGGGAGATTGGATCATGGACATCCTTTGCCAGATTATCATCAAGACAGCCATTCTGGCCAAAATCGTGTGGGCTCTGTTTTACGATCTCATATTGAATATGACGGTGAAGAGGATGCAGTAGAATTGAACAGATCTCCTTCAAAAGATATTGATGCCGATGATTATAGCGATGGAGGCAAGATTGATGCTGTTCGTAAGCCAATTCCAAAACCGGAATCAATAAAGCAGACAGTTCATTCTGGTTCTGATTCAGAGGAGAGTGAGGGTTACAGAAGGAAGCATGCAGAAAAAAGAAAAGCAAAGAGGGAGGAATTGACAAGCAAGTATGATGATGAAGATGTTAGCATGTCACCTAGATCAAGTGAAGAAAAACGAGAGGCAAAAAGGAGGAAGAAGGAAGAAAAGCGATTACGCAAAGAGGAGAAACGCAGGCGACGCGAAGAAAGGCACAGAAGAAAAGAAGAACGAAGAGCAAGCAAAGCCAAGGCCAAAGGTGCAGCCACTGTTGCTCAACCTGAGAAGGACTATAGTGCAGGAGATGATTCAGAAGACAATGGTCGTGATAGGGATCATTCTCATCAGAGTCAAGATGAGGAAATGGAGGATGAACAGAAGAGATTGGAGATTGAGCTTCGAAGAAAGGCGTTAGAATCATTGAGAGCAAAAAAGGCGATTAGTCAGTGATATGGTTCTAGTGTCTGTTAGCCTTTCAAGGGTGCTAAAATTTAAATAATTTACTTCAATTGAAGTCATTGTTTTCTTTTTTGTATAAAAATATTATGGATTTCTCTTTGAAGTTCTGATCCTGCTGCGATATTTCATGAGGGTGTGAAATGCTTAGTGATACTCTTTTTGACATCCTGAATTTGACTGCTGGCAGCAGGAACTTGAGCTACATCCAAGTTGAGTATTTGATGACTTTCAAAGTTGGCAGACGCTGTACATTAGGGACCTATGGTACTTATTTTTCCGGGTGATGTGTGCCATGTATCTGCAGTAATCTTTGCTTATTCAGCACTTGATACACTTTTTTCCATTATGTAGTGGAATTCCTTACTGAAATCTTGCGTTGCATGGTGCTAAAATTCAGCACAGTTGGCATGTAGCAAGTTGCTGTAGTTTTGAGTGCACTGAATTCTATGGTATGACAGGTTCAAAGAAGTTAAGCTTTAATAGGATCTGGAATCAATGCATGCAAGTTGCAAATGCAGTGGATGCAGTTTGTGTGATACCAGTAAGTAAATCTATTAGAGGTAGGAAGCACTGGGCAGTTTTTAAAGAAATGCATAATTGAACGTTGATGCCGCTAACAAGCCTGAAGGTATAGCCAGTATTATGTAAACCTGAAGTTCATACTAAAACAGATTTGTGGTTGATTGGTAGATGAAAAAATTATCAACAATACGACTTGGTTGAGCCAGCCATGTGCAGAAAGATTCAATTTTTGTTCTTCGAAAACAGGTGAAAATTTGGTAGTTAATTTGTGGCCTTGAAAAGTCTAAAATGACGTGATGCTTGTAACATTTCCATACGAATAATGGGAATTCTTAACAAATTTGGAATGTATTTTGGTTTAACCTTTGCCTTTATGCTTTGGTACATTGGCAGATTCTGACAAAAATTATCAGACTTTGTGTGTGTAATGCATCATGATGCTATGTACTCCTATCTCATGCTCTTCTGAAGTATTTGTATCATGATGAACTCAGCTGCTGTAACTTTCTCTACCGAGGTTGGCTTATTCTATTTGTTTTCAACATTTTTGTACCGTAAGCAAAAATTTAAGTTATTAATTTTCCTTTCTTATTCACACAAAATATTCATTTGAAATTTCACACTTTCCATGTCAATATGCAGTATTTTCTAAATGCAATTCCTTTTTGGTATCAACTGCCATTTTTTTTGAAGTGAAAGAAATTTCTATTGACATTTATACGATGGTACAATATTTATGGCTTAATGCCGTAGGTGTAGGTGAGGTTTTGATCTTAGTTTTAATAAAAAAATATATTATGCCTAATTGTATGTTGAAGGTTCATTACTGTTTTTTGAGGCTTCGTATGGTTTCTTTGCCCAGACTTTAATCATTTGGTTTTCAGAGATACTCAGTCGAGAATTTTCTGTAAATTGGATCTACATTGTCTAATAGAACTTTGGTAAGGGCTATATATAATGCTGTATCACACCTGACTTTTTTCCCAAGTATTTGTAGAGATGGTGAACATAAAGCATGTTTCATCCTTAATTTGAAATGCATGTTTTACAAATTCTCTATTCCAAATTTGTTCTGCAGAGTCATATATTGATTTCACTTTTAGTTAATGTGAGTTGTCTGAATGGTAGAACTGATTGTGTTTACATATATAACATCAAAGCATTTTATTATTTTTGCCTTGGGTTGTTCCTCATGTTTAGTTTTGTGATGATAACACCTTCCACAAGAACATCAAGTATGGCCATGGATGGAGAATATGATAGCAGCTGTGTGGACACCTCAAAGCACAATTTCATTGACTTTTATCTATAAACCCCACCAAATGGCTGGATTTTTCAGAAACCATTAAACATTCTGTGTGCCTGTCTGCGTGCAGAGTAAGAATTTCATTTACTTTAATCCATAAACTCCACCAAATTGCTGGAATTTTCAGAAACCATTAAACATTCTGTGTGCCTGTCTGCGTGCAGAGTAAGAATTTCATTTACTTTAATCCATAAACTCCACCAAATTGCTGGATTTTTCAGAAACCATTAAACATTCCATGCGTGTGTGCATGAGTGTGTTGTAGGATGTTTCAGTGGCTTCAGATCAATGCTAGAGAAAAACTATTTGGAAACCAGCCAAGAACAGAGCAAAATTTTTACAAATGCTGCATCTTTAGAAGCCATGAATGACCTGTGACATAGATAGAGGGGAGGCTGTTTATTGGCCATAACCAGAAGCGACACAAGGAGATTGTTGGATGTTTAGCAGCGACATCAGATCAATGCTTTATAAGATAGGATAATTCTATTAATGTTCGTGGATGACCAATGTAGGCCAATGGGACCCACTGAAAAGAAACTGTTACAATGCATAGAGCAAAAACTTCATTGACTGTAATAAAACCCTGCAAAATAGATGCATTTTTAGAAACAATTAAACGTCTGTGACATAGAGAGGAGTTTATATATTTGGCCATAAACCAGAACGGACAAGGAGATTGTAGGATGTTTAGCAGATGCATCAGATCAAATCATGGATAAACACTTTCAAAACCAGCCAAGTATAGAACAAGAACATCATATATTGTGATCAATATATGGCATTCCTTTTTAAAAACAATGATGTATCCTGTGACATAACCGCAACAGACAAGGAGATCATAGGATGTCTAGCAGATGCATCAGATCAATCATCGATAAACACTTTCAGAACTGGCCAAGCATAGAACAAGAACGCCATATACTGTGATCAAAGTACAAGACAAAATAGTTTCCTTATTTGAAACTATTAAGTATCCTCTGACAAAGAGAGGACCCTCTTTATCCACGATAACTAGAACAAACAAAAAGGAGATTATAGGATATTTAATAGCAGCATCAGATCAATCTAAATCTCAAGTTAGGGCCAGAACATTTCCTCCAGTAGTATGCTATGGTTCATCCTCAAACCAAAGCCAAATTCACCTTTCATACTTGCTTCAGCATCATCAAGATATTGAAGGAAAATGACCACATTTTATGGAGCCAACTTCTCCTAGGATGCAAGCAATGTGAGAAGATGGAACATTTTGTTCTTCCATTTCTTTTGACGAATCATAGCATTTCATTTTCGGATATTCGTACCCTTTTATTCTTGCTATAGTGGATATGGGTCTGCTTTTGCCACATGGCAATTCTGAGTCTGCCAAAAAGAGTGTTTACTTTATCCAACTTATTAGATCACAACTCACTGAATGACAAGAACCTTGACAAATTATTAGAGGATGCCCTATAAGCCTTTGCCAATACATAGGTGGAATGCTCCGTAGTGATCATGGAAATTACCCAATGGCAAAAGTAAGTATTCACCTTAGCTAACTTAGAGCATACTCTGCAAGCCATACTTTCACACATGTAGGAGGTTTACAATAGTGACCGTGGCAAGCAACCAAGAGGTTTTAAGGAAAACATATCCATCTCTAGTTTCTATTAAAGACACCATCGAAAGTGAAGTTTAGGTGATTTACAGTTAACTGTATGTCTAGTATTTTCTATTCTCATCGAACCTATTTATGGGTTTGAATGCTTCACTTTCAATGGATGGTAGGCTTGTGATAATGGTGCGTGACATCCTACGCTAAAGTGATAAATGGGAAATCAATGATTCACTTTCAATGGATGGTAGGCTTGTGATAACGGTGCATGACTTCTATCATTAAAGTGATCAATGGGAATTTGTTTTTAAGATTTTGTTTTGTCCTGGATGTCTTTCAGATATAGATTTTATCCTCACAATTTCAAAAGTAATACTATTTCAATTTGTTATATGGGATTGAAACAGGCTGCAACTGTATTAGATCATCACCTTGTAGTGGTATTACAATGGATTGGATATTATCTATGTATCGCCTGACAAGATTCAAACCTGGGTCTCCTTTTGAATGCTGAGGAACCTAAGTAGTTGAGCTTGTACCATTTGATCACAATAATAAAATTATTATTTTCCACTTTAATTAAAATAAATTTATAGATTAAATTTACTTCTATAAATCTAAAGAACACTAGACATCATTAATGAAGTTTTGAAAACAATAACTTTGCGTTCATTTTCTTGAAAATTGGTAGTTTTGAAAAAAAGAGGAATTAGGAAAATCTAGCCTATTTGATAATATTTTAAAAATTTAATAATTTGGCAAGAAATTTTTATAAAATTTTGATTGTATGGGTTGACTCTTTTTAAACCTTCTTTGATTTGGAAGTTCAAGATTTTAACCATTTCATCTTATGTCATTTCATCGTTCATATTGAATTTAAATGGTATTAATCTCATCGTATTTTATTTATTTGATTATATTTTTGTCAATGGGTTATATAATATTGAAACGAGTACATCTTTATTACATAATGGCCAGATAGTGGTAATACAACAACTGGTTATTTGAACCCGAACCTTTGATTTGCGATGATTGCTTTTAAAATTGTCTTTGATTTGCGATGACTGCTTTTAAACCTGTCTTTGATTTGGAAGTCCAAGATTTTAACCGTTTCATCTTATGCTATTTAATTGTAAATATTGACTTTAAATGGTATTAATTTCATCTTATTCTATTTATTTGTTCATGTTTTTGTCAATGAGTTATATAATATTGAAATGAGTCCATCTTTATTACATCTTGGCTACATAGTGGTATTACGATTGGTTATTTGAACTTGAACCTTTGATTTGAGAGTCCAAGTTTTTAACCATTTCATCTTATATCACTTTTTTTTTAATAAGCTATGTGTGGCTTCTATTGGAGGTCACTCCCATTATGAAAACAAAACATTACATTGTTCTCATTACATTTTTTACAAGGTAATTAAAGCATATCCAACTTTTGTCTTTTTTTATGGGAGATATTCATTTATTTTTCTATCAAAGGTATCAAAGGTATTCTTCATTTAACTCCCAACTTTAACAACTCAAAAAATCTCAACCCAACCTATTTGAGAGGTTTATTTTTATTTTTGTTAAATATCAATAGGAGTCCACATAACTCACACCTTGTGTAAGTCCATCTACGCAGGTGCATTAAACATAATGTAAATAAACCATCTATCTCATCTCTACAATGAGTTAGCTTATCTCTCTTATTCTATCAAGAGGCACACTTATTTTTACACAAACTTACACATTGTATAAGTCCATCTACGTAGTTGCATTAAACATAATGTAAATAAACCATCCATCTCATCTCTACGATGAGTTAGCTTATCCCTCTTAGTCTATCAAGAGGGTACACTTATTTTTACATAAACCCAAGTTTATCTACGTAGGTGTACTAAGCGGATTATGAATAAGTCATTACTCTCTATGATTCATTTTAACTTATTAGATCATAAACATAATTATAATGTTTAACAAGAAACATAAATGCCATTCACACGTGTATATCTGAGTAGATTTCTTGAACATGATCTTCTTTCACAAATTGAAGCATTAAGTCCGTACAAACTATCTTTTTAGTGGAACAAGATTATGATATAGTAGATAGCAATAAACATCATATACATATGACACATTGTATATCCTGAACCCTCATGGAGAATAAACCCAATTTCAAATGTTTTTTTTTCATCTTATTAATTTTATTGCTTTCAATACAATTATTGTAAGGTATCTCAATTCCTTTTGATACATCCCTCGTACATAGAGATCCTTAGTTTCTGTGTTATTAATACATGATTAGCTCCATTAATTCATAGTACATCTCAACATCAAATGAATACATAAGAATCCCATGAATTCATAGTACAAATACATGAATAGATTTTTTAGTTCATGCTACATAGCTAAGAGGAAACCTCATAATTATTTTGGATGAACTTCGCATTCATCTTCCAAAGATATCTCCTCCCTTTGGTCCAAGCTCAAAGAAACATCTCTTTCCTAAGAATTTTAATGTAAGTACCTCAACTACCACATTGCACGCCTCAATTCATTATAGAGGGCCCCATAATCCTCTCAAGGATATCTCCTCCCTTTGGTCCAAGCTCAAAGAAACATCTCTTTCCTAAGAATTTTAATGTAAATACCTCAACTATCACATTGCACACCTCACTTCATTATAGAGGGCCTCATAATCCTTTCGACGAGTTCATACATAAGCACATCACAAAGGTATTATAGAGGGCCCCATAATCCTCTCGACGAGTTCATACATCATAACATGATTATGCTATTAAACAATACTTAACCATAAAAAATATATTATCCACTAATACCTTCTATCATATCTAATCCAAAAATAGACATTATCTACTAGTGTAACTCAAATTCATCAAATATGTTATCTACTAACATATGATAATGTATTTTTACACATGAATCGTATGTATTATCCACTCGTATATTTTAGACATTAAATCCATAGCCATTTTAAAACATATAATTTTTTTTGCTTTCTAAAACATATATTTAAAGTACATTTATAACATTAGCCATGTCCATTTTATTCATCTCATTAAAAACATATAATGGTGTATTCATGTCATTAAAAGCATATAATAATCCTTTCCTTTCTACTTAAACAATGTTTCTCTAAAAACAATATTAAAATCATATAATAATCCCCATGGTCCTCTAAAACAATATTAAAAATATAAAATAATCTTCCAGGGTAAGGCAGTCCTTTAACAACAATAATAATTAAAAAAAACCTTGCTCGATACCTTTTTTTCAATTTAAAACAACCATTATAAAAACATTCCATGGGAATACCCATCCCATGCCTCCCATATTAAACTACTCAACCATTATTTAAACACCGGCCCCATTGTCTATTAAAATATATAGTTGTAAATAGCCACTTAATAAACTAAACAACCACTTCTTCTAATTTATTGGCCTTCGCGGCCCCTTTCAATGACAATTTACTAAATTAAGAAAAATATTCTAACCCGTCCCGACCTTTTCAAAATTAAGCCTTCGGCCCCTGCTAATTCCTCCTTGGCATCCGATAAAAAAAAATCCTAATGCCACAAAGGCATATTTTAAAAGCATAGATTTATTTTCATTTATCAAAAACATAATTAAACCCAACCCCGAATGGCTCTTTTATTAATCCTTCAAACCGATCGACTAAACTTTTACCAATTTTCGAAAAGCCATCTAAAAGTTATTCCCTCTTGGGAATGTACGCCTCTAGCGAGATGAGGAAGAAGACATATAATTAATCTGATATAAAACGTAAGGCCTTGCTCTTTTCAACATAAAACGTAATAGCGTAGGCTCGAGGGTCATACGCTACTAACAAAACCAACGCCATTATCATTATCAGAAGCGCGATTTAAGAACTCTTTATTATTATTATTTTTTAACATAAAAGAACACAGCAACAAAAACAAATGAAGACAACTTGGATTTATTTGACCAACAGGCGAGAGAAAACCAGAACTTCTGCTTACTGTCCATTTTCCTTTTCTTACTGCTCCCTTCCTGGCCTTCTCCTCGCTTTTTTTCTTGAAAATCCTCCTGCCAAGCATAATGGCTTGGCTCCCAAGCTATCATCCTCCTTTTCCCTTAACCTGGACACGTTTTTCTCAATTCGCAGGGGGTAGAATCTCATTATTGCAGCCCCTTTCTCAGTCCCAGTTGGCATGGGACCACTCACTCCACTCCCCTATTTAGTCAGTATTTTGATGATTTTTAACAAAATATACTTCCCTCCAAAAACGGAAAGTCAAAAGCAAGGGTTCATACATAATGGAAAATTATATTTGACCTCATGCTCTGCCACAACAATTGAAGCCAACATTTGCATAAATTAATTATTAATTAATAATAATAGGAGCAATACTAAAACAAATTTAAATCTATTGCTTAACTAAAAAATTTAAGAGCAACATCAACTTAATATTAAATTATCAATCATGTGGTTAGTTTTTTTTTAATTAAACTATTACATGCGTAGAATAGTATCAATCATTTCCTTGGCTAAACCATTTTAAAAGCATCATCATGGTGGTTTTAAATCATTAGCTCTACATCATCCATCTACAAGCATGATTAGCCCTATAAAACCATAAAGGCATAACAACGTTATAGGCATAAATCACAATCCAATGTTGCATCATTTTCAAACATGGTCATAACGTTATCGATGTTAGACAATTAAAACAATACATCTTAATTGTATTATTTCTGCATCAAGGGTCCTAAGGAACGAGTTATGACACAACTGTTAAGTTTTTGTCAAGATGAAATACAACAGTGCGAATGGCTAAAATATTTACTATCCAACTTCTATATCCAAAAATATCTTGCCTATAACAGCCTCACACTTTCTTAATACCTTTTTTTAGGGTTTTTATTCATTCCTTTAATATTCCAAGATATTATTTTCATTGTTATTTTTTTATTTTATTTGTGAGTTTAACCCCACTTGTTAACACTTGTGATATTCGCTTTTATTTTCCCATATCATTATCCCTTTGTGTTTCTTTTTATCTTTGTTTTTGCTTCTTGGGTTTTTTTTTTTTCATTCTTAGCAATACTTTCATCTTCATCAATCTCTTCAATCTTCTCACACTGCTCATAGTAAGACTTATCATATTTATGTTTGCCTTGTTGTAAAGAATCTCAAGTGCAAGGAATAACCTCAAAAGCACAATCTTCTTTATATTTCCCTGGATTCCCTAAAGTGCAAGGATGCTCTTTTGTAGCAATTACCTTCTTATTCTGCCCTAAAAATCCTAAATTGTTATGGATTTCCTCCAACCTCATTTTTATATTATTTTGCTCTTGAAACCTGAAGAGGATTCTATACTACTTGAGCAAGATGATTTACTTGGAATAAACTTGGACCTTTTTTACTGCCTTTGTTTTGGGTTTTATCTTCAAATCTTCTTTTGCACCTTTAATTCCTTCTAAACTTGCCAATTGATATTCTTGATAGGATTTATTTGCCCCTTATTTTGAAGTGGAATATCCTTGATCTAATCTAGCTTCTATTGTTGAATGATTTCCTTGCTTCATTTTGAAGTTTATCTAATGCCTATAATTTTCTCTTTCTTCATAGTTTTTACTTTGCAAACTCTTGCCATGTGTCCAATCTCAAAAAAATTGTGGCAACGAAATACATTATTTTCATAATCTACTTGTTGATCCCATTCTCTTGATCCAGATTTAATCTTAATGGATTATGTGATGCAGGGGCATCCAATGGTGTAAAAGTGATCTTGCATCACCCAAAAAAGATTGTAATTGTTTAATTTTGTAAAAACTAGTAAAAACTAGTAAAACTAGTTTTTCTTGCAGGAGATTTTTAAAGGTCTTAGAGGTCGAATTTGAGGATTTTCGGCTAGACACGAGCCTTGGCGCGAAGAGCCAAGGATCGCCCCGCTTAGCTCGTTTCATGCCATTTTCGAAAATATGTTGTAATAGTCAATCGGGTCAACGAGCGCGAAGTTATGACCTCCGCAAGTTGCCCCAAATTTCAAATTTGAAATTTCAAGTTTTAGGTGGGAAAAAAGGGGAAAATAGGGCATAAGTGGGAATTTTTGAAATTGTAAAAGGGCTCTTCTTTTGGGATCCTCATTTTTAGCATGAAAGTAATGGAAAGCTTTGGCTCCTTTTAGCATTTCTGGTTTTCAGTGGATTGTATGTGTTTTTTTTAATGCAACTCTGCTTCAAGTGGTATCAGAGCGAGAGTTCCTGAGTGTGTAAATAGAGCGCCGAACGTGAGGCAGTTTACACCAGGATCTGTGGTTAGGGTTTGTGGGAGAAGTGAGCAGAATGCCTCCACGAAGAAACCATGGTGGTGGGAGAAATATGGTGCCAGAAGAAGATTTCAGATCTTTGCAGAGGTAAGTTCAAGCTCTGCAAGAGGAGCTGCGTAGAGGGTTTGAGCCAAGGAGAGAAGAAGGGAGTGAAGATGAAGTTGAAGAAGAAGAGGCCCAGTTCGAAGAAGAAGAAGAAGAGGTAGTAGATCCTGCACAAGCCAGATTGTATAAGGCCATATCACAGATTGGAAAGAGACCGAAGTTTGATGTCTCCACGTATTCTGGAAATCTCAACCCAGAAGAGTTGATCGACTGGATCAATGACATGGAGGAATACTTCGAGTATGAGGAGGTAGAAGATCCCGAGAGGGTCAAGTTTGCTAAGACCAAGCTGAAGGGTCATGCTAGCATATGGTGGAAGGGAGTGCAGCTAGACAGAAACAAAAGAGGAAAAGAAAGGATAACAAGGTGGGAGCGGATGGTGGAGAAGTTGAAGAGACAATTTATTCCAGCTGATTACGAGTTGGATCTGCTCAAGAAAATGCAGGGTTTGAGACAATCGAGTAAGTCTGTCAAAGAATATACAGAGGAGTTCTATAAGATCCTGATTAGAACAGGCCATTCTGAGGCCAACAAGGAGAAGGTAGCCCATTATATTAATGGGTTAAGAGCAAGTATTCAAGAAGAGTTGAGTCTGGTCAGGATGACCACCATTGAAGATGCTTACCAGTTTGCCTTGAAGGTAGAAGAGAAGTTGAACAAGAGGTTTGAAAGCAAACAGAGAGGAAGAGGTCGTGGTGGAAGAACTGGTGGGAGAACAAATGGAGGATGGAATGAGGACCAAAAGAAAACTAGGGATACAAGCAACAATCAAGACCAGAAGGGAGAAAATGCTTACCGCCCCCGTGAGCAGAATAATAACTACCAAAATAATGGTTACCAGAGAGGAAGAGGAAGGTCTGGACGAGGGTTTGGAAGAGGAGGATTTCGTGGAACCTATTTCCACTATGGAGAAGAAGGACATCGAGCATACGAGTGTCCACAACACCAAGGAGGAACAAATAGGAGGCCTGAAGGTAATGCCCGAGCTGCTGTTGTTGATGAAGGTGTTGAATCTGAGCACTCTAAAGAAGCAGAAAGAGGAGAAGTACTGATAACAAGGAGAGCCTTGCTGAATGAGGAGAAAGATCCAGATCAGAGGAAGAGCTTATTTCGCACAAGGTGTAAATGTGCAGGTAAGGTCTGTAATGTTATCATAGATAATGGTAGCACGGATAACCTAGTTGCAGAAGGAATGGTTACCAAACTGCAGTTAGAGAGGAAGAGACACCCGCATCCATATCGGATTGCGTGGTTGTAGAAGGACCATAGGGCTTTGGTCAGTGAGCAGTGCTTGGTAAAATTTAATATTGGGAATTACTGTGATGAGGTCCTGTGTGACATCCTGCCTATGGATGCTTGCCATTTGCTATTGGGAAGGTCATGGCAGTTTGATCGGTGTGCAATGCATGATGGGCGTGCCAACACTTACTCCCTGACAAAGAATGGAGTGCGCCATAAGCTGAAGCCCCTAAAGGAGGTGGATGAAAAGGTATGTAGTAGTGCCAGAATATGTTTAGTTGAAGGTAGAAGGTTTTTGGATGGTTTGAAACATGAGCATATGTGCTATGCATTAATTCCTAGAGTTAGGGAAGAAGAATGCAAAGATACCCCAATAGAAGTCTCAGGTCTGTTAGAAGAATTTCCAGATATTATATCAGATAATGTACCAGAGGGTTTGCCACCAGTGAGGAAGATCAATCACCATATAGATTTGGTACCAGGATCTAGTTTACCCAATAAGGCAGCCCATAGAATGACTCCTGTAGAAAGTGAGGAGCTAAACAGACAAGTCCAAGAGTTGCTAAAAAAGGGACTGATTCGGGAGAGCCTGAGTCCATGTGCAGTACCTGCAGTACTAGCACCAAAGAAATATGGAGAGTGGAGAATGTGTATAGACTCCCGAGCTATTAACAAGATCACCATAAAATATAGGTTCCCATTGCCAAGGATGGATGACATTATGGACTGTTTGAGTGGAGCCAAGTACTTCACAAAGATTGACCTAAAGAGTGGGTACCATCAAATTCATGTCAGAGAAGGGGATGAGTGGAAGACAACCTTCAAGACCAGAGAGGGTTTGTATGAGTGGTTGGTCATGCCATTTGGGCTAACCAATGCACCAAGCACATTCATGCGGCTGATGAATGAGGTATTGAAGGAGTTTTTAGGAAAATTCATCATTGTCTATTTGGATGACATTTTAATATTTAGCAAGACCCTGGAAGAGCACCTGATGCATATCAGAAGAGTTTTTGAGAAGTTGAAGGAGGAGCAATTGCTGATTAATTTGAAGAAGTGCAGTTTTGTGAAGGAGTTAGTGTATCTGGGATTTGTTATCTCAACTGAAGGTCTAAAAATGGACCCAGAAAAGGTGAGGGCTATCATTGAATGGCCTACTCCAAGGAGCATAACTGAGGTAAGATCATTTCATGGTCTAGCAAGTTTTTACAAAAAATTTATTAGAAATTTCAGCAGTATTTGTGCACCCCTAACATAAACAATGAGAGGGGATAAGAAAGAATTTAAGTGGACCTTAGGAGCAGATAAGAGCTTTGATATGTTGAAAAAGAAGGTCACAGAACAACCTATTTTAGCACTTCCAGATTTCAATAAGGTATTTCAGGTAGACTGTGATGCTAGTGGTAGTGCCATAGGAGCTGTGTTGAGTCAAGAAAGTAAACTTGTTGCTTATTTTAGTGAGAAACTCAATGATGCTAGGAAGAAGTATTCTGTATATGATCAGGAGTTTTATGCTATAGTTCAAGCTCTAAAGAAGTGGAGGCATTATTTGTTGCCAAAAGAGTTTGTTCTATATACTGATCATCAAGCCTTACAATATATTAATAGCCAAGGGAAGCTAAATCAGAGGCACTTAAAGTGGGTTGAGTTTCTACAGAGTTATACCTTTGTGTTGAAGCATAGGAGTGGGAAGTCAAACAGAGTTGCAGATGCCTTAAGTAGAAGGTAGTGTTTGTTGACAGAAATGAAGGTGGAAGTTGTAGGGTTTGATGAACTTAAGGGTTTGTACCATGAAGATCCTGATTTTGTAGAGGCTTGGAGGGCTTGCTTAGCACCTGTTACTTTAGACAGGACTAAGTGGTTGGATTTTCTAATCCAAGATGGGATGTTGTTCAGAGGAAATCAATTATGCATTCCAAGGAGTTCAATGAGGGAGAATCTGGTCAAGGAGAAGCACAATGGAGGGTTGGCTGGACACTTTGGTCGAGATAAGACCATTGCCCTCGTTAGTGAGAACTACTATTGGCCACAGTTGCAGCAAGATGTGAAGAAGTTTGTACAGAGTTGCAGAGTATGCCAGATGGCCAAGGGTGTGAGACAGAACACTGGATTATATCAGCCGTTACCTATACCAGATAGGCCATGGGAGGACATCAACATGGATTTTGTTCTTGGCTTACCAAGGACACAGAGGAGGAATGACTCCATATTTGTGGTGGTTGATAGGTTTTCGAAGATGGCACATTTTATTCCCTGCCAGAAAACTAATGATGCAGTTCATGTTGCAGGGTTGTTTTTCAAAGAGGTGGTACGCCTACATGGTCTACCAAAGAGTATCGTTTTCGATAGGGATACCAAGTTTGTTGGGTATTTCTGGAGGACCCTATGGAAGAAATTGAAGACAGACCTAAAATTTAGTTCTGCATACCACCCACAGACTGACGGACAAACAGAGGTGGTGAACAAAAGTTTGGGCAATCTACTGAGGTGCTTGGTAGGAGATAAGCCCAAGGGATGGGATTTGGTTTTGCCACAGGCAGAATTTGCATACAATAATTCTGTCAATAGGAGTACTAATAAATCCCCATTCCATATTGTGTATGGGAGCAGCCCAAGGAATGCTTTCGAGTTGAGAAATATGGACAGAGGGGAAAAGAGCAATGTTGAGGCTGAGGACTTTGCAGAGCACCTGAAGAGCCTGCATGATGAAGTGAAGCAACATATCAACAAGATGAACACTCAATACAAGACAAGAGCAGACCAGAAGTGACGACTTAAGGAGTTCCAAGTGGGAGATCAAGTTATGGTTCACTTGAGAAAGGAAATATTTCCTGCTAAAACCTACAACAAGTTAAAAATGAAGAAGTTTGGACCATGCAGGGTCATAGGGAAATGGGATTCAAGGAATGCCTATGAGGTAGAATTGCCAAGTGGGCTGAATATATCACCTGTGTTCAACATTTCAGATTTGGTAGAATATCATGAAGGTGACAATAATGGCGGACCAGTCACAGAATTGTGGAGTATTCCCACATCTACTCCAGAGATAGAAGAGATAGAAGAGGTCCTAGATACCCGTGTAGGCAAAAGCACAAGAAATAGGCAGTATGCAGAATATCTGGTTAAGTGGAAGGGCAGGCCTGTTGAAGATTCATCTTGGTTGTCGAAGGCTGAGGTTGAACGCCTTGGTTTTCTTCCAACAACAAAGAAGTGAAGGTCACTTCTCAATTTACCCTGGGTGTCTGATGCAGGAGCATCCAATGGTGTAAAAGTGATCTTGCATCACCCAAAAAATATTGTAATTGTTTAATTTTGTAAAAACTAGTAAAACTAGTTTTTCTTGCAGGATATTTTTAAAGGTCTTAGAGGTCGAATTTGAGGATTTTTGGCTAGACATGAGCCTTGGTGCAAAGATCCAAGGGTCACCTCGCTTAGCTCGTTTCATGCCATTTCCGAAAATATGTTGTAATAGTCAATCGGGTCAACGAGCGCGAAGTTATGACCTCCTCAAGTTGCCCCAAATTTCAAATTTGAAATTTCAAGTTTTAGGTGGGAAAAAAGGGGAAAATAGGGCATAAGTGGGAATTTTCGAAATTGTAAAAGGGCTCTTCTTTTGGGATCCTCATTTTTAGCATGAAAGTAATGGAAAGCTTTGGCTCCTTTTAGCATTTCTGGTTTTCAGTGGATTGTATGTGTTTTTTTTAATGCAACTCTGCTTCATAGTTGTTGGAAACACGCATCTATACCAACCTATGAATGCTACCGATGGATCCGTATATGGAAATAATCTAGTCAATTATACTTAACCATTTGGAAGGGAGCGAAAGCGCGACTTGGGATATATCGTGGGTCGGTCAGCCGTTCCTACACATTCGCAAGAAATGATAAAGCTGCTAGTCGACTAGATGGAGCGACAAAAATGAATGTTGGTTCAACTCAAAGAAGTAGTTCGGTGGCTCTTATAAGCCGCTATTCCAATATTATTTCGATAACGCAGAACAGAATGGTTAGTTCACGGTAGAGGTGCAGCCCCATATCGATCATAAAAGACTCTTGTCGATAGGTATGGGTAGGACCCTTATTATGATAGTAGGGCCAATGGTTTAAGCCCTTCCCCTTCCCTCGACCATGGTTACTCTTCCCGAAGCAAGCGCCCATACGGATGTTCAGGGGTTCAGGGAGATGTTCCACCTAACCCTCCGATACATATGGATCTGGATATCTAGATATGGCTATTAGAAGGGGCGAGCTACGGCCGAGTTGGAATGAATGATTGGTTCAGTGCGTCGCCCCATCCAGCTCTCTATCCCTTATCTCCTGCCTAGTACATAAAGAAAGAAATCGAATAATAAGGTTGTTCACGTGTAGGGGGGCTGAGAGCAATAATCGAGAAATGCTAGATTTGTTCTTTAAGTAATAAGAGTGGGACAAATCTATCACTTATTCCAGAAACAAAGCTAAGGCTTTCTATTTATGGGGGAAGGTTGTTCAGTTGCCGAGTGTCCCTCAATCATTCCTATGTGTGGAATCATCCAAAGAGCCTACTATAACGTATCGGTTCTTCGATTCTTATGATCTCAAGGTATTTCTGTCGACTGATTCCTCGGTTATTGCCCCTATTAATCGATCAATTCCTGATAAAGGGCCCAACCGGAATAGAACCTCATATTTAATGGTTTATTTACTCGATTCAATTCATTCGATTGATCTATGTCTCAAATTTTTTAATACGGAACACAGGGCAGGAGATAGCGACCCCATCCTCTTTCACCAATAAGCATAGAATTCAAGGTCCCAATCAAACTTTGGAATGGGGCACTCGAGTCTATTACAGCGGACGGAGCAACGGAGACGTTCCCTCCCGATAATACGAAACTTGAAGCAGAGTTGCATTAAAAAAAACACATACAATCCACTGAAAACCAGAAATGCTAAAATGAGCCAAAGCTTTCCATTACTTTCATGCTAAAAATGAGGATCCCAAAAGAAGAGCCCTTTTACAATTTCGAAAATTCCCACTTATCCCTATTTTCCCCTTTTTTCCCACCTAAAACTTGAAATTTCAAATTTGAAATTTGGGGCAACTTGCGGAGGTCATAACTTCGCGCTTGTTGACCCGATTGACTATTACAACATATTTTCAGAAACGACATGAAACGAGCTAAGCGGGGCAACCCTTGGCTCTTTGCGCCAAGGCTCGTGTCTAGCCAAAAATCCTCAAATTCGACCTCTAAGACCTTTAAAAATCTCCTGCAAGAAAAACTAGTTTTACTAGTTTTTACAAAATTAAACAATTACAATCTTTTTTGGGTGATGCAAGATCACTTTTACATCATTGGATGCTCCTGCATCATTATGACAAAGGTTTTGAAATATCCATAGCAACACATATTCGAGTATATATAGCATGCTTTCGCTCCTTAGTTGTTGGTCCTTCCTTTGCATTCCCCTAGGGTATTTCCAATATTTTTCAAAACATCCTTATTTATAAGTTGATATGGAAGTCCAAAAAGCCTAACCCACACTGGAAGCTTCTTAATAGTTTCGACTCAAAAAAATTGTTTTCGTTCCATGGTCTCAAATAAAGTGCATCTCTTCCCCTAAACCATGGGCCACCAACCATTATTTTATCCCTAATTTTTGAATTGGAAAAAATGATGAGGAAAAAACCTTTAGGAAGGTAAGTTACAAAATAATTTGAATTCAATCCTTCCACTTGATCAAAATTTGAATCTCCAAAATCCTTGGCCATGATCTATGGAACTTACATATTAGCCCTTTACTTTTTAGAACCATTATATTATGCTCAATCTTCTCATCCTTGATACTTACTTTTGGTGTACCATATGCTACATGGAACTTACCATGTATTTGCTCTTTCGCTTATCTCTAGCTTGGGCCTTCATGCTTCCAACTAGGGCACTTTGACTTCTAGCTAGGGCATCATGACTTCCCACTAGGGCTTTCAAAAATGACTTTCTTTCCACAATAGCTAATGGGGCTTGCTCTTGGCTTGCACTCTCTCTTGGTTTGCACTCCCTCTTGGTTCACACTCCCTATCTGCTCGCACTCGCTCTTGCTCCTAGCTTGCACTCGCTCTTGCTCCTAGCTTGCACTCGCTCTTGGTTCACACTCCCTCTCTGCTCGCACTCACTCTCGGTTTGCACTCCCTCTTGGTTCACAATTGCTCGTCTTATTTTTCTTGGTGTTCCTTCGCTTCAACAATTTTTTGGAAACAATTTTCCACGCATTCGTGGTAAGGGTATGAAGCATTGATGCACTTTGAATGAACCTGTCATTCTTTTGCAATGATTGAATCTTGGCTTACACTCCCTCTTAGTTTGCACTCCCTTTTGGTTTACACTCACTCCCAGCTTGCACTCCCTCTTGGCTCACAATTGCTCGTCTCTTCTTTTTCCCGATGTTCCTTGGCTTCAACAATTTTTTAAAATTAATGTTCCACACATTATTATTCCCAACTTATATCACTTGATTGTTGATATTGACTTTAAATGGTATTAATTTCATTTTATTTGATTGTTCACATTGGCTTTCAAAACTATTTTTATTAAATTGAAAAAATGTTGTATAAAATTTTTATTATATGGGATTGATGCCTTGAGTTTTTAATTATTTCAATTTTTACATCATAGTAAGTCAATTTTATATCATAGTTAATTTGTTTTTTTTTTTTTATTATATAAGGAAGTTAAAGTAATTGGTAAGAAAAATTTAAACTGCAAGAACTGCTTCCAACAAATTCGTTTATATGATAATTACATCATAATTGATTTGTTTGTATAGTAATAATTACATTACAATGATTTCTACCCCTATCTACGAAATAGTTCAAGAATTAGTAATTGTGACGTCATCCATGTCAACATCCAAGTGTTATGGCCAATATCTACCCCTTTATGTAACAGTTCAAGAATTAGTTATACTTTGTATAAACTGTTGATGTAATTCTTGGATGAAAATGTTATTATATTAATAAAATAATGTCTAATAGGTAGGTGGGATTATCACACCTCGTAAACCAATACAGATGTAATTTTAGATTATACTAGAACTTAAACAGAATATTAAAAAGTATTAATAATATTAAATTCTTTGTGGTTGTGTTGGTAAAGACATTTCAACGGCCTAAAAATTAATTTTATATTTTTTTTGGTTGAACATATTTTAATGGCCAATCATACTGTTGAAGCACAAAGGGTCTTTACACTGATTTGATCTTGGGTTTCCATAATGCGAGTTTAAAACCTTTACGAATGTAGAATTTTAGATTTTTTAGTTATTAATATTATTAATGAAGATTGTTCATTGGGTTCATAATAATTGGTTAGGAGTGAAGGGTTTCACAAAGTTTGTTAGATTATATAGAAAATCTTAATATATAGTCTATGAGATTAGAGAAGGAAAAGTTTTAAATTAGAGTCTTAAAATAGAGAAGGGCAAGTTTCACAGTATTAATTAATGTTTTAGTTTCACAGTATTTTTTATTTTTAAAATATAAAAATTAAATGGTATTAGCTTAGTCGGTGAAATTCTTCAACTCTTAAGGAGATGATTTAGGTTCATATTTTACGAATAGATACATGCATAATCAAGTTATTGTGATACCCTATATAATCACAATGTAATAACGAAGGTTGATTTAATCTTACATAATCAATTAAAAAATATTAATTGAGATTGAAAAAAATGTGGAGAAAGTTGTTTGTGCATAGTCTATCCATCCAATAGAATATCTACATAAATACTTGGGTTTGTGAATATTTATATTTAAATTATAGTAAAACTCGGTTAGATAATCTGACTAATTACTAATTAAAAATAATGTTAATTTTTAGTTTTTTTTTTTTTTTAAGTTTATTTTATTTTGATTAAGTTGGTAAAAGTTTTTTTTTAGTGTTTTAGTGTTTTATATTTTTATTTATTTATTTTTTAATAAGTTATATGTGGTTTTTAATGGGTCCACTCTTATCAAAATATCAAAATATTATATTTGTTGTAGCATATTTTTTTATCACATTTTTTTTTTCTTTTAAATATATTTTTCAACTTTCTTGAAGTGTTATATTTCCACAATCCCCTACTCTACATCAATTTGTTTATGACATAAAATCTCATTTGACTAGTTATCTTTTAAAATTTGAATTTCATGGGGATGAAGATCAACACCACAATATGCTAATTTATTTGTTTCTTGATTTCCTTCTTTATAAATATACCCACATTACTCGGAGATTACCTCTAGTAATAGATGATGAACATTGACAATAATATTAAGTTTTATCTAGTCTCCACAATCCATTTTTGTTAATAACATTGATGATAATTTGTGAATGCCCCTCAATTGAAATATATTTCCATCATTTTTCTATTGCAATTTTAATCCTTGTAATAAGTGCCCTAACCTCTGCATAGTTATTAGTTGAAGTTCCATATGATTATGAATAAGTGAGGATAATTTTGCCTTCACTATTTCTAAAAACACCACTTGCACTTGCTTTTCCTAGATTTCCTTTAGAAGCACCATCAAAATTAACTTTGATAAACCCAATTTTTGGACATTTCCATTTTACCATAGATTGAAGTAGATCCTTTGTTTTAATTCCATTGTCACAGATGACTCTTCCATGTATGTTCAAATATTGTAGCCAAGTTATTAGCACCTATTTTTTTGCAATTGAGACTTCCCATGATGAGCACCATATTTGTAGATATTTTGCAAGAGAGGCAATAATATGGTTCTAAAATTGGACATGTTCTTCCATGTATGTTCAAATATTGTAGCCAAGTTATTAGCACATTTTTTTTTTGCAATTGAGACTTCCCATGATGAGCACCATATTTGTAGATATTTTGCAAGATAGGTAATAATATGGTTCCAAACTTGGATATGTTCTTCCATGTATGTTCAAATATTGTAGCCAATTTATTAGCACCTCTTTTTTTGCAAATGAGACTTCCCATAATGAGCACCATATTTGTAGACATGTTGCAAAAGAGGCAATACTATGGTTCCAAACTTGGACATGATTTTGAGATTTATTTTTAAAAATCTTGTTATTCCTTTCAAGCCATTAATTCCAACAAATAATGGCAGGGCCAATCCTCCAAAGAATACATACTGCTTTAGCTTTGAAATAATTTATCTAATATTTTATCAACTTTTTCAATGTTGATGGAGCTGCCAATATAATTTCATATTTTTTAAAAAATAACCCAAAATGATGTGAGCAAACGAACAATGAAGTAAATGGTCTGATGTTTCTAAATCCTTCTCACACAAGGCACATCTGAAGGGTCCATAATATCCTATTATTTGTAGAATCTCTTATAAGAACCTTTCTTTGAATTGCTAATCAAAGAAATGTTGAGGCCTTAGGGAGATATCCTCTAATGACCAAACATTCTTCCAAGGAAAATATTTAGGAGAAGGAAATTTTGATTGTTCTAAATCCTCATATCCAAAATTGATCAAGGATCCACCATCCTTTGATAAATTCCAAACCAACTCATTCTTTCGTGTAAAATTTGGCAAATAAAACTCTCGAAGCATCTTTTGAAGTTCATTTGTAATTTGTTTGAGTTCCTCTCCATCAACTAGGTTACTAAAAGAAATCCATGATCTAGAGGTTTCCCTCATAATAATAGTCTTTGACCTTTGGACCTTTACATGCTAGGCATGCTTGAGCCAATGATTGCCATTTTGAGTTAGAGATAAGAGGATAAGGCTTCAACCAAGCATCAGATCAAAAATTTGCATAACTCCCCTCATTGACTAACCATCTAATATGTTTCTTTATCAATTGCAAACTCTTTGATATGAAGTTCCATGTTGAAGATCCTTCAGGTAGAGTTCTTTTCCTAAATAATTTCATTGCATAAGAGAACCAAAATCTCCACCCAAGCTTTGCTCCTAATGCCAAATTCATAAGTTTGCAATTTCGTAAGCCTGCTCCTTCAATATTATTTCCTTTGCAAACCCTATCCCACTTACAAAGAGGAAACCTAATTTTTTTCTTACAACCTTTCCATAGAAAGTCTCTTTGAATTTTATCAAATTCTAATGCAATACCTGTTGGTAGTCTTGAAAGTGACATCATATAAATAGGAATGGATTGCAATGTAGTCTTCATGAGTTGTAGCCTTCCTGCCATGGTTAAGAACTTACCTTTCCAACATGTCAAACAAGCTTTCATACTATCCAAAAAAGAGATCCAAAGCTCCTTTTCATTTCCTTTATCAAACAAAGGAATACCTAAGTAGGTTGATGGAATTTTTTTAATTTTTAACCCTAAATTATTCACGATAATTTGTTGTAAATATAGGGCAATATTAATGAAAAAATCATGCATTTTGTAGTATTTACCAACTATCCAATAGCCTTCTCATAGCATGATAATATTGATTTAAAATCCGTGGCCTCACTGATTGAGGGATGGCCTAAAAAAGGTATCATCAACAAATTGGAGATGAGATTCGGAGGGACCATTTTTTGCAACTTGAATACCCTTGATATTTCCTTCCATTTTTAACTTTGAAAAGGCTCTCCCTAATGCTTCTACCAGAATAATGAATAGATAAGGAGAAAGTGGATCACCTTGATGAAGTCCGCAAGATAACTTGAAGTAACCAAAAAGAGAACCATTGATCAAAATAGAAAAATTTGCAGTGCTATAACAACATTTAATCCACTCACACCAACTATAATCAAAGCCTAAACTTTTTGGTAGATGGGAGGAGGGAGGCAGGAGACCTCCTGCTCAAGGTAGGAGGTCATCGATTCAAAATTCTTGCTCCCTCCCCTGCTCCCTCGAAGGTGATCTTGGGCAGATTCCCTTCTTGGCTTCCTTGGAGGTGTCCCTGGGCATATTTCCTTCTTTTTCATCCCTATTTTTTGGTGCTGGTTGGGTTGGAGTGCATGGGCTTATTTGATTCAGATCGGTAGTGTTAGCGTACTATTGATTTGTCTTTATTTATTTATTAGACAGACTGTTGCTCAGACTGTTGCTCGGTTACAACAGTCCAGTTCAGCTGTTACGCCGGTGTTCTATTCCCGGCTGATGTAACCTTATTTAATCCCTGCTCAATAATGCAAAAGCTAGTTCGCAATTCTACATGGCATCAGAGCCAGCGACGAGTAGGGAGCAGCGAGAGGAGAGAGCGATTTTTCAATTTTTTTAATTTCTCTCCCGGCGACGTGATGTCCCTGTCGCGTGATTGCAGCGGAGAAGTTAAAAAAAAAAAAAAAAAATTGCTCCAGTGTGTCCTTAGAGCATAGCCTGCGTCAGTCTGCAGCACGTCAGACCGCTACGCAGGACGCCAGCCTGCGCCAGAGCAGTCTGCGTCAGCCTGCAGCACGTCAGACCGCTGCGCAGGACAACAGACTGCGCAGAGCAGTCTGCGTCAGTCTGCAGACGGCAGACCGCTGCGCAGGAGTCTGCGGAGGCGGGCGCAAGACGTCCCCGCAGGGCCAAGGACGCGCAGCGACGCCAGGCCGGCGCGCTGCGTCGTCGAAGGGGGACGGAAGCCCCCCCCACCCCGCGCGACGCGCGGAAGTTTTTCCGCGCGTGCAAGGGAAGGCCCCCCCTCCCCCCCGCGCGCAGGTTGCGTCAGGCGGGAAGCGGGGAATTTAAAATCCCCTCCCTCCCGCTCGCGCTCCCACGGGGGGAGTATAAACCCCCCCCGCGGCGGGTTGCGCGCTGAGAAGCGCAAGAAAAAAAAAAACAGGTGAAAAAAAAAAATAAAAAAAAAGTGCACCTTCGCCCCCGTTGAGAGGCCCGGATCGCAGCAGGGAATTTTTTTTCCCGTTGAGAGGCCCGGTTCGCAGCAGGGATTTTTTTTTCTAAATTCACTGTGAGGAGGCGGTTTGCAGGACGGGAATTTTGTTTTAAATCCACCGTCGAGAGGCCGATCTGGGCGCGGAAGCAGCAACCGTGCGACTGGAGGCCGCTGCAGAGGAGGTGGAGGTAGCAGGCGCTGTAAAAGGAGGAGGCTCTTGATCTCTTTCGGATCAGCCCGCTGGCTCACGTGGTCGTGAGCCGTGCGGTTAAGGCTCAGGGAGCCTGCAGGTCGGGGGTTCAAATCCCGCCGACTCCCCTCAGGTATATTTTTTTTCAAAGTAATTTTTAATTATTATTATTTTTAATTAAAATTTTTAATTTTAATTTTTTTAATATAGTTTTAAACTTTATAAATTAAAATTTAATTTTAATTTATTTTTTCTAAAGTTTTTAAAACTATATAAATTGAAATTATTTATTTTAATTTTAAATAAATAATGATTATAAAAATGCTTTGTTAAAGAAAGCCTTTTAAGGGGGGATATTTTTCAAAAATCAAAGGGGGATAGAGAGTAATTTTTAGAAAAAATAGCAATTTGGCATTGTAAAAGGTGCATTTTCGGCTGTGACCGACACCTTGAGGGTTATTCTTGTGGGCAGTTTTTTCATGTTGTATGTTGCATATTTCATTTTTGCACTATAACATTAAAAACTTAAAATCAAAACACTCCCTAAGTCCCCGGAATATAAAACCCATCTGTGCAATTTATTTGCACTGCAGCGTTCGGTATTTGCGATACCTCTGGCCAGCACTTACAGGTAAAGCTGTCGTGATTTGGCTACTGTATCCGCCGCCTAATATAGCTGCTATAACGACGTCTGAGCTTGTTCTCTATAAATCGTCGGGGAGGAATAAGTACGCCATTTTTGCATTTTTTACTCCATCCACTACCCTTTATCGCACTTGTGTTTAGGCGTAAATCCCGACGAAGTATTCTTCATAGTGTTTAGGGGAAGTTACGCCCCACGCATGAGAAGAATCTTCTATGGTAGGTGCCATCAACAAGGCGATTCCCTTTCAGCACCGCTTATGTTCCACGTATCGTATGATCTCTAAAATTCACCTATAGTCTCCCTCACGTAAGGGCGGGTGATTTTTTGTTGATCTTTCTAAATACCTATAGTTTCCCTCACGTAAGGGCGGGTATTTTGTACGGTATATTGGCCTAGCAAAAGGTATATCGAAAGGGGGACCAATTTGGTGATATAAGGAACCTTCACTATGGCCGTTGTTGCAAAGTTGATGACTGATCCGCATCAGTTATTGAAAGGTCCAAATTATACACCATGGAAACATAAGATGAAGGCTATTCTCCAAATGGAAGATTTGTGGGATATTGTTACTGGAGTAGCAACCAGGCCTTCACCAACAGCAGGATCCACAGGTCCTTCAGCAGATCAGATTGCTTTTGACAAGAAAGACAGTAGAGCAAAGGTGCTCATTTTGTTTGCTATTTCAGATGAAGTGCAACCTCATATAGCTGATAAAGCAAGTGGTAAAGAGGCATGGGATGCCCTTAGAACCATCTATGAGGGGAAGAATGAATCCACCATTCTTCATCTTCAACAACAACTTCATAACCTGAGTTTGAGGCAGGGTGAAACAGTTGAACTCTTTCTATGCAGAGTGTCTGAGTTGAAAGAGAAATTGAGTTCTCTCGGAGATACTGTGGACGAAAAGCTTCTCATTTCACTTGTGATGAGAGCTTTACCTTCTTCATTTGATATGTTGATAACCTCCATCCAGGTGTCCCAACGACAAATTACCTACATCGAGTTGGTCAATCTGCTCCAACAACAGGAGGCACGCCAACTTCACAAGGATGATTCTTCCAATACAGCCCTATACACCAACAGCAGTGGTTCTAGGAAGAAAGGTAATGGGCAAAAAGGAGGCAACTTTCGGAAAGGAGGAAATTCTCAACAGGATACGAAAGGAAAAGGCAAACAACCTCAACAGAAGAAGAGGTGGTGCAAGATCTCTGAGAAAGACAACCATGACACCAACAGGTGTTGGCATAAGAACAAGCGAAAAGGCCAAAACAAACCACAAAATAAGAACAAGCAACCCCAGGTGAATGTTGTCGTTGAAGAATCTGACTCAGATTCTGAATGGGCACACAAGGTGCTCATGACTACCACAGATTCCACACAGAGGGATCCTATTTGGTATGTCGATTCTGGAGCTAGTAAACATATGACTGGCGACAGATCGTGGTTTGAATCATTTGTGGCCAAAGAGGGCAAACCTGTCACCATTGTTGATGATAAAACCTACAGGGTTCAGGGAAGAGGGTAGCGTTTCATCACTCTTCCCGATGGCAAGTGTCGATTGACAAGGTCCTCTATGTTCCGGGATTGGCCAACAATTTGTTGTCGATGACACAAATCCCGGACAGAAATATGGTTGTCAACTTTCGTGTTGAGAATGGAAAGAAGTGTTGTACAATTACCGGGAAGGGTAAGCAGATTGCAACGAGCCTTCATATAAGCATGGCTTATTTGCACTAGATGCTATCTCTACTCCACATGTTGCCATGACTTTCTCTACCAAGGAGGCAACTTCCCTATGGCACAAGAGATATGGGCATCTTAGTTCGGCTACTTACTTGAGCTCCAGCAAGTATGAGATGGTAAAGGGTCTTCCTTCCCTTTCCGCCACATTGCCGTAGTGCTCCGATCGCTAGCAGGAAAGCAAAGATAGAGTACCATTTGAGAAGAGCTCTACAAGAGCAAGAAAACCTCTGGAGCTAATTCACACCGATCTATGCGGTCCTTTCACACCCAACAATGTTGGAGGGAAGAGGTACTTTCAGTTATTCGTAGATGACTACTCACGAAAGATGTGGGTTTTCTTTCTCAAACTGAAATCTGAAGCTTTCGCATTCTTCCAGCAGTTCAAGAAATCCGTTGAGAAGGAGTCAAGAGCTTCTATCAAAACCCTCCGCTCAGATCGAGGGGGAGAGTTTACCTCTAATGAATTTTCTGCATTCCTAGATAAGCATGGGATCAAGAGACAGTTAACAACTGCCTATACTCCTCAAGCAAAATGGAGTTGCTGAGAGAAGGAACCGTTCTATAATGGAAATGGTTCGTTGTATGCTCACAGGTGCAACTCTTGGGCAACAATATTGGGCAGAAGCTCGTCACCACTAGCAGTGTATCTTTTGAATAGGGCACCCACAAAGGCCCTAAAAGGAATGACTCCACAGAAGCATGGAGTGGTCGAAAACCCTCCATATCTCATCTACGTATTTTCGGGTGTCAAGCTTTCATGCACATACCGAAAGAGAAAAGGAAGAAGCTAGATGAGAAAACACCGAGATGTATTTTTCTTGGATATTCTCGAGCACTCTAAAGGATATCGGTTGATAGATCCTTTGACCAAGAAAATTCATATCAGCAGAGATGTTGTCTTTGATGAAGCTTTCACATCACAGAGCACATCTACAAGTACACCGAGATATTGTGGAACCTAAGGAAGAGGAGATTCCTTCGTCAACACGAGACAGGAGGTCCTTCTACATCTTCTTCACCACCACCGAAGAAGAATCCTAAATGGTGTACAAATACAATCGGAGATGCAAATTTATCCACTCCTCCCAATTTGAATTTGGATAGACCTCGTACACGCAAGTATGGCTCAAAAGGAAAGAGAAGCCAGAGAAACCGGTGAGGTTGATGATCTTTGTCAATCTTTTGAGGAACTTTCTGTGACTCCAAGTAGAGAAGTTGAGGATATGGATATTGATGATGACAGGGCATTCATGTCTACCATAGATAGTCTTGAACCTGCATCAGTGCAAGATGCTCTCAGTGAGCCTCAGTGGAAGGCCGCTATGGATACAGAGTATGAGTCTCTGATGAAGAATAAAACTTGGAAGCTTGTTGATCTGCCGCATGGAAAGAAACCTATTGGCTGCAAATGGGTATACAAAGTCAAGTACAAGGCAGATGGAACAATTGATAAGCATAAGGCCCGACTTGTTGCAAAGGGCTATGCTCAAAAGGAAGGCATCGACTATGAAGAAACTTTTGCACCTACTGCTCGGATGACCACAATTCGGGTTATGTGTGCTATGGCAGCACAATATGGGTGGAAAGTTCACCGAGATGGATGTCAAAAGTGCCTTTCTTAATGGTGATCTCCAAGAAGAAGTCTATATGACTCAGCCTGAAGGATTTGAAGTGGAAGGCCAACGGCAAAAAGTTTGCAAATTGGTCAAATCCTTGTATGGTCTGAAACAAGCTCCTCGAGCTTGGTATATAAAAATGGACAATCACCTAATGCAGCATGGATTTAAGAGATGTCCGTCAGATGCAAACCTCTATTTCAAGAAACAGGGTTTTGAGATAGTGTTGCTTGTACTCTATGTGGATGATCTCGCTCATTACGGGAGTTCGGAAGATATGATCTCTACTGTCAAAAGAAACTTGTGCAAATCTTTTGAGATGACAGATCTCGGACTTCTCCATTACTGTCTTGGTCTGGAATTCAGCCAGAAGGAGCACTCCATCAAAGTGTCTCATAAAAAGTATGCCAAGACATTGCTCGATAAATATCGCATGACTGACTGCAAGCCAATGGCAACTCCAATGGAGAATGGACTTCAGTTATCGCGATATGATGACTCACCTCGAGTAGATGGCACTCTCTATCGACAGTTGATTGGGAGTCTCATATATCTGACCAATACTAGGCCAGATCTCGTATTTGCTGTAAACTATCTTTCGAGGTTCATGCAGGAGCCTAAGACTACTCATTGGAAAGCAAAAAAACGTGTTCTTCACTATGTCCGTGGTACTATAGAATATGGCCTAGAATACAAGAGGAACAACAAATTCTTCTTGCAAGGATACACGGACTCCGACTATGCCGGATCATTTGATGATCGCAAGTCAACTTCTGGATACATTTTTCATCTGGGATCCGGTCCTGTCTCTTGGCACAGCAAGAAGCAACAGGTGGTTGCTATTTCTTCAACAGAGGCAGAATATCGCGTCGCACGTGAAGCTGTGTGCGAAGTGATATGGTTACGTCGCATTCTGACAAGTATGGGCCATCCATCAAAATCTCCAATACACTTGTTTTGCGACAATCAGGGTGTTCTGAACCTCGTCAAGAATCCAGTCCATCATGAAAAAACAAAGCACATTGACACACAATGTCATTTCATTCGAGAGGAAGTTCCAAAGCACCGAATTCAGCTTCAAGCACATTCCCACCGATGCTCAAGTTGCAGACATTTTCACTAAGGCACTTGGACGTGTCAAATTTGAATTGTTTCGCAGCTCACTTTGTATTGCAAAATGATGTAAGGGGATGTTAGTAGTCTAGTATAGCTATTAGTTATTACATTACCCAAATAATGTAATAAAGGGGGATGTTAGCGTACTATTGATTTGTCTTTATTTATTTATTAGACAGACTGTTGCTCAGACTGTTGCTCGGTTACAACAGTCCAGTTCAGCTGTTACGCCGGTGTTCTATTCCCGACTGATGTAACCTTATTTAATCCCTGCTCAATAATGCAAAAGCTAGTTCGCAATTCTACAGGTAGTGCCTATTTGATGGTGGTTCATCCTCTTCTTGCTATTTCATGAGGTGGTCTAGTGGGTCTTTTCTCCATGTTTCTAGGTGGCATTTGGGGTGAGAGTAGGCTCTTTCTTTATGTGGAGGAGGATTTTTTTGGATGACTTGGTCTAGCAGCAATGGAAAGGGGTAGTGCGACCTTGTGCCATCTGTTTGTGAGGAATTTGATGGAACTTTTTCTCCATATTTTTTTGTGGTCTTGGGAGGGGAACCAGGGCTTTCTTGTTGCCTACGGAGGAGGGGTTTCAAATATCACCTTTCAGTTTGGTAGCCTTGAGCCTTTTCTTATTTGGTGAGGAAGCCTCTGTGAGCCATTCTCTATGGCATTTATTTTGTCTCGGCTGGGAGAGACCTTATGATTTTTTTATGGTCTCACCTGAGAGGTTCTTTGTTGGCTTCTTGGGCATGCCCTTGGGTGATTGGGGTATGTTTCATCTGAAGTGGATCTTGCTCCTTTGAACCCTATTTCCTCTAGTTTTTGGAGGTCTTGGTCGGGGACCTGCTGCTTCCACGCTGATTGTATGGGGGGGGGGTTATTGGGTTGGCTTATAAATTATATGTTTGAAGGGATATCGATAGGTGATTGCACTGGTGGTTTGCATATTCCAAGTTTTTCTTCACAACCGGTTGTTTTTTCAACTTCCCTAGCTCTATGTTCAAGCAGATGGTCCTGTGGAGTGTTGTTCTGCTCGTTGGACCTTTTGTGTTTGTGTGATTTTCTCCTAGGCAGGAAAACCCATTCTAATTTTTTTGTGTTAAGGGAGGCCTGTCTCCATGGATGCAAGGTTTTTTCTTGGGTGGAAAAATCTTTTTCAAACTGCTATGTATAGTGAGGCTCATTTTTGTGGTTGTGATCTTGAATGCGATAACTTGTTTTAAATTTCAGGTGGTGCAGGTATTTCCTAATTTTTTGAGAATCCTAAGATTTTCTCTTGGGCAGGAAAATTCTTTTCAAATTGTTGTGTGTGGAGAGGCTTGTCTCCGTGGTTGCAAGGCTTTTATTGGGCAGGAAATCCTATTTCAAATTTCAAGTGGTGCGGGTGTTTCCTGGTTTGTTGGGAAACCTATTTTTGTTCGAAGATGGTTTCAAGGTTATCATCTCTAGTTTTTCAAGGCCTTATGTGGAGATCATTTACCCGTTCCTACTTATCTCTGGGAGTTGTTTTTTTTTGTATTTCCTCTTTGTAAAAGGTTTGATGACCCTTTCAAAACCCCTTCTTTCAACCAATAAAAAAAGCCTAAAATTTCTAAGAATAACATGTCAAAAATTCAAGGAAACCTTATCATTTACTTTGTTCATATCTAATTTCAAAAGCATACCTAGTTTTTTCATGGAATGAAGAGAATGTATGGCCTCTTTGCAATAATTATACCATCAAGAATTTTTTTACCATGAATAAAACCACCTTGTTCCTTTGAGATAAGATGACCTAGAATGCCCTTCAGTCTGTTTGCCATAATTTTCGAGATGATATTATAAACCATATTACAAAGGCTTATTGGATAAAAATTATCAAATTATTTTGTCGCCTTTCTTGGGAACCAATGTAATAAAGGTAGCATTGATCTCACTTATTATCGCCTTCCTTTTTTGGGCCTCTTCAAGTGCAACTAACATATCACTCTTCAATAAATTCTAATTTTTTTGAAAGAAAATTGTAGGAAATCCATCGAGGCTAGGTGCCTTGTTAGGATAGAAAGAGAAAATTGCTTCATAGAGCTCTCCCAAAGATATCTTATTTATCAAGATTTCATTTTATCCTTGAGTGATAATTGATGGAATATTTTGCAGAATTTTTTCTTGTGCCTCCTTATCTTGCCTAGAATTTAACAAAATATTTTTGAAAAAATTTAATTTGCTTCCTTCCTTATATCTTCTTCATCCTCAATATTTCTTCCATCTAGAGTTATAATATATATATAGAGTTATACAGGGTAATCAACAACGTCTCCATAATTTTATCCCCATGGATGCGATTTCAAATATGCAAAGCTATCACTATACCCCCGCCCCACCTTGATAAAATTTTACTCCAAGTGAGAGGAACCTGGAGGAGCTCGTGATTGGAACCGTGGAGTTATAATATTTTTGATATGACGAACAATTATTTTTTTGTTGTACCATGATTTTTTTGTATTTCTATTTGCTTTCTTGAGCAATTTATCTCTATATTTTTAGAACCAATATGACTCATTTTTCAATGCATTATGATAATTAAAAAGTAATTGTTGTTCTTTCACATAAAAATATTGACCATTCCATTAATATCTACTCTCTTGTAAATTTTTGATCTTGGATTCAATTTCTTTCTTTTCTTTAAAAATGTTACCAAAATATTTGACATTCCATATCTTCATTTTCTCCTTTAAATAATTTAACTTTCAAACAAACTTGTACATACATGTCCTTCAAATTTTTATTCATCCCACCATAGCTTAACCATTTGACAAACATTAGGGTCTTGGAGCCATATAGACTGGAAGCGAAATGGCTTTGGATGACCATTATTAGGTAACTCACAAGTTAAAAGAAAGGGTTTGCGATATGATCTTGCTCACAATAAAATATCTTAAGAGATTGTCTACTTTACTTGCAACCATTTATTAGATAACAATAATCTATCCAATCTTTCAGCTATATGATTTTTTCCAATGCATTTATTATCCCATGTATAATGAAAGCTTGAGGGACTAACATTCCAAAGGTCATTTGAATTGAAAAATGAAGCAAAATATTACATTGATTTATACCATTCTAGAATGCCACTCTTATTTTACAAAGAAGAGAACAATATTAAAATCACCCCCAAGAATCGATAGATCATAATGAATCATCTTTGTATTTGACAAAAATATGCTAAGGTCCTTCCAACATCTTTCACGAGGAGTAACCATAGTTGGAGCACATACATTTATAGCCCCAAATTTGATGATTTCCTCTTTTTTGCAAAATAATCCAACAATCCAATTAATTTTTGCTTCTAATAGTTGTCCATCCCATTTGCATTTGTCCTATATTATTGCAATACTGCTTGAAGCTTTTGTAGAAGAAATGCTACACAATCATCTATCTTCCAATTCTTCTTAAAAGCATCCTTGCATTCCTCAATGCTTAATAACAACCTATTAATATCTTAATAAATATTTTTTGAGGGGTTTTATTCATATCCTTAATATTGCATAATATCATTTTCATCATCAACACTTTTAATTTTTATTAGTGGGCTTAGCCCCACTTCTTGTTAACACTTGTGATATTTTTATTTGGCTTCCTAGATCAATATCCTTTTGAGTTTATTTTTCTCTTTGTTCCTGCTTTGATGGCCTTCCTCTCCTTCTTCCATTCCTACCAACACTCTCATCTTCATCAATCTCTTCTATTTTTTCATATTTTTCATAATGAGACTTATATTCTAAAGATTTATGTTACCGTAAAGAGTCAAAAGTGAAAGGAATAGTCTCATTAGCATTTTATTCTTTATGTTGCCCTGAAAGATCTAAATTGCATAGATGATCCTCCATAGTCAATACTTTCTTATGTTGGCCTAGAAACAATAAATTTTCTTGGATATTATCCATAAGGTTTTCATTACTATACCGCTCTTGAAATCCTAAAGTACAAGGAATACACTTTCTACTACTTTCATTTTTATTATATGGAGAAGATTTTATACTACTTGAGGATAATAAAGGTGATTTACCTGGATTAAGATTGACCTCCTTCACCTAATTTGCTTTAAAATTCATATATTCTTGTATTTTAAAATTTGTCTTCCCCTCTACCTTCGCACCTTTAGCTCCTATATTTGAATTTGCATATTGTACTTCCTCATTCCTTATATCATTTTTTTCATTGATTCAAGTGAACTGTAATGGCCTTTGCCATATGATGATGTAGAGGGTTTTTTCTAGCCACTTTCTTAGGAGTGGAAAATCCTTGATTTAACCTAGCTTCTCCTGTGATATGATCTCCTTGTTTCAAATTGAAGCTACCCTCATGCCCAAAAATTTCCATCTCTTCCTCCATTTTCACTTTACAGTCTCTTGCCATGTGCCTAGTTTTATGATATTTGCAATATCAGAATGCAATATTTTCATAACCACTTGCTGATCCCATTCTCTTGATTGATATTTAATCTTAATTAACTACGGTAAAGGTTTAGAAATATCCATGGCAACACATATTTTAGTGTATACAACATGCCTTATCTCCTAAGTAGTTGGCCCCTCTTGGATGAATTGACCTAGAGGATTACCAATATTATTCAAAACCTCCTTATTGATGAGTTGATAAGGAAGTCCAAAAAACCTAATCCATATCAAAAAACTTTTAATAGTTTCTATGTCCACATAAAAATTCTCACTCCAAGATCTTCAATATAATGCATCTTTACCCCTAAACCATGAACCTCCATCCATTATTTTACCCCTTATTTATGAACTGAAGATAAAATGAGGATAAATCCTTTTGGAAGAAAAGTCAGGGAGTAATTTGAATTAAATCCCCACTTCCACTTGATCCAATTTTGAATCTTAGAAAAGCCTGGTCAATATCCATGAAAATTACATATTAATCCTTTGGTTTTAAGAACCATTACATCATGCTCAATCATCTCATTCTTGATAATAATTTTTGGTGTAGAATTTGCTACCTGGATTGGGTTTTCCATAGATTTATTCCTCTTATTGCTAGCTAGGGCATCCATACTTCCAACTTGGCCATTCATACTTTTAGTAAGGACTTTCACAAATGAATTTCTTTCCATGTTACCTATATTTTCTTCAAAAGAATCCTTTAAATTCTCCAATGATATGGAATAAGAAGCGACACTTGTTCCTTGATCACACTTTGCTTTCTACTTTATGCTTCCTCACTCAAATTTCCTCCTCACTTCCAACACGCGATCGCACTTGTTTTTAGCTGTACTCACTCCTATATCATGATCACACCTTTTCTTTTAGTTGCACTCACTCCTGGTTTATATACTTTTTTTTTTGGGGGAAATTTTTTTTATTCAGAATCTAAAACAATACATTCCACAAGGATTTCCAAGTGATCCAAGCCAGCACATCATACGAAATACAATAAATCCACCAAGGAAATCCATGGATCATTCTGACAACAACTTCGACAGGACACAAGAACCCATGACAATCGGGTTCCTCCACCTTGAAATTATCTTTCCTGGTCCTCATGAATTAACTGATTAAGGAGTCTGGATTTCTCCTGATCAAGATCATTCCAGCTATCAACTTTCCAGTAAGGGAATCCTTTAGAAGCCCACTTCGCCAAACAATCAACCACTCTATTCCATTCTCTTGGGATATGAACAAAAGAAATTTCAACAAAATTCCCAGCCAAGCTCAAAATCTGTTTCACTATTCTAGCCATAAACCAGGAAGCATCCTGAAAATGCTTGTTGTTCAGAAGAGACACCACTATCATGGAATCAGATTCACAAATAACCCTTCTCCATCCCAAAGAAAAAGTTGTTTCCAATGCATGGAGAATTGCCAATGCTTCCATATGATTATTCGAATGAATTCCCTTGTACACAGAGAAAAAGAGGTGGGCCACACCCTCACTATCACGACCAATTCCTCCTATACCAACATTACCTGGGTTGCCCCTGGAAGAACCATCCATGTTTATTTTGATAACACCCCTAGGGGGGACTCCACTTCCCAGATCTATTGACCTTCAACGAACCAATCCCCCTAACAGGGCCTCTGTTTGCAGTTGGTGATGATAAAGAAATCTCCAATCTATTGATAATCTACCAGTCGGAGGAAGTAAGAGGAGAACTCAGAACACACTTGGCCTCAATAGTCTCCTTAACCATCCTTTTGACTCTGAGCCATACCTGTAAGGCTCCAAGTTGACATCCCTAAAAAATTCTTCGGTTGCGTTCCAACCAAATCTGCCAAAAGATGAAGGAAGGACCAATATCCCAGGCAGTTTGAAGACATGAAGCAGAGGTAGGGGGTCTACCCAAGCTTTCCCAAAACTCAAAAATAGAAGTAGCATGGATGATGGGCCTTTTCCAGATCTGCCACCACAAGTTCTAGACCTCCAAGGAATATGAGCATTGGAAGAAAATATGGGGAATGGTTTCCTCATTCTTTCCACAAAGAAAACATAGTGAAGGACCCTGAAAACCTCTTTTCTGAATATTATCCCAAGTTGAACATTTCTTCTGACATAGAAGCCAAAGAAAAAATTACATTTGGGCCAACCAAACTTATTCCAAATCTTCTTCCACCAGGGGGACACAATCTCCTCTCTTCTCTACATAATAAGGGTTTGATAACCCAGAGCAACAATGTATTTCCCTTTCGAATTATGGTCCCAAGCAAGAATATCAGAGTCTTCAATAGAACAACATAGTCTCTCAGCCAAAATAGAAGCCAGAGTGTCATGATCCTCAGGACAACCACCCTCTGGCCAGCCCTACGAATCCCACCAATAGTGAGTAAAAGAACTACCAAGAGGACTTTATCGCTTGAAGTCAACCACCTTAGACCAGCCCGCATCAAAAAAATATCCCGAAGAAGATGAAGGTGGGGGAAAGAAGAAAGGATAGGAGGATGATTATCCCAAGAATATTCCCAAAATAAGGCATTGTTTCCCTTATTAACAATCCAAAAGAGACCCTGCTTAATAAGCATGGCACCTTTTTTGAGAGTGTCCCAAACAATGGAACCTTTCCCCCTCAACTCCAATCTCAGAATCTCATCAGCTGGAGCACCACCAAAATATTTGAGGCTAAGAATTTTAGCCCAAAGCTGATCAAGATTACTGCACCACCTCCAATAAAGTTTAGCAGCCAAAGCGAGACTATTCAAATCGGATTACCTCAAACCAAGACCCCCATATCTTTAGGGCAACACACAATATCCCAACTGACCAGGCTCCATTTATTACAGTCCAAGTTTCCTACCCATAAAAATTTTCTAGAAAGAGAATCAAATTCTTTGAGAAAGCACTTAGGAGCAACCAAGATAGAAAACCTGTAAATAGGCAAAGCATGAAGGACAAACTTCAAAAGCGTTAATCTACCAACAAAGGATAGCCACCGAAAAGTCCAATGATTAACCCTTGATCGAAATCTATCCAAAATACTTTTCCAGTAAGCCCTTCCAAGATTTTTAGAAGAAATAGGAATCCCCAGATACTCCACTGGCAAACAACCCACCTAAAAACGTAGAATATTAGCAATCCTACGTTGAATCCGACCATCCATATTGAAGAAGAAGATCTTTGATTTCTCTTCATTAATCATTTGACCAGAGGTAGATAAGTAAATATCTAAAGCCTTCCTAAAATTCACTACTTCCTCAAATTTTGCCCTCCCCATCAGAGCAGTATCATCGACAAACTGAAGATGAGACTGGGATAAAGAATTCTCCATCCAAGACCATCCCTGGATAGCACCACGATTCTAAAAACTCTTGAGAAGTCTACCCAAACCTTCAACCATAAGGATGAAAAGATAGGGGGACAAGGGATCTCCTTGATGAATCCCCCTAGAGGCCGAGAAGAAAGTGGATGGTAAACCATTGATTAAAACTGCAAAGGAGGCCGAAGTCACACAACTCATGACCCATTCAATCCAATTATACGAGAACCCAAAATCTTGAAGGATGTTCTACAAAAAAGGCCAGCTAACCCTGTCATAAGCCTTGGACATATCAAGCTTAATGAACATAGCCTTTTCCTTAGAGATATCCATAGAGTGAATAGCTTCAGCAACAACCACCACACCATCTAAAATCTGACGACCCTTAACAAACCCACCTTGCTCAGGAGAAATAAGAAAACCAAGAACTTTCTTCAACCGATCCACAATAATCTTGGTAATAATTTTGTAAGTAACATTGCATAGGAAAATAGGATGGAAAGACCCCAATGAGCTAGCATTTTCAGATTTGGGAATAAGAGCAAGGAAGGTTGAATTAATAGCTTTAAGCATTTGCTTATTAACTTGGGATTCCTGAACAACTTTTAGCAGATCAAAAGATAACACTTCCCAAAATTCTTGGAAAAATTCTATAGGGAAACCATCAGGTCCAGGTGTTTTACCTTTTTTCATTTGAAAAACCACCGCTTTAAGTTCCTCCATCGATATGGGGTCCATTAGCATCTTATTCATATCATTAGAGACCAACCTAGGAATACAATCCAAAATAAGCCTCATATTAACAACATCATGAGGACCCTGCTCAGAGAAAAGAGAGGAGAAGAACCTGACTGCTTCATTAGAGATATCTTCAAAGGATGAGAGAGTTTCCCCCTGATCAGAAGTAAGTGAGACTATAGCATTACCATTCCTATGGTCTTTAACCGAATTGTGAAAAAAAGGTGTTTCCATCCCCTTCCAACAACCAATCAATCCGAGATTTTTGCTTCCAAAAAATCTCCTCACGAAGCTCCCATTCAACAAGCTGACTAGAAAGGGAAGCTTCCATTTCCAATAGATCCTTTGTCAATCCTTCATATTTAATTTGAAAAGTGATCTCCTCCAGGCTATCCTGTAGTTGCTTTTTCTTCTGAAAAATATTTCCAAAAGAAAATTTGTTCCATTGCCTGAGTTTGAATTTGACAAACTGGAGGCTTTTGAAAAAAGTAAACATAGCAGTGCCAAATTTGGGTTTCCCTTCGACCCACCACCTCTCCACATATTCATACAAATCCTTATCCCTGAGCCACATAAGTTGAAATTTGAAAGGTGGATTTCTTGGCAATGAGAATCTCGAGGACTGAAAGAGAATGGGCCAGTGATCAGAGCCCCTCCAACCTAGAATATCTGAGAACGAAGTCCAACTATCATCAAACCAACTATCTGAAGTAAGGAACCGATCCAATATTTTAAAAATAAAATCTATTCCACATCTTCTATTAGTCCAAGTAAAGAGCCCATTTCGAGGCTTCACATCAACAAGATTAAGGAAAGAAATATTGTCCCACATCAAAGTAGAAGAAGGGCCCAAACACTCCACACCACCATTCTTCTCCTCCAGGGACATGATAGAATTAAAATCCCTAACCACAATCCAAGGATAATTGGGAGCAAGAGATCGAATGAATCTAAGATGATTCCATAAGAGGATTTTACCTGATAAATCACTAGGGGCATACACATTAGATAGAAGAATAGAAGATCCAGATGAAAAGTAGGTAGCAACCACAGAGAGACAGTTCCTGCTACCCACCCACCAAGAGGGAGTTAAGCTTCATGGATCCCACAAACATGCAACACCACCCACCAAACCCTGGGCTCCAATAGCAAGACAGTGACCACCTTTCCATATCTTAGAAGCAATTCTAACCATATCTTCACAAGATAATTTTATTTCCTGGATGAAAACAATATCAGGTCTATGATCTCTGATCAAATTTTGAGTAGCTTTTTGTCTAGGGCTGCTACCCAAACCCCTAACATTCCAAGATATCACTTTCATTTTGGGGGAATAGAGAAGTGAGAATCTAATGTCTTAACAACACCAGACTCAACTAAGGATTCCCCTATCAATTTCACTTTTTCTTGATCCTTCTTTCTTCCTACTTTTACCACCTTCTCCACCCCACATTTTTTGATAGTTTTTGGGTGAATACCTAACACAGAAGAAACTTTATTTTTCCCTTCCTCTCTGACAATCCTATCCTGGGAGGGTTCAAACCTAGTCTCATCCTCATTTCCCTCAATCAAGTTTTCAGCCAAAGGGGAATGATCAAGAACTTTATCAAGACAATCTGACACCTCTTTGGACTTATCTTCATTTCCTACAAGAGGGTTATTAGGCACCACCCCTTCCTTATCAGAAGTTTGCATTTCAAAAGAAGGATTTAGGAAAGAACAAGTACCTGGCTCTTGAATACAAGCATCCATATCACCTCCATTCCAGACTTGCTCCTCAACATGCGGCTCCTCAAAAGTCTCAAGCACATCAAATATGTTACCAGAACCTCCCTTCCCAACACCTTTATTCTGATGAACAAAAGGCCTAGATCTTGAACGAGACTTAACAGGAATAAATCCATCAGAACCGGGCATCTCATTAACCATAGGAGCTTTTCCTTTTGCCTTTGTAGATGCATCTTGAAAGTCAGATGAAGAGGATGAAGGCTGAGAATTCACTTTCTTATAGTTTCTCTGAAGATGCCCATATTCATGGCATATGCGACATCGAAATGGGAGAGCTTCATAATCTAACTGTTGGACCCAAGACATGTTTCCTAGTTTAATCTCCAATGATTCAGGCAATGGATTATTCAGATCTACTTCAACACAGAGCCATGCAAAAGAAGCAAATTTCCTATCCAAAGTTTGGCGAGACGGACCAACCAATTTCCCAATAATCTCTGCAATAGAATGAAGAATATCCGACCTCCAATATTCCATAGGGAGTCATGGCAAATAGACCCACACAGGAATCCTAGAAGGCCTCTCCTCCACCGGATCAAATCCTAAATGCCAGGGTTTGATAAATAATCCATACTGATTGTGAAAGTAAGGACCCCCTCGAACACTTTACTACGATCTACCATACGGGAGAACACCACAATAAAATACCCATTAGCTGCAAGAATAATCTCCAGATCACCTTCAGGGCTCCAATTTCTCCTAACCCAGTTTTCTAAAAAAGGCATAGAAATTTTGAGACCCATGAATTTGCAGATGAGTGCATGCTCAGACAAATATAAAACATCATCCACAATAGAATCAGGACTGATAACCAAGACAGGATGATCTTTGCTTTTCTCCAAACATCCATTATTCTTCGGCTTCGAAGTCGAAGAGGAATTAGAAATAGGATCAAGGGTTGCATGCAACAAAAAATTCATGGCATTTGCATGATCAGAAGAAGAGGCATCCTTATTCAAAACAACATCCTTAAAAGACAAATATCGAGGGTCACCAGGACCCCTCGAAGCTGCCATATCTAAAGCCAAACTACAACACACCTTTCACCAGCCAACACGCTGGTTTTCACAGAATTTTTCAGCCCCCATATATTATATTTATTAAACATTAACCCCTCCTAGTTTATATATTTACATTATTAAAGCAATAACTAATTTTTTATAATGGGTTATATTGGATTGAAACAAGTCTAACCTGGATTCCATCTTGACCACACTGTGGTATTACAATAACTTGGTAATTATGCATGTATTATTGGCAAGATTTAAACATCAATTTTCTTGTTGAGGAATCTAGCTAATTGAATTGATGCCAATTGATAACGCAAGAACTAATTAATAAGTTAGGAATGATTAATATAATAATTTAAAGTATTCAATTTGATTATTATTATTATTATTATTATTATTTGGTTGGGTAAATGCTTTTGGAAAGTTAGAAAGTAGTCCATAAAGTTATAGGCCATATGAGATGATATGGATGATCCTCATGGAGGATGTGTTCTCAAACCATACTCCATTCAATGTAGATAGCTCTCATCGAATCAATGTACAACCCTATACCCCTCTTGGGATTTTAACCCTAGACCTTCTATTAAGAGTTTCAAAGTCTTCATTACTAGGTCAACTTTGATTGTTCATGCCATCTAGGAATAGAAATCAAGCATTTTCTTGGAAACTTATACTTTTTAACTTAGTTCCTCCCATTTGATAAGTTTGGAGTCTTTACTTGGAAACTCATACTCTTTAATTTAATTTTTTCCATTTGATAATTTTGGGTTCTCCACTTGGAAACTCATACTTTTCAACTCATTTTGTTTCATTTTATATATATATATATATAAGATATGTGTGGTTGCTATTGGGGGCCACTACCACCAAAAGAAAAAACTATTACATTTGCTATTATGTCAATTAAATAATATCCAACTTGCCTTTTTATCAAATATATTATTATTTTTAATTGTATTAAATATATTATTCATCTTCCTCAAATTGCCATGTTTTTGCAATAAACTTTTTGACCATTTGGATGAGTGATGTTAATGTCATCATTTAATTTTAATTCAATTTATCAAATTCAAGGAGGCATCCTAGGGCTGTATACATTAGAGACAATGAACTGCAACTTAGATATCAAGACACTAGATTATTCTAAGAAAGTTGGAAATCTTGGCAAAAAGGAAACAATGTCACTTTGCTTCCTTTTGCTTAAAAATTATTTAATTACAGAATTAAACTTTTTGAAGAAAGAAAGAAACTAATTTACACTTGCTAATTTAAATAACATAAATGGAAAATGCTAATGTTAAACCAATTAAGTTTAACCATGCTGAAATTGAAACTGCAAAAAATTATCAAAAAAATTGCTGAAAATCTGTCAAAAAACTTGTTGGAAAAACTATCAGAAAAAGTTGCTAAAATTGAACCTAGGTGTTGTAGGTGAGTTGGAGAGGAGAGGGCAATCCTCCAAGGGAGGTCCCAGGTTCGAATCTCCACCTTACCAAAAAGCTGAATTGGGTACCCAAAATCCAATTGATAATGTTGGTACGGGAAGGGCTAGGTGCGACCCTCGGGTGACTTTGACGGTGTAGAACCCCCTGTTCGTGGTCTCTTAGACCAAGGTGACCTCGTAAGGGGTTTTTTGCTTTAAAAAAAGAAAAAAAGAAAAAAGTTGCTAAAATTGAAATATAGAAAACAAAGGTAACAAATGCATACAAAATAGGGTTTAGCTAGCTGTAAAAAATTCACACACATTACACTTAAAACGTAAGGAAAAACATGCTAAAAATAAAGGAAAATGTTGTTTACAAGATTTAAGCAAGAAATTGACAAAAACTATAGAAATAAAAAACTATCAAAAACTTGCAAAAATGCTTCCTTCCACCAACCCCGAGAGTAGGCCCTTGCTCCCTGGTATAGCAGAAGGTGTTATCACTCCAAAAACTAAAATATAAATACTCATTCACTCACAAATCAATGCATTTAAATAGTATTGCACTTTATTAATTTCGCTGTCACAAATCAATAACTTTTACAACTTTGTCAACTATCACTTACGTTCTATTTTTTGACTTACTCTTTGACTAACTGACCCAATAGGCGAGTGGACCTATTTATACTATTTATTACATACATATTTGCAACTACAAAATTAAATAAGGTGTTGTCCATGCATGATTTGTTGTTTTATTGCAGAAAACTTGGTCTATTTCAAGATAAAATTTGTTGCAACAGTCATCCGTGTACTTATTCGTACCTTCAATCTAGTGGGAATCGACCAAGAATGGGTTAGAATTAGTTGTTACACCTGTCCTCATGCTAACCTCTCTTATTCCTTACAAAATGGATGCGATCCTTGCTTTTCTATTAAATTGGACTATTTATGCTTGTCATTCTAGAGAGCAGTAGAATATTAGGCAGAATAATTATGATGTCTTGTTGTTGTCAATTAAAAAGTGTGGGGGCACTTCCAGGTGTATGATAGGTCCTCCCTTATCTCCTTGAATACTTTCCAACTAGTTGCATTCACATATTTTGACTTTATCCATGTCCTCCTTTAATATTGCAGGTGGTTGCCATATGTTGTTGTGTGCAGTTGTCATACCCTATTTTATAAAAAAGTGGCTAATTTGGTACCACATCACCTTAATAGTTCACTTTAGGGTAGGAAAACATTCAAAATACCTCAACCAATCATAAGTCACAAACACTTTTACTTGCTACCAATTTTACTATGCTATTTTACCACTAAAATCATGCAAAAATAGGACATAAAATGTAGAAAATAATCAAAATAGTGGCATAATGTCTCTTAACACATAATCATGCAAACATCAACAAACTAATGCACTTTAATCAAATATTTGGCATAAAACTATGTTATGTATTATCATATGTCAGTTTTTATATGTCAAAAATGTAGCAAAAATGAGGCATTATTTGACCTCATCATTCCCCGTCAACTTAACCTGATGCATGTCCTCATGCATCCTAGTGGGTCATAACAATACTCAGGTCTAGCCTTCTGAACAACATCCTCTATCAACCACATGAAAAATTGTTGAAATTGCTAACATGTTTGAAATGCTAAAATTGTTGCAATTTATGAAAATGCTAAAAGAGTGGAAATTGCTGCAATTTTTGAAAAATGTTGAAGATGTTGCACTTTCTGAAATTGTTGCAATTTTTGAAAAATGTTCAAAAAGTTGAAATTGCTAAAAATATGAAATTACTACAATTTTTGAAAAATGTTGAAATTCTAAAATTGTTGTCATTTTTGAAAAATGCTGAAAATTCTGATATTGCTGAAATTTTCTAAAAATTGCTGAAAAATCCTAAAATTTTGAAATTTTTGAATTTTGTTGAAATTTCTAATCTGCTTCTTGTTATGTTCCTGCAATTTTTGTGATTATGTAATTTTTGCATCTAAACATAATCATCCTCATCCTCCTGCAAGATTAACTTCCTCCTTCTTGGCCTAGGTGGTGTAGGAGATGATGTTTCCTTGTGCTGTAGTAGTTTCTTGTTGCTTTCTCCTTAAGCTTCTTCTTAGAGGAGGGGGTGAAGGTGGTTTTGTCTGAGTTTCAACCTCTTTCTCCCTTGTCTCAACCTATGTCTTCTTTGTCTCAATAGTATCCTTTACAACAACTTCTCTCTTTTGCTTGATGGACCTTCGTAATGGTTGTGCCCCTATTTTCTCTGTTCCACAAGTCTGCTTTGTTTTAACAAATTTTCTTTTTATAGACCAGCTTGTGTAGCTAGTACCATCTTCCTTTGTAGATGATGAATTATTTGCTTCAGCCCGTGCCTTAATTATTTGACAACTAGAAGGCTTTGGCTGTGTATATTCCTCTACCTAAGTAGAGATATCAATGTCTTCATATTTAAAAGCTACCAATTTTTATGCTGCTAGACTAAACATTTTATGCAACCAAGGGTAGGATAGGGTGTTTCTTGACATGTTGAACAAAATATTCCATTTTTTTGCCAAATTCACAAATAGTTTTTTCCAAATACTTAATTATCATACATCACATGTTAATGCTTACTATGACTAAAATGCAAGAAACACATACCTTACTGCTATGAGAATTTATCATACACCCTATAAGTCACTGTTTTTTATGATCGTTAGCAGACTATCTGAATACAAAAACATAACATGTGTGTAGTAAATGATTGTTGTACATTAAAAAATAATATTAAGAAGGAAAATATACCAAAAACTAGTTTTCATGTAAGCCTTAATTCAATAACACATTCGAAAGGTTTTCATTTTTTTCATATATTTTTTTTCCATTTTCATTTTTATCTTTATGTTTTTCAGGAGCTTTAATGAGAGATAATGTATTTTATGAGGCTTCAATGAGAGAGAATGTCTCTGATTTTTATTTGTATAAGAACAATCTTTATTTTGCAAAAACACATTTTTTTTTGCAAGAAAACAACAATAATGAAGCATCAACCTTTCTTTTCATATAAGCAATAAGAATCCTCTCATGTCATCATTTCCTCCTTATTGCTGAAAATGAAGTATTAACTTCATTCTTTCTTCTCCTTTGCTAAAATTGATGTATGTCCTCACACATCCTCATTTTGTGGGACATGCCTTATGCTACAACTTTTTTTTTCTCTTTTTTTTTTTTTTCCCTTTTTGTTTTTTCTTCATGATTCAAATATATGATCATTTGGAATCTCTATCAGAAAAGGAAGCCTCTTCTATCGTAAGCAAGTTTGACTATGAGAAATATCGAACAAATTCCACCTTTGTTAGTGGCTTATGGTACAATTGTAAATGATGTCCATTCACCACTATTATCCTCCTTAAATTATCAACCAAAGAATGTTGAACAACTTCATTCACAAACACTTCTGTTTCATCCTTGTTCCTCTTAATGTGATCATCATACCACATTTTCCATTGTTGCTGAGTAAACTTTATTTGGTGAAGTATCTCCAACCAAAGTTCATCCAATGCATTCAACTGCAAAATTCTTTTATTTATACCTGCAACAACTCAATGCCAACTTCTAAAGATGTATGAAATGTTAGTAAAACATTAGGATGTTGTTTCAATGCATCAAACAATATTGTTTCTTGGTCATTAGTCAACCAAATAATGATATTTAAAAGCTTTTTTAGTTGTATTTCAATTTATTTTGGACCAGGATGTATTGAATTGATTCTTTTAAAATTATGCATTAATGAATTGAGAGAGCAATGGTGTGGTAGAAAAGAATAGAAAATTCGTGTATCTTTATCAAAAATAATTCTTACAATAATTAAATTAAATGGCAATGAAAATATGAGAAAAGATAATGATACCATCCATGTGGTAAATGAAAGGAATTGTCTTGTATTGGAATGGGTGACAAATGTTTAAGTTCTTGTTTTTCATTCCATAGTAATTTTTGGACATCAATTGGTTCATATTCAAGATCTAAATCATGCAATTTGTTGATTAGAATATTTTCATCAAAAAGAAACCTTTTGGATGAATCCAACTCTTCTACATTATCCTTTACAACTATGGTGGCCAAAGTTAAAATGTTCTTTTTGTTTTCCATAAATGACTTAAGAAACCATGGGCTTCCTAGACAATTATACTTATGTGGAGTAAGATTTCCTATAAGCAAGTCTACTAATTTTCCACCTACTTGTATGGTTTTAGGACATATTTTCTTCTTTTTTATTGATTTCTTAAAACACTTTTCTTGAACAATCTTATTAATGATTGGTACATATTTAATAGCTTGTAATAAAGGGATTGTAACATATAAATGTTTTAATTCCTTTATCAAATCTAATTTCAAAGATGTTACTTTTGATATCTCAAACTATTCAAGATATGGTATTTTCTTTGATGAGTTATCTTGTGGGAGGTTTTCTTTTTCTTGTTTTTGTGGTTCTTTTTGTTGTTGTTTCAATGTAGATGGGTTTTCTTGTTTATTCCCTTTAACTCCAATTTCTACAATGATATATGGAGTAGGTTCAAGAAATGATTTTCTTGAAAACAATTGAGTATTGTCTATTAACATTTATTATGGCTATATCTTCTGATTTAGCCATAGAGACAGGGGTTGCCTATTTAACATTATTTGGATTGGCCACAGGATGAACTGAAAGTGGAGGTTGTTTTGCTTGTTGTTGTTGTTGTCCTTGAGAGATATTATGGGTATGAGTAGGCAACAAATTTGATTGTTGTTTTTGATACTAATGTTGCCCTTTGTACAATTTTTGTTGTTGTACCCATTGTTGTCCCTGCATTTTTGGTTACAACCATGGTCGATGTTGTTGATTTGATTGTTGATTCATCCATCTAGGTTGAGACCACTCTTGGGAATATGCCCATGGTGGTTGAATCCAATGTGGTTGAAGTGGACCTAAAGTAGACCATGGCATATACCAAGGATTATTTCCCCAATTTGTAGGAAATCAAGAAGCATTTTGATATGGAAATTTAAGAAAATTATCTCCTTATATTTGTCCTACAAAATTGAGTTCTTTTATAGGATGAGACTATTTTTCAAAGACACTTTTGAGTCCTCATAAAAAATGACATTTATCTGTGGGGTGTCCTTTTTCACAAATTCTACATATAGTAGATATGGAAGTTTAGTTCAAAGGACATTCATGAAGAGAGTGCTTCTTACATTTTGAACAATAGATGGCTAAAGATTTAGTGGATTCATTATTTGTGTTCCTTTCATCTATTGTTGCGTTAAGATGATATAAAATATCAACTTTTAGATTAGAAAACTCTTTCATAAATTCTTTCAAAGTATTTGTGTTATTACCAATTTTCTTTTGTCTATGTTTTGTGCAAGAATTTACAAATTTCAATTATTTCTAAAAATTCAAGTGTATTTGCATCTCCTTTTCCCATAAAATCCAATACATCGCTAGATTCATCTTGTAGTTCTCTTAAGAATATGGCTTTACTTAATTTTGGTTCAACACCTCCACATATCTTATCAACAAAATAAAAGCTGTCCAGATAGTCTTCTAAAATTTCATATTCCTCTTGTTTCATTCTTGGTATCTCTCCAAAAATATATTTTTCATTTCATACTAGGTTCGAATTGAATCAGGTGTTAAGGTTATGAACCATCGTAGGGATAATTATTTAAGAGTGGAAGGAAATAATTTGAGCTTTTGATTGTTGTTGGTGTAGTTACATCTTAAGACCCTATTATCAAGCAAATTCCACCTTTGTTAGTGGCTTATGGTACAATCGTAAATAATGTCAATTCACCACTAATGTCCTCCTTAAATTATCAACCAAAGAATGTTGAACAACTTCATTCACAAACACTTCTGGTTCATCCTTGTTACTCTTAATGTGATCATCATACCACATTTTCCATTGTTGCTGAGTAAACTTTATTTGGTGAAGTATCTCCAACCAAAGTTCATCCAATGCATTCAACTGCAAAATTCTTTTATTTATACCTGCAACAACTCAATGCCAACTTCTTAAGATGTAATTCCCTTAAAAGTTGGTAATATTGAAGGTGAAATGACTTTCATAGGAGAGTTTTGATTAGGATCTAATAGAATGGGATTTTGAAATTTATTGGTAGGTGTACTAGTTGCACTAGGGTGGAGCACATTACTGGATAACCCTAGATTCTCTTATGAGACTACCATTATGGGTTCCCAACAATTACTATAAATTCTATTAAATTGTTCTGATTGTATTTGTCAAGAGAAAGTGGAGTTGAACTAATATATTTTCCTCCTTGTAATCATTTTTCAAGGGATGCTACAATTCTTAAAGTAGATGATTGTGATTCTCTAAAAAATTCAATATTTCTGAGAATCATAAATTTAGACAACTTTGGCATAGGTTCAACCTCTTGTTGTGAAAGTTTTTTTCTTGTGGTTTGTGAAAAGTTTATTTTGTGTCCTCTAAATCTATTCATACTTGCTTTTAAAACAAAAATCCTATTCTAGTATCCTAATGTCTAAAATGCAATCTCAAACAATGCAATTATTTTCAAGCAAAGTTGTTAATTTCATAAGAAAACAATTAACATTGGTTGTTCTCTAACAACACCAATTTGCTCCTCGATAACGATGCCAAAAATGATGAGTGTTGTTAATGTCATCGTTTAATTTTAATTTAATTTGTCAAATACGAAGAGGCATATTAGGGATGTATACATTAGAGAAAATGAACTACAACTTAGATATCAAGACACTAGATTATTCTAATAAAGCTGGAAATCTTGGCATAAAGGAAACAATGTCACTTTGCTTCCTTTTGCTTAAAAAAATTTAATTGCAGAATTAAACTTTTTTGAAGAAAGAAAAAACTAATTTATGCTTGCTAATTGAAATAACATGAATGGAATATGCTATTATTAACCCAACTAAGTTTAACCATGCTGAAATTGAAACTACAAAAATTGTCAGAAAAATTGCTAAAAAGTTGTTAAAAAAATTGTTGAAAAAACTCTATGAAAAAGTTGTTGAAATTGAAATATAGAAAATAGAGGTACCAAATGTATAAAAAATAGGGATCAGCTAGCTGTAAAAAAACTCACACACATCACACTTAAAACTTAAGGAAAAATATGCTAAAAATAAAGGAAAATGCTATTTATAGGATTTAAGCAAAAAATTGACAAAAACTATAGAAATCAGAAACTGTCAAAAACTTGCAAAAATGCTTCCTTCCACCAGCCCCAAGAGTGGACCCTTGCTCCCTGGTCTAGAAGAAGGTGTTATCACTCCAAAATCTAAACTCTAAACACTCATTCACTCACAAATCAATGCATTTAAATAGTTATGCACTTTATTAATTCTATTGCATAGTTGAGAAAATTTGCAAAAAATCCCGATTCGATCCGATTTTTCCCGATTCATAGGCTAGTCGATTTTTTACCGATTTTTGCCGATATTTTCTCGAAAATTTTTGAAATGCATAAAAAGCTTTATTTCAATGAAAATTTACATTTTCTTTGTTTTTTCCATAAAAAAATACTGATTTTTTACCGATTTTCCTCTCGATTCCTGATTTTTCTCGATTCTTTTCCATGTTGATTCTGATTCAATTTTGATTTTCTCAACAATGTTCTATTGTCACAAATCAACAACTTTTACAACTTTGTCAACTATCACTTATGTTTTATTTTTTGACTTACTCTCTGATTAATTGACCCAATGGGTGAGCGGACCTATTTACACTATTTATTACATACATATTTGCAACTACAAAATCAAAGAAGGCATTTTCCACACATGATTTATTGTTCTATTGTAGCAGACCTGGTCTATTTCAAGACAAAAACTGTTGCAACAGTCATCTGTGCGGCTATTCATACCTCTAATATTGCGGGAATTGGATAATAAGGTTAGAATCAGTTGTTACACCTACCCTCATGCTAACCTCTCTTATTCCTTGCAAAATGGATGCGATATTTGATTTTTTGTTAAAATGAACTATTTTAGCCTATCATTTCGAAGAGCTCTGGTATATGAAGCAGAATAATTGTGATGTCTTGTTACTATCAATTAAATAGTGTGGGGGAACTTCAAGGTGTATGACAGATCCTCCCTTATCTCCTTGAATATGTTCTAACTAGTTGCACTCGTATATTTTGACTTTATCCATGTCCTTTAATGTTGCAGGTGGCTACCATATGTAGTGTACATTTGTCATGCCCTGTTTCACAACAAAGTGGCTGATTTGGCACCACATCACCTCAATAGTTCACTTTAGGGTAGTAAAACATTCAAAATACCTCAACTAATCATAAGTCACAAAAACGTTTATTTGCTACCAATTTTACTATGCTATTTTACCGCTAAAATCATGCTAAAACATGACATAAAATGTAGAAAATAATCAAAACAGTGGCATAATGTATCTTAACATATAATCATGCAAACATTATAAACTAATGCGCTTTAATCAAATATTTGGCACAAAACTATGTTATGTATTATCATATGACAATTTTTATATGTCAAAAATGTAGTAAAAATGAGGCATTATTTGGCCTCATCACATTCTTCTAAAGAGAGAAAATATCACTAGGTTAGTTGCCTTATAATAGTTAAATATTTCTAAGATGAAGATAAAATCTGCTAATTAAATTATGGAATATTTGTATTCATACAAAAAATTGAAAAGATCTAGAAAATGAAAATCTAGAATTCAAATATTTTATGTAAAATAATGTAGGTTTCTAGCTATAGCATCTCAATTGAGATGATAAGTGTATCTATTTGTAAACTCTCAAGCTCTAAATAAGAGAGTTGTAATTTATTAAGGGTGGGGGACCCAAGTACAACCCCTTATTATCTAGTAAAAAAATATCAACACCACGAATTGCTAAATTATCTACTTCTTGGCTTCCTTCTCTATAGATGTGCTTATATTTCCAAGATATTACCTCTAGCATTTGTATTAAATAATTATTCATCTTCCTCAAATTGCCATGTTTTCGCAATCAACTTTTTGACCATTTTTCTAAATATAGAAAATATCACTAGGCTCATTGCCTTTTGAAAGTTGAATTTTGCTAAGATGAAGATCTACACTACGAATGACTAAATTATCCATATCTTGGTTTCCTCCTCTATAGACGTGCTTATATTTCCAAGAGACTACCTCCAATAATAATTGATGAATACCATTAATAATGTTGTTTTTTATCTAATCTATGCATCCATTTTTGTTGATAACATTAATAATATTATGTGAATCCCCCTCAATTGAAATATATTTCTATATTAGTCTCGGTAGGGATATTGTAGAGGTAAGTTCTTGGGTTTTCATCCAGGATATCCAAGTTCAAACCTTGGTGGGAGGGGACTGGGACCCGTCATAAAAACCTATTCTTTACCTTAACATATTTGTAATGGGCCCTTGGTTCAATGGGTGGGATAAATAGATGATGTAGGCTACACCAAGGTTTAGATCTATATGACACCAAATAGCCTATATATCTCAATGTGACTAATTTGATGTAAAAGGGAAACAACAATCCTTTCAAAACCCTACTTAAAAGAAGAAAAAAAAGAAAAAAATTTCTATCCTTTTTCTATTGCAATTTTAACCCCTATAAGGAGTGTCCTAGCCTCTGCATAGTTAGTTGAAGTTCAATATGATTTTTAGTAAGTGAAGAGAATTTTGCTTTCGTTATTTTGAAAAACACTACCTTCATTAGTATTTCTCGTATTTTCTTTGAAATCACCATCAAAATTAATAATGATAGACCAATTTTTTGGACATTTCTATTTTACAATAGATCGAAGCAAATCTTAAATTAACTCCATTGTTGCAGATGACCCTTCCATGTATATTGAAGCCTTGTAACCAAGAGGTTAACACCTATTTTTTTTGCACTTAGACTTTCCATGATGAGCACCATATTTAGAAATATTTTGTAAGAGAAGCAATGAGAAAATTCCAAACTTAGGCATGATTTTGAGGTTTAATTTTAAATATTGTACTATTTCTTTCAAGCTATAAATTCTAACAAATTATGATAGGACCAATCCTCCATAGAATACATACTATTTTTTCTTTGAAATAATTAATCCAATATATGGTTTCAATTTTGATGAAACTACCTAATACATTTTCATATTTTGAAAAAGCAACTCCAATTGGTGTAAGCTACCTAATACATTGAATAAGTATATGATGTTTCTAGATCCTTCTCATAGAAGTCGCACTTGAAAGGCCCATGATATCCTCTCCTTTGTAGACTCTCTTATAAGAATGTTACTTTGGACTCCTAACCAAAGGAATATTGAGGCCTTACAAAGGGCCTTTAGTAACCAAACATTCTTCCAAGGAAAATCATTGGGAGTAGGAAATTTCGATTGCTCTAAATCCTCATATCCCAACTTGACCAAGTATCCACCATCTTTTGATAGGTTCCAAACCAATTCATCATTTCGCTTAAAAATAGACAAATAGAACTCTTAAGGCATTATTGTTTTTAATTTACTTTTTACTATTAATTTTATATTTAATTAATTATATAAGTAATGAGAATATTTTAAAAGAATTTATCCATTTTTTAAATAATTAATGATAAATATGGATAAATAAAGAGGACGAGCAAATTATTATTTAATGATGGTTCCTATTAGATAAGTTATTGGTCTAGTATTTTTTTATCTATTGGTCTTTCCAATGGTGTTTTTGGTCAAAATTACCCCAATGGTAGAAATATTCCTAAAGACTCTTGGCAAATAAATCACTGAAATACCATATTTTTCAATAAATAAATTTTTTATTGAAACTAATTAAATATTTAGGATGGAAATTTATGCTTGCTACAACTATATGTTATCTTGTATGTCTATGCTATTTCATCCTGGATTTATTCAGGAGTATTTGTTGTTCTTGATGTTTGAATCTACACTACCAAAGTTTTGGTGGTAGTATTCTTGATGCTTACCTTTCTATTGAAATAGACATTATCCCAATGGTTGCTCTTATATCAAACTAGACATTATCCAAATGATTGCTTTTCTATCAAACTAAATATTTTCAAATACTACTCTTTTATCAAAGTAAATTTTATTCAATGGTTTCTTTTCTATCAAAATAGATAGCGAGATCCTAGAAATTGGAAATTAAGATATATTAGAGTACAAATAATTGGTACAATATTTTTAGATGTGAGCAATGCTTCAATTTAGATATGTCTTATAGTACATCAGTTAAGTTTTTTGCATAAGTCAAAAAGAATAATGGACACATATTATTGTTTTGATAGCAAATTCAACCATTTCATATCCTTTATTGCATCGACTTTGGTATTAGAGTAGAAATAAGAATCTATGTAGAAACTATAAAATGAAATAAGGATCTAAGGATAATAAATTAGCAAGACTTAAAATACAAAGGATTAGGGTTTTTTCCTAAAAAATATCTCATCTTTTAGGAGCCATATCTTCGCGAAGAGTTATCCGATTCAGCTGATTCTTGGACCAACTTGTGCAGAATTTGAATAGCTTTAAAATGAGTGGTCATATGCAAAAATCCGAGCAATATTGAGGGAGATACGACCCTGTGAAGTCAACCATTCGGAACAAGGGCAGTGACGATTTTTCAAGTCGCGAAAAACAAAATTGCAAAGTGCGAAGGATTAGGGTTTTTCCTGAAAAATATCTCATCTTTTAGGAGCCATATCTTCGCGAAGAGTTATCCGATTCAACTGATTCTTGGACCAACTTGTGCAGAATTTGAATAGCTTTAAAATGAGTGGTCATATGCAAAAATCCAAGCAATATTGAGGGAGATACGACCCTGTGAAGTCAACCATTCGGAACAAGGGCAGTGACGATTTTTCAAGTCGCGAAAAATGAAATTGCAAATATTTGCCAACTAGGGTTCGAACGATGGGAAGAGCAATGAAGGGCTAGGACTTCAGTGAGGCAAGATATTCTATCTGGACAAAGAATTTTTCAGCTAAGTTCTTTTTCCCTTTCTTTATCTTAGAAATTGTGCATGAAAAATTTATAAAGTTTTTATCAAATATTATATTTGCTATAGGACTTTCAGATAAATTTCATTAGATTTTGAGTTTTAGTTTCCTTTCCATGGATCGATTTATAGTTAAATCCTTAGAATCATCCCTAGTGGTAGAGGTTAGTGAGCGCACCTCAGAGAGATCCTCATTGCTCCAAGATAGGGCAGTTTTTGGTAAATTTAATGGGTATTGGCCAGGGGCTTCAACCTTGAGAAAATGGATTGATAGGAGTTGGAAGTCTCCAGGAGTGATTCTATCATTTCTTCCCAAAGGTTTCTTCCTAGCCATTTTTTGTTCTAGGGAAGAAAGAGAAAGAATCCTAAAAGGGGGTCCTTGGTTTATGGGAAGAGCAGGGCTCTTCCTTACCCATTGGTATGAAGGCTTTTCACCTGAAAATGTAAATCTATCCCTAGTACCAGTCTGGGTTAGGATGTTTGGGTTGCCCATTGAATTTTGGGAAATAGATACCTTCAAGGCAATAGGCAACACTCTAGGAGAATTCCTTGAGATTTCAGATACAACAAAAGATGGATTTTTGGCTATTTATGCTCGAATATTGGTCATGATTGATATAAGTAAAGCTTTACCAGAATCAATCATTCTTAAGTATGGGGATAAGATGTGGACCCAAACTATAGATTATGAAAACATATCTTTTAGATGTAGAAGATGTCATAAGGTGGGGCATATTGAGAGATCATGCCCTAAGAAGAGCCCAACATAATCATTTGTAGAAAATCGTAAGAGAAATTTACAAATGGTTATGGATAAAGATGGTTTTCAACTTCCAAAAAATAGATCTAGAAAAATAAAAGAAAATGAATAATGGAGACCAATAAGGAAGGATACTAGAAGAAATTCCAATTCTTTTGAGGCTTTAGCCTATGAAGAAAAAGTAGATCAAAACTTAGAGGACACAGTACAACAATTTCAACATATTAGCAAGGAATCATCTATTCAATATGATCCTAATTTAAGGAAGAACATTCTCGATGAACCTAAGGAATGTGTCTCATCAGATTTTGAAGACTCTCTTGAAGTACCATGCACCATTCAAGAGAAAATAATTGGTAAAGAAAATGCAGTTTTAGAAGTTAATACCTCTGCCATTAATAAGGAAATACCAAAAAATGAGCAGGATAAGTCAAAAGCTTCTATAATAGAGCCAGGAGAGGATAAATATGTTGAAAAACAAAATTGTGAAAGAATATTGAGGAATAGAATAATAAGACCTACTCCTGATATAGGCAAGGCAAAAAGAGGAAAACCCTCAAATTATCAAGCAAGATCCAGGGAAGCAAGAGCTAACATAGAGAAAGGAACACAAACTAAGTTGGTTGAACTTCTCTTTACCAAACAACAAAATGATATTGGTAATACGCAAGAGGGGCCAAAAGCCCCTAATGAGACATGATTATCATCTCATGGAATATAAGGGGTGCTAATGCCCCTCAAAGCATAGGTGTATTAGGGACCTATGTTTAAGTAATAAACCTGATATTCTCTATATCCAAGAAACTAAAATGACAAAAGAAGTTTCAAAAACTATGAAAGTAGTTTGGGCAAGATGTGAATGGGATGCTATGGATTCTGAAGGAGCAGCAGGGGGAATTCTAACTTGTTGGAATCCTTCTAGAACCTCTTGTGTAACCATTCATAAAACTAGGCATTGGATAGCCTCTTTAGTCACTTGCTACTTTGCAGATATTCACTTCATCCTTATCAATGTCTATGGACCTACAACTCAGGTAGATTAGAAGTTTGGAGTGGGATTGAAGCCTTTATGAGAAGTAAAGACCAAGAAACCTGATTCATGATCATTGGAGATTTTAATGCCATAACCAAGCTGAATGAAAAATTTGGGGGAATTAGGAAATTGACCCAAAGTATGAAATATTTCTCAGCTTTTATTCAAAACAACAATCTATGGGAAGTTGAGTTTGAAGAAGACAACTATACTTGGACCAACAATAGGAGAGGCCAGAACCTAATAGCAGAAAAATTAGATAGATGCATTCTCTCAGATCATTGGCTAGATGAAGGAACTTGTGCTAAAATTAATACCTTAACAAGGATTGGTTCAGATCATTGGCCAATAAGAGTTAAAATGGTGGTAAGTGAATTCAAAAAATATCATATTTTAAATATGAGCAGATGTGGGAAGACCATCCTCAATTTGTTGATATGATAGCTCAAACATGGAATTATTTAGGTAATGGTGGGTTGTATGCTCTTCCAAACCAAATTAAAGCTATGACATCTAGATTAAAAGAATGGAACAAGAACACCTTTGGAAATATTTTTGAGAAGAAAGAAGAACTAAAAGATAAACTTTCAAAATTCTAAAAAGGTGATGAAAATAATACAAGCTCAGAGGAAAGGGAGTTGCTTAGTGAATATCATAATATTTTGAGTAAGGAAGAGAAATTCTAGAGATTAAAATCAAGATAGACTTGGTTAAAAGAAGGAGATAAAAATACAAAGTTTTTTCATAGGATGGCTATAGTACAGAGATCATCTTCTAGAATTAGTAGAATTAAATCAATAGAAGGGGTTTGGATTGAAGATCAAAGTGAAATTAGAAAAGAGGTAAAGTCATTTTATCAAAATATTCTAGGTTCAGAGGAGACCGAAGTTCTTAATGATAAACTTCTTCAAGATGTTCCTTCAATTATAACAAATGAAGACAATAGGAAACTGATGGAGCCTATTACTCTAGAAGAAGTTCATTTAGCTCTTTTCTCTTTTAATAAGGATAAATCCCAGGTCCAGATGGGCTCTCTACAACTTTTTACCAACATAATTGGGATATAGTGAAGGATTCTTTATTGGTGGTAGTGGAACAATCTAGGGTAAAACAATACATTCCTTATAAAATAAATGCAACTTATCTTACCCTAATTCCAAAAAGAAGGATGCTGAATTGTTTGATTCTTTTAGACCCATAAGCCTATGTAATATGGCTTATAAGATTATTTCCAAAGTGATGGCGAATAGATTAAGGCCATTGTTAGACAAAATCATTTCAGAAGAGCAAGGAGGATTTGTGAAAGGGAGACAAATTCTAGATGGGATCATAGTAGCTCATGAAGTTATACATTCAACAACTTCAAGAAAAGAGAAAGCTATGATCTTAAAACTTGATATGAGTAAAGCCTATGATAGGGTTAAATGGGATTTTCTTTTTGCAGTTTTAGATAAGTTTGGTTTTGGGAAGAAATGGGTTAGATGGATTAAAGCTTGTGTCTCTACAGTTTCTTATTCAGTGTTGGTCAATGGGTTAGTGATAGAATATTTTAAAGCCAAGAGAGGCCTTAGACAAGGAGATCCTCTATCTCCTTATTTGTTCATTATTATGGCAGAAGTTTTGAGTAGGAACTTAAAGAAGGCTTACAAATATGGGCTTATAAATGGACTTAAGGTTAGTAATAACATCGATAACATCACCCATCAACAATTTGTAGATGATACAACCCTTTTTGGAAGGGCAAGGATAAATGAGGCCAGAGCTTTGAATAACTTTTTAAAAGAGTACGAAAGAGCTTCAGGGCAAAAAATTAATAGGACTAAATCCAAAATTTACTTCCTTAACACTCTGCTAATATCAAAGCAAGAATTTGTAGGTTGCTTCAAATGGAGGAGGCAAATTTACCAACAACTTATCTAGGGATGCCTTTATTTGAGGGGAGAATGAGGATAGATTTATGGAATCCAGTTATTAGTAAAGTTCAAAATAAACTTCCAGCTTGGAAAGGTAGATGGTTATCATTAGCAGGAAGAGTGCAGTTAATTAAGTCAGTCTTACAAGCCATTCCAACATATTATATGTCATTGTATTCTATGCCAAAATCAGTTGAAAAAGTTTAATCTTTATTATGCGATCCTTTTTATGGTCAGGTTTACATGATAAAAGGAAATTTCCTTTGGTGAAATGGAGCAAGTTGTGTGATGATAAAACTAGGGGAGGTCTTGGTTTAAGAGCTCTTACAGATGCAAACTTAGCTCTTAGGGGAAAAGTTATCTGGAGATTGTACAAAGAGAGTCAAAGACAATGGGCAAGAATTCTTCTAAGTATGTTGATCCCAATGACCCAAGTTTAATATTTACTACATTCTCTCTTCCAAATGGTTCTGCTCTTTGGAATGGTTTAAAAAAATCTATTGATCTTATGATTAAAGGTTTAAGATGGGTGGTGGGAACTGGAGAAAAAATTTCTATTTGGATGGATACTTGGTGTGATAAAAAACCACTCAATTTAGATCCAATTTTGAAACCTTGGATGAGATTGCTTCAAGACAAATACGGTGATAGGGTTTCAAACATTTTGTACAAGGATCGAGAAGGAAGATACAAATGGAAAGAAGATTTTTTTACAAGTATACAAGACATTGATGCTAGGAGGCAATTGAGTAGAAAGATAACAACTGTGATTATTCCGAGGGGTGCCAAGGATAAATTGATTTGGGAGTTGAATAGCTCAGGAGAATACACAACAAGAAGTGGATATAATGTTCAACACCAACATAATAATAATGTCACTAGAATATGGAGAGATATTTGGGATAGCCCAAGCATTCCTAAAGTCAAAATATTTGTTTGGCTAGTAGGTCATAGAAGAATTTTATCCTAGGATAACCTTATGAAAAGGGGTTTTCATGGCCCCTCTCAATGTGTTTTCTGTAATAAGGAGGAGGAGAGTATTGACCATCTCTTGGGACATTGCTCAATAGTCTGGAATCTATGGCAATGGATTCTTAATATGTTTGGTAAATGCATGGTGATGAATAGAAGAATTGAAGATTGGTTAAAGCAATGGAAGAGCACTTATAAAAGTGAGGCTTTATAGACAATATGGGATATATCAAAAGATACAATACTTTGGACTATATGGCTAGAAAGGAATAGAAGAATATTTAAAGGAAAGGAAAGCAATTTAGAGGTAATGAAAAAGAAGATATGTTTAGCCATAGAGGAGTCTAAACCAACTCTATCAACTTACCCAATTCCTAATTTGGAAGCAGAGAGTCTTGATAGATGGAGTCAAGTCATTAAATGGAATTATGATGTTGGGTACAAGAGAAGCAAAAATAAGGTAAAGAATATAAAGTGGAAACCACCAGATGTGGAGTGGGTTAAATTGAATTTTGATGGAGCATCTAAAGGAAATCTAGGACCAGGAGGAGGAGGAATAATTAGAAATAATAGAGGAGAGATTTTATCTCATTATGCTTTCAATAGTGGATTTAAGACAAATAATGAAGTTGAAGCTTGGGCAACTTTAGAAGGGTTAAAAATATGTAAACAAATGAAATGGAATAGAGTATGGATGGAAGGTGATTCTCTCATAGTAATAAATGCAATTTTGAGGAAAGGTAATAAAATGAAACAATAATGTGTTTTCATTTAGACTATTTATTATAATTTTTGTGGTTGCACTTGTGTTTCAGGAAGGAAACTAGCAATCCAGATTTGGTAAAGCAGACTATGATAGTGCGATGTTTTGGAAATATTACTCTACTAAGATGCAAGGCATAGATAGTAGAGGTGAATTTTTGGCATTGTGAAGGCTGCTATAGGAAAATGTCAAGAAAGATGCTAAATTATGGAGTAATTGTATTCAAACAGAGATTTGAAAAGATCCAAAAAATGAAAATCAAGAATTCAGACATTTTATGTAAAATGATGTAGGTTTCTAGCTATAGCATCTCAATTGAGATGAGAAGTGTATCTATTTGTAAACTCTCAAGCTCTAAATAAGAGAGATATAATTTGTCAAGGGTGGGGGACCCGAGTACAACCCCTTATTATCAAGCAAAAAAAAATTAGTAAGACTTAAAATGATTATTGAGAACAATATTTTAAAATGATTTAATGATAATGAGATTTTATCCTTTTAGATATTGTTGAGAACTACTAAGTATTAAAGTGGAACACAAATTTATTATAGGAATATGCCATTAAAAATAACAACTTGTAGAAATAAGAGCGTAACAATGACTAATTAGAAATCAAGAGGGCCAACTACCCCCATCATAATGATCAATTGGAAATCAATAGGGCCAACTATCCCCACACAAGGTTGGTGCACTGGCAATGTTAGTGGGATGGAAACCACATAGGAGGGATCGAGTGTTAGACCTCTAAGGCTCCTATGTAAGATTGGCAAACTTAGGGCTCATAGAGACCTTAAGTCCACAACTAGATCAAGTGAATATTAGTAACACATACGACACTAGTCTAAGAAAGGGCAATGATATTTTTCAGCTAAGTAAGTATGTTGATCCCAATGACCCAAGTTTAATATTTACTGCATTCTCTCTCCCAAATGGTTCTCCTCTTTGGAATGGTTTAAAAAAATCTATTGATCTTATGATTAAAGGTTTAAGATGGGTGGTGGGAACTGGAGAAAAAATTTCTATTTGGATGGATACTTGGTGTGATAAAAAACCACTCAATTTAGATCCAATTTTGAAACCCTGGATGAGATTGCTTCAAGACAAATACGGTGATAGGGTTTCAAACATTTTGTACAAGGATCGAGAAGGAAGATACAAATGGAAAGAAGATTTTTTTACAAGTATACAAGACATTGATGCTAGGAGGCAATTGAGTAGAAAGATAACAACTATGATTATTCTGAGGGGTGCCAAGGATAAATTTATTTGGGAGTTGAATAGCTCAGGAGAATACACAACAAGAAGTGGATATAATGTTCAACACCAACATAATAATAATATCACTAGAATATGGAGAGATATTTGGGATAGCCCAAGCATTCCTAAAGTTAAAATGTTTGTTTGGCTAGTAGGTCATAGAAGAATTTTATCCTAGGATAACCTTATGAAAAGGGGTTTTCATGGCCCCTCTCAATGTGTTTTCTGTAATAAGGAGGAGGAGAGTATTGACCATCTCTTGGGACATTTCTCAATAGTCTGGAATCTATGGCAATGGATTCTTAATATGTTTGGTAAATGCATGGTGATGAATAATAGAATTGAAGATTGGTTAAAGCAATGGTAGAGCACTTATAAAAGTGAGGTTTTACAGACAATATGGGATATATCAAAAGATACAATACTTTGGACTATATGGCTAGAAAGGAATAGAAGAATATTTAAAGGAAAGGAAAGTAGTTTAGAGGTAATGAAAAGAAGATATGTTTAGCCATAGAGGAGTCTAAACCAACCCTATCAACTCACCCAATCCCTAATTTGGAAGTAGAGAGCCTTGATAGATGGAGTCAAGTCATTAAATGGAATTATGATGTTGGGTACAAGAGAAGCAAAAATAAGGTAAAGAATATAAAGTGGAAACCACTAGATGTGGAGTGGGTTAAATTGAATTTTTATGGAGCATATAAAGGAAATCTAGGACCAGCAAGAGGAGGAAATAATTAGAAATAATAGAGGAGATATTTTGTCTCATTATGCTTTAAATAGTGGATTTAAGACAAATAATGAAGTTGAAGCTTGGGCAACTTTAGAAGGGTTAAAAATATGTAAACAAATGAAATGGAATAGAGTATGGATGGAAGGTGATTCTCTCATAGTAATAAATGCAATTTTGAGGAAAGCAAAGGCTCCATGGAACATACAAGAGATAATTGTGGAAATTCAAGATCTTGCTAAAGAGTTTGAAGAAATAAGGTTTACACATATATTAAGGGAAGGAAAAAAATGTGCATATAGGCTAGCCAATAGAGGGGTTTTGATTGAGGATCGTGAAGTTAAATTCTCCTTTCCATGGTTAGAGGAAGTAGAAAGTTTAGTTGAAGCTGACAAAAAATGTTGATTGCCTAAATCAATTAATGATTAAGATTTACTTTAATGTTTTCCATTGGTAATATCTATTTTATTTTGTAACAATAATGTGTTTTCATTTAGACTATTTATTATAATTTTTGTGGTTGCACTTGTGTTTCAGGAAGGAAACTAGCAATCTAGATTTGGTAAAGTGGACTATGATAGTGAGATGTTTTGGAAATATTACTCTACTAAGATGCAAGGCATAGATAGTAGAGGTGAAGTTTTGGCATTGTGAAGGTTGCTATAGAAAAATGTCAAGAAGGATGCTAAATTCTGGAGTAATTGTATTCATACAGAGATTTGAAAAGATCCAAAAAATGAAAAATCAAGAATTCAAACATTTTATGTAAAATGATGTAGATTTCTAGCTATAGCATCTCAATTGAGATGAGAAGTGTATCTATTTGTAAACTCTCAAGCTCTAAAGAAGAGATATGTAATTTTTCAAGGGTGGGGGACCCGAGTACAACCCCTTATTATCAAGCAAAAAAAATTAGCAAGACTTAAAATGATTTAATGATAATGAGATTTTATCGTTTTAGATATTGTTGAGAACTACTAAGTATTAAAGTGGAACACAAATTTATTATAGGAATATGCCATTAGAAATAGTAACTTGTAGAAAGAAGAGCATAAAAATGACTACTTAGAAATCAAGAGGGCCAACTACCTCCATAATAATGATCAATTGGAAATCAATAGGACCAACTACCCCCACACAAGTGTTGTGACTCGACGTTAATAGGGATGGGAAATACCACATAGGAGGGATCGAGTGCTTAGACCTCTAAGCCTGCTATTGGTAAAGAGTTTGGCAAATTATGGGGCTCATAAAGCCCTTAAGTCCCACAACAAGATCAATGTGATATTATTAACACATACTACACTAGTTAAGAGGAACTAGGTATTAAAATGGAACAAAATAAATGGCAATATTTGAGATATAAGCAAAATCAAAGTGTGGAGGAAGACATGGTTGAGTTCCCTATACAAGTAATGCAATTGGAAATCCTCATGAAGGATTCTAGTGTGGTGATAAAATATATTAGAAAATTATAAAAGCAATTTAAAAATATTAAAGTCCAAAAAATAGTAGATTAAGCATATTTTCTAATAACATAGAGACATGCTAACTTAAATGAATATACAATTTTGGAAACAATGGAATTATACTAAAGAGGGACACAAATAAAAAAATATTGAAGAATAAGAAGAAATAATAACTTTTCCCAAAGAAAAGAAAAGGATTTAAAAAATTATTTTACAAATTGTGATGTAGATGGTCACATAAATAAAGACTGTTGAATATTGTCGAAAGTTCCATCAATAAAAGCATCCTAAGACTAGGCACAAAATACCACACAAATAAGAAAAAAAAGAACAAAAAATATGGTTACTATTGTCCTCTCTAATTTTCTCTATCACCAGATACAAGGATCAGATGATCAAACTATCACTCTTCATGTGGAGCAACACAACAGGGCAGCTCTGAGAACATGATAAGTATGATGTATCATACTAGGAGTATGTTGTATCAAACTATCAATCTATTGCTGCATAGCCTAGATTCTAGGGTCCTCCCTAGGAATGTGGAAACGCTGAATCACTTGATGAGAATGTGATGGTGAGGTGGAAATATGTTGAGGTGTAATGAGGTGATGATGACTTGGTAGAGTGGATTGATATTGATGATAATGGGGTTTATGAAGGAGTGATTGCGAATGAAGATATGAAGATGATGTATGAGGGCTTTGGATGGGTTGGCTGATGGTAATAGAATAAGTATGGGTTGGTGGCAGTGTAGGAATGGAAACCATAAAATATTGTGGTACCCAAGATGGACTTTGACTAACAAATATTGGATGAGTGGAAATAGGTAGAGGCTTAGTGTTGATCACCTGAACTTGTTGTTGAGCATTCTATTACTTCGTAATCAATATTTTGAGGTGTTTCCATGCTTCATGTATTTACATATCAGAGGTTTATGGAGTGGATGTGGATGGGATTTATGAGGTAGGTTGGGAGTAAGTTACAATGGGAATTGCAACTTGATGCGAGACACTAGATGGTAGGGACACGTGCACTTGTGAAGAAGCATTAACATGCGCTTCATAAAAGGGGTTACCATAGACTAAGGTGTATGAGGATGGGATTGATGTAATTTGAGCACATGATTATTGTGGTATGGAAAAATGTTGGGAAGGTGTAACAAATACCTCAAAAAGAGGGTTATTGAGGGAGATACAACCCAGTCAATTTAACCATTCGAAACACGAGTAATGACAAATTTTCAAGTCTTGAAAAATGAAATTGCAAATGTTTACCAACTAGGGTTCGAACGATGGGAATAAAAATGAAGGGCTAGGACTTCAGTGAGGCAAGCTATTCTATCTGGACAAAGATTTTTTCAGCTAAGTTTTTTTTCCCTTTCTTTATCTTAGAAATTGTGCATGAAAAATTTATAATTTTTTTATCAAATATTATATTTGCTATAGGAATTTCAGATAAATTTCATTAGATTTTGAGTTTCCTTTCCATGGATCAATTTATAGTTAAATCCTAAAAATATTCCCTAGTGGTAGAGGTTAGTGAGAGCACCTCAGAGATCCTCATTGCTCCAAGATAGGGTAGTTTTTGGTAAATTTAATGGTTATTGGCCAGGGGATTCAGCCTTGAGAAAATGGATTGATAGAAGTTGGAAGTCTCTAGGAGTGATTATATTTTTCTTCTCAAAGGTTTTTTCCTATCTATTTTTTGTTCTAGGGAATAAAGAGAAAGAATCCTAAAAGGTGGTCCTTGGTTTATGGGAAGAGTAGGGCTCTTCCTTACCCACTGGTATGAAGGATTTTCACCTAAAAATATTAATCTATCCCTAGTACCAGTATGGGTTAGGATGTTTGGGTTTCCCATTGAATTTTGGGAAATATATACCTTCAAGGCAATAGGCAACACTCTAGGAAAATTTATTGATATTTCAGATACAACAAAATATGGATTTTTGGCTATTTATGCTCGAATACTGGTCATGATTAATATAAGTAAAGCTTTACCAGAATCAATTACTCTTAAGTATGGGGATAATATGTGGACCCAAACTATAGATTATGAAAACATATATTTTAGATGTATAAGATGTCATAAGGTGGCGCATATTGAAATATCATGCCCTAAGAAGAGCCCAACATAATCATTTGTAGAAAATTGTAAGAGAAATTTATAGATGGTTATGGATAAAGATGGTTTTCAACTTAAAAAAAATAGATATAGAAAAATAAAAGAAAATGAACAATGGAGACCAACAAGGAAGGATACTGGAAGAAATTCCAATTCTTTTGAGGCTTTAGCTAATGAAGAAAATGTAGATCAAAACTTAGAGGACATAGTACAACAATTTCAATATATTAGCAAGAAATCATCTATTAAATATGATACTAATTTAAGGAAGAACATTCTCGATGAATCTAAGGAATGTGCCTCATCAAATTTTGAAGACTCTCTTGAAGTACCATGCACCATTCGAGAGAAAATAATTGGTAAAGAAAATGTAGTTTTAGAAATTAATACCTCTGCCATTAATAAGAAAATATCAGAAAATGAGCAAGACAAGTCAAAAGATTCTATAATAGATGCAGGAGAGGATAAATATGTTGAAAAATAAAATTGTGAAATAATATTGAGGAATAGAATAATAAGACCTACTCCTGATATAGGCAAGGCAAAAAGAGGAAAACCCTCAAATTATCAAGCAAGATCCAGGGAAGCAAGAGCTAACATAAATAAAGGAACACAAACTAAGTTGGTTGAACTTATCTTTACCAAACAAAAAAATGATATTGGTAATATGCAAGAGGGGCCAAAAACCCCTAATGAGACATGATTATCATCTCATGGAATATAAGGGATGCTAATGCCCCATAAAAGCATAGGTGTATTAGGGACCTATGTTTAAGTAATAAACCTGATATTATCTATTTTTAGGAAACTAAAATGATAAATGAAGTTTCAAAAACTATGATAGTAGTTTGGACAAGATGTGAATGGTATGCTATGGATTCTGAAGGAGTAGTAGGGGGAATTCTAACTTGTTGGAATCCTTCTAGAACCTCTTGTGTAACCATTCATAAAACTAGGCATTGAATAGCCTCTTTAGTCACTTTCTACTTTACATATATTCACTTCATCCTTATCAATGTCTATGGACCTACAACTTAGTCAGGTAGATTAGAATTTTGGAGTGGAATTGAAGCCTTTATGAGAAGTAAAGACCAAGTAACAGGAGAGGCCAGAACCTAATAGCAAAAGAATTAGATAGATGCATTCTCTCAGATTATTGGATATTTTAATGTCATAACCAAGTTGAACAATTTTTTTTGGGGAATTAGGAAATTGACCCAAAGAATGAAATATTTCTTAGCTTTTATTCAAAACAACAATCTATGGGAAGTTGATTTTTAAGAATACAACTATACTTGGACAAATAACAGGAGAGGCTAGAACCTAATAGCAGACGAATTAGATAGATGTATTCTCTCATATTATTGGCTTGATAAAGGAACTTGTGCTAAAATTAATACCTTAACAAGGATTGGTTCATATCATTGGCCAATAAGAGTTAAAATGGTGGTAAGTTAATTTAAAAAAATGTTATATTTTAAATATGAGTAGATGTGGGAAGACCATCCTCAATTTGTTGATATGATAGCTCAAACATGGAATTATTTAGCTAATGGTGGATAGTATGTTCTTCCAAACCAAATTAAAGCTATGACATCTATATTAAAATAATGGAACAAGAACACCTTTGGAAACATTTTTGATAAGAAATAAGAACTAAAAGATAAAATTTCAAAATTTCAAAAAGGTGACGAAAATAATATATGCTCAAAGGAAAGTGAGTTGCTTATTGAATATCATAATATTTGAGTAAGGAAGATAAATTTTGGAGATTAAAATAAAGACAAACTTGGTTAAAAGAAGGAGATAAGAGTACAAAATTTTTCATAGGATGGCTATAGTACAAAGAGCATATTCTAGAATTAATAGAATTAAATCAATAGAAGGGGTTTGGATTGACGATTAGAGTGTAATTAGAAAAGAGGCAAAGCCATTTTATCAAAATATTCTAGGTTTAGAGGAGACCAAATTTATTAATGATAAACTTCTTCAAGACGTTCCTTTAGTTATAACAAATGAACACAATAGGAAACTGATGGAGCCCATTACTCTAGAAGAAGTTCATTTAGCTCTTTTCTCTTTTAATAAGGATAAATCCCCAGGTCCGGATGGGCTCTCTACAACTTTTTACCAACATAATTGGGATATAGTGAAGGATTATTTATTGGTGGCTGTGGAACAATCTAGGGTAAAACAATACATTCCTTATAACATAAATGTAACTTATCTTACCCTAATTACAAAAAAAGATGATGAATTTTTTAATTCTTTTAGACCCATAATACTGTAATATGACATATAATATTATTTCCAAAGTGATGACAAATAGATTAAGGCCATTGTTAGACAAAATTATTTCAGAAGAGCAAGGAGGATTTGTGAAATGGAGACAAATTCTAGGATCATAGTAGCTCATGAAGTTATACATTCAACAACTTCAATAAAAGAGAAAGCTATGATCTTAAAACTTGATATGAGTAAAGCCTATGATATAGTTAAATGAGATTTTCTTTTTGCAGTTTTAGATAAGTTTGGTTTTGGGAAGAAATGGGTTAGATGGATTAAAGCTTGTGTCTCTATAGTTTCTTATTCAGTGTTGGTCAATGGGTTAGTGACATAATATTTTAAAGCCAAGATAAGCCTTAGATAAAGAGATCCTCTATCTCCTTATTTGTTCATTATTATGGCAGAATTTTTTAGTAGGAACTTAAATAAGTCCTATAAAATGGGTTTATTAATGGTCTTAAGGTTAGTAATAACATCGATAACATCACCCATCAACAATTTTTAGATGATACAACTATTTTTTGAAGGGCAAGGATAAATGAGGCTAGAGCTTTGAATAAATTTTTAAAAGAGTACGAAAGAGCTTCAGGGAAAAAAATTAATAGGACTAAATCCAAAATTTACTTCCTTAACACTCCTAATATCAAAGCAAGAATTTGTAGGTTACTTCAAATGGAGAAGGTAAATTTACCAACAACTTATCTAGGGATACCTTTATTTGAGGGGAGAATGAGGATAGATTTATGAAATCCAATTATTAGTAAAGTTCAAAATAAACTTCCAGCTTGGAAAGGTAGATGGTTATCGTTAGAAATAAAAGTTTAGTTAATTAAGTCAGTCTTACAAGCCATTCCAACATATTATATGTCATTGTTTTCTATGCCAAAATCAATTGAAAAAAGTTTAATCTTTATTATGCGATCATTTTTATGGTCAGGTTTACATGATAAAAGAAATTTTCCTTTGGTAAAATGGAGCAAGTTGTGTGATGATAAAACTAGGGGAGGTATTTGTTTAAGAGATCTTACAGATGCAAACTTAGCTCTTAGGGGAAAAATTATCTAGATATTGTACAAAGAGATTCAAAGACAGTGGGCATGAATTCTTGTAAGTATGTTGACCCCAATGACCCAAGTATAATATTTACTGCAGTCTCTCTCCCAAATGGTTATGCTCTTTGGAATGGTTTAAAATTTTTTATTGATCTTATGATTAAAGGTTTAATATGGATGGTGGGAACTAGAGAAAAAATTTCTATTTGGATGGATACTTGGTTTGATAAAAAACCACTCAATTTAGATCTAGTTTTGAAACCCTGGATGAGATTGCTTCAAGATAAATACGATGATAGGGTTTCAAAAATTTTGTACAAGGATCGAGAAGGAAGATGCAAATGTAAAGAACATATTTTTTAAGTATACAAGACATTGATGCTAGGAGGAAATTGAATAGAAAGATAACAACTGTGATTATTCTGAGGGGTGCCAAAAATAAATTGATTTGGGAGTTGAATAGCTCAGGAGAATACAAAACAAGAAGTGGATATAATGTTCAACACCAACATAATAATAATGTCACTAGAATATGAAGAGATATTTGGGATAGTCCAAGCATTCCTAAAGTTAAAATGTTTGTTTTGCTAATAGATCATAGAAGAATTTTATCCTAGGATAACCTTATGAAAAGGGGTTTTCATGGTCCCTCTCAATGTGTTTTCTATAATAAGGAGGAGGAGAGTTTTGACCATATCTTGGGACATTGCTCAATAGTTTGGAATTAATGGCAATGGATTATTAATTTGTTTGGTAAATGCATGGTGATGAGTAGTAGAATTTAAGATTGGTTAAAGCAATGGTAGAGCACTTATAAAAGTGATGCTTTATAGACAATATATGATATATAAAAAGATAAAATACTTTGGACTATATGGCTAGAAAGGAATAAAAGAATATTTAAAAGAAAGGAAAGCAGTTTAGAGGTAATGAAAAAGAAGATATGTTTAGCCATAGAGGAGTCTTTAACCAACTCTATAAAATTACCCAATTCCTAATTTGTAAGTAGAGAGTCTTGATAGATGGAGTCAAGTCATTAAATGGAATTATGATGTTGGGTACAAAAGAAGCAAAAATAAGGTAAATAATATAAAGTGGAAACCACTAGATATGGAGTGGGTTAAATTGAATTTTTATGGAGCATCTAAAGGAAATATAGGACCAGCAAGAGAAGGAATAATTAGAAATAATAAAGGAGAGATTTTGTCTCATTACACTTTCAATATTGGATTTAAGATAAATAATGAAGCCAAAAATTGGGCAGCTTTATAAGTGTTAAAAATATGTAAACAAATGAAATGGAATAGAGTATGGATGGAAGGTGATTCTCTCATAGTAATAAATGTAATTTTGAGGAAAGCAAAGGCTCCATGGAACATACAAGAGATAATTGTGGAAATTCAAGATCTTGCTAAAGAGTTTAAAGAAATCAGGTTTATACATATATTAAGGGAAGAAAACAAATGTGTAGATAAGCTAGCCAATAGAGGAATTTTGATTAAGGATCGTGAAGTTAAATTCTCCTTTCCATGGTTATAGGAAGTAGAAAGTGTAGTTGAAGCTGACAAAAAATGTTGATTGCCTAAATCACTTAATGATTAAGGTTTACTTTAATGTTTTCCATTGGTAATATATGTTTTATTTTGTAACAATAATGTGTTTTCATTTAGACTAATTATTATTATTTTTATGGTTGCACTTGTGTTTCAGGAAGAAAACTAGAAATCTAGTTTTGGTAAAGTAGACTATGATAGTGCGATGTTTTTTAAATATTACTCTACTAAGATGCAAGGCATAGACAATATAGGTGAATTTTGGGCATTGTGAAGGATGCTATAGGAAAATGTCAAGAAAGATGCTAAATTATGGAGCAATTGTATTCAAACAGAGATTTGAAAAGATCCAAAAAATGAAAAATTAAGAATTCAAACATTTTATGTAAAATGATATAGGTTTCTAGCTATAACATCTTAATTGAGATGAGAAGTGTATCTATTTGTAAACTCTCAAGCTATAAATAAGAGAGATATATTTTTTCAAGGGTGCAGGACCCGAGTACAATCCCTTATTATCAAGAATTTTTTTTTAGCAAGACTTAAAATGATTTATTGAGAATAATATTTTAAAATGATTTAATGATAATGAGATTTTATCCTTTTAGATATTGTTGAGAACTTCTAAGTATTAAAGTGGAACACAAATGTATTATAGGAATATGCCATTAGAAATAGCAACTTGTAGAAAGAAGAGCATAATAATGACTAATTAGAAATCAAGAGGGCCAACTACCCCCATCATAATGATCAATTGGAAATCAATAGGACCAACTACACCCACACAAGTGTTATGACTCGATGTTAATAGAAATGAGAAATACCACATAGGAGGGATCGAGTGCTTAGACCTCTAAGCTTGATAATAACAATTTAAAAATATTAAAGTCCAAAAAATAGTATATTAAGCATATTTGCTAATAACATAGATATAGGACAACTTAAATGAATATACAATTTTGGAAACAATGGACTTCTACTAAAGAGGGACACAAATAAAAAATGTTTGAGAATAAGAAAAAATAGTAACTTTTCCCAAAGAAAAATAAAAGGATTTTAAAAAATCATTTTAAAAATTGTGATGTAGATGGTCACATAAACAAATACTGTTGAATGTTGTTGAAAGTTCCATCAATAAAAGCATCCTAAGACTAGGCACAAAATCCCACACAAAAAGAAAAACAAAGAACAAAAATTATGGTTACTATTGTCCTCTCTGATTGTCTCTATCACAAGATATGAGGACCAGATGATCAAACTATCACTCTTCATATGGAGCAACACAACAGGGCAACTCTAAGAACATGATGAGTATGTTGTATCATACTGGGAGTATGTTGTATCAAACTATCAATCTATTGCTGCATAGCCTAGATTATAAGGTCCTCCCTAGGAATGTGGAAACCCTTAATCACTTGATGATTTTGTGATGGTGAGGTGGAAATATGTTGAGGTGTAATAAGGTGATGATGACTTGGTAGATTGGATTGATGTTGATGATAATGGGATTCATGAAGGAATGATTGCAAATGAAGATACGAAGATGATGTATGAGGGCTTTGGATGGGTTGGCTAATGGGAATAGAATGAGTATGGGTTGGTGGCAGTGTAGGAATGGAAATCAGAGAATATTGTGGTACCCAAGATGGAATTTGACTAACAAATATGGGATGAATGGAAAAAGGTAGAGGTTTAGTGTTGATCACCTCAAAAAGAGGGTTATTGTACACCTAGGTAAGGCTTGAATGCTGGGAGGGGATAAGTTCTTGCTGGAAATAAGGATCATACCTAGGTGGGCTATTAACTAGTTTTAAGACATAGTTAGAAGATTTTAAAAGAGCTTCCACTTGTGCCATGTCTATATGGGTGATGTGGTGGTCAATGGTAGGTGAAGATGCTTCTATTTTTGGAACAACCATGTGAAATGACTGTGTGGATGACACAATATGTGAGGGACCTACAGAAAAATCTAAATGACTTATGTGTATCACACGAGGGGGATTGATCATGGAAGTGGTGGCAGAAGGTGATGATAAGAACTCCATTGTTGAAGTGGTTTGATTGGTGGACATTTGATTCATTATTTTAGCTTGATTTGTTGTTAATACCATAAAATAATTAATCAAATATAAAATATGCTAAAAAATAAAATGCGAAATGAAAAACTCACAAAATCAAACAGACAATCCAATCCTATGTTTATACAACAAATGTGTGTTACCTCTTTTTTTTTGTTTTAATGTTTTTCCTTTTTTTCGTGTGTTATGATACACTAATATGGATTAAAATGGGTAAAAACTATGGCTTGGATGGGCAATGTGATTCTTATTGGTGATGATGTCAAATTTTTTTTCTTAGGGGTGTCCTAAGGTGTCTAAGGGCAGATATTAGTGGATGGATAAGAAACCCACCATCACCAAATCTCAAGCAATGGTTGGTGATGAAATCCAACACATTATTGTTTAGAGTGATATATGCTGTGTGTGATTCCTTTTAATATTTCTAGTTTTTTTTATGGTGTACATACAATGTCTAGAATAACTAGTTTCACAAGTCTAAATTAAAAGCCAACACCAAAAATATTAATTTCCCCAAAATAAGTAGAGTACACCACTTAAGATTGCTCTCTAAACAAAGAAGAGTTTGTCTACTCTTCCGCCTTGAATCACCAGATGTGGGGATAATTTCAATATACTAATATTGTTCCTACTTAGACTAGCAAAAGGAGAAATTATTAACCCTATAATGCAAACTATTTCATGCGATTAACAATTCATATGAAAACACAATGCAGGGTTTTAAGTGTAGCACACCAAAAAATAGTAAAATTTTAATTAGAAATGTGAAATATGTGAATGAAAATGGATACAAAGACTATTCTAATGCCTGAAATGCAGATTAAACATGCTTGTTTTAACAAATATTTAATGATGTTCTATTTAATACTAAATCTATAAAAACGTAAAAAAACGTAAAATAGAAGGGTTAGGGTTTTTAGGTAGACTTACAAATGAGCCTACGTATTTTCTTTCCTCTTTGTGAAACACCCTTGGGCACTTATAAAATTCACCAGGGCACCTTATGAACTCTAGAGGGTGCCCTTCGAGTGCTGTAGGGCATCTGCGTAACTTCTGTAACTTATGCAATTATTCAAAAACCCTGATTCTACAAAATTCGTGCAATCTATTTTTCTAAAAACTTGCAACACAAAAAGAGAAAAATACAAGTCAGTAATAAGATAATTTAAAATGTATAACCCTTTGTGGGTCCCACCATGATCACCATTTTTGAATGCAAAAATGAAACACCAATATAATGGATAATAAAATCAATACACAATATGTTGCACAAAAGAGAATATTTTATTGATATAAAGGGGGGAGCCTTAAATATCCAATGTTACAACATAATATGATATTGATATAGATGTTACAACTATTACAAATCTAGGGTTCTCCAAAACCCTAGGTCAATAAATCATGGTGTCTTCAAACTTGTCTTTGATCCCAATAGAGTGAGTGGGCTTTTTGGTATCCTATGCAAGACCACTCCAGCTTAAGCAGCTGCCAATGAATATTCTTCTCACACCTGCACACAGTAAAAAAAATAGGATTAATAATATCTTTGAGGGCTCCACTGCATGAGACCCTCATAAAGAGAAATCACTAACCCTAGTTGCATAAATAAACTATAAACAGATCTGAGAATACTAAAATACTTGCAAATGAAATTTTACCTTGTTTATGTTGACTTGTCGCTTCTATATTCATTGTGGTTGTAGAGGATGGGTACGTAGATATGCCCTAGTAGCACTCAAGGATCGTAGGGTTGCAGATCAAGGACGAGAAATACTTGCGGGTGCTCGACGATGACCAAAAATGCTTAAGGGCACTCGAGAAACTTCGGTGAGCACTCATGGAACTCTAGGGGGTGCTTGGTGATGATCTGGAGCATCTAGAGGTGCTTGCGAGGCTCTGGTGGATATTCGAGGTGTGAAGCAAAAGCTGCATAGTATATCTGGCTTACAAAATGGGCAACGACAGATATGGAGGATGTGACAGGGAGTGATGATGTCAAATGATAGAGGCAAAGGGATTTGAAACTCCAAATGACTTAGAGAATTCAAAAACTTAGGGGTTGAGTCATCAAAATGACTCCTCTTTATAATATTCCTTAGGGAATATTAGGGTTTCAACAACATAATTTATGTGGTCAATATTAAAACATGGCGGAGGATGGAGATTAAATCTGGGTAGGTGGCATGGATTAAGGAAAATGAATAGCTAGGATTAGATCATGATGGATGGTTGGGATTAATTTATGTAAATATATATATATATATATGTATATATTTATTATATATATAAATATAATATATGAAATATTATTATTTAAATATATATTAAACAAATATATATAAATAATGGATAAATATAGTGGGAAGTTATGAATGGATGACAAGTGGCTAGATTTTGGTGTCTATAGATGCCCCTTTTTGTACTATGTTACATGAAACATAATGTGGTGCAAAAATACAAGACGCATATCCTAGTTGACTCTATGCAATTCTTTATTGTTAAGGAGAATGATATATTATAATTTATCCATGTTTCAAGCCCCATGGATGAGGCCATCAATGGCAATTGTTGAGCAAGTTGGTCTTGGCATAGTTTCACTCGAAATGTGAAGTACCAAAATTGATTATATTTTTAAACAATGAGATATTTGATGATGAATATTGGCCAAGTTTCCTTATGGTTATTTATTCATCTTACCAAATTTCATGGATGCAAATCGTTGCAATCACCAAACAGATATAATAGACCACTAGATACAAGGTTCAATTGAAATTATATATGACTTCAAAAAATGTGCAAATGCAATGATTGATGGGTGAAAATGATGTTGAAATGAAGATGTGATGATGAGAAATGCATTGATGATTGGATTGCATAGTTTTGTGAATTTTTGCATTGATTGGGAGCATTTTGAAGCAATTTTGGATAATTTTGCACTTGTTGGGTGTAAACAAAAGTTAACTACCCAAATCAATCCATGTTATCACAAAAATGAATGCAATGATGGAATTGATGATGAGAATGATGAAAATGGTTGTTTTGTAAAAAATTGGATCATTTTGAAACATTTTGTAACTTGTAATGTGATCTTTATAATTTTTGGTCGCAAGCAAAAATTATGAATCCAAATCAATTTTGGTTACAAAACATGAAAGTATGATAAAATTAATGTATGGATGAAATTTGGAATGATGTGGTGGAGGTAAGCTACATTTTTAACTCAGTTTGTTCTATTTGTCAATGTTGACACCAAATGCCGGTGGGCACCTACCAAAGATACAAATGCTTGCCAGAGTTTGCTGTTCTCCAAATGTAGGGGTGTGTTTCAATGCACCAGGAAGCACCCATGGGAATTTAATATACCTAAAATAGATATAAATAACATATAGAAGGGAAAACAAGTTCATTGTTGCATTTGTAAATTTTGGAAGCTACGTATAAGGGAGTGGAGTGGATTAGTGTGGAAAGAGTGAGTAGTTGGTGTGCTACAGAAGCTATGGCGGTGGAGGGTGTGGATGCAGTGGTAGGAGTAGACGTGCATTTTGCCAAGGTAAGTATCATTGAAGCTCTTTATTTTTGTGCAAGATTTTATTTGTTTTTTTTTTTTTGTAATGTATGTAACATTATTGTTTTGCCATGTGAATTATGCTACAATTAAGGATTTTGGAGGCTCGACACTGGTTCTCGCATCTCATCCCAAGAATGAGAAAGGTGGTGTGGGAGGACCAGTGGAAGTTGCTGGAGGCTATGGTACTGGATGGGTCAGCCCGAGTAGATGTGTTGAGGGTGGATGAGGGGTATCTCTATACCTTGGCAGAGAGATGATATCCAAATAGGGGGCATTTTTGATCTCTATTGGAGAGATGACTGTGACACTTGAGGATGTATACCACATTATTTAGTTTCCAGTAGAGGGCTTACATGTTGAGGTTGGACATGATAAAGGATGTGAGCTAAGTCAGTTATTCAAATATGATTAGTGAGATGTGGATTTGATGGGTGGAGGGATTACATACTTGTCCATGTATATGGATAAGAAGTTGGATGCCCTTACTACTTTTGTGATGCTCATGTTGGCCAACATAATGGCATACAAAACATTTGTTTTTGGTTCCCATGGAACCTTATCAAGTTTTTGTGTGACATGATCGACACACCTTGGGTATATGCATGTGATCTTAATTTATTGGCATATTTATACCAAGAGCTGTATGAGGTGGAGACATAAGGTATTAGGTGGTAGTTTTCTATTATAGTGTTGGGATTGGGAGTAATTTAGTGTGGCTCTACCTGTGGGTTTGCTTACTATAGGATGGGATAGGAATCAACCCTATGCTATGAGGTGGCTTGTGGTAGAGGAGGTGTAGCTGATCCATATTATTTATATGAGTCAGTGGTACAAGGATTTGTGGGCTAGATTGATAGCAGCTCAGGTTATATGGAGTCCATGGTGAGGTGCCATGTGGATAGGTGATGAGGAGCATCTACGATGGGTGTGGTAGACTAGGTGAATAGTTGGGAGGCACACGAGTGAGGTGGAGATAATCCAGTTCTCACGGGTGCTACGATAGTTTGGACTGAGGCAGGGGGTTCCTAAGGCACTCATGCTCTATAGGTATCATAGATATGAGATAGGTATACCTTGTGCTGAGGCATGGAGGATGACCTATGAGGATGACGAGGAGATGAATCTCCCCAATGTGGATTATGTAGGGACTACTAAGGAGTATGATGCCTAGTTCACTACACAACCACCATGGGTACCAATTTTGGTAGTAGATGGAGGGAATGGGGATGAGGCAGATGTTGAGGAGGTCAATGAGGCTCCTAAGCATAGAAGACACCTTCAAGATAACAATCAATGAAGATAGAATAGGGGTACAATAGAGCAGTCTCTAGAGTTTGAAGGAGATGGAGATGGCACAAAGGATAGGGAGGATATTCTAGATGGACCTCTTAGTCAGAGTGAGGAGGATTGGATGAGGCTGGAGCAACTGGTGCTAGAGCAGGATGCTATGATAGCAACTCGAGGCTTAGAGATAGCTCAGTTATGGGATGTGGAGATAATGACTTGGGATATAGAGGTGTCTCGACTATGGGCAGAGCTAGGGACATGGCTGACTATAGGTGGAGGTGAGGAAAAGATCATGAGGCTCCAAGAAGAGCTGTTAGAGAGGAGTCACTGATAGATACCTGATGTACAACACCTTTAGGCCTAGGAATGATACATCTAATTGTTGGAGGATCGATTGATGGAGCATGACATTGGGATTATAGATCATTCTTCCTAATCCATATTTAGATTGTTAGACCTAGTGAATCTACACATAGCTCTAGGTATAGGGCTCCTTCAATGTTATAGGGATCGTGTTAGCTACAGTTTAGATACACTTTTTGTATATGAGCCTTGGTGCTCCATTGTATATAACCTTTGGGTATTCATTGTATATGCGATATTTGTATATATATACATGGCTTTTAATTTTTTATGTTATGCTCTTATGTGAATACTTTTGTGTGGATGATTTTGAAGAACACAAGCTTATACTGAGAGGGGGGGTGAACAGTATAAGACCTTTTTCAATTTTATCTATCAATATAGCTTTCAAACCATTAACATGCAGAATAAAATAACAGTAACAACAGCAGTAAAATAGTGCACAAAAAGCAATCCACAAAGAGACACAACACTTTACGTGGTTCACCCAAGGTGGGCTACTCCACGGATAAAAATTTCCTCTAAAAGTTATATCAAAACCTCTGGGAATCCTTCCCGATTACAAAGTTTATGAGCCTTAGCTCAAAGGAGACACCTTCCCCTAATTCTGCTTTGCTAGTGATCCTCTAGAAGACCTGTTGTGGTTGATCCACAACACACCCCAAAATTGGGGACCCACCTTTTTTGCAGGCTTGCAGAGAAGAATCTCGGTGACCCAGATGCTAAAATTGAAGAAAAAGAAAAAATGCCTAAGTGTTGAAAAGTGTCGCGAAATCGCGACATGTCGCAAAATCGTGACATGTCGCAAAATCGCGACTTGTCGCGCCATCGCTGCTGGAAACGGGAAAGTTGTCACGAAATCGCGACATGTAGCTCCATCGCTGCCGAAGAGGAGAGAAAAGAAAAATTGAAAGTTGTCGCGAAATCGCGACATGTCGGTCGGAGAAGAAAAGAAATGGTGTCGCGAAATCGCGACATGTCGTTGAGAAGAAAAGAAATGGTTGCGAAATCGTGACAGGGAAAAATGATATGGATGGGAAATGCGAAAGGACTGGAAAAGAAGAAAATGGTCACGATTTCGCGACCGATCGCGCAAAGGTGTACGGAACGAAGAAAAGGTAGCGAAATCGTGACATGTTTTCGGAGAAGCGCGCCGAAGGAGAAGGTGGTCGCGATTTCGCGAGGTGTTTTTAGCAAATTGTACGGCACAAGGGAGATGTCGCGAAATCGCGACAGAAATGAAGACAAAGCGAGAAACGTAGCGAAATCCGGAAGGGCAGAAAAATGGTCGCGATTTCGCGACGTGTTTCAGGGAGGCGTACGAAAAGAAAAAGCGGTAGCGATATCGCGACAGTTTGCGCGAGAGAGCCCGAAGGTAAAAGCGGTAGCGATATCGCGACAGTTTGAGGAGAGAGAGCCCGAAGGTAAAAACGGTCGCGATATCGCGACAAGATGCTGCCGAGGATGTACGGTCGGGAAGAGTGTAGCGATATCGCGACATGTCACGATTTCGCGACATGTCGCATTTTCGCGGCCAGGAAGGGGAACAGGCGGCATGCAGTTTTTGTCGGGTTTTTCGTAGAATGGCGTTATGAAAGGCGCAGAGGGCGTGTGACGCGTGGCATGCAGGTGTCGAGTGCACGGAGGCGTTACATGCGGCGAAGGATTTTAGGCGTTTCGACGTTAAACATGGAATAAAGACAAGGAAAAGGAGGGAAGTTGAAGGGTCACATGCAAGAAGATGAAACAAAGTGACACAGGGAGAATCGAAGAGCCGTTTCCGTTAGTATAAAGCCAAAAGTGCAGATTGAAAGAGGGGTTGGAAATTGCCGATTGCAGAGTTGCAGAGACAAGAGCTTCGTGCTATTCTGGGCCTGCACTTGGGCAATTTCCTTCTTTTTATTGTTTTGGAATATTTTTGCCTGGAACATTCTTTGAATGTAATTGACATATCATTTAATATAAAATACGAGTATTGGCATCTCATTGATGAGGAAAGAAGGAGTCATTTTGTGCATGCATGATTTAATGTTTTATCTTTCATTCCAGGCTTACGAGGCTTTTAGGTGAAGTTTAATGCAAGTGTGCTTGGTTGCTTCATACGAATGCCTAAGTCCGGAATTACGAGTAGAAACCCTAGAAGCCAGCACCTAATTTATTTGGATTGTGCGAGTTTGCGGGTTCATTAGATTAGGTTGCATGCATAAAACCTCATTATCTTCGGTTTCATCGAATTGATGAGAGTATTCAATTGTAGTTTAATCTTATTTCTATTTATTTTGCTCTATCTTTCAAACCCTTACTTTATTTCTTACAGTTTAGTTACAGTATTTTGAATAAGCAATTGAAAATCCATCAGAATCCAAGATTAAAGTACAATTATTCACTTTGAGTCCATTGTAATTTCAAATTAGATAAACCCCAGTGCCCCTTGTTAACATCCACTTGCAAACCCTAAGATATTCCTGGCATTTCATTTGAACAACATTATTTAAGCATAATAGGAACCTTGGAGAAAGTTCTTTTCTTTGCAAGCAGAGGATTTTTGGACTCAGATCCTACGGAGAGTGTGCTTTCACAATCGGGTGAAAACACCACTCAACAGATTGGCGCTAGAAGGAGGGCGAATTGGTTTATCTATTTTGATTTTCATATCTGAGTATTTTGTTTTTGATTTAATTCTAAAATTATTTACGGCTAAACTGCAACATCATTTTTGTTTTTGTTGCAGGTTTTCTTCGAAATAGCCAAGGGTTTCTTCGGGAAAGCTGGACCCACCACGCCGTATTGCGACCAGGTCTCAAACAACCGGAGAAACCATTTTTCATGACCTTCCTGGTACTCCCAAGGGTAAAGCCAAGCAAGTCGTAAGCACACCGATCGCAAAAGGCCTATTTTCTCCAGGAACGTCGAGTGGACCTACGCCAGTAATATCCTTTGCCCCTAGTGTGCCTATAGTTAGTAATATTTCTACTGCTATTGTAGGTCTGTCTACATCAATTTTGAGTCAAATGGCTCAAGCTCCAGCAGCTCCTTGGTATGGAGCTAACAATACTCCTTTGAATATTGCTGGGGATATCCATGAAATCCCCAAGAACATTGAAATATTTTTGCCTAAATACAAGCCGGATGGCCTAAGAACAATAGAAGAACATATCCAAGCCTATAGGGATGTTTTAATTAGGCTGCAATTTCAGCATGAAGATGTAGCACTGTAGACTTTTCCCATGAGCTTGGATCCAATAGCATATGAATGGTATATATGCTTGCCAAGCTGGTTCAATCACCTCTTGGACACAAATGGAAAATGCCTTTGTCAATCAATTTAGGTCACCCTTAGATCCCGCAACTATTTACAATCAGTTTATTACATGCAAACGGGGCCAAGGGGAACCAATCCGAATGTTTAATCAGAGATTCCAAAAGAACTATAACAGAGCAATTAGACATTTTGCTATCGATCCCGCAGTGGCTTTGCAGATATATTTTGGGGCATTGGACCCCATGACGGCCATGTTTGCAAGGCGTAATCCTCAGGTCACCACACTGGCTTTGGCCTATAATGAAGCCATGACTATTGAGCGAGCAATTGACACCGCAAGGCTACGGGTTTACCCGAGATGCCTATGATGGGACAGTGTGCTCCATATGGTCAAGCTCCCCAGGCAAATCAACTCATGGCACCACAAATGCCAAGTATGAACGCCTTCCCATATCAAAAGCCGTATCCACCAGCACCCGCATATGCACCCATTCCAATCCAACCAATCACGGCCATTCCACCTGTTCCTGCATTTTTGCAGAACAGTCAATCAACTACGCAGGAAACTAGTCAAGTCAATCCTCAAGCCATAGTTCCTATTTCGAATCCAATCCCGATTCAAGGTATTAATCCATATGGGAATCAAATTCCTCAGAACCCGACCCAAATGTGGAATCAAGACCCCATTAATTATGCGAATCCAATAGGGGTTAACAACAATATGATTCCACCGAAGGATGTTTTTTCGGAAGTCGAAGAGCTCAAGAAGCTAGTGCATAAACTAAGCAATGACAGGGTTCAACGACGAAGTATGAGTCCCATGCCCCTCACCCAAATCGGAATTTCAACAATAGAGGGAGGCACTTGGAACACCAAGCCTAACAATGGGGGAGTTCCTGCTCCCATTGCTAATCAATTAGATGCTTACGAGGCCCTAGCCAATCTAATTCTCTTTTGAATCTTTCAGATTTGGCATGGGAAAGGGGGTGCAAGTTACATAACACAAAGGAACACAATGAGAGGAATTGTCCTGAGATTGCTAGATACACTCATTGTCTTCAGGCACAAGTTGATGATTTGGAACTAGTATCAAATGAGGATCCATCGTATCATCAAGATGAAAATATTATGGTGATGGAAACAGTATATCACCAAGAGGGTGAAAGCGAGGAGGAAGAAGACGAAGTTTTGGAACAGGAGGTGCAAGCTTTTCGAGATTTCAGAAAGGGGACTCATGGGTACCATTTGAGGAGTAAATCTAAAGCCCCTAAAACCTCATCAACACCTCCAAACAATTCTATTCTTCCTCCAGATACAAAGGCAAGTAACAACCCTCCCCCTCCACTCGGAAGAGAAATGTCCAATGACGTCCAGAAGACAGTCAAATTCGAAAAACCAAATTATGACGTGGTGGAGGATATGAAGAAGTCCAAATCTAGCCTTTCATTCTTGGACGCGGCTAAATTGCCTGGTCAAAAGGAGGCGTTGATAAGAGCTTTGAACTCACCTGATCCGATGTGGAAGGAAAAAAGAGCTGAATCCCATCTGATTTTGCGAAAGGAGAGAAGGGATGTCCCGCCATTCTTATTGACTATGAGAATTGCGGGTAAGAACTTACATAACTGTTTGGTGGACACAGGAGCCACGAGCAACCTCATGCCTACGAAGATATGCAAAATGCTAGGTCTGCAGCCTGTTTCATCCAAATGTACGATCCTACAGCTGGACAGATCAGAAGTAAATGTAGTGGGGACTTTATATGATGTCAAGATTCAATTGAATTCTGAACCCAGGGTTCAACAGGTTGTGGACATTTTGGTGGTTAATATCCCGAGTAGGTATGGAATGCTACTTGCTAGGGATTGGATGAAAATGTTGAATGGCTATTTTGCAACAGACTGCTCGCATATGTGGCTACCATGGAAGGGAATTGCAAATCAAATAAGAGTGGAAAACGAACCGAGGCTTAAAGAGATTATAACAGATTTTAACAAGCCGAATGAAGTTCGATTTTACGAGCCGGACTTAGGAGTCTATGCGCTTGATGTTGAGGAAGCTGTTGAAGAGTTTAAAGAAGAAGTGTGTCATGGTCATTCTTCGAAGAAAATGATTACACGTGGTTGCTCAAGTTCGATGGATCAAAGTCTAGACGGGGAGCGGGAGCTGGAGTCGAGCTCACTTGGTCCAGGAGGTAAACCATTGCTAGCTGCTTACAGACTACAATTTCCTTGCACAAACAATGTGGCAGAATACGAAGCATTGATCTATGGTTTACGTCTAGCATTGAGCAAACATGTTAAATGCTTGAAGGTTTTGGGAGATTCTGAGTTGGTTGTCAAGCAAATCAAAGGACAGTATACATGCCACGACAAAATACTGAGCCTTTATAGAACTAGGGTTATGGATCTCATGGAGGAGTTTGATGCATTCAACATAGCCCTTATTTCTAGGAGAGGAAATCGAATAGCAGACTCTCTTGCAGTCGTCGCGGGCATGTTAAACCCGGTGGATATAAAAAGATGTAAAAAGTTTTCCATTGAGCTGGTTCCTTGTCCATCAATACACGATAATGTAAAGAATTTCCAGGTTTTTGAAAGTGACAGGCACATCTTCAAGTTTGTCACAAACTCGGGTATTTTTGAAAACCGAGGTGATTGATGAGGAACAAAGGTGGCGAGGATGAAACGAGAAGAAAGTGAAGCTGCGTATCAATCCAACAAAATTCCTAAAGACGTGGTTTCATTAGAAAAGATGTTCGACATGGAATGCAAGAACAAGAAAGAAAAAGAGTCCCACTCCCCAAAGATGCATGCGATTCAATTAATCTAGGGAGTGCGGACAATCCAAAGGAGGTGTACATAGCAAAGGCATGTACAGAGGAAGAAAGGAGCAACATAATACAGGCATTGAAGCATTACATAGATTGTATTGCTTGGAACTACAATGAGCTGAAGACTTACAACCAGAACATTATCACACATACCATTCCTTTGAAGCCAGACTCCAAGCCTTTTAGGCAAAGACAGCGAGTTGTTAACCCGCTATTGGAGCCTTTGATCGAAAAGGAGGTTAAAAGATTATTGGAAGCGAAAATCATTTTTCCTGTTAGGCACTCAACCTGGGTGGCCAACCTCGTTCCAGTAAGAAAAAAGAGTGGAGAGATTAGGCTGTGCATAGATTTTCGAAATCTTAATAAAGCCTCTCAAAAAGACAATTATCCATTGCCATCAATTGATGAAATTCTGCAAATGGTAAATGGATCTGAAATGATGTCCTTTCTCGATGGATATTCTAGGTACAACCAAGTTCTTATACATCCAGATGACAGGATGAAAACAGCCTTCACTACCAAGTGGGGGACATTTGCATATAAGAGAATGTCGTTCGGATTTGTTAAATGCTTGGTGCAACTTTTCAACGCGCCATGGATTACGCATTCAAAGGGCTAATAGGCAAATGCATCATCGTGTATGTGGATGATATCCCGGTTTTCTCGAAGAAGAGAGAGGATCATGTTAAAGATTTGAAGAAAGTGCTTCAAAGATGCAGAGAACATGGAATTTCCTTAAATCCCAAAAAGTGCATTTTCGGAGTAATAGAAGGGAAATTGTTGGGTCACATCATTTCAAAAGAGGGCATATCCATCGACCCAGAAAGGATACAGGCTATCCAAAACCTACCTCTCCCGAGCAGTAAGAAAGAACTGAGATCTTTCTTTGGGCAAGTCAATTTTGTGAGGAAGTTTATCTCTAGCTTTGCTGAGATAGCCAAACCTACGAACCAGATGCTCAAGAAAGATGTGGATGTAAAATGGAACGAGGAAAGTAGAGTGGCTTTCCAGAATATCAAAGATGCCATTTCCAGAGCCCCTGTCCTTATAAGCCCAGACTACTCCAAGCCTTTTTATATTTATGCTTTTGCATCAGAACACTCCTTTGCGAGTGTCTTAACCCAAAAAGGTGAGGATAGTGCCGAAAAACCCATTGCATTTTTAAGTGCCCCCTGAAAGACGCTCAATTAAGGTATTCAATCCTTGATAAGCAAATGTACGCACTTTTTAAAACTGTGAAAAAATTTAGGCACTACATCGTGCATAGCAGAATTATCGCCATCGTGCCCGATTCTGCTGTCAAGACCATGTTTTTACAGAATGAACTAGGTGAGAAGAGAGGAAAGTGGATTTCAACCATCCAAGAATTTGATCTCGAAATCCAATCAATGAAACTAGTTCGAGGACAGGGACTGGCGAAGGCGATCGTAGAAAATAATCCGCAAATAACAAGTCAATGCTCAAATACAGAATACATGGCTAAGGACGAGCTGGTATGTTGATATTGTGCAATTTTTATTGATAGGTAAGTGTCCTTCTAATCTGAATTCAACACGAAGAAGAGCCTTAAGGCTTAAATCTATCAATTATACGATAAAATCTGGTGTGCTTTACGGGAAGAATCATGAAGGTATCTACCGAGGTGCTTGAACAAAGAAGAAGCTGCCGGGGTGTTGCAGGAATTTCACGGGAAACATGGAACTGGTCATGGTGCAGCCAATGCTACAGCACATCAAATCCTGAGAGCAGGATACTATTGGCCACATATTTTCAAGGATGCGCATACCCATGTACGATCTTGTCACATCTGTCAAGTGGCTGCAAATAGAGAGAGAAATGCAGCCATGCCGTTGCGACCTGTAGTCGAAATGAGACCGTTTGCACAGTGGGGATTAGATTTCATCGGGGTTATTAACCCAAATTCTTTTGATTCTCATAAAATTCATTTTGACGGCTACGGACCTATTGTACAAGGTGGACGGAGCGATTCCTACTAAACATGCCACCACAGATGTTGTGATTAAATTTCTTGAGGATCAGATTATAACAAGATTTGGAATGCCCGACTCTATTGTCGGTGACAATGGTAAAGCTTTTATTTCTACACAATTTGCAGATTGGGCATATGATAACAAAGTGAGCTTAAAGTTTGCATCCAATTACTATCCTCAAGGAAATGGGTTGGCCGAGTCTTCAAATAAGAATTTGTTGAATACTATTAAGAAGTTCCTTGGAAAAGAACCCTCGGGACTGGCACGACCAACTAAAGTTTGCCCTTTGGGCGAGATAGGACTAGAGTGAAAGAGTCCATAGGGAATACTCCCTATCATTTGGTCTATGGGCAAGACCCGATATTTCCAGCAAATTTGAAGTTGCGGACCTTACATTTCATACAAGAGTACTTGGGGACGAGATGATCAAGTTGAAGCCGAGGTTGAGCCGGTTGTTGCACCTTGATGAAAAGAGAGAAGAGGCCATGAATCACATGAATAAACACCGAGGCGAGTTATCAAGAGATGGTTTGACAGAAGGGCCAAAGTTAAATCATTCGGAATTTCAGATTTGGTATTACTATGGGACAAAAGACATGAGGAAAAAGGGAATCACCAAAAGTTTGATTGTCTTTGGTTGGGCCCATATCAGATTTCAGAAATTCTTGGGAAGAATACCTTCAGGCTAAAAACATTAGAAGGGGAAGATTTCATGCTACCGGTTAATGGGCAGATTTTAAAGCATTATTTTAGCCCTTAGGTTGTGAGACTTTGATATTATTCTTTTGATCTTGGTGGGGGATTTTCAGATTTTGTTTTTATTGTTTAGGATTGTTAGTCTAGCTAGGATTTTGGTTATGGATTTGATTTCAATTGACATGTGTGTTAATTTTGAAAAAAAAATAAAAAATAAAAATAAATAAAATATAATAAAGAATAAAAAATTGAGATGTCAACTTATGCTTAAGGTTAGGAGAATATGAAATATTGGAATTGTCTTGTAAAAGCTCCACAAGTAACACAAGCAAGTTTAATTATATTGTTTGATTTTGTGATGCATGAAAGAATCGGTTTTGTATGACAATTCATTCCATTTGTAATTCAAGAAATAATGCATTCATGTTCCATCTCACCTTACATACATCTCATCTTAGTTACATATGCATCTTAGGTACAAGCCATTAAAGTATGTCAAATCCTCTTAGGGTTGTGTTATAACATATATGTAAGTAGCTCCTAAGGTTGGAAAGCGAGTCTTGAGATATCTAGAACCAAGCACGTCTCATACATTAAAAAGGATCTTGAGCAAAATGATCAAAACCTAACTTGGAGGAAAAGGTTGGGCGAAAGAAGTATTTCATGTCTATCCTATTTATGCAACATGATCCTTAAAGCAGTGGTTTTGACCACTTCCATAGAGCTTAAAGCCTAAAATCAGAGTAGTAAGGATAGGGTTAAATCCTCATCAAACTTAGGTTGAGGATCCAATTCCCCAAAGCTTTGATTTGACCCACATGGAGTAGTAAGGATAGGGCATAAATTCTCATCTCGGTTGGTTGAGAATCGATTCCCCAAAGCTCTTATGTCTCATTTCATAGTAAATCTTGGATTGTAAGGATTGTACTATTTGTCCTCTACAAAGGATGGGTAGTCATCCCCAAGGTCTAAGCAACAAAATTAATATTTCTCATCTAAAGTTTGGATTGTAAGGATCGTACTACATGTCCCTAGCCAGGATGGGTAGTCATCCCCAAGGTCCAAGAAGTAAAAAAAAATATATAATAAATAAATTTTTCCCATCTCATCTTTATTTTGGATTGTAAGGATCGTACTACTTGTCCTCTGCAAGGGATGGGTAGTCATCCCCAAGGTCCAAAGAAATGGAGATAAGTTTTGGATTGTGGGGTTAGATATGCCCATGCATGGCATCATGTCTTGCCTAAAAAACAAGACCAGCTTGATTGTCTAGAGGGTTAGACTAGCATGACCATTTCTTCCATAACTGGTTTAATTATTTTGCTTAAAGTGAGGTAATGAACTCTAAATCAGAATAGTAAGGATAGGGTTAAACTCTCATCTCGGTTGGTTGGGAGTCTGATTCCCCAAAATTCTGATTTCACATTCACTTGCACATGGGTTCTAGATGGTAGGGACTCATAACCAACTTTGGGATACAATAAGGTAATGAATTAGTGGATCCTAAGAGGGTTTGGCAATCTTGAATGCTTGTACATAGTAATAGAAGAAGGACCATGCCTTTTATGGAAGCAAATCTCCTTGCACATTCATTAGGGTACACAAATCATTCACCATCCCACATATGCATTCATGCAAAACTGATAATGGAATGTTGATCAATTTCAAACGATAGGGAATGAAAGCACATTGCACACATTGAGCTGATACTTGATGATTCTGATGATTCATGTACTTTTGATCTTTGGGCATTTGTTATTTTGCTTATGTGCTAACATATATTTGCGAGTTTGTGATATGTTTCAGGTTGGGTTCTTACTAAAATGCTCAAGAGCATTTGGCGACGGAGTCGCCATTTGTTGTGGTTGATCCACAACACACCCCAAAATTGGGGACCCACCTTTTTGCGAGGCTTGCAGAGAAGAATCTCGGTGACCCAGATGCTAAAATTGAAGAAAAAAGAAAAAATGCCTAAGTGTTGAAAAGTGTCGCGAAATCGCGACATGTCACAAAATCGCGACTTGTCGCGCCATCGCTGCTGGAAACGGGAAAGTTGTCGCGAAATCGCGACATGTAGCTCCATCGCTGCCGAAGAGGAGAGAAAAGAAAAATTGAAAGTTGTCGCGAAATCGCGACATGTCGTTGAGAAGAAAAGAAATGGTGTCGCGAAATCGTGACATGTCGCTGAGAAGAAAAGAAATGGTGTCGCGAAATCGCGACATGTCACTGAGAAGAAAAGAAATGGTGTCGCGAAATCGCTATCTACGTATGGAAGATGAAATGTCGCGATTTCGCGTGTTATCGCAAAGTGTACGGAAGAAAAAACGTCGCGAAATCGCGAAAAGAAAGTCGCGATCACGACTAAAGGGAAATGGTAGCGAAATCGCGACATGTTTCGGAGAAGCGGCCCGAAGGAGAAGGTGGTCGCGATTTCGCGACGTGTTTTAGCAAATTGTACGGCACAAGGGAGATGTCGCGAAATCGCGACAGAAATGAAGACCATGCCCGAAGCAGAGAAACGGTAGCGAAATCGCGACAGGTTTTGCCAAGGCGTACGGAACAGAAAAATGGTCGCGATTTCGCGACGTGTTTCGGGGAGGCGTACGAAAGAGAAAGCGGTAGCGATATCGCGACAGTTTGCGACGAGAGAGCCCGAAGGTAAAAGCGGTAGCGATATCGCGACAGTTTGGGGAGAGAGCCCGAAGGTAAAAGCGGTAGCGATATCGCGACAGTTTGAGGAGAGAGAGCCCGAAGGTAAAAACGGTCGCGATATCGCGACAAGATGCTGCCGAGGATGTACGGTCGGGAAGAGTGTAGCGATATCGCGACATGTCATGATTTCGTGACATGTCACGTTTTCGCGGCCAGGAAGGGGAACAGGCGGCATGCAGTTTTTGTCGGGTTTTTCGTAGAATGGCGTTACGAAAGGCGCAGAGGGCGTGTGACACGTGGCATGCAGGTGTCAGGTCTGCAGAGGCGTTACATGCAGCGAAGGATTTTAGGCGTTTTGGCGTTAAACATGGAATAAAGACAAGGAAAAGGTGGGAATTTGAAGGGTCACATGCAGGAAGATGAAACAAATCGACACGGGGAGAATCGAAGAGCCGTTTTCGTTAGTATAAAGCAAGAAGTGCAGATTGAAGGAGGGGTTGGAAATTGCCGATTGCAAAGTTGCAGAGACAAGAGCTTCGTGCTATTCTGGGCCTGCACTTGGGCAATTTCCTTCTTTTTTTGTTCTGGAATATTTTTGCCTGGAACATTCTTTGAATGTAATTGACATATCATTTAATATAAAATATAGAGTATTGGCATCTCATTGATGGGAAAGAAGGAGTCATTTTATGCATGCATGATTTAATGTTTTATCTTTCATTCCAGGCTTACGAGGCTTTTAGGTGAAGTTTAATGCAAGTGTGCTTGGTTGCTTCATACGAATGCCTAAGTCTGGAATTACGAGTAGAAACCCTAGAAGCCGGCACCTAATTTATTTGGATTGTGCGAGTTTGCGGGTTCATTAGATTAGGTTGCATGCATAAAACCTCATTATCTTCGGTTTCATCAAATTGATGACAGTATTCAGACTGTATTTTAATCTTATTTCTATTTATTTTGCTTTATCTTTCAAACCCTTATTTTATTTCTTACAGTTTAGTTACAGTATTTTGAATAAGCAATTGAAAATCCATCAGAATCCAAGATTAAAGTACAATTATTCACTTTGAGTCCACTGTAAGTTCAAATTAGATAAACCCCAGTGCCCCTTGTTAACATCCACTTGCAAACCCTAAGATATTCCTGGCATTTCATTTGAACAACATTATTTAAGCCTAACAGGAACCTTGGAGAAAGTTCTTTTCTTTGCAAGCAGAGGATTCTTGGACTCAGATCCTACCGGAGAGTGTGCTTTCACAATCGGGTGAAAACACCACTCAACAAGACCTCTACCTCATCTGCCCTTAGCAAGTGGAATTCTGTCCACAGAAGACACCTGTCTTCCCTACTCTAGCTGGAGATCTCTGTCCTCAACTCTGTTACTACAAAGCTTGTCCTCTTTTCTATACCAAACACAGTCCTTCGGTCTAGCACAATTGTCCTCTTCCTTTGTTCCTTTTTGCACTTGGTTGAAAACAACTTTTCACTACCTACGCAACTACAGCAGCACAGTATTCTCAAATTACAGTGGCACTATCTTCTCAAATTATAGCAGCACTTGATCACTGTTTGTCCTTCACAACTGTTCGTAATTACAGTAGTATCTACTTCATGCACTTTGCTTTCTTTTACATAGACTACGTGAACACAGTCACAATCATAGCTGTCCTTAGATCAAATTCCACCCTTTACATAATATTCGCAAACACTGCAGCATTCAAATGTACAACAACTTATGTGCCTATGTGCAACCACAACATCATACTTTTTGCACAGTCTTCTCATGAACAGTAGCACAGTCTTTGATACTTAGAAGTTTCAACGAAATCCACTCTTATGCTGTAGTCAAACTTCGCTCTCTGCTTTTTCGATGATCGAATATTACTAGTCGCACTAACTTTGCGAACGCCTCACTTCGAATGCACACTTCAATCGATACCCAAAATTGGTCAAATAGTCTTCCTTTAATACTCACAATATCAAGATGAAATCTTGTTCTTTAGTCGGCTATTCAATCTCCAAACATGTCGACTGTAAAACCTTACTCTTCGTCGGCAAAGGTTAACTTCGTCGACTTTAACCGCCTCTGTTGTTCTGTAGCTGTTCTCACGTGAAACTCAAACATGTCATGATATCGCTACGCTGTTGACTGTCGTACACCTTCTTTGGTTTTTTGTTGCAAAATCATGACACTATAGCCTTTGCTGACGTCATCATAAATCTTGTCTCGAAATCGTGACGCTCTAGACTTCAAAGCCTTCTTCTCCGTTGCTGTCACAAAATCGTGACACCTTTGCCTTTTACTGACGTCATCATGATTCTTGTCATGAAATCGTGATGCTATGGACTTCAAAGCCTTCTTCTCCGCTACTGTCATGAAATCGCGACACCTTTGCCTTTTGCTGACGTCATCAGTAGCTTTGTCATGAAATCGTGACACCTCTTGCTTCTTCATCCTTTTCTTGGTTTGCACTGGAAAAAATGAAGCATGTCACGAAATCATGACGCTTTAGCTGCCTTAAGCTCTTTCTTGCCAACTGCTCGTGAAACTGGAACATGTCACAAAATCACGACGCTTTTGCTGCCTTAAGCTCTCTCTTGCCAACTGCTCGTGAAACTGGAACATGTCATGAAATCGCAACGCATTTGCAAAATTGCAAGCTGCCAACTCAACCTGTCATGAAATCGTGACACTTTCTGCATCCGTACAACTTCTTCAAAACTTGTCATGAAATTTTGAAACTTCCTGCAACTCAACACTGCCAACTCAACTTGTCGCGAAATCGTGACAGTTTTTGCATCCGTACAACTTCTTCGAAACTTGTCGTGAAATCACGACAGTTTTTCCCGTTCTGCCTCTGCCTTCCTACATGTCGTGAAATCATGACACTTTTTCCCACTTTGCCTCTGCCTTCCTGCATGTCACGAAATCACGACAGTTTTGGCCAAACTTTCTCTCTTTTCAAACATGTCACGAAATCGCGACAATTTTTCCAGCAGCCTGCAAACTTTTTCTAACTTACTTTTTCTGGATTTTTGGCAACTGGGCTACTCTGATTTTCTTGGAGACTTACTGACCAACTGAAACCTTCATCAAAACACATCCTTAGACATAAAAACAAATTGCTCCAAGAACTCCTTGACATAAAAAAAAACAACTACCAATAGCTCCTTGACATCAATGACAACAATTAAACTTAGGCAAAGGCAATGTACTCAAGATACCCAAAATTGCCAACAATCTCCCCCTTTGTCATTGATGGCAACCCTTAATTAAAAACACATCTTTCAAGAGCCAAAACTAAAATCAATCTCTTCAAGTTTTGCTCTCCCTGACTTGAAGCTTTCCTCTTCACTTGAAAACACTCCCCCTTACTTAAATCTCTCCCCCTTTGTCATCAATGGCAAAGGGTCACCTTTGGGGCTTGGGACTAAGAATGAGCCTCTTAGCTTAGTCCCTCCCCCACCTCCTGATGAGGTGATTTAAAACAGGGTTGGGAGTGATACTCCCATTAGACACTCATCATCATTAGTGTCTAAGATTTCTTTGCTAGGCCTTCTCTTGAATTCTTTTTCTGTATTCCTATTCCTGTCACTGTTTTGATCCTCGGACCTGTTAATACTACTATTCTTGTTTCTTTTATATTTTCTATTCTTATCCATACCTTGATCCTTGGACCTGTTCATATCACTTTTCCTATTTTTGTTATCATTCCTATTCTTATCCATGCCTTGATCCTTGGATTTGTTCATGCTGCTATTTCTGTTCCTGTATCTCAGAAGATCAGCTGTACACTGTCTAGCTAGGTGACCTTCATTGTTGCATTTATAGCAAGTAACAATATTTAGCATGACTTTTCTTTGAATTTGCCTATTCTGACTAACCCAGTTCCTATTATTTGCCTTGCAAAAAATTGCCTTGTGCCCGAATTGTTGACAAGAGTAACAATACCCTTGAAAGAAATTACGTATCCTGAAACTGTCATTTACTCTCTTCATTTGAGTCATGCAATGTACTGACCATGTGACCAAATCGTGACATGCAAAACATCTATCGTGAAATTTTCTTTTATTCGACTTCTTGGGTCCTAAAAACTTATTCTTCTCAATTCGAATATCATTTTCTATTTTTGCGTATTCATCACTTACTGACTCATGATCTGAAGTACTTTCTTCAACAGGACTCTCTTCCTTTTGAAATATCTTGCTAGATTCCCCAATCTGTTCCTTGTGCGGCTCAACAAAACTAAGACCTATTTTATTTGTTGGTTTTCTTTGTCATTTGATGAGAAATTTAACCTTCTTGGAGCTATCCTAAAATCTGTAGAGCTTATCCTTGTACTCTTTATTTTCTTCTTTCAAAGAAGACATTTCCTGTTCTAACTCTCTATACTCCAGAATTTTAGAATCTAACTCATTCTTAAGTTCTTGTGACTTAGCCATAGATGCTTCAAGATTTTCTACAAGTTCATCTATCTCCATACAACATTCATATAACTTAATCTTGAGTCTATCATTCTTCTTTCTTTCCTTTTTCAAAACACTAAGAGCATTATTGAGTTCACATTCAAGATCCTCTATTTGATGGCACTTTGAATTATCACAGCATTTTTCAGATTTCTTATCACTAGAGGTGCTACCATACATGCTTCTTCATTGTAGTTTTTTGAAGCATCCTCATACATACTAGCAGCCAAATCATTATTTCTGCAATCATCCTCAGGGTGCCCAAAGTTTCCACATCTAAAACATTTCATGATAATGAATTTATGTTTCAGTTCTTCCTCTTTTTTTGAAATGAACAACATCTCATTTTCATCATCACTAGAAGAAGCTGTCACTATCATCGCTAGAACACTTACTTGCTTTGTATAAGTAGAAGCTCTTCTTATTCTTGTGAGAATGCCTCTTTCCATGATTGCTGTACTCATATTTGCTTTTCTGGTGATTGCTGTACTCATTTTTGCTCTTTCTATAATACCTGTGCTTTTCAGAGTCCTTGCTTTTAACATCCTGTATATCTTCATCACTTTCATTTTTAGAAACAAGATCAGATCAGTAGCATAATGACCAAATTTCCCACGAGTTAAAACATCTTATATTTTTCTTGCTTTTGTGCTTTCTGGAAAACTTGCCTTTCCTCGCTGTAATATGCCTCTTCCTCACTAGAAGACTCATCACTTTCTTGAATCTGTTTGCCCTTCGATTTCTTGATAGCTTTGAAAGTTGCCTCTTTCTTTACATCAACTTTTACTTGAGTTCTCAACTCAAATGCTGCAAGAATACTATGGAGCTCATCCTTTTTCAATTTATCTAAATCTTTGGCTTCCTCAATAGTAGAAATATTTTCACTAAATCTATTAGGAAGAGATATTAAAATCTTATCACACACATCATTTTCAGAAAGTTCAAGACCTAAGTCTTTCATGGAGTTCACAATCTCATCCATCCGAAGCATGTAGTCACTAATATTTTCATCATCATTCATATTGAGTTGTTCAAACATACCTTTAAAATGTCTCAATTTGGCCTTTCGAAACATTTGCATCACCTGTATGAACAACCTGCAATTGTTTCCACATCTCACTAGCTGTCTTGCAGTGAATAACTTTGGTAAGATCAGCCTTATGTAAACCTTTTAAGATTGCATTCATGGCTTTTGAGTTGCTTGTGATGTAGAAGCTTGTCCTCTTTAGTGTAAGGACCATTTGTAGGAATGGTGTACCCATCTTCAATAACTTCCCATACCTCATTACCAAGATCCATAAGATAGACCTTCATTCTTGCACTCCATAGACCAAAATCTGATCCATCTAGAATAGGTGCTGCATTCCCACTTGAGTAGTCCATTGTGTTCTTTGCAACCTTTTCCTTCAAGCTGTTAAACTTTCCTAAGGCACTGGCTCTGATACCAATTGAAGAACACAAGCTTATACTGAGAGGGGGGGGTGAACAAGTATAAGACCTTTTTCAATTTTATCTATCAATACAGCTTTCAAACCATTAACATGCAGAATAAAATAGCAGTAACAACAGCAGTAAAATAGTGCACAAAAAGCAATCCACAAAGAGACATAGCAATTTACGTGGTTCACCCAAGGTGGGCTACTCCACGGATAAAACTTTCCTCTAAAAGTTATATCAAAACCTCTGGGAATCCTTCCTGATTACAAAGTTTATGAGCCTTAGCTCAAAGGAGACACCTTCCCCTAATTTTGCTTTGCTAGTGATCCTCTAGAAGACCTCTACCTCCTCTACCCTTAGCAAGTGGAATTCTATCCACAATAGACACCTGTCTTCCCTACTCTGGCTGGAGATCTCTGTCCTCAACTCTATTACTGCAAATTTGGTCCTCTTTTCTATACCAAACACAGTCCTTCGGTCTAGCACAATTGTCCTCTTCCTTTGTTCCTTTCTGCACTTGGTTGAAAATAACTTTTCACTGCCTGCGCAACTACAACAGCATAGTCTTCTCAAATTACAATGGCACTATCTTCTCAAATTACAACAGCACTTGATCACCATTTGTCCTTCACAACTGTTCATAATTACAATAGTATCTACTTCACATGCTTTGCTTTCTTTTACATAGACTGCGTGAACACAGTTGCAATCACAACTGTCCTTAGATCAAATTCCACCCTTTACATAATCTTCGCAAACACTGCAGCATTCGAACGCACAACTTATGTGCCTATGTGCAACCACAACATCATACTTTTCGCACAGTATTCTCATGAACAGCAACACAGTCTTTGATACTTAGAAGTTTCAATGAAATCCACTCTTATGCTGTAGTCGAACTTCGCTCTGCTTTTTCGATGATCGAACCTTACTAGTCGCACTAACTTTGTGAATGCCTCACTTCGAATGCACACTTCAATCGATACCCAAAATTTCTCAAACAGTCTTCCTTTAATACTCACAATCTCAAGATGAAATCTTGTTCTTTAGTCGGCTATTCAATCTCCAAACACGTCGGCTATAAAACCTTACACTTCGTCGACAAAGGTTAACTTCATCGACTTTAACCGCCTCTGTTGTTCTATAGCTGTTCTCGTGCGAAACTCAAACATGTTGCAATATCGCTACGCTTTTGATTTCCATACACCTTCTTTGGTTTGTTGTCGCAAAATCGTGACACTACAGCCTTTGCTGACGTCATCGTAAATCTTGTCGCAAAATCGTGACGCTCTAGACTTCAAAGCCTTCTTCTCCGCTGCTGTCACGAAATCATGACACCTTTGCCTTTTGCTAACGTCATCATGATTCTTGTCACAAAATCATGACGCTTTGGACTTCAAAGCCTTCTTCTCCGCTACTGTAGCGAAATCGCGACACCTTTGCCTTTTGATGACGTCATCAGCAACTTTGTCGTGAAATCGTGACACCTCTTGCTTCTTCATCATTTTCTTGGTTTGCACTGGCGAAAATTAAGCATGTCATGAAATCACGATGCTTTAGCTACCTTAAGCTCTTTCTTGCCAACTGCTCGCGAAACTACATGTCACGAAATCGTGACGCTTTTGCTGCCTTAAGCTCTCTCTTACCAACTGCTCATGAAACTGGAACATGTCGTGAAATCACGATGCTTTTGCCAACTAAAAGCTGCCAACTCAACCTGTAACAAAATCGTGACACTTTCTGCATCCATACAACTTCTTCAAAACTTGTCACGAAATCGTGACACTTCCTGCAACTCAACACTGCCAACTCAACTTGTCGCGAAATCGTGACAGTTTTTGCATCCGTACAACTTCTTCGAAACTTGTCGCAAAATTGTGATAGTTTTGCCCGTTCTGCCTCTGCCTTCCTGCATGTCACAAAATCATGACACTTTTGCCCGCTTTGCCTCTACCTTCCTGCATGTCGTGAAATCGTGACAGTTTTGGCCAAACTTTCTCTCTCCTCAAACATGTCGCGAAATCGCGACAGTTTTTCTAGCAGCCTGTAAACTTTTTCTAACTTATCTTTTTCTGGATTTTTGGCAACTGGGCTACTCTGATTTTCTTGGAGACTTACTGACCAGCTGAAACCTTCATCAAAACACATCCTTAGACATAAAAAAATTGCTCCAAGAACTCCTTGACATCAAAAACAACAACTACCAATAGCTCCTTGACATCAATGACAACAATTAAACTTAGGCAAAGGCAATGTACTCAAGATACCCAAAATTGCCAACTGATTTTGTATGGATGCATGTGTATATGGATGATTAATGCAAGTGATAATATGTATGAATGCAAATGTTCTAATAATCATTCATAGTTTAGAATTTTCTTGGCCATGTTTAGCATTGTTGTTTAATAAGGGGCACCAAACTGGTGGTATGTGGGGTGGAAGTCTCATGAAATGACATGGATGTTACCATGGAAGAAGATATGGATGTTGATATAGAAAATTGATTATTTTATAGAGACTCATACATACTAGTGGTATTAAACAAACTCACTAAATATTGCCTAGTTCCTCTAAGACCAAATGTGTGTGTAGTGAATTCATTTACAGAATCAGGAGCATGGTAATAACTCGAGGTAATAAAGAACCAATGTGTGTGCAAGTGAGTTCATTAACTCATCTTGAGTAAATTGGGTGAAACCTGTTATGTATGAGATCAAGAAGCTAGCTTGTACTTATGTGTGATCAAAGGTCTCTTTAAAAGAGATGTGTTGCCATGTGTGAGCATACTCCACTACCAGTCAATCATCTATAGCCTCAGTGGAGACTAGTTCTATAGTCCAAGAATTTTATCTTTAGGCTTTGGGGATGACTACCTAACCATTTAACTAGAAATGTAGTACTATCCTTATAGCTTGAGGATCTATGGTGTGTGTAAAATATTTATAGTTTTTAGGGATTTTACCCCTCTTTATTTTATTTTGATATTGTGATAGTGGTGAAAACCATTGTTTTTGTGGACTATGTTGCATAATAGGACAATCAAGGAATATCCTTTTCACTTCAAGGTTCAAACCAAATATGGTGTTATCTCTCTTTGACACAAGATGTTTTTAAGATGTGAAACTTTGTTTGGTTCAAGAATGTTTTCGAATCAATTCCCAAAACTCAAGATTTTCTTAGTGAAAATTGTATCTTGGTCCAAAATAAAACTCAACATGAAAAGGAGGTTTCTTAAAACACTAGGAATGGCTGAGTGATCAAAAACACGTAGGAACTATGGACATGTGACTTGAAAATGATAATTTTGACTCAATGACATGGTGCAATGAAATGGATGATGTTTTGAAGGTGTCCATGATTAAGGTAACATGATTGTACTAGACCAATTAATATCTAAACCAAATAAATGATCCCTAATATGGAATGGAATATATGAATGCAATGTATGAAATGTAATTTGTGAAGAACACAAGCTTATACTGAGAGGGGGGTGAACAGTATAAGATTAAAACTTTTACTTTTATTTCCAAATGATAACAACAATAATATCAATTCAGTAAATAAAATAATGCACAAATAATCACACACATGAGAGACATAGATTTAATGAAGTTCACCTAATGTGGGCTACATCCATGGAGAAAATATTTCTTATAATTTTCCTCAGCCAATATCTTGGGAACCAATTCCCTATTACAATATTTATGGGCACCAACCCAAAGGAGACACCAATCCCCTATGCTCAAGTTCATGGTCCTCTATCCACAGGAGACACCAATCCCCTCTACTATTGGTTTGTGGATATCTATCCATTTGAGAGCTCAATACCATTTGATTTGGTTCATGGACCTCTATCCACTAGAGATCTCAATCCCCTCTACTATGGTTTGTGGAACTCTATCCATAGGATACCTCAATCCCCTCTGCTCTGGTTCATGGAACTCTATCCATAGGATACCTCAACCCCCTCTACTCTGCTATGAGCCTTTACACAAGGCTTAATCAATTCTACTCCAATAATTACTTTCAATTCTACTCAGATCTACTCCAAGTCTATACACAATACTTGCTAAAATTTGGTTCACCAAAACCTACTCTTAATTTTGCTCCAATATGCTCAAAGCCTACACACAAGGCTTGCTAAAATCTGCTCACAATACTTACTTCCAATTCTGCTCAAATCTGCTCCAAGTCTATACACAAGAATTTATCAAATCTGGTTCACCAAAACCTGCTCTTAACTCTACTCAAATTTGCTCCAAGCCTACATAAGGCTTGGTCAAATTTGCTCACCAAAACCTGCTCTTAACTCTGCTCATATCTGCTCCAATCCTACACACAAGGCTTGCTCAAATATACGTACCAAAACCTGCTCTTAACTATACTAAAATCTACTCCAAGCCTACATTCAAGGCTTGCACAAATATGCTTACCAAAACTTGCTCTTAACTCTGCTCAAATCTGCTCCTAACACATACTCAAATATTCTTATAACACATGCTCAAAACAATGCTTATATCTTTCCCAAAAGTGCTTTCTTTGATTAAAGTAATTCAGACATATTCTACCCAGAATTATTTTTCTTCATGAACATATAGAGAATGATATGCATTAAATACAATCAATATATTTTTCTCACATTCATTTGCATTCACAAGATATCTCAAGTATAACACTTAGTAGATGATCTTCTTATGTATTTCCCACAATCAAAACTGATGCACACACTTGCTTCACAAATATGATTTCTAACACTTGCACATTCACTTTCAATATCACTCAAACCAATGCATAATTTGTTCTCAAAATCTAGCACATGTGTTTCCAATTTTATTCAACAATGAAGCACAATTTTGTTCTCAAACCCTAACACATGTGTTTCCAATTTCATTCAACAATGAAGCACAATTTTGTTCTCAAACCCTAACACATGTATTTCCAACAATGCACACAAACTTAATCCTTATATCTCCACCTTATGACTCAAAACAATTTTCTCAAAAACACAACCACCTTGATAAGGAGTTAAATCACCATACCTCAAATTGCCTTGAAGAAGATGTGCCCTCAAAAACCTATCTCAAAATAATTTCCTTTTTGCCACTTCAAGAGGTTAGTAAAACTCCTTTTCAAATAATCCACATAAGACCCTTTCAAAGAATGTGCACAAGAATACCTAAAAATAATGTCCTATAACTCCTTTTTGGTTTCACAAGATAAAGCTCTTAAGAATAAACCAAAAACCCTCAAAATATCATGCAAAAATACAATCAACAAAAACCTCAATACACCTTATGTCTCCTCTCTAAAATGCAACAATTACAATTTCAAAACAATCCACAATACACCTTATATCCCCATTTATCACATGCAAAAATATCCCTTATATTCCCTCTTTCAATCATGCAAAATATATCTCTTATATTTCCTCTTTATAATATTTGCAAAATAAAAGTCTTCCTTACATACGCCCTTATAACTCCTATTTGCAAAATAAAAGACTTTATAACACACACCCCTTATGACTCCTATTTGCAAAATAAAAGACTTTATAACACACACCCCTTATGACTCCTATTTGCAAAATAAAAGACTTTATAACACACACCCCTTATGACTCCTATTTGCAAGATAAAAGACTTTATAACACACACCCCTTATGACTCCTATTTGCAAAATAAAAGACTTTATAATACACACCCTTTATGACTCCTATTTGCAAGATAAAAGACTTTATAACACACACCCCTTATGACTCCTATTTGCAAGATAAAAGACTTTATAACACACACCCCTTATGACTCCCTTTAAACATTCAACACTACTAATATTATTTCCACAACCCTTATTCCTCCTATAAGAAAATTTCACAACAACACTTTACTCAACCAAACCTTTCAGAAAGACTCCCTACACTACCACTTTTACACCTTATAACACCTTGCAAAAATTAAACAATTTAAACCTTATGCCTCCTAATTTTTACGCTTAACCAAAAATTAAATACCTCTTATTTCTGTCATGATTCGAACTCTACCCTCGTATAGAATAGTGCTTTCCAAAGCATCCAATAACCAATTGTGATACCACGATTTGGTGACACCAAAAGGTAGCCCACACCTTATATTTCAAACTCTACCTCAGAAACAACAAAAATACTTTTTCCCAAAAACCATCGTTGAGGGGACTCGACCCCAAGACCTCCTCTGCCATAGTGCTCTATCACACGACCAGTGACCAGTTGGGCTATACCAATAGGCATGAAATCAATCAAAGGCTTGATGGATTTATTGCACTCTTTGCTCGCTGAGAAATTCACTGCCTCTCTTCTGTCGTTCGCTAGCACTCCCGATGAATGATATTCGATGCACGATTCATGTGATAATTTCCAAGGTGAAAACTTTAGGTTTATATATATGTGCCCTCCTTTAATTTATATGACATCAATGCTAGAAGCAAGTAACCCATATTTTAAACTTTGGCACCAATCCTTTGTTATAATATTTAAATTTTAATTTAAATATTATAATGTTAAAACCTTACCTTGGGTAAAACCTTTGGTGGCCCAACTTTGAAACTCTTTTATAAGACCTTGCAATAATTTTTTTTTTTGTGGCCCACTTTGATTTAATGTGAATAAACCTTTGTCCTTAGGCCTTTTTAATTCCTCTTTATAATATTTAAATATTATACTCCTTAACATATTTGTCTTCCTTTCTTTTTGCCATTTATACCATGCTCTTTTTATCATCAAACCTTTGACATCAATGACAACTATTGACATCAATCCTTTGACATCAATGACAACTCAATATGCATAATATTTCCAACAATTTGTGCAATGGAATAAGTGTAATGTAGTTTGTGAAATGTAATTTTATGAAATAAAATGTATTTTATGCAAATGTGTAAACTGAAATATGTGCAAAATGCGATGTATGAAATGTAATTTTGTTTTTGTGTAATAGCCATGTATATATACATATATATAAATTACATTATGCATAGAATACTTTCAAATGGATAACATTAAGTGGTTTGGGCTCTTCAACTCCCTCTAGACTGGGAAGTCTATAAGCTACTTTACCCAATTTTTAAGTAACAATGTATGGACCTAACCAATTAGCCATACATTTATCATGAAGATGTGACAAAACATTGGTATTTTGTTTATTCTCTTTAATAACAAGATATCCTACTTGGAATTCATGTAGATGAACTTTGACATTGTAAGAATGCTTAAGGTGGTCTTGATAAACTTGTAAATACTCCAAAGCATTGAATCACCTTTCATTAAGAAGTGTGAGTTGGTCAAGATGTGCTTGTCTAGCAGTGTCGTCATCTATGAATTCTTGCAATGAGATTCACAAGGAGGGGATCTCAAGCTCAAGAGGCATGATTGCTTCGGCTCCATAGACCAATGAAAATGGTTTTTTCCCAATAGGCGTGTATATGCTTGTTCAATAAGCCCATAATGCCAAGGGAATTTGTGTGTGCTAATCTCTATGATTTTTTTAAACCAATTTTTTGAGAATAGCAATTAATGTCTTGTTGGTAGCCTTAGCTTGTCCATTTTCTTTTGGGTAATAAGGAGTCAAGAAGCTGTGTTGTATATTATATTTCCCATAAAGAGCTCAAATGCCCTTCTTCTTGAAAGACTTACCATTATCTGAGATGATTTTTGAGGGAATACAAAAATGACAAATGATATGGTGAAGGATAAACTTCACAATTCTAGGTCCTATCATATTGGTTACAGGAATTACCTCAACCCACTTTGTGAAGTATTCAATGACTGTGATGATGAATGTATGTTATCCCAAGGAAGGAGGTAAGATTTTATCAATTAAATCAAGACCCCATTGTGAAAAGGACTAAAGGCTTTGAATAATTTGTAATTCTTATCATGGCATATGAGTTAAATTAGTATGCTCTTGAAATTGCTTACAATGTTTGACATATGTGCAACAATATCATTCCATGGTGGGCCAATATTAACCCATGCGTAAAATACACTTTGCACTGACCATTCCACTAAAATGACCACCACAAGTACCATCATGAGCTTCAGCTATGGCTCTTTGTGCCTTAGCAAACTCGAGACAACAAAGGAGGATTCCATCATAACCACATATATACAACATATCCCCCAAGAGAGTAAAATGGGTTACCTTTTTCTTGAAAGTGTGTTTAGAAGTCTGTGACATATTTGATGGGAGTGTTTCAAATTTGAGAAAGGCTATTATTTGGTTTGACCAAGGCTCACATGGTTCCAAATGGATAAAGCAAACATCCTTTTCATCCTTAGATTTAGTGTGGATAATTACAAATTTAGAGATTGTTGTGATTATGAGTGGCTATAACTCTCCTAAGGTATCCTTTGGAATCAATGATCCAAGAAAGGCCATCACATCTACAAATCTATTAGTCAAACGTGGAAAACTATCAATTTCATACCAATCAAATTTGGTGATCAATTTCATTGCTACTTCATGATAAAGCTTTATGGTAGGTTCTTTGCATTGGTATTATTCAGTTACCTATTTGATAACAAGTTGGGAATCACCAAATATCTTGATATGCTTAATGCCCATAGCTATAGCTGCTTGAAGACCTAATATTAAGGCTTCATACTCTACATTGTTGTTGGTACATTGGAATTCTAGTTTGAATGATAATGGGATAGACACCCCTTGGGGTGTATGAAACACGACTCCAACACCTTGACCTTTTTCACACTTAGAACCATCAAAGAAGAGAGTGATATCGATGTCTTCCTCTAGAATGATATCTTCTTCTTGTTCAGTGATAGTGAATACCGAATCATTTGGGAGCTCAATAATCAAGGGATGATCACTAGGTAGTGGAGCTTTCGCAAGCTAGACTATGAACTAAAATTTAATTAATTTTTGGATTATGAACTCAAGATTGAATTCAGTGAGAAGCATTATCCATTTAGTGGTATGGGTGTTATTGTAAGTGTGAGACATCATATAATGTAGAGGATTTTCTCTAGCTATGACATATGTGGTGTGACTAAGCATGTAATGTCTATGTTTCTTAGTGGCAAAAACCACTGCTAAGCACAAATTTTCCACGTAAGCATATCTAGTTTCATAGCTTACCAATGTTTGACTAATGTAATGTATAGCTTGCTCTCGATTGTTTTCATTATTTTGTGCAAGCATTATCCCTAAAGAAAAATCTATTGTTGAAACATAAAGATGAAAGGGGACCCCAAAACGAGGAGAATCTCATATTGGTGGAGAAGCCAAGTATTATTTAATGTCATCAAAGGATTTTTGGCATTCATATATCCATGAAAATGGCACCTCCTTTTGTAATAGGTGATTGAAAAGTCTGCATTTATCAGAAAGTTATGCAATGAAATGACGAATTGATTGAATCATTCCTTGTAAACTACATAATTCCTTTGGAGGAGGCATATCCATGATGGCCTTGAATTTGTTTAGGTCCACCTCAATGAATCTTTTGGAGATAATGAACCTTAGTAGTTTACCAGAGGTAACACCAAAGACACATTTCTTGGGGTTCAACCTTACATTATGCTCTAGAAGTCGATCAAAGACTTTTTACAATACACCGATGTGCTCTTATCAAGATTTAGATTTTGCCAAGATATCATCCACATAATTTCAATTATCTTATGCATGTAATCACAAAAATGTATGTCATGGCACGTTGATAAGTGACACCTACATTTTTAAGACCAAAGGGCATAACCTTCTAACAAAAAGTACCCTAAGGTGTAGTGAATGCTGTTTTGTGTTGGTCATCAGGATTAATTTGAATTTGGTTGTATTATGAATAACCATCCATTAGAGAAAGCATTTCATGGCCCATGCAAGTTTCAACAAGAGTATTGATGTTTGGAAGAGGAAAATCATCCTTAGGACATGCTTTATTGAGATCTCAAAAATTAGTGCAAACGTGTATCACCCCGTTAGGTTTGTGAACGGGTACCATGTTTGAGAGCCACTCAGGATAGTCAATGAGTACAATAAAACCCACATCTAAAAGTTTTTGAAGCTCTTTTTTGACCAAGATGGCAACAATAGGATGCATCCTTCTAAGTTTTTCTTTGACCGACTTAGCTTCAGAGTGCAAGGTGAGATCATGGATAATTAAATTAGGATCAAGGCCAAACATGTCTTTGTAAGACCATGCAAAAATATCCTTCTTCTTGAGGAGAGAAATTAATTGCTCTTGTTCATCTATGGATAAAATTTTGCCAAGTTTGAAAATTTGGGGATTTGCTGCATCTGAACTAAGGTTCACATGAATAGTATCTTCAATAGACATATGATAACCTTCCTCAAGTTGATGGGGCATTGGGATCATATGAATGTTATATATGATGTTATAAAACTCTTCTGACTCAAACTTACCTATGTCTACCTGGAAAACCTTAGGATCTAAAGGTGAATGTGAAGATGGGGTTGATGGAGTAATGTAGTTGGCTAAAGCCCTTAAAAATTCCTCAAATAGGACAAACTCGAAAAAGGATGGTGGCAAGGAAATTCAGTCCATATCAATAAGATTCATGTAAATAGGAATTGGCTTTGCCACATCATATGGATTGCGAAGTGGGGTGAATAAGCCAATATGATTCATATTGACTTAAAATGAAAATGAATGGTTGGAAAAGTTAATGGATGTGTGGATCCTGTTTGCTAGAACCGATGCTAGAGCTTTGGTAAACCTGAATAGCAGCAAGAAACACAAATAAATGCAATGTACATGCAAAATGCATTTCTTTTTTTTTGTGTGTTTTTGTTTTGTTTGTTATGATACACTAATTTGAATTAAAATGGGTAAAAACTATGGATTGGATGGGCAATGAGATTCTTACTGGTGATGAAGTCCAAAAAGTTTGCTCAGGGGTGTCTTAAGGTGTCTAAGGGCAGATATTGGTGGATGGAGATGAAGCCCACCATCACCAAATATCAAGCAATGGTTGGTGATGAAATCCAACACATTATTGTTTAAAGTGATATGTGTTGTGTGTGATTCCTTTTAATATTTCTAGTTTTTTATGGTGTACATACAATGTCAAGAATAACTAATTTCACAAGTTTAAATTAGAAGCCAACACTAGAAATATTAATTTTCCCAAAATAAGTAGAGTACACCGCTTAAGATTGCTCTCTAAACAGAGGAGGGTTCATCTACTCTTCTGCATTGAATCACAAAATGTGGGGGTACTTTCAATATACTAATGTTGTTCCTACTTAGACCAACAAAAGGATAAATTCTTAACCCTGTAATGCAAACTATTTCATGTGATTAACAATTCATATGAAAATATAATGTAGGGTTTTAAGTGTATCACACCAGAAAATAGTGAAATTTTAATTGGAAATGTGAAATGTGTGAATGAAAATGGATGCAAAGACTATTATAATGCCTAAAATACATATTAAATATGCTTGTTTTAATAGATATTTAATGATGTTATTTTTAACACTAAATATATTTTAACGTAAAAATACGTAAAACAAAGGGGTTAGGGTTTTTAGGTAGACTTACAAATAAGCCTATGTATTTTCCTTCCTCTTTGTAAAACACCCCTCCATAACCATATTCTATAATAGCATCGAATATAGAAGCGACAAGTCAGCATAAACAAGATAAACTATTCATTGCATTCATTTTTAGTATTCTCATATCTGCTTATAGTTTATTTATGCAACTAGGGTTAGTGATTTCTCTTTCTGAGGGTCTCACGCAATGGAGCCCTCATAGATATTATTAATCCTATTTTGTTTGACTATGTGTAGGTGTGAGAAGAATATTCATTGGCAACTACTTAAGCTAGAGTGGTCCTGCATAGGATACCAGAAATCCCACTCACTCTGTTGGGATCAAAGATGAGTTTGAAGACACCACGATTTATTGACCTAGGGTTTTTGAGAACCCTAGATTTATAACAATTGTAACATTTGTATCAATATCATATTATGTTGTAACATTGGAGATTTAAGGCTCCCCCCTTTATATCAATAAAATATTCTCTCTTTTGTGCAACATATTGTGTATTGATTTTAGTTATCTATATTTGGTGTTTCATTTTTGCATTCACATAGATAATAATATTTGTTGGTGAATAAACTCAATAGAGTAAGCATGAGAAGATTTTTATATTATTATCATTATTTATTGGGTCATATTTACTTTTTCATATCAAAGACAAGAGTTATTCCACCAATGTATGGACCACATTACATAGTATATTTAGTAAGGCGAACACTATGGAGGTCAAATTCTTTTAATTAAAACTTTATTATCTCGACATAATAGAGTTCAATAATATTGATAACTACATTGAAATATTAACATATTCAGAGTAGATGTTGCATATTATAGAGACAACCAGGAGAATACAAAATTTGTCAAGACTATTCTCTATAATTTATCTTCTTCATTTTATATGTTTCTACTAATGGTTCATGTTGTTCTTAAATTAGACAAGTAGCTAACCCTTTATGATTTAATATGTATTATATTTCTATTTTGGTATCTATGATAAAATATGTCAATTGTTCTTATATATTATCTTATGAACATAATTTCAAATATTCATAGTCAATGATCAAGTGTCCTCAAGAATGAATCAAATTCTTCAAAAAATTTCAAAACCTACTTTAAAATAATATAAGAGAGAATGTTATCAAACTAAAACCTACCTTGTAATATTATATAACTACACTTTAAAGAGGAAGCATGTAGGATTCTATATGATGAGATATATTATAATGGGGCCTCCTCCTATTGAAGCAAACTAGCATGCTAGAAATTCCATTGTGGGGAAATATTTATAGTGTTTTCTCTCCTTGTTCATTTAGTTTAGATTGTATGGGAATATGAAGTATGTGATCTTTCCTCATTGTCATAGGCCAATATTATATGATGTAATCTAGTGTGTAAGCTTACATGCTAATATTATATAGTCATGTGGGGTTTTTCATATGCTTGTGAGCCACAATATTGGTTGTAATGGTGCACAATTCCTAATAAGAGATGTCATTTCATTTTAATCCTTTGTTAAAAGCAACACAAATGTATCCCAATATAGTATTACTCAAGTGATGCTACCTTATAAAACCTCAGTCACATATTATTATTCTTTAAATAGTAGTAATAGTAATAAATCAATTAGTCATATTTTTTTTTGGTAGATAAGATAATATAGCATTAATATCGGGTTTTACAGGTTGACCCAAAACCTTTTACAAAAATCAGCCCAGGGCTGTTGATGAACATGTCCTTACTAAGGATCCTATATATGTAAAATCTACATGCTGCCAAATCCATTACATCCGGTAAGGCACATAGCCTGTTATCAAAAAGAAACTTCCCATACAACATTTTGGGTATACCCCGAGAAAATGTACCTGCATCATAATTACAAAAAAGAAAACAGACACGGATCCCTTCCTTGAAATAGTGGAGAAACAAAAATCTGCAGACACACATAGCAGAGTACTGAAAAAACTCCCACAAGCTCTGTATTGATAGTTACTCTTAATAATTCTTTGGTAATTGCTTTCTTCTATATATGATATGCTTTGGGACCACATCCTGTCTTGGCCAATCAACCTTGGAGAAGTGAACCTACTGGCTAGATTTATGGCAATGGCTATCTGGTGGTCCACGTGGCTCTAGTTCGAAGTCTTATATTGCCTTTTCTTTCCTGCCCTATGATTATCAACCAAACTCAAATTACTAAGATGACTAGGAGCCATGTTATCTGACATGTGACTATCCCCATTAGTCTTTGTGGTATTTCCAAGCAACATCCACGAAGACTGACAACTCGAATAATTTTTATTATGAGTCCATTTCAAAAAAGATACGGGAATACACCTAGCCTTAGAACTTACAATGCATTCCCTATTGGTAAATTCGACTATCATTCTTAGCATTCTTGTTGAATAAGCTCCTCTACTTCACTCGGGATACCGTGGAAAAGTTCATCACCATCGACACCCAAATTGGCCAGCTTATCAACAATTTTGTTAGCTTCCCGAAAGATATGTTGGGCTTTTCTGTCTTGTCTTCCTTGGAAAAGGATCCTAGCCTCTTCAACAATTGTTTTAATCCTTCAAGGAGGTGTTTTAAAATTATTGAGGAGATTTATAACATGCATAAAGTCTCCTTCTACGATCAAATTACCTTCTAAATATTGAGTCATTTGAAGATCTCTCCACATAGCTCTAGCTTCAGCTTCATTGTTCATCATTTTTTCCAAAATATTCAAAAAACATAAGCATCATATTCCCATTATGATCTCGTACAATACCACCAGCACCTGCTCTGCCAGGATTATCATTAGCTGGTCCATCAAAATTAAGCTTAAACCAACCCGTAGGAGGTGGGGACCACTGAACATTGGCTCTGGGGTTGACTACCCAAGGTACAGACTCATATAACAAGGTTAAGCTTAAATATTGAGTAATCATGGTCTCTTGCAGATGAGGTTTATGACTATCAAAAGGGATAAGGTTCACATTATCATTGGCAAAGGATAGGATCTTGGCAATGATAGTTTTATGATCATGGATAGACTCATTAAAGACTCTATGGTTCCTTTCTAACCACACCTACCAAAGATAGTGATTGAGACAAATTTTCCACATGTATCTAAATATTTGGATTGAAAAGGGGCAAGGCCATTGGATGAAAAAATCAAGTACGATGGCTGGTTTAACCTAAGAAATATTGAAGGCCTGAAAAACCTCACTTAGGATAGTAAAGGAAAAAGGGCACTCAAGGAAAATGTGATAAATGGTCTCCCAATTAGCCCTGCACAAATAACAGTGATTAGTGATACAAATACCTTTACGCATCATATTATCAATGGTTAGAATTCTTCCTTGGATAACCAACCATGAAAAGACTACAATTTTTGGAATTAAATTTTTTATCCAAACTAAGTCCTTTTGGAGGACAAAATCCTCATCATCAAGCAAAAGCTTGTAAGCTGATTTAATAGTGAACTACCCATTTTTCGTAGGAGCCTAGGTCACTTGATCTTCCTTAGGTCTCATGGGGATAAACTGTTGCCCAACAATATTACAAAGATCATTTGATTCTTCTTGAAATACCTGAATCCTTATTTGTTTCCATTTCATTCTACCTCTGTGCTCAACCATATAATCAAAGACTTTTATGCCAATGAGTTCTTTCGTGATATCTCTGATTCGAGCTAAGTTAGGATATTCCATCAGTAGTTTGTCCTTACCCCATGTGTCATTCCAATAATTTATCCTCTCACCATTGCCTAAAACCCATCTTAAATATTTTTTTATGATTTCATTACAATTGAGAATTGCTTTCCAAAAAGCAGAAACTATGATTGGAACTGAGTCACTTAGAAATTCCATATTTTGAAGATACTTTCGTTTGATGATAGCTGTCCATTAATTTTCTTCACCAAAAATGATGCGCCACACCTGCTTAGCTAGTAAAGCTAAATTCATATGAGCAATTCTCCTCGGACCTAAGCCCCCATTTTCCCTGGGTTTGCACACTTTGGTCCATCCTACAAGATGTATCATTTTTTTCTCCTCTGATCCAGTCCATAAAAATTATTTTTGGAGTTTCTCAAATTTATGGAAAACCTTCATAGGGGCTTTGAAAATGAAGAGGAAATAGACTGGAATGCTCTGAAGAGAGGCCTTAGTGAGGGTCAAATTTACTACTTGAGATAGAAGATGACCTTTCCATCCAAAAAGTTTTTTTTGAATTCTTTCAATAACCCTATCCCACATTAACTCTCTCGGAGAACCAATGAAAAGAGAGAGACCAAGATACGAAGTGGGGAGGTTTGCTATATCACACCCTAAAATTTTTGCAATCCTTCCTTGCCTCTAAATGGGGGTGTTCAAGAAATATAACTTGCTTTTACTGAAATTAACTTTCTAACCAAAGAAGCATCGTCGTAGAGTTGCAGGATGTATTTAATTATTTTTGCCTCAACCATCAACACCTTATTCAATAGAAGGGTATCATAGATGAATTGTTGGTGAGAAATAGCCCTAGTGAGAGATGTTACTTTGATTCCCGATATTAGCCTTGAACTGCAAGCATTTTTGATGGTTCTTCCTAAAGCTTCTGCCACAATGATGAATAACATGGGGTTGATAGGGTCCCTCTGCTGAATTCCTCTACGACTTTGAAAGTAACCAGCAGTTGTTCCATTAACCAAAATTGATAACCATGCTTTAGAAATGCATTATTTTATCAAATTAACCCATTGGTGGTGAAAACCAAACTTAAGGAGGACAACAATAAGAAAGTCCCAATTTAGCCTGTCAAATGCTTTGTTCATATCAAGCTTGAGGGCAAAAATAGACCTGTTAGTCTTATGAGCAGAGTGTAGAGCTTCATGAATTGTGATAACTCCATCCAAGATTGACCTTCCTTGGATAGAGCTTCCCTGGAATGGATCTATGATGTAGGGCAGAACATCTCTCATTCTATTTGCAATGGCTTTAGTTAGGATATTGTAAGAAACATTGCACAGACTGATTGGTCTGAAGTCAACCATAGATTCAGGGGTTTGCTTCTTAGGAATTAGAGAAATAAAAGTAGAGTTGAGAACTTTTGAGATATGATTGCTTGGAATTCTATGACAGCAACAATTACATCCTCACTTATGATGTCCCAAAAATCTTGATAGAAATGAAGGGGAAAGCCGTTGGGTCTCGGGGCTTTGTCTGGCTCCATGCTAAACAAGGCTTCCTTAATTTCCTCATTAGAAAAGGGAGCTAGAAGCTTAAGGTTTATATCCTCATTTATTATGCTAGGAATGGATTGCAAGAGAATATATTTTGCCTCCTCATTGCACTACGATTCCTGACCAAGGATAGAATTGAAATAAGTTATTGTCTCCTTTCTGATTTATGTTAAGTCCTGAGTAATAGAACCATCTGCTTTTTAAAAAAAAAAAGATCTTGTTATTGCTTCTATTTCTAAGTGTGGTGACGTGAAAAAACTTGGAATTTGAATCTCCATATTTCAACCAAAGAGCCCTTGATTTTTGCCTCCAATAGATTTCCTCACAGTCCAAAATGTTACGAAACTCTACTAGTTTTGTCTGTTCCTCCTGCCTAGTAGTTTCATCAACACCACCATGTTGAATCCTCTGATCAATTATCTTCAAACGTTCAAAAACCTATTTTTTATTTTCAAAGAGGTTCCCAAAGACCTCTTTGTTCCAATTTCAAAGCTTTTCCTTAACAAAATTTAATTTTCCATCAAGTTTAAAAGCTGCACTACCCCTGACAGGCTGCTGCCACCATTGAATTAAGTTATCTTTGAAAATGGAATGTTTGATCCACATAGATTGAAATATGAAAGGTTTCTTGAAGGACAGAGAGTTAGGGATATCAAAAAAAATGGGATTATGATCAGAGGTAATTTTAGGAAGGGCTTGTAGGGTAGAATAACCAAATAGAGTTGTAGCCTCCTTTGATAGAAAAAACCTGTCAAGCCTTTATTGAATGAGATGACACCCTATCCATCGATTGCTCTAGGTATAATTTGATCCTCTAAGTTTTACATCCATCAACATGTTGGAGTTCACAAAGTCATTGAACTCATCCATACTCCTTATAGGTGGTCCATTTCCACCCATTTTGTTTGAAGGGTAAAGAGGAGTGTTAGAATCCCCGGCCAAAATCCAGGGGACATTATGGAAGATTTTACTCAGATTACCTAAGTACTCCCACAGTAGAGCTCTCCCTTGAATTAAAGTTAGGGTATTTGAAAGGATCCATGACCCGTTGCTGTTTATTTCCTTAAATAAAACACTAAGAACCCTATCATATTTTTGAATAATTGTGCCTTCTACTATCCAGGGATCCCACAAAGTCATAAGGCTTCCAGACGCTCCTCTAGCTGATTTGCAAACCATATCCCCTTGATTCCAAATTTTTTTTGCTACTTTTTTTTGACTGAATCTCATCATTTTTTGTTTATTGCAACATGATAATAGTTGGATTCACTTGATTTCTTATTGCACTGACTTCCTTGTGTTTGGGCAGGCCATTGAGGCCTCTCATGTTCCATGAGAGGAACTTCATTTAGATTGTTTGGGATTTCTTCCTCTCCCACTCCCTTGAGGGGGTTTTCCTAATTTGTTGTCTTTAGAACCCGGAATAACCTATTGAAAAAAGGTTCTCTATTTTCCATTGGCAATGTCATTATCAATTTTAATTTTTTTATGCTCAACATTTAATATTATCCCTCTTATTTTTTCACTGTCAGAATCTATAGGAGACTTCACAGTGCTCCTGGTTTGTTTAGGACTAAACTGGGGGAGGCAATTTTTTGCAGAATCGGACTGCCATATTCCTTAGTCTGAAGAGTTTCACATATCTCCACCCCTACATCCAAATATTCTCCTTTTTTCCTGTATTCCCCTGGTCTGTGGGATGGCCCCTCAGTAGGATTCACTTGGCTCTTAGTGATAATGTTAGGGAGATGAGATTTTTTATTTTCCAATGCCTCAAATTTCTTCCTAAGTTCTTCAGCATTAGAGCTTGGACTTGGGATGCCCACTGGGCTTGAAGTATTTTCAACATTGGGGTTTAAGTATCTCGACTTGGATGGGGATTCTAGAGATCAAGAATTAGGGTTTGGATTTATGATACCCACGGGGCTTAAAGTAATTTTATCATTAGGGTTTGAGGATCCTGACTTGGATGGGGATTCTAGAGATTCAAAAAGGTTAGCCTAAAGGTTCTGGGTTTACATGTCTTTCGATAATCCTCCTACTCCCATATTGGATAGAATTGAAAATTTATTTTAAACTAGAGGATTGGAACTTACCTGAGTATTTTGGTTGCCAATAACCTGTTGTTTTCCTTTGTCTTGTTGGGACCCTACACCCTCTCTTTTATTTTTTTGGTAGACATAGTTTGCCTAATTGAAATCACCTCTGCCAGGAAAACTCCTCAAATTTCCTCTATCTAGCATTCCTTGCTTCTGCTTTTCTCTATTCATTGCCAGGTTAGGGCACTAATTACATAAATGTACTTGATTTTTGCATTCTACATAGAATACCGATATGTTCTCGTATTCTACCAGTTGTTTTTGATAGTATTCTCCATAATCTAGCTCCACAAACCTTAGCAATTTTTATCCAAATTAGCATTTACGTAGATTCATGCATGAGTCATCCTTATCCTGGCCAAGGTCATATGGTCAATGGAGATCAGGTCCCCTATAGTTCTGGCTATGCCCTGTAACCAATATTTATTTAAGAACTGGGTAGGTAGACTCGGGAGACAAACCCAAATAGGGGCAATGTTAATATTTTGCTTTTCAGGGTCGAAATCTTCACTCCATCATCTAAGAAAAAGGATCCTTTTACCCAAAAACCAAGGACCTCATGTTAAAATGTGGTTAGCATCCTACATATTGTTAAAACAGATAAAGAAGAACTCTCGAGTTAGAGCTACCAACTCCAAGCTGCCTATCGGTCACCATTTACCCATCGCCCAAGCCCTGATAGTCTCCATGTCCGACCTACCTCCCAAAAACTTGCCTACCAGGGATAATTATTCCATTGAAAGAAAAGGGCTCATGGAACTTGCCGGGGCCAAAATTTTATTATTTACTAGAACTAGGGGCGAAAGAGAGAGAACCTCCTTTATTTTTCCTCTAAGAGTCTCAACAAAAGACAACCACTTCTTGGGCCCCGCATTGTCCTTCGTATCTTTTTTTTTGGGGTCTTTCTGAGGAGGGTCGGGCCCCTACGTGATGCTTGCCTCCAAATCTACCGCATCCTGACCGCATTCCTCTAGATCCTCACTTGATCCATGCTCGAGGTTCCCACCCACCCCTTCCGTACCTACTCTACCTCTACCACCTTGGCTGAGATTCTTGCCTAGAAAATTCAAACCCTCACTCCCGTCACACCCGCTAAACCTCAGCTCACTCATTCTCATGACCACCGTATTTCAAAACCTTTACCACAATACATTAGGATTAAATTTGAATCAAGAGAAGGATTATAAAAACATTGCATTTTGATGTCACAAATGTCATAAAATCGAACACATGGCAAGAGATTGAAATGATGGAGAAAAAAATCAATTAGTCATATTTTATTTATTATATTGGTTTATATTTTAATGGTGTATTTATTTTAATGATGTTTAAAATGATAAAATTATAGTTGTTATTACAAATGTAAAAACTATTGTGTTTATACTTATAACCTAATTTAATGTATGCATCAATACACCTAGGTAAAAGCTATGGTTGTCTACACTTGAGTAAAGAGTTGTGTCATTATGGTGCTCCTCTAAATCACAAAGAAAATACTTAAAATATAATTAATTCAAGCAAGTAAAAGACTATATTTAAAATTATAAAATCCCACATCACAAATAAAATATTTAAGTTCCTTTTAAAACCAAAGAATAAATTCTAAAACTAATGCCACAATCAATATACTAATTATCTCCAAGAGTGTATAGGGTTATATTTTGATCTTAATTTTCCTAAAGAACCTCAAGTTCATAAAAAGCTTATTTTGATGCATAAGATGTCATCTAGAAAATATTCGACATCTATTTCTTGAACACATTTAGTGGCTTGAATTGTTATCCTAAAGCATACATCCTAAACTCAATGTATCTTGTATGTCATGAGAACTTATTATGAATAATTATAATACAAATCATGTGATTGAATTTTGGTTTATTTCCATAATGTTACTATTCTCATAGAATGTCAACTAAAAAAATAATAGAATTATTTAAAAGTGTATTTACCAATAAATATTATTTCCACAATTACAAGTTACCAGTATATTACAAGTATACTTTGCTAAGGGGGATTTTTTTTTTTTTTTTTGAAAAAATGAAAAACTTGTATTAATACAAAGAGCAATTACAAGCGGGAGAGAACACATCCCAACCAAGAACAACAAACAACACTACAAGAGAAGAGCACAAAGTCAACCCAGCACAACACAAAGCAAAGAAGTCAACTGGGCGCGAACAAGCGACATGTCGCGAAATCGCGACATGTCGCGAGATCGCGATCACCAACCCCGTCTCCATCACATCCAGTAGCACAACAAACGATCGAAATCGAACGCGACATGTCGCGAAATCGCGACGACATCTCCTCCACGAACCCTTCGACAAAATTGTCGCGAAATCGCGACAAGAAGACCAGCTTGCTCCATAACGCCAAAAAGGTCGCGAAATCGCGACAGAGAGCCTCCGAATCATCCAACCATCAAAAGTGTCACGAAATCGCGACGAATTATCCTTATGGCATCCAGATCGCAAAGCGTCGCGATATCGCGACAGTTTTCTCCATTCCGCTGGTAAGCCAAAATTGTCGCGAAATCGCGACGAGATTTTCATACAGCAGCCATCGCCAAAAATGTCGCGATATCGCGACAAATTATCCACTTTGCACCACATCAGCAAAATGGTCGCGATTTCACGACGGGTTTTCCTTATGACACCAGATCGCCAAAAGTGTCGCGATATCGCGACGGTTTTTCCTTTCGGCGCCCAGTTCTCAAAACTGTCGCGATATCGCGACGAATTTTCCACTTTGCTCTCCATCTGCAAAAGTGTCGCGATATCGCGACAATTTTTCCAGTTAGCCCCAAATTGCCAAAACTATCGCGATATCGCGACAATTTTACCATGCGCCTTCCCCGAGGGCCGCGATGGCGCGACATGTCGCGATATCGCGACAAAAACCCGCCAAAGGCCGAGAGGGCGCAACCTGTCGCGATATCGCGACAGCTTCCAACTTGAAGCAGCGACGGCGCTACATGTCGCGATATCGCGACAGAAACCTTCCTTAGCATAAAAACACTGCACATCATTTCAGAAAACGTTCAAGGCCTTGTCGGATCTCTGCATCCTCCACAGGCATGTCACTGTGCAGCTGCATCCCAACCTCCCTTTCAGGACCCATCTTAGCAAGGAAATCGGCCGCCTTATTGAGATCTCGATTCACATAGACAGTTATCACATCATCTAATTCCCTCCAAAGCTCTTTGATTTGGGAGACTAAGATCCGCAACCTCCAAGCTTTCGAGACAAAGTTTCTCATACAACCAAGAGCACCCACCAAGATTTGGGAGTCGACTCAATAATAATCTTCCCGTGTCCCCTGTTTGACAGCCTCGAAGGAGGCAGATTTAATGGCAAAGGCCTCGGCTTCATTGTTTGTGGCACATCCCGCACTCTGCAGCTCCCAATAGAGCAAAGACCCAAGCATGATCGCGGCACACTACTCCAATTCCAAGGACTTCCCGGATTGCCTTTAGCAGCTCCATCAGTATTGATTTTGATCCATCCTTCAGGAGGAGGTTTCCAACTACCACTCACCTGCCTTTGTTGAATAACAGCTCCCTCTTCCAAAGGCTCAGAAGCGATTGAATTCCCCCTTGGCATGAATGGCAACCGTTTCCGCCACTTTGCTCCAAATGACTTGCCATATTCCTTCTAGAGGGGAGAAGGTTTCACGGAAAATACGGGCATTTCTCTCCAACCAAACCTGCCACCAGATAAAAAATAAACCAAGCTCCCAGCCAATTCGAAGAGCTTTGGATTTAAATCTACCTTTCTTCCAGCTTTCCCAAATATTGTTTCGAGACAAGACCCCATTAGCCTGAAGTTTAAAGTGGGAGAACCAGCGTTTCCAGATCTGTCTTGTGAAAGAACATTCAAACATTAGATGATCCGCAGTTTCCTCCCCGCTTGTGGCATAACACACATTGAGAAGGGCCAATGATGCCTCCGAGTCTGAGATTGTCATAGGTGAGAATTCCATTATGCAAAAACCGCCGGGCGAAGAAGTTCACTTTCGGCCAACCCTGGGGATGCCATATCTTTCTCCAATCATGAACCAAAAAAAGTGTGGGGGGGCTCGGGAGGATCTCATCATATCCCTCTTTCACAAGATAAACCCCAAGGCTCCCATAGCCCTGTGCCGCTCATCCTCCTCATCTCTCCCAAGAAGAAACCGTTCTGCCAAGATTTTTCCCAAAGTAGGTACCAACTCCGGAGGGATTGGTATTGGCCACTCATCCAACCGCTTAAACTTTATGATCTTGTAGTCCCCCAATTGACTAGTGTTAAAGTAGCTCTCAATTTGGATCCATCCCTTATCTTCTATAGCAGATTTTATCGGTTGCAATTCAGTAACACAACAATAATGGGAGGATTCTCGGTCCCGTGAATCACCCAGAACCGAGCCTTATCCCCTCTCCCCACTTTCCAAAATAGTTGATCTTTGATGAGTTGAGCTCCAAGCTTGAGCGCCTGCCACACTGGTGATCCAAAACCTTCCAGAGGAAAGCGGCCCACATCATTAGGATGGACAGAACCCAAGTATTTGCTAGAGAGGATTCTGCTGAAGAGGGATGTTGGCTGAGAAATCCACCTCCAGTACAGTTTGCCAGCCAAAGCCTTGTTGTTAAACTTGGAGCTTCTTAGTCCCAACCCTCCTTTTTCCTTGGGTTGGGTAACCTTGTCCCAGCCAACCAAGGCCCATTTCCTCTCTCCCTTGGCACCTTCCCATAGAAATCTTCTAGCCATTTTATCCAGATCTTTCCAAATAGACTGGGGAGCAGCCAGGATGGAGAATTTATAAATTGGCATGGCCTGAATAATCGATCGCAAAAAGTTAGACGACCCCCATAACTTAACCATCTATGAGACCAATGGTTCATTCTATCTTTGATGCCATCCAATAGGTCCTTCCAAACATCTATTTTTAGTTTTTTGAAATGGAGAGGGACCCCGTGTAAACCATCGGGAGAGAGGTCCGAGTGAAACCTAAAATCTCAATAACTCGGTCCTGTAACCGTTGATCAATATTGAAGAAGATCACTTTGGATTTATTGTCATTGATGACTTGATTAGAGGCCCGGAGGTAGACATTTAGAGTATCTCTCGATTCTTCTTGCTTCCCTAAGGCCGGCCACTCCCACCAATCCAAAGATCATCTACAAACCGTAAATGAGTCAAAACTTCAGCCCCGACCTTAATACTTGTTATCTGACCTTGAAGTCTTCTTCTCAGAAAGAGTCTACCCAATCCTTCAGCCAAGATGAGGAAGAGATAAGGAGAGCAAGGGTCTCCTTGCCGCAGGCCACGAGAGGCACCAAAAGGAGGCGAGGGAAGTCCCTTGATAAGAACAGAGTATGAAGGCGTAGAAATACAGCTCATGACCCAGTCTGTCCAGTCCTGAGAGAAACCAAAGGCCGTCAACATCTTTGCCAAGAAGCCCCACTCCACCCTGTCATAAGCCTTGGACATATCCAGTTTAATGAACATTCCTTTGTTCCCAGATTGGTGCATTGTATGGATAGCCTCCTGTGCAAGAATCACTCCATCCAAGATTTGCCTCCCTTCAACAAAACCCCCTTGCTCGGGGGAAATTATATTATGCAGGATAGGTTTTAACCTTTCAGCCATAATCTTAGTAATTATTTTATAGATCACATTGCATAAGGCAATAGGTCTAAAATCAGATAAATGAACCCCCCTTGCTCCTTTTGGAATTAAAGTAATGAAGGTATGATTTAGAGCCTTGAGCATTCTTTTATTGGTTCTGGACTCCTCAAGTGATGCCTGTAACATCTTCCTCCAGGGTATCCCAAAAGGCCTGGAAGAACTCAATAGGGAAGCCATCAGGACCGAGCGATTTACCAGTACTCATCCCAAAGACCACCTTCTTAAGTTCATCTCTATCTATAGGTCTAAGTAGGGCCTGGTTCTCTTCAAGAGAGATTATAGAAGGAATGACAGCAATAACTTCATCTTGGGCTGCCCCATCTTGCTCCATACTTTCCTTAAAGAGTTTTGAGAAATACTCCATTGAGTGGGAGTGCATACCAGGAAGAGTGTCAAAAGAGTATCCATTCTCATCTTGAAGGAAATCCATATTATTCGCTTGTCTCCTAGCACAGGCAGAGCGCTGAAAAATTTTTGTATTTCTGTCTCCTTCTAATAACCAAGTATTTCTTGCTCTCTCGTTTCAAGAAATCTCTTCTTGATTATCAATATCCTCAACCGCTTTGCGCAAAGCATCATCCTCAGATTTAAGGTGCTCGGAAATGTTTCCTTCCCAGAAATGTTTTTGCACCTCATCCCATCTGGCCAACAAGGGGGCCCGTTGGTGCTGGAAGTCTGATTTGTTAGTTTGCCTCCACTGCTTCGCTTTACACTTGACAAATTGAAGTCGTTTGTGAAATTTGAACATTGCAGTCCCAAAAGGTGGGCGGCCATCTTCCCACCACTGAGGAATTTTTCTTCGGAGATCTTCTTTTTGCAACCAAAAATTTTCAAATTTAAATGGTTTATGGTACTACCCTGTCATAGCCCCTCCCTCCAACAAAATGGGAAAGTGGTCTGAAACTGGGCCTTCCAAAATCTGAAATTTAATATTCCATTTCACAAATGCTTCCTCCGAGACCAGAAACCGGTCTAGTTTTACCTTCCTACTGTGTGGCTCTCTTCTCTTATTAGTCCACGTAAAATAAGTGCCAGGACCTTTGATATCAACAAGGTGAAAGGCCTGGACTTGAGCAATCAGAAGCCTATCCCCTGGATCCAAAACTGGGATACCACCTTCCTGATCCCTGGCAGATAATTTGGCATTAAAATCCCCAGTAATAATCCAATCGCAATCTTCCCGGAGGATCTCATTGAATGAACAACATTCCATTGAAGCCGCCGGCCATCAATGCTTTGAGCCCCATAGAAGTTTGTGATTAAAACCTGTTCAACTGTAACAATGTTCTTAAAGAGAGATGTGAGAACACCCCTCCAAGCTGTATGTTCTATTGCTATCCACACCAGAGGGTTCCAAAGAGTAACAATCCCCCTCGAAGCTCCTTGGGCCGCCACATCCATATATCCAGCACCCCTCCATATTCTACTAGCAATTTTACACATAAGATCTAAAGACATTTTTGTTTCCTGAAGGAGCAAAAAGTCTGTTTTGTGTCTTCCTAAAAGTCTTTGAACAGCAGATTGATGGGTTCTACTGTTTAAACCCCTTACATTCCAGGATTGTATAATCATTGGAAACCTTGGGAGCAATAAGAGTCAATTGTTCTCACCGATCCTCCATTGATCAGCTTGTCCCCTTGCGCTACTAGTAGATCCTTATTGGATTTTCTACCAGCTCCTTGGGAATTACTATTCTTAGACCTCTTTTCCACCTGGGTAATCCCCAACGCTGGTCTTTCTCTCGCTCTTTTCTGCACTTCCCATGTTGACATCCTTAATAACTGGTTGTGCAGGGGAATGGATTACCATAGCCCCTAGGTTCTCTGGCTGCAAAGTCTCAAGGGTTTCAATCACCTGTTCTAAGACAGGAGTAGATGATAGAGGAGCATGAGAGTGGGTGTTATTATCCTCAGGATTCCCATCCACTCCTTCCATGACTTGGTCTTCTTGGTCTACAAGGGATTTGAAGATTTCATATCGATTGGTTGGCTTGGTTTGGGCCTGCTCTTTGCCATTTCTCTTTTTGTTTTTCCTCCGCTTCGCTGTTCAAAGCCATCTTTCTGGGCATCATAACCCTGGGGGATATTGAGGGGTTCTTTGACCGGAGTGAACTTACCCTCTCTGGGGCGATTTGGCGCTCCCGACGGAGCTTCCGCTTTTGTGGTCAGGATATTTGGGCAGAACCTAGCCAAATGGCCATGCTTATGGCAGACTCTACATCTAAAAGGTAAGGCTTCATAGTCTAGCTGTTGTATCCAGGTTAGTCCTGCCAACTCCAATTCCACCTCGACTGGAAGTGGCTGGCTAATGTCCATTTCTACGCATATTCTAGCAAAGACAGCAGTATTTCCCTCCATGGTATCTCTTGAAACTCCCAAATATCTACCTAGAGAATTACCAATCAACTCAAGAATCTGCTCACCCCAAAACTCCATCGGGAGAGCGTACAGCCGTATCCAGACCGGGACAGCCGTGGGCTCAATGCGAGGATCAAAACCCACTCTCCACGGTTGGACAAATAATCCCGCCGGGCCGTGGCTCCTCTTCTCTGATTCAAATGCTCTGCCTTCTATCTCGCTAAAGAAGAGAAACTAATAATAAAATACCCATTGCTTATAGGCCATAGAGAGTACTCACCAATGGGCTCCCGGCTCTGTCTCACCCAGTGTGTAGAAAGTTCAGTAGTGGGGCCGGATACCCATGAATTTGCAGATCGGATCATGGGTAGCACGGTATATAATCGTATCCTCAACCAGTTTTGGTTCTATGACAATCTTAGGCCTGGAAGCAGATTGTGGAAGGCAGCCGTTAACTCCGTTTGCAGGTAAACCCTTTCCAGCATTCTTAAATAGCATTTGATAAGCACTTCGCTGAGCTTCATCGGAGGAAGATGCAGGGTTTTCTTTTAATATATCAAGGATATGAGCTTTTCTCTCCCATCGATAGATCCCGGAGGAGACCCCATTGGGCCCTCCCAAGGCAACGAACGATCCTTCAAAGTAGTGTAGATTCAATCCACCGGAGGTCCTGGAAGAATCTTCCCACCAGAAACCCTGGAGCTTCGCCCGGTGCCTGCACAGAAGGTTTCCCGCCAAATCGCCAGAGCTCAAAAAAAACCTCACCCTTCTTCGTTGCTAAGGGGGATTTATTAACACAAGTAAAGGTTTCATAAAAAAACTAGAATATTTTTTTATTATTAGGTGTTATAATAAAGTCATGAAGTTTCACTCCTATTTATCTATATTGAAATGTACATACTTTTCTTTACTTTAGTGGCTAATAAATTAAAAAAATAGCAATTTAATATATTACATAGTAAGGTTCGAGGTGCAGACCAATTGGTTCGACCAAACCCCATAAGGGGGGCGGAGGTCCAAGGTTCATAACTCAGGCCTTGTAAGACTGAATGCTTGTCCTTTCATGGTGCTTTCAGCAGCATAAAAGATTTAAAATGATTGTAGCATGGTGGTTATAGGGGTAGACTACACAAAGATCTATATGAAAACTTTCAGGGCAGATAATGTAGAATACTGTGGCGTCCATAAAAGCCGAAAAACCTACCCAGATTTGTGGCGGCTACCGATTCCACCATGTAAAGTAAAAAAAAAAAATCTTACATAGTTAACTTTTTTAATTATAATTATTTTTCTATCAAATAAATTGATATAATTCTAAATTTTTACTCTTATAAGAAACTACATGTTATTCTGAGTTGATCTCTCTCTCTATCATCATTAAGATAATTAAAAATATTAGCAAAGAATTAGAATATAAATCACTTTATTATCATTACACACTTTAAATATTGTATTGCCTATTTTTAATTCTTTTTAAACTTAGGAAATGCATATGATTAAAAATTATAATTTCCTTTAGTTGTGAATAGTGGTTATGTTAGGAAAAGGAAGAGGAGCTCGAGGAAGACGTTGAAGATGAGGCCTGAGGATCCTCAGGCCTTAAGGGTTTCATTTTTGTTTTACGTTTTGTACAGAGGAAGTAATCCTCTCATGGCTCATGTATTTTCCTCTTTTTGTTATGGTTATCAAAGCGGTTTGCCCATCTTTGTTTGATTTGTCAGGAGTTTTGGTTAATGTTTGCTATGCCCACCTGGTAAGGCATTTTAGGAAGGCCAACAGTAGTAAAGGATAGAAAGTCCTTAGGATGAATAGGATCCGCAGCATCAACATAAGGCTGAGTTTTGTAATAGGTTTTGGGTTAACCTACAAAACCCGATAATTAATGGAGAATTTACTTATAAAAAAAAAAATAGTGGTTATGTTGGAATCCACAATAGTTTTTAAAAATAAATAGAAGCAAACCATTCACTGATATATTATATAGAAAGTTAAAAAAAAAATGAAAGAGAGAAAGATATAGTAGGCACCCATAGGCACCATAGGTAATTACTATATTATCTATAGATAAAAATTACAACACCGATGATTAAATGAAGTGTTGGAAGTATTTATACCAATACCAAAACCCCAAATACATAAACAAACTTAATCTTAAGACAAAATAATAAGAATAACTTAAGGTCAATTATTGTTGGAGTATATTATATTATTTGGTACATGCTAATGTATCCACTTGGTACCTTCATAGTACATATTATAAATAATATATTAGGTTTGATTCATAGTTTAGAGTGTGAGTATTATATTTCCTTTTTATGCAAGTGTGCATATGCAGGAAATGTACAAGTGTCATGTGAAGTTGTAATATGCAGGAAATACATAAGTGTCATGTGAGTTAGTGCTCAATGTAAGTTGAGTCTATGTGCACAAGTGTATTATATGTAAGTGTACAAATATGTAATGTAAGGATGTGCACAAGTGTCTTAGGATAGAGTGTACAAAATGAAGGTCAAGAGTTAAGTAAAGGTTTGCATACATAATAGAGTCAAGTGTTCATTAAATATGCATTGAGTGTCAAGTAGATAAGCCAAGAGTCATGAGACTTGTCATATGGAAAGGAATAGTCAAGTATCCAAATATTTATACTACTATGGATATATAATCCATAGATCATATCAAGATGTATCACATTACAGAGAAGAGAACTATCATTTTAAGATAAAGTGGAGTAATAAAGATTGCATACATTTTGAGCAATTGATATTATAATTTGTGTACATGCTTAGTACATGTACGATTCAAGCTATTTGAATTCATGTTGTTGTTTATTATTAAATTTTATTTGATATATTATTAGCCTTGATTTACATATTAATTTGCTCATAATATTCTACTCATATCATTATTTGGACCTTATTATATTGTGGCTATATTATATCCTATGATATTTAACCTATGATATTTTTGGTAGTAGTAAGGCTTAAAAAACCATCAATTGTATCAAATATACTATTTGAGTTACTATCAGAACTATCACTTACCTAGGTTGATAGAGTTAATATAACTACTTACAAAACTTGATTTTGTCTAGTTTGATAAAATTGATTAGGAGTCTGGTTCTATGGCTATGACCACATGTATCGATCAACTTGCCTATAGTTGCAATCTTACTATAGTGGTAAGGGATTTGGCCTCTCATTGAGAGGTCCAAGGTTCAATCCCCACTCAATATGAGGTGATCGGGACCCCTCATAAAACATGTGTAAACTCATTAAATTTCTAATCAAGTGGTATTAGCTCAACCAGTTAGATTCCTCAATATTTACAGAGGAGATCAAGGTTCAAATATTACCAATTGATATATGGATAATAGCCAAGACTTGTTGTAATTCCACTATGAGGTGATGATTTAATATCGTTGGGGCCCACTTCAATCCCATATAACTAATTAAAAAAACATTTGGAGGTGCACCATTTAAAAATCAAGTGGCATTAGCTCAACCAATTAAATTCCTCAATATTTCAAGGAGACCTAGGTTTGAATCTTGCCAAATGATATATGGATAATATCCAAGCTTTGTTGCAATACCACTATATGGTGATGATGTAATATGTGTGGGGCCCATTTCAATCCCATATAACCCATTAAAAAAAATTGATTAGGAGTTTTTCTACTTTGAAGGTAGTAAGACTCAGAATCTATTATAAGGTCATAATGAGTATATAGGCTAGAATATTTCCATGGTTGAAGCATAACCAATGAAGACTAGAACTCAATTATAGAGTCTTTCCACAGTTGAAGAATAATTAGTTAAGACCTAGACTCATCTATAGGGTCTTTCCACGGTTGGAGAATAACCAGTAAAGACTAGGACTCAACAAGATTGAAGGTGTATCAACTTTAAGATAGTTGATCATTAAAGGACATAGCCAACCCTTGATGTTGATTTCAGAGATAGTTGAGAAACTAGGGATATTTAATGTCACCTTGACACTAGATATTTGAGTCTCAAAATAGAGATACTCTGACATTGATTTTGTATTCTAAGGTTGCACCAGCTGAAACCTAAGATATTGATTTCAAAGAGTTGTAGTAGATATTAAGATATTAAGATATAGAAGTGAGAGAAGCATCCTATAAAAAATAGAAAAGAATTTTAGCTTTGAGGAGCAAAGAAAAAAAATTTGTAGCTTATTGAAAGCAGAAAAAGGAGCAAAACATAAGAAAGAAGTTCAATTATGGAGAAATATAAAGAAGCTCATAGATTACTTTATATAGCTTCAAATTAATATTTAGAGTTAGAAGATATTTAGAAGTAAAAAAACCTTGACATTGTAGTAGTAGAGCAACCATATACAGAAGAATATATAGCATCCATACAGAGAAGAGGTCTTGTATAAAAAATAAGGTGGTTCAGCTCAAGGTTCAAGTTTAGATAAGATGCTCAAGGTCTAAAATATCAACATTAAAAGGGTGAGCCATTTGGCTCAAACCAGAGAAAAACTATTAAAGAGGACTATATCTAGTTGCAAAAGAAAGAGAGATTGAATAAGAGCACCTATGCAACAAGTAGAAGAAGATCCATTTGGCTCATAATATAGCAAAAGAAGAGCCACTTGTATCACAATGTAGTAGTAGGAGAGTCATTTGTCTTGTATCAAATGAAGTGAAGAAGATCCATACAATTCATACCAAAGCTAGAAGTAGAAACCATTCTATATGCAAGAGATAGAGAGAAAAACCTATTCATAGCTAACTAGATCATCAATAGTCATTGCTTACTAGTTCATGCAATTTCATGGAATCACCTACAAGGTGTTGCTTAATGAGTTTGTTTTTAGGTTGGTTACACATTATATGACCCATCCACAAGACTATTGCACTCCAATTTCTTATCATTAACTCTCAGACATAAGGCAAAAAGCTACATCTAGTTGCATTAGAGGCAAGGGAGATACCTCTTCATACGACTACCTAGAGGCTAACCAGAGACTATCCAAAGGATATAAGGCTATCTAGAGGACAAAAAGTCTATCCAATGACTAAGACATTTTTGGAGGCTAACCCGAGATTGAGTAAAATAATCTTGAACATTTTAGAAAGGATGATAACCAAAATTTATCCAACCAACATCATCAGTGATGCTACAATGGTTCACAACATCCTAGAAAAGAGATAATCAAAGGTTACAACAATCCAAAAGGAAGTTTAATCATTTGCAAAGGAAAGTAAGGAAAGAAAGTAGAATGTTGAAAGCAAAGGCACCAAGTGTAGAGCATTACACTTTAGGTGTAAACATTTTGACTGTGATTGAGCATAGTGTAATGAGATGATGAATAACACAATGGATGAGAAGAAAAATGGCTTAGGTAACTACCACCATGCATAGTCACACATTGCAAAGAATTGTTTTCTATTAGATAGTGGAAATATCTCTCACAAATTAGAGAATCATTGTAGAAGAATTGCAGATCAGTGTGTGTAGGAGTCTAAGTGAGGTGATAAGGTATTTTTAGGGTTTTAATAATTCATAGCTTATATTAAGTTTGGAGCCATAAGGTTAAGTAGATGATATTTAATTATTTATGTTATTAAGGTTTTGGAGTGATAAGTAGATTCTTTAAAGTTAATTTAGATTTATATTAATGGAGAGATAAGTTTGTAAAAGTTCTTTTAATTTGAGTTATTGGAGAAATAAGGATTTTAAGAGTTTTTTATTTTTTAAAGCTTTTTAAATTTGAAGCTTGATTTGATTTTATATTTTTGAAAAGAAAAAAATTGAAATTAAAAGTTTTTGAATATTTGCAAATTAATTTATTTGGGAGACAAAAGGATTTCAACATCAAATATTAGAAAAACAAAAATTTACAAATCTATTTTAGTTTCTAGAACTAGGGAGACATAAGGTTTACTACTTCATAGGTGTTAAACTAGAAAGTGTGATTTATTTTAAACCTAGGAGTTATAAGGTTGTCTACATCAAAGGATTTATTGAATGAGTACTACTATGTCTAACAAGTTTTTCCTTTTTGAATCTCAACTTCTGAAAGGACCAAATTTTGCTTCATGGAAAAATAAAGTGAAATTAGTTTTCATAGTAGAAAAACTTTAGGATATAGTTAGTGGAATAAAAACAAAACCTACTGAAGATGTAAGAGAAATTCAAATATATGAAGAAGGTGAAGCCAAAACACTTATGATAATAACATTTGGAATAATTGATGAAATACAACCTTATATAAGTGGAACATAAAATTCTACAGAAGCTTGGAATACTCTATGTAAAATATTTGAAGGGAAAAACAAAGCTACTATTCTTAATCTTCAATCTCAATTATACTCCTTAAAAGTTAATAGTGGTGAAAGTATTGAACTATTTCTTTGAAAGGTAGCAAATATAAAAGCAAAAATATTAACTCTAGGAGAAAAAGTAGAAGACAAATTTATTGTTCAAGTGACATTAATAGCTCTTCTAGAAAGCTGCAAAAATCTAGTCATATATTTGCAAGTTTTAAGAAAATATAGTACATTTGATGAATTAGTCAACACTTTACAAGAATATGAAGTAGAATTCTTAGTCAAGGATGAAATGACTAACAATGCCTTAGTATCCAAAGATAATTCACAAGGTAATATTGCTTCAAATCCAAGATATAGATCCAAATGGAATACAAGATATTGTCAAATATGCAAGAAAAAGGGTCATAACACAAATTTTTGTAGATACAAGAAATCAATATCAAGAAAATTAGATGAATATGAATCAAGGTGGTCAACCAAATAAGTTAGTACAAAAAATACAATATCAATATCAATACAATCCATAATGACAACAATTTTAATCTCAATAGTTTCAATGTTAGTATCCTTCTCAATATTAGTATAGTCAACCTCAATTACAATATAGAGAGGGAAATTAAAAAGGACATCTAGCTCAAGAAATTCATGAAATTCAAGAATTAGAAAAAACTACTGAAGAAAATGAACTCAAAGTTCTCTCAACAAAATTGATAATCAATAAAAATATATTTCTATCAAAGATTTATAGTTGATCATAATAAAAGAAGGCAACATGATAAGACCAAGACAAAAAAGAACAAAATGAAAGAGCTAAAGAATAAGATCAAGAAAATTCACAAGAAAGCAAATAGATAACAAAGCAATCATAGGTCCTAAGATCACTTGACTATTGAAGATCAAGACAAAGACCATGATTGAAGACTAAAGCCTTCAATAACCAACTAATGTAATACAGGGGCATGTTGGATTATATTATATTATTTGGTACATGCTAATGTATCCCATGGTACCTTCATGGTACATATTTTAAATAACATAGTAGGGTTGCTTCATATTTTAGAGTGTGAATTTCATATTTTCCTTTTATGCAAGTGTGTAGGTGCAAGAAATGCATGTGTCATGTGAGTTAGTGTGCAACTGTAAGTTGAGTCTATGTGCACAAGTATTTTATATGTAAGTGTGCAAATATGTAATATAAATATGTACACAAGTGTCTTAGGATAGAGTGTACAAAGTGAAGGTCAAGAGTAATGTATAGATGTGCATACATAATAGAGTCAAGTACTCATAAAGTATGCAAGTGTCAAGTAGATAAGATAAGAGTCATGACACTTAGCATATGGAAAGGAATAGTCAAGTATCCAAAGAGTCATACCACTATGGATATATAATCCATAAATCATATCAAGATGCATGCCATTACAAATAAGAGCATTATCATTGTAAGAGAAAGTGGAGTAATAAAGATTGCATACATTTGAGCAATTAATATTGTAAGTTGTTCTACATGCTTAGTACATGTATGATTCAGGCTATTTACATTCATGTTGTTGTTTATTATTGAATGTTATTTGATATATTATTAGCCTTGATTTACATATTAATTTGCTCATAATATTCTACTCATATCATTATCTTGACCTTATTATATTGTGGCTATATTATATTTGATCCTATGATATTTAACTTGTGATATTTCTAGTAGTATTAAGGCTTAAAAAACCATCAATTACAATTTTATAAGGTGGTTTAACCATAAAAATGCTAACCATTGTCCATAGGGCTTAAATAATAAAATATTATAATAAATGCAATACATTATAGAATGAATGTCCTTAGGCCTATCCAATTTCACATCATACAATGTTATCCTTGGTCATGAATCATATTACACTTTCAACACCCCATCATAATCTAAATTGGGGGATGAAATAATATCTTCCATACCATAATAGATGCTCTAGTAGGCCTATGTATTTGAGGTAGTCATTTAAATCCCCTCATATTCTAAAATATACCCTTAGAAATACTTCTTGTAGAAGAGTCTTCTTAGGCTAGAACACAATCATCTCTACCACTATTAGATATTAGATACTCTTGCACATATCCAAAGAATAATCCTACTAAGTCTTCAAATGAAAATAGAAGTCAAGATCACCATTACCTCTTAAGAAAAAAATTTCTTCAATCTTCCATATTCATATAAGGTATGACTTGAAGGTATAGATTTTACTTTCACAATACACATCACCTTATTTAAAACTTGACCTTGTTCCACCTGATTTATATCACCAAAAGAGGATTTGCATGAATCTACTTAAAATAAGAGCTATAACAAACTTCCAAAAGTACCTAGACAAGAAATAAAAGAATGAAGAGATAATGAATGACTACATCTTCACGAATAAGTTGAATCAATCACCCAAATAAGAAAGAGGTATTGACTAAATCACATAGTGAATTCTTTTCTTGTATGCTTCGAAAAGACTCAAAATATACTATAGTTGTCAAAAATCCAATTGTATATACCAAATAAGTGGACCAAAGATAATTATAGTATAGAATATGGTAAATCTACCCATTTAAAATAGGTCAATAGGGCTTTCCAACTATTCCACAAAATTAAGCTCTTAACACTAAAATAGGTCTATAAACTAATGACAATTATGCATAGAGTTAAAAAATCATGCAATTTAAAGAAAAAGGGATCAAAATGCTTTTGTGTGAGAACGTTATGGCCTCCAAATTTTTACCCAAATATCCCTCAAAAATAAAAAAATTAAAGCCTCTTACCTTAGTAAGATTATGCCAAATTCCAACATAACATGTGTTGTCTACTCATTTACTGGTAGTAGCCACTTATTTTGAGCCACCCAATCATAGATAGGTCACTAAAGATCTAATGAATACCACTATTTTATTGGTTGAGGGTATCTATAAAGTATAAAAAGGATGTTATATGGCATTTAGAGGGGGCATGTCAACTACCATATTAGCCAAAGGATCATTACATTCCACATATGACCAAAAATGATTGTATGAGATTCAAACCTATGTCACTAGTGACCAAAGACACTTGTCCTAGCGACATCAATATGGAATTTATTGGTATTCCTAATGCACCTTCTTCTATTCAATGAAATATAAAGTTAAAAGGAGAGATTTTTTTCCAAAAAAATACATTAGAGCAACTCAAGCCTAGGTCTCATGGCTTGAAAATATTATTACCTTTTAACATAATCGTCTAGTCAGAGATGCCTTTGGTATTCATAATGTTGATGCCCCTATAGGTGATATATTCCCATTCCACCACTACTTCATAGAAGAAAAAACATTATGGTTCCAAATTTTGACCTCCTTTCTCTAGTGTCTAAAAATAATCTCTACTAATCAATGTACCATGCACTCAGTAGGCAACAAAGTTGAAATTGCCTCCCTTTGTTTTAAGCACTACTATGTGACTCATAGTAAAAATACAAAGATTCAAACTCTCCAAAATTCATCAAGTCTTAAGTAGAAACTATTGATGTAAAGAGATAAAAAATAACATGATTTGAAAAAGGGATCATAATACTTCCATATGCAAATGATATGACCTCTAAAAGCTTTCCCTCCAAAATAGTCCTTGAGTGACATTTTTAAAGAACATAAATTTTCATAAAATATATTTTTATTTCTTAAAAATAAATAATAACAAAAAAGAATTATCTATTATGCTACATATGTCAAAAACAAGTTTATGAAACTTTGGAAAATAACTTGAATGCGTATGCCCATGAGTCTTATGGTTTTGACGATGCCCTATGAAACAAAAACTAAAAGTTCTCTTTGATCAAAATAAAAGATAAACACTTTGAAAAAATTCCCATATGACCAAATGACATCACTCCATGACCACTCTAATACCATGTTAAATTTTATAATATTTTCAGAAACAAACATAATCATCACATTCACCATAGGTCTTATGTAGGAGAATGTATAGAAGTGAAATAAAATATCACTAGACAAAATAGAAGAGTGGGGTGACCTTGCACACCAAATAATAGATCACACTGATGTCATATTGACACAATGGATTGATTATTTTAGTGTTGTTTATACTAAATCCTCAACATTAATAATTACATAACCCAAGTTGACATAATCTAATGCTTTTGGGTTAATTACAAATCACTAAACCCTTGCCTATTACACATTATGCATTGAAGGGGTTTAGTTAAGGTTAAAAATAACAATAATTTTAACCAATGACACCAAGGCTTAGATACATAAAATAATAGCAAAGTATATTGCATATTGATTTCCCATAGGCTTATCCATATTCCAATAATCTTAGGCATAAATCTTGGATAAATGAACTAAGGGATAAAACATTAGATGGTTTGATAAGTCCCACTTATAAATATAATTGGTAAGATTAAACTTCTTCATTAATACACATACCTTTATTTAATGGTATTAACAAGAAATAATGCATAATAAGATTCACATGGTGCCCAAAAATTGAGATATTAAAATAGTATCACCATTAAGAAAAGAACATAAAATAAGTATTCATGTGAAACGAAAAAACAAATTTAATTTTTCGATTCAATAATTTTTGAATTTATAAGATTCTATTATGAAATTATGAAATTATGAATATAATATTCATTGTTGCATTAAAAAAATAAAGTGAACATGTTTGTTTAAAAATAAACCATCTGTTCTTCATATAATTATTATTTTCACAACCATGTAAATATAGATATTTTGAACTCAATAAAAAAATATGCTATATACTTATTTAATTTTCCCTCTTCAAAAAGAAACAAATCATACTTATAAGTAAATAAAAATAATTTTACATTTAGATTAACTATGAATAACTCAAATAAATATATAGATCATGAACATTTGAAATAAACAGATTTTTAAAGACTTATCTATATTCTTGGGATATTTGTTGGTTCTTGGAAACCATATGAAACAACCAAGGTAAATGCTTTGTTCACCCAACTTCCATTCCATGTGCTTCTAGTTTCAATATCTTACCATAACAATTTTAGGTGTCATAATAATAACTAGAGCAAGGAAATAAGAATAAGATATCAATTACTCAACCATAAAGCATATTTATTAAGTGTTTCTACAATGTATTAATATCTATGGAGGATCTTACTTCACTCCAGTCTGTTGGGGAATATTACAATATTTGGTACATGCTAATGTACCTCCATGGTACCTTTGTGGTACAAATGTAAATATGTAATAGATTAGGGTTGAGTCTATAGTTTAGATGAGTGATTTATATTTTCCTTTTATGTAAGTGTCAATGTGCAGGAAATGCACAAGTGTCATGTAAGAGGATAATGTGCAAGAAATGCACAAGTGTCATGTAAGTTAGAATGCAAGTATGTATTAAGATAATATGCAAAAATTTTATGTATGCAAGTGTGCACATATGTAAAGTGAGGATGTGTACGCATCTAGTATTAGGAGTGCATGTAGGAGAGTGAGAGTCATGTAGAAGTGTGCAAGTGTCATAGGTTCAAGTATGCATGTAAGAAGAGAGTGAAGAGTCTAGTATACAAGTGGCAAGATGATAAGCCAAAGGTCATGGGAGTTGTCATATGGAGAGCAATAGTCAAGTATATGAAGAGTCATATTCTATGTCTATATTATGGAGACAAATCCATATAATGTAAGGGAAAATGGTCTATAACGATCACCACATAGCAAGCATTGATAATAAAGCTTGTATACAAATTTTGAACAATTCATATTGTAAGTTTTATTCATGCATATACATGAATGATTTTGGCCATTTTACATTCATATTTGATATTATAAGTGAATGTTATTTTCATTATTATATTGGCCTAGATATATATTTGATTGCTCATTTATATAATTCTACTCTTGATTATTGATATTTTGACCTATAATATTGTGGCTTATTTATATTGGGAGAGTAATTTTTTGTTCTTAGATTTGACCTAAGAAATTTGAGATAGATTTCAGAGTTTGAAGAACATCAAGGCTACCAAATATTGAGAAGCATCATAAATTCTAGATATATATAAGCATCTAAGTTTATAAGAGATAGAGGAGCATCTAAGCTTCCAGGAGATAGAGGAGCATTAAGTTTCCTGGAGATAGTGGAGCATCTAAGCTTTTAAACAAGAGAAGAAATACAAAGCTTCTATAGATTAGAGAAGAATTAAAGTACAAATAAAAAGGAAATATTAGAGAACTAGGCTAATTGGAAATATCTTCATATCAATCTAGTCTTGGTTGTGGAGTAGTGTTCTTCAAGGAGAATATCAATGTAACAATGAAGTTAAGAAAGAGGCCATTATACAAAGGCCAATATAGAGGTAACATGAGAAAGAAGATAAAAATATAAGAGCACAACCATAAGAGATATTTTACAACACAACACTATTAATTCTCAAGCGCTAATAGGGTGTTATCCTTCAAAGTAGAACATAAAGACTCAAGCTCTAGCAAGGAACTAGCCTTTAAGGAAAAACAAAGTATGCCAAGCATTGATAGGGTGCTATCCTTCATGTAGGATAAAATATATCAAGTGCTAATAGGGCACTTAGATGAGCACTAACAAAGGTACTAGCTTTCAAGAAGAGACAAAAGGATTTCAAGCACTATTAGGGTAGTAGAGGTAAAAAAATATTAAGATAATTTGATGCTAGCATTCATAGAAATTGAAAAGCATAATAAAGTGCATTAGAAAGCCCACTTGTAGTAAGCAGAATGCTATCTAGAACAACACATAAAATTGCTAACATCATCTATCAAATATGATCATTAGAATAACACCTAAACTTGTTATCATCATCCACCAGAGACAATAATCAGAATAGCATTCAGATGTGCTAATATAGTTTGCTAGAACAACACACGATCATGCTACCATCATAGACCAACAAAGACCAATAGAGTAGCACTTGGTTTCGCTACTATCAAATACCAACAAAGACCAACCAATAAGCACTTGGTTTTGCTACCACCAATGACCAAAGAAGATCAATAGAGTGGCATTTAGTTGGGATACCATAGTGGGTACCTAAAGAGCAAAACAAGAATGTAAAATGTTTCCTCATAGTAGAGCATTGGACTTCCAAACACAAATATTAGAAAAGATGTACATTGGATGAATAAGGCATCATTGGTATTATCCTAACATAACACAATGATAAACCCATCGACCAACCTAGTTAATGTTTATGTTACATTCTATTTTTGGTGCATTATTAACATTTTGGTGGAAAAACGAATTGAAATTGATTTTAAAAAATTTAGGTAGAGATATAATATTTTCCTCTTTAAAGGTTATTTTATGCACCTTGATTAAGTTTTTCAAAAGTTACTTTTTGATTTGAATTTATATTTAGTTATTGAGTGATATGAATTGCTACTTGAATTAAATTTTTATAAGGTTTGAAATTTTTTCAAGATTTGAAGTTTTTAAAGTTTTTAATATTTGAAGATTAGAAGTTTTGAGTGTTTTTAGTTTTTGAAGATTTAGATAATTAGAGACTAGAGGAGTTAAAAGGATTTAAGTTTTCTGAGTTTTTAGTTTTTGAAGATTTTTTAAATATGATGATTTTTTTTGGTTTGAATCTATATAAAGTTTTTTTTAATTGGTTATATGGGATTGAAACGGGCCCACCAGTATTACATCATCACCACATAGTGGTATTGTAACAAAGCTTGGATATTATCCATGTATTGCTTGCAATATTTGAACCTTGGTCTCCTCTTTCAATGTCAAGGAATCTAACCGGTTGATCTAATGCCACTTGATTGAAGCTATTTAAAATTTTCGTAAAGACACGAAAAGTTATTTTTTTTTTAAATTTGAAACAATGTAAATTTAATGTATTAGGGAGTTAAAAGGATTACTACATCAAAGGTATATAAAATTAAAAAAAATGCAAATTTCTTATTTGAGAAGTTCTTTGAAATTACAATTTATTAATTTTGGAGTTATAAGGAATTTCAACTTCAAAGAAATTGATTCATAGAATTGCAAACTTTGATTATTATTGAAGAAAATATAAAATCCATAATCAAGAAGAGAAATTGGAAGAAATAAAATATGGCATTGGTAAATTGATTGAAAAATATAAGGACAAACTAGATATGACAATACAATTTGCCTATAGAGAAACAATAAATGAAAGTGTTGATACATTTGAATATTATTTACATTTAAAGCTTGTTGAAGCAATTGATAATACAAAGAATGATATTATGATACCTATTGATTTTGCTAGTATAATGTACATGGGATTGATTTCACTTGAACTTCATAAAGATGAAATTCAAAAGCAAAAAGCATTGATAAAAACTCTAAAAAAGAAAGTAGAGATTGATACAAGTGAATCATCTCTAAAAACAATATTTTATTCTTCATGTAATATTGACATTTCAAGCTCATCAAATTCAGGAAATTATTATAATGCTTTAAGTGAATATTTAGAAGTTACAGGACAATATCAAGATAATAGAAAAGCTAGATCAAATGAAGCACCTGATCCAAAGGTTGATGATGAAGACGAAGCTCAAGCAATTCATGAACCAAATAATGAAGAAACAAAGTCTAAAGAACCAAAGAATGAAGATGAAGGTGAAGTTAGAAAAAAACTCCAGCAAGAAGATGAAGATGAATCTCAAGCAGCGATCATGCTCAATGCAATGTCACATGAAGATGAAGACAAAGACAAAAACTAAAGTCTTCAATAACCATATAATGTAATACAAGGGGGTTTTGGAGAATATTACCTTATGTGGTACATGCTAATGTGCCTCCATGGTACCTTTACGATACAAAGGTAAATATGTAATATATTAGGATTGAGTCTATAGTTTAGATGAGTGATTTACATTTTTATTTTATATAAGTGTCAATGTGCAAGAAATGCTCAAGTTTCATATAAGAGTGTAATAGGAAATTTACAAGTTTCATGTAAATTAGAATGTAAGTATATATTGAGATATTGTGCACAAGTGCCATGTATGTAAGTGTGAAAATATGTAAAGTGAGGATGTGCACAAGTGTTTTGTATTATGAGTGCATGTAGGAGAGTAAGAGTCATGTAGAAGTGTGCAAGTGTCATAGAACCAATTATGCATGTAAGAAGAGAATGAAGAGTCTAGTATACAAGTGGCAAGATGATAAGCCAAAGGTCATGGGAGTTGTCATATGGAGAGTAATAGTCAAGTACATGAAGATTCATATTCTATATCTATATTATGGAGATAAAGCTCCATACAATGTAATGGAAAATAGTTTGTAATTATCACCACATAACAAGCATTGATAATAAATCTTGTATACAAATTTTGAGCAATTCATATTGTAATTTTTTTTCATCCATGTAAAATAATGATTTTGGCCATTTTAAAATCATATTTGATATTATAAATGAATTTTATTTTGATTATTATATTGGCATAGATATATATTTGATTGCTCATTTATATAATTCTACTCTTGATTATTGATATTTTGACCTATAATATTGTGACCTATTTATATTGGGACCTCTAATATTTTGAGATAGTAAGGCTTAAAATACAACACACTCTTTATCAAAGGATATCTCTAAATTAACCCTTTGGATCCATGGAGAACCTACAAGTTGAATCTAAGATTTGAAATACCTCCAAAAAACTTGAAAATAATCAATTTATAGGAGGGGAACCACTTAATATTACATCATAAAAGAGGATTTATCTTGTTTTAGGAGTAACATTCCATTAGTCTTTCCTATAGGAAATTGTACATAACTTTATGCTTTAGACATGATATTGGAAAACCTACCACTACACCCGGGCTATTCCATCACAAGATTCTCATATGTCCTATTGTTTAACATTCTCATGTAAAGCCTTGATACATAGAAAGAAATTGTTGCATAAAAATCATGGAAAGATCTTGACATATAGCTCAAACCATCAAAACAAAGTGCACAATCAACTCCAATACCACTAGATTATAAGGTAAACATTCATAATCTAAGTGCATAAACAACATAAGAAATTTACATGTTCAACAATGGAAATACCAACTCATAAGTTCATAAACAAGCTTATGATTTGACAAGTTCTAACTTAGGGTAAAAACATATTATTCATGATTATTATGAATAGAATTTATTTCATACTAGTAGTAATTTATAGAAAATTAGTAACTTTAAATCTTAGTTGTGCTAGTGTGGAATTTTAATGATAAAATTTACAACTCCTTTTCTCCTACTACATCTTCCTTATTTATTTTTCTTCAAACAAGTCCTCTTCCTTCTTTCCATATCTTTTGTGTCCTTTTTCACTTTTGTCACTCATTTTTTATTTTCTTTTGTATTCCACTTTATTATTTCTATCTAGATACCTCCTACCATCTACTTATGATGTGAGCTAACTCTCCACTATTTCCCCTTTTTATTATGAATTTTCAACTTCATTTGACTCCCTTCACCTTATTTTCAATATAATTACCAATTTATTTTTCTTGCTCTTTTTTCTTTTTATTAATTTTTATTTTCATAAATATGAATATAATATTTTTAAAAATAATATTAATCTTAGACCATGCTTTGATTATCCTATCTATATTATAATGAATTTTATCTTTAACAAGCATGACTGCAATGGACTATTGTCAAGACTCAAACACATGACATAACCGAAGGAATACTACATAATAAGACATTTGATACTATTCTTCTGCATGCGTAGTTTTTCTTCATAGTTTCCTTGGTGGTCTTTGATACTTGCAATTACATAAGTTAGTTTGTCTTTCCACTTTATTAGTGATAATGAATATAACATCAAACAAGGTAATACAACAAATTACATTTACTAACAATTTTTCTTCTTCAATAGAATTATTTTTGTTTAGTTCTAAGTCTTTGCTGCTAGTTTTTATTAAGTTGAATATTTACATATCAAAAATAATTTTATCCTACAAAAATTGATCATGTACTTAACTCCTATATATACTTATATTATATTTTTACTAATTAGAAATCATATGATTCATTAAAATATTATCAATATTAAGGTAGTAAAACTGATGGATATCAAATTATGATGATGTGTTAAAAAAAAGCTAATTCAATAGCTTTTTAAATGTAATTTTAATATTAAAAATTATAGTAAAAATTTTACTTCAAGTCTCTAATTAGTCTTAAAAACAACAATTATAAGTCTTTGAATTATTACTTATATCATAAAGAAAATATAAAAAATATTATATACAACATCAATCTAAGCTCTTACTAAGTCATTTTTTGTTTCAAGAAGACAAATTGAAAAATATAAAATGATGTAAATTTTGAGAGGTATATGTATACATATTTTTATTTAGGAGTGGAATGCCATTTATTTATATTACTCCCTCTATAATATTTAGTGATAATTAATATCCAATTAAAGAAAAATAAAATATTTTTTCTTTTGATTAGTAAAAAGGGGTTTTGAAAGGGTCCCATAACCTTTTATAGAAAAACATTACAAAAAGCTCCATAGAGGCAAAAAGAAACATGAGCACCAGTCTTGGATGAGATTCTAGGATAATCCTACCACACATAAGGAGAACCGAAATAGAAATGCAAAAAAACCATGAATAAGCCCACATAGGGGCAGAAATAGCAAACCTAGAAGATATACCCACATAGGGGCAAAAATAGCAAAACCTAGATCAACCCAAAGGTAAACCAACCTAGAATGCCCGATTAGGCTTTGCACTATTTTTCCTATGGCCATTATCTACAGTGCCAACTCCCACCAAGTTCTTGAATTTCTTGAGGATTTCGTATTGGTTCTTGTATTCGTCTAGGAGAGCATATGCCTGAACCAACAAAGAAGAAATGGTATTGGACACCCGCACGAGGGCCTTGAGAAGATCCTAAATTTTTTGGAGATGCCCATGATCTAAAATGTTGGGATAATTGGTTACCCAGGAGAATAACATAGGATATTGACCAGAGGTACCCTCAGTGAGGACAAGTTTCTTGGTCAGATTATCCTTCTTAGGTTGGAATAATGGATAATCATCTAAAACTTTGTTGATGATCATGGGAGATTTTTGTTTGCTACAACCTACCTTGGCATGAAGGGGGTAGCACTAGGGATCATAATTTTGAGAACTAGGGGTATCCTCCACTCTGGTTGCAAGCCCCAAAGTGTAGTTGGGAGGAGGAGAAACTGGAGCGTCTCCCCCAATATCACCCCAAAAGTTTGTAGGACCATCAGTTATGAGTGTAGGGTCAAGACCAACAACTCTATGATTTTGCTTCATGAAAACATGGTTGAAGAGGACAAGGTGGAGGTCCTGATGTAAGGGAGATGAAGAAATTCCATTTTTTATGTTTAGCACCGACCTCTCCATAGACGTAAACATGTACTCATAAATATTGATCATTTTATTCCCTCAGAGGTGGTTTAGAAAAGCTAGATGAAAGCTTCTAAAAATTGCACCCAAGCTATCAAGGATAAAGTACTGAAGAACAATCATCATGACAGTGTCCCAAGGCTTCGATAATGTCTCTCTTACAATACCCCCCTTATCCTTTCTGAGGGACTCTTCTCTGTTCCTAAAGAGGGCTAATTCCCCTTGAAGGGAATGCTTCTCCCTGTTGATAATTTCTCTGTCGTTGGGGAGGCCAATGACTTCAGCCAGTAAGTCTACCATGACAGTGAATCCCAGGCCTCTAAGGACAACATGTCCTCCATTACATGAGTGAAAAAAGTCCAAGGACAAATCTGGTTCATTTCTGTTAAACAACTATAGAAAATTAAGGAGGTTGTGGTCTCAGAAAATATCTTCGACCAAAGGAGTGAGCTGAAGGGAGGAAGGTTCGATTTCAGCCATGGTGGGATGTGAACACAGAGCAAAAAAATGAGGCTCAGGGAGGGAAAGGTGGTGAAGATGAAAATCCAATGAAAAGGTGAGGGTGGAAATGAAGCTAGAGGAAGGACCTAGAAGGCACCAAAACACGGGGTGACTCGAGGCCCACGTCATCCAAATTAAGTGAAGAGGCATAGGAATGGGTGAAAGGGCACACCAAAAAAGGGTGAGGAATAGATGGATATGGGTGCGAATGACATCGAGGTTGAAAAATGGGGTATTCTAGGTTAGAGTGCAGTGAAAGGGTTATCCATACTTGTTGGATAGGGGCACATGGTAAAGGCACTTAGGGTGGTTAACAATAATGAGGGCCTTAGATTTTCTAGAATTAGGGAAAATTTTCTAAAAAAGGATACTCACAAGAAAAAACATTGGGTGGTGATAGGTCAGCATGCTTTGATCATCGACAAGGGATGAAACTGGAAACCCTGAGAACCTTGAAACAAGGGTGGTGACCAAAATGAAGATAGAGGAGTGGGAATAAGATGACATGGCTAAAAAATGATTACTCATAGTATGGCTTGGAGTCCCAATGATGAGGGTGGGGAACTTGCTATTAATGTCAATGTTTGGGTGCACATTTTGAGATTAGGCATAGAAAAACCCATCAAGTTGTGATTCCAAGGGTGCGCTTTGTCGATAATTGAAATTGACAATGTCTTAGAAATAGAAATGAAGTCATTTCCATGTAAGTTGATATACGTGGGAATCCATATATTGAACATGTGATGAATGAGCCCACTAGATATATTGTTTGTGGAGTGGGTGGCCAACCATCTGGTGCTAGGAACCATTTTGACTTGACAATGAAAGGTAGGGTCTAGCTGGATGCAATACCTATGAGTTTTCTTGTTGAGTGAGGGTTGATCACTCTAGAAAGTTCCTAGTCAAATCCAATAGGACAAACCTGCCATACTGTGTAAGAAATGACCAATGAGAAAGTTGATATGAGAACAAGCTTGGAACCAATGAGGTAAATCTAGTTTCTGGTCCCAACACCCCAAGATTCACTTTTTGTTGCTTTTAGTGACATTGATGTCAGTGAGGGACTGGGGGAAGGATGTTTTCCACATAGTGAGACTATGTTCAGAGAGACCCATATTTTCTAAGAGGTTAATGGCCTGATTCACTTCCCTATAGATGTGGTTTGTCCTTATGTTTGAGAAGGAAAGCATCAGATGTTTGATTTTAGAAATCATGTTGGAGATGTTCCATGAAGTTGGGAGAATTCCCATTGTTAGGTAGTTGATGATGTTCTTGGAGTACCCTTCCACTATGACATTGGGGACTTGTAAACTATGAAGGAGAATAACTCCCTAATAAAGAGCTCTAGCCTTAGTGAAGTAACTAGAATTATGGACCAAGTTCTCAACATAGGCTAAGATGATACTTCTTGAATGGTCCCTAACAATGCCACCCATTCCCGCTACCCTAGGATTGCCTTTGGCTACTCCATAGAAGTTCAACTTGAGGAACCCTAAATAGGGAGGGGTCTATTTGACAAGGGAGTGGTCTACCCAGGGAGGGATATGAATGTGAATACCCTTGGGGATCCTAAGGGAAGAAGCTAGAAGAGCTTCAAATTTTGGCTCAGGATGATCAGAATCATGGGTGATGGACATATTCTCAGCAACAACAATAAAGACTCTAGCCAGAATATACTTCTCATTATGTCCTTGAAAACACAACCATTGTATTTTTTACAGATCTCCCATTGGAAATGGAGAAGGCAGAAACACCAAAAGATCTTTAGGTGATGGCCTCTGAAAGGGTTAGACCACTAGACATAAAGATCACTCAACAGGTTAGGTGGGACACAGGAGATGCCGACAAAGGAGAATAGAGATGAGAGAATCGACTGGGAGAAAGGGTAAGATATAAGGATATGCTAGGTAGATTCATAGTTTGTGAGGTAGATATAACAATGGTTTGGTATGGAAAAGCTATGATAGTGGAGGTTTAGGATGGTGAGGATCTTGTCCTAGACAGTGAGACAAAGGAAGAAATTGATCTTAGAGATAATATGGGGTTTCTAGATGAGCTTGGAAGGGAACCAGGGAGGGTCGAGGTTATTAGATAGGGCATAGGCTAACTTAATTAAGAAGAGACCATTAGAGGTGGGATCCCAAAGGATGGAGTCTTCCTTAGGAGAGGAGGGAATGCCACAAAGCTGTAGTAATTTCGAGAGGTTAGAAAAGAATCACTTCTGCTCATCATTGAGGATGTCAATAGGTAAAGGTTTACAAGAGTGACTATTGGGAAGGAAAAAATTACATACCTTAGAGTCGAATAGCGCATAAGTAACCAATTTTAAGCATAAGATATTCTCACACTTGAGGAGTGAACTGCTATCTATCGAGAGGTCTTCCCAAAATCTGATCCTGTTACCATTGCCCAACTTCCATCGGATACCATTCTAAATAATTTGCTTTATTTTTAGGATGGAGTTCCAAAAAATAAATTCTTGGATGGGTTTTGGATCATCCAAAAAGTTTTGGTTGTGCCAAAGGTATTTAGCCTTGATGATGGAAACCCAAAAAGAGTCTTCATTGGTGAGAATGTGCCAGTATTGCTTAGCTATGAGCACAAGGTTCATGTTACAAACTTTCTAGAGTCCAATACCACCATGCTATTTCCTAGAACAAACTTAATTCCATGCTACCAAGTTAATATGTTGCTTAGTCTCCAATCCTGATATTAAAACATTCCTTTGGAGTTGCTCAATACGATTGCATATGTTGATCAGGATCTGAAAGATAGAAAGGAAGAAGACATGGATGCTCTACAAAGTAGCCTTGACTAAGGTGGCATTTCTCGCTTGACTAAGGAGGTGTCCTTTCCAATAAGTTATTTTTTGGATATACTTAATGATAGGGTTCCATAAATATTTTTTGGAATGGCCTTCGAAGAGGGGAACCCTAAATAGGTGGTAGAGAAAGAAGCAATGGAACAATCTAGGATGGCAACAATACGAGCTTGACATCTCACAGGAGTATTGATAAAGTAAATTCTGATTTTATTGAAATTCACCTTTTGACCAATAGTGGCTTCAAAGGAATGAATGATGGATTTGATGTGTTGGGATTGGAAAACCGAAGTAGATGTGGCTAAAATGGTGTCATTAAAAAACTATTGATGAGAGATGTCCTGGAGATAAGAAGCGTGTTTGATACCATAGATTTTCCCCTCAGAGCAGGCATGGTTGAGAGCTCTCCATAGATCTTCAGTAATAATGATGAAAAGAAAGGGAGAGATGGGGTCTCTCTATCTAAGCCCTTTAAATTTTTTGAAATAACCTACTAGGGATCCATTCACCAGGATAGAGAGAAGAAGTTCAACTTTACCACTTGAGGAAATATAATGTATGAGCTCATGGATGGTGATAATGTTGTCAGTGATCTATCTCCCTTGGATGGAGCTTCCCTGGTTCAGATCTATGGTGCAGGGAAGGATGGGTTTGAGTTTGGTTATCAGGGCTTTGGTGAGGATTTTGTAGAGGATATTGAAAAGGCTTATGGGGCAAAAGTTAGAAATGGTATGATCTTGGTTAACTTTGGGAATGAGGGCTAAAAAGGTGGAATTTATGTCTCATGGGATCTCCTTATTCCTTTACATCTGTTGGATAGTAGAGACAACATATGGGCCCACTATGCCCCAAAAATATTGGAAAAATATGGGGGGGAAACCATCTAGACCAAGAGATTTTCCCCCTTACATGGAGAAAGCAATAATTTATATTTCCTTAGCAGAGAGAGTTTTGATTAAGCATATGTTTTGATCAGTAGTAACTAACCCGGGGATGTGTCGAAGAAGGTCGTCAAAGATTTGGTGGTTGCAGCCTGGAGTGGGGCCAAGAAGGTCCTCTATGGAATTGACTACCTTATTTATGTTTTCTAAAATTTTTGTGATTACCTTGCCATACTACTAGACTAAATACTTGATCCTATTGTTGCCTCTATGTCTCATAGCTGTGGCATGGAAAAATTTTGTGTTTGAATTACCTTATTTTAGCCAAGTGAACCTAGAATTATTTTTCTAAAAGACTTCTTTGCTTTTGAGGATATTGTGGAAATTTAAGAGGAGGATCCTTTATGAGTCCTAGATATTGGGATCAGGTTCTCCATGCTGTATAGAGAGTTCAATTTTCTAGAGCTGGGACTAGATTTGCTGCTTTTTGTAGAAGATGTTTTCAAAGGCCTCCTTGTTCCATTGTATTAGTTTGTATTTCACATGCCTTAGTTTGTTGCTTACTTGGGAGACTATGGAGCCTTGAAAGGGTTGAGTCCACCATTGGAAAATCAGAGACTCAAGATTTGGATCTTAGAGCCACATAAATACAAATCTAAAAGGATATTTGAAGTTAGAAACCTAGGGTGAACTATCCAGTAATAGGGTATTGTGATAAGAGCCAATCCTGGGCAAAGAGCACATGATGGCATCACCAAATTTGGGAATGGCATTGGTAGAAATAAATACATGATCGAGGTAAATCTAAATATTTCCTATGGTTGCTCCAAGTTTATTTTGGTCCTTTGATATTGATATTCATCAGATCATTGCTGTAAACAGAGTTTGCAAAGTGTTCGTATGAACCCTCAGTTATTTGGGACCCTCATTTCTTTTCTGTGGGGAAGAGAGGAGAGTTGAAATATCCAACCAACATTCATGATTTTGAGGAGAAGACTTTTCTTAGTTGGTTGAGGGAGTTCCATAGAGAGAGTTTAAAGCATAAATGTTGGATAGGATCCAATGGAAACCATCCTCTTTGTTGAAAAATAGGATATTTATATAGCTCTTAGTTGTGGATACTCTTCCATCGACTTTGGATGGGTCCCATAGGTATAGAAATCCCCCTGAATCTCCATTGGCTGGACTGAAAGAGAAACCATAGTCCTTCCATATGTAGTTAGAAATCTAGGAAATACTTTGATAATCAAGCTTGGTTTCCTATAGTAAAATAATGATGGGTCTATGTTCTCTCCTCATGGAATTAACTAGGTGTTGCTTGTTTTATCCATTGATGCCTCTCACATTCCATGAGAGGACCTTCATTTGGAAATTCTTGAAGATGTTCACTTCCCTCTTCCGAGTGAAAGGGAAAGTTTATTTCTATTTTGATCTTGAGACTCCATGAGCCTGGATGAACCTCTAAGGGTGAGTTGAGTGCCATTTGCAATATCTTCAGAAGCTTTATTGTTATTGATATCTTGAGCTAAGTGGTGGCCTCACATTTTTCCAGAGCCCACATCTACAACTGATTTCTTTTGGGAATAGGTAGGGGGGACTAATATAAGGGGAAGAATATTGGGGGAGGTAGGGGGGATCATTAGGGAGGGTGGAGAAGGTGGAGGGTACAAAGGTTGATTTAGGATAGGTTTGGTTGGATTTGAGGAAAGGTCAGAGGAGGAGAGAGGGGAAAAGTGGTTGGAAACTGAGATCGGTGGACTACAGGTTGAGGAGAGGTTACAACTGGGTGGGAGGTCCATCTCAGGAAACCTAGAGGGTTTCCTATCCTGGTGAAGGTCCATGGAAGAGGAGGGGGTAATTAGTAGTGAAGGTGGATTTTGATTTAAATAGGGGAGGGCGACTAGATTTGGGAGGACAAATTTTTTTACGAGGAGTAGCGATAGGAGGATTGGAAGGGCACTAAGAAGTTAAGTGACCTTGCTTGGAGCAGAAGCTGTAAAATGCAGGTTTATTTTCATATTTTTTATATTAGGAAATGGAACACACCTTAGAAATGAGGTTGATAGAAATCAGGAGGACAACATCCAGATTAGCATTAATGCACATGTGAGCCTCCCCAATGCTTCTTGTGATGTCGTAGAGGATATATTCATGCTAGAATTAGATTGGAATGCCAGGGAGGTAGATCTAAATTGGAGCAACATTGATGTTATGGGTTGATGGATCAAAATCCATGTCCCATTTTTAGAGGAAAAAACCTCTTTGTCCAAAGAACCAGGGTCCACCTGTAAGAATCCACTAGGAGTCTCAAGGGTTGTTTAATCAGATCAGAAAAAACCCTCTAGGGAGCATTACCAGCTCCATGGATCTTACAGGATGCCAAGAGGTGCTGGCCCATTTGTGGATAGACTCCATGTCGAGCCACAATATGAGGAATTTACCAATCAAAGAGTTAGAGTTGCGGTCAATCACACTGGACATGATTTTATAGGGGATTTCAAGACTACTGTTGGAGGGGAGCAGTTTCGATCCTAGTCTCTGTGTTTGGGTGTGGGTTTTGATTGACCGTGTTTGCATAGGACTAAACATTGTCTATTGATACATCCACCATTCTTGAGGTTGTTTTTTGCTCTGAAGAACCTAGACCAAGTGTTTCATTGGTCTTCATATTTTGGCCAGATTTCAATCCATGGTAACGGGTTCTAATGGTAATGGTCATTAGAGAGGTTGGTCCAAATTCTTCCTCTTGTACCACAAAAATTTCTTCCCATTTTATCAAAGTGAGATAGGGTCCTTCCTCTACCCCATGACTCGGGTCACCCATTTGTGGAATTATCGAGATAACGATGCAAGCTCTACTGTTATTCCCATTAGGAGTGTATCTATTTTTGCTATCTTGACTGGTGTTGACTCTGTCGCTTCCTCTAAATCCATTTACATTAGGGCTGCTATCCTAGTTTGCTGCTGCTGCTACTTTGTCTTCATTCACTAATTCTTCCATCTTTTTCGCATCCAAGAAAAAATAGAATATTATAAAGTTATTGTTTTGGGATTTAGAAACCCTTTTGCATACAAAATATTATGAATGACATTATGCTCTTTTTAAAAATGTTTAGGCATATAATATATATAAATGCATTTATATTTTTTTAAGGTTTAACATATTGATTTTGATTATTTTTCTATTTATGTTTTATTTTATTTATAAGGATATTATAAAAATATTATATATTTAATTTAGATTTAAAATATCATATATAAGTTTGAATTCTTAACATCATCACAAATAATAAATAACACCTCCTATTCACCCCTTTATGGTCTAAAGTTGTTTTTAAATAAAAAGAACCATATAGGATGCAAATAGTTATGATTGTATTAATAAATTACTCCCATATCACCTTTAAAAATATTTATAACACTACAATATTATGGTTGACTCTTAGTGTAAGACTTATGAAACACTTTTCTATTTTTTTTAATAAGTTATATGTGGCTTCTATTGGGGCCACTCCCATCAAAATACTATAATATTACATTTTTTGTTACATCAATTAAACAATATTTAGCATGCATTTTTATCATATATATTTTTCATTTCCTTTTATATTAAATATATTCTTCAAATTCCTCAATGTGCTATGTCTCCACAATCAGTTCCTTGACATCATTTTTATTAAGAGATAAAATTTTACTTGACCAATTGCCTTATAAAATTTAAATTTCATTAAGATGAAGATCAACACCATGATTGGCTAAAGCTACCTGGTTTCATGCTCACAATTCCAAGAAATTGCCTCTAGTAATAAGTGATGAACATTAACAATAATATTATTTTTATCCAGACTCAACATCCATTTTTGTTAATAGCATTGATGATAATTTGTGAAATCCCCTCAATTGAAATATGTTCCCATATTTTTTCTTTTGCAATTTTAATCTATGTAAGAATTGCCCTAGCCTATAAATAGTTGTTAGTTGAAGTTCCATATGGTTTTGAGTGAGGAGAATTTTGCCTTCACTATTTATAAAAGCACCACCTCCACCAGCTTTTCCTAGATTTCCTTTAGAAGCACCATCAAAATTAATTTTGATAAACCAAATATTTTGATATTTCCATTTTACCCTAGATCAAAGTAAATCCTTTAATTTAATTCCATTATCACAAGTGACTCTTCCATGTATGTTCAAATCATGTAGCCAAGTTATTAGCACCTCTTTTTCTGCACTTGAAACTTCCCATGATGAGCACCATATTTGTAGACATTCTACAAGGGGCAATAATATGGTTCCAAAATTGGCATAATTTTGAGATTTATTTTTAAAAATTCTATTATTCCTTTCAAGCCATAAATTCCAAAAAATAATGGCAGGATCAATCCTCCACATAATACATAATGCTTTAACTTTGAAATGATTAATCTAATATTTCATCAACTCTTTCAATGTTAATGGGGCTACCTAGTATAATTTTATATTTTAAAAAAAGTAACCCCAAATGGTGTGAGCAAAGGGATAATGAAGAATTAAATGGTTTGATGTTTCTAAATCCTTCTCACACAAGATACATCTAAAATATCTATAATATCCTCTTATTTATAGACTCTCTCCTATAAGAATATTGCTTTGAACTACTAACCAAAGGAATGATGAGGCCTTAGGGAGTGCCTCTAATGACCAAACATTATTCCAAGGGAAATCCTTGGGAGAAGGGAATTTTGATTTCTCTAAATCCTCATATCCCAACTTGATCGAGCATCCACCATATTTTGATAAATTCTAAACCAAATCATCCTTTTGTGTAAAAATCAACAAATAAAACTCTTGAAGCATCTTTTGAAGTTCATTTATAATTTTTTTAATTTCCTCTCCTTAGACTAGGTTACTAAAATAAATCCATAATCTAGAGTTATTGCTCATATTAATATAGTCTTTGACCTTTGGAACTTTACATGCTAGGTATTCTTGAGCCAAAGGTTATCATTTTGAGTTAGAGATAAGAGGATAGAGCTTCAACCAAGCTCAGACCAAATATTTGCATAAATCCCCTCATTGAATAATCATCTAATATGTTTCTTTATCAATTGCAAACTATCTTATATGAATTTTAATGTTGATGATCCTTTGGGCAGGGTTCTCTTCCTAAATAATTTTGTTCATATGAATATAGTCTTTGACCTTTGGAACTTTACATGCTAGGTATTCTTGAGCCAAAGGTTGTCATTTTGAGTTAGAGATAAGAGGATAGAGCTTCAACCAAGCTCAGACCAAAGATTTGCATAAATACCCTCATTGACTAATCATCTAATATGTTTCTTTATCAATTGCAAACTGTCTTATATGAAGTTTAATGTTGATGATCCTTTGGGCAGGGTTCTCTTCCTAAATAATTTTGTTGCATCAAGAGAACCTATATATATATATTTGTGAAAAACATCCTAGAAGGGATGCCACTTTCGAGTAAGACCCAAGGAGGCAGGGGTATCTCTTTTGCCAAAATCACCCAGGGCTCGCACCTGGCCTACCACCTTTGACATACTCAAGGAGCAAAGCTGAAACAAATATAACAAGAAAACACAAACACAAACACAAACACAAACACAAACACAAACACAAACACAAACACAAACACAAACACACAATAAGATTAAAAAAAAACATGCTCCTTGAGTGTGTCAAAAATATAAAGCACAACCAAACACACACACAATAAGATAAAAAAAAACACAACACGAACCATATAGAAAAAACACAAGAACAACATAACAAAACACAAACATGAAAAAAATAATAGAACACTACAAATACACAACCAAAAAAACATGAAAAATAAAAACAACCAAAACCAAAAAAAAAAAAAAAAAAAACCAACAATAGACAACAAACAAAAACAAAAACATAGAAAACACTCACACACCAAAACACAAAAACACCAATTAACACAAACATACAAAAACACAAGAACAAGAACAAAAAAAACACAAGAACAATAACAAAAACACAAAATAATAAAAACACAAGAACAACACAAAAAACACAAAAACAAAATAAAACAAACACACACACACACACACCTCAAAAAACTAAATAAAAAAAGAAAAAAGAAAAAAATTGAACACAACAATGATCTTTCTAGACCAAAAGACTTTTAAGGCAAGAATCAACTGAGGAAAGAAAAGAAAGGTTAGTTTGATCCAGGGAACTAAAATACTCTGACTGAACAAAAGAGAAGCAAAAATAAAGCAAGAAGAAACTAGGTACCTCCAGAGCTTGAACCATCCAAAGAAATGATAGAAAGAAGAGCTTCCCTTATTTGCGAAGCCCACCATCTAGGAGGATGGCCGTAGCAAGTAAGATCACATTTTTCCAAAGCCCAATTAGATAAAGCATCAGCACTCTTGTTTTGATATCTGACCACATGATTGTAATCAAATTTTAAAAATCCCATCTAGATTAATGGAATCTTCTTAATAATCCTTTTTATTCTCCAATCAACCTTTTGATTCTTAGGAGTATTCAAAATATTAATCATGAGTTGAAAGTTAGACTCAACTAGCACATTTTCCCATACAACCTTAGTAGCCTCTTGAATGCCTCTAAGGATACCATACCCCTCAGTAAGGTTATTGGATAGAATACCCAAATTCTTAGAAAAAGTAAAAACCAGGGAGCCATATGAAAGTCTACCAATTCCTCCCACACTAGATTTTCCAGGGTTCCCTCTAGAGGCTCCATTAGTATTGACTTTTCCAAAATCCTTAGGAGGAGGTTGCCAATTCCTTGTTCTATCCATATTGCAATTACTCACATTCCCTTTAAGTTGGTTGCCCTTAGAAGAGTTAATATTCAATCTTTGCATCACTTGATCCCATCTTTGGTGGGATTTTTGGGGGTGATTAAGGAGTTTTTGGACTGATTCAACTAAGTTGGAAATGGTATTTTGCTAGATATAGTGAATATCCTTCCTATATTGATTAAAAATTTGGTTATTCCTTTCATTCAATATATTCCAAAGAAGAATGGTAGAACCCATCCAAACTAATTGCCTAGTAAAATGATCAACACCCTCTTGTTTAGGCCAACCCCTCCAAATTTATTCAAAAGTAAAAAAATTGGACCACTGTAAGCCAAGTAAAGTGGCCATTCTCCTCCATAAATCATAGGCTAAAGTACACTCAATAAAAATATAGTTGAGAGTTTCCATATTCTCTTCACACATTTCACATATAAAAGGGCCATGAAAAACACACTTCATAAGTTGCTCACCAATAAGCACCCTGCAATGCAATAAAAGCCAAGTAAAGAACCTCACATTAGGCCAGAGATTTTGATCCCACAACTGAGAAAAGATATCAAATTATTGGTTAGGCTCTTATAATGGATCTCTAAGCTGGGATTGTTATGGCATAATATCAAATAACCCTGAGCAACTAAATAGTCACCCTTAGTAGTGTTGTTCCATCCAAAACAATCTTTTTCATGGGACCAAGAGGGAGATCTCATATGAAGGATGCATTGGATATCTTATATTTACCTTTCTAGGATTTTAATAGGCCAGTCCTCAATATGGATCTAATATCTACTAACCTTTGAATTACCAGTATGGTACAAACTGTAATTAGCCACCTTTATCTAGTTAGATTGGTGAAGCTCCTCCATTTAAGGCCTCCAATCGAGAAATTGAGTTATCAAAGGCTTGTGACCATCCAAAGAATTTTTCCAATAATTTACATGTTAACCATTATGAATGATCCAAAATAATTATTTCTTTATCAAATCCTCACCAGTCTTAAGAACTGCTAAAGTGGGAGAACCTTTGGTAGGCAATTTATAGCAAACAAGGTCTTTAGGACTTTTGTTCTCAACATATTTAGCATGAAGATTATTGGTCCAAAGAGCATTGGGGTTATACAAAATCCTAACCCCCCTTCATTCTTAGGAAGACAAAGTGTCCCATTTCACCAAGGCCCATTTTATTTTCTCCTTAGTACCACTCCAAAGGAATTGATGACTGATTTGATCCAGTTCTCGAAGAACAACCTTTGGGATATTCAACATGGTAGAAAAATAAAGGAATAACTTGAAGGAATGATTCTACCAAGGTGATTCTACCCCCAGAAGAAAGCCACCTATTGGTCCACTTTTCAATTTTCTTCTTGACTTTGTCCAAAAACCAGTTCCAATATTTTTTTTTGTCTTTGAATATTGATGGGAATACCTAAATAAGTGATAGGAAGGGAGGTATTCTTATATCTTAATTTATCCAAGACCATGGATTCCTGTCTAGCAGAGTAGTGAAAAAAATTACTTTAGATTTGTCTTTATTGATCAATTGCTCGATAGCCTTAGAAAAACAACTAATGATTTGCTTAATATTAGAAGCTTCCTTAACTGTAGCTTTACCTAAAAGAGTAGAGTCATAAAAAAATTGAAGATGAGAGATAGGTATAGCTCCATGAGAAATGGTAACTCCCTCAAGGGTTTTTTTTTCTCTCTTTTTGGTTATAGTCCTACCCAAGCATTCAACAAGAATGATGAATAAATAAGGGGAAAGGGGGTCACCTTGCCTAATACCTCTAGAAGCATGGAATAACTAAGAAGGCCTACCATTGATAAGAACTAAGTAGGAAATTGAAGAGATACATCCCATAATCCAGTCCATCCAAGCCTGAGAGATATAAAATTGCCTCAAAACTTTGATAAGGAAGTTACAATCCACTCTATCATAAGCTTTGGATAACTCTAACAGAATGAACATGGAAGGATATTTTTGCATATCCATGGAATGGATGGCTTCTTGAGCAAGAACTATCTCATACATAATTTGATGCCCTTCCACATAACCCCCTTTTTTAGGGGAAATAATATTATGCAAAAGAGGCTTCAACCTTTCTTCCATGATCTTAGTAATGATTTTGAGAAGAACATTACATAAAGCAATAGGTATAAAATCTCAGATATGATCAACCTCTTGAGATTTTGGAACAAGATTAATATAAGTTTTATTGATAACCTTCAAAATTTCTTTGGCTTTCCTGGCTTCTTACACCACCTCTAATAAATCAGCATTAAGGATATCCCATAACTCTTGGTAGAATTCAATGGGTAAACCATGAAGACCTAGGGTTTTCCATTTTTGCATTTTAAAAACTACCTGTTGAAGCTCATTGATAGTAAAAAGAGAAGTAAAAAAAAAGTTCTCCTCAAAAGTGATAAGAGAAGGGATTGCTAGAATAACATTCTGTTGAGAAGTCAAGTCAAGAGGAGTAACTACAAAAATATTGGAAAAGTAATTGACAACAATAGAGTTCATGCCATCCCAAGTGTAGACAATATCTCCAGAATAAGTTGTGAGATCTTCAAGCTAGAAGATATTTTTGGAAGAAATTTGTGTTTCGATCTCCTTATTTGAGCCATTGAATTCTAGATTTTTGCTTCCATAAGAGTTCTATTTTTACCATTCCTATAACTGAGTTGTGATATTAATTTCATCTACATTTCTACTATTTGTGAGGCCATCTAAACTGATTTTCTTATTCAAATTTTCAATTTGAGCAATAACTTCATATTTTTTCTATGAACATCCCCAAACTCATTTTAGTTCCAAGTCTTGATTTTGGATTTAATATATTGTAATATTTTGGCAAAACAGAACATCTTAGTCACATACCTAGGATTACCTTCCTTCCACCATTGTTGCACTCGAGGTCTAAAGGAATTTTATCTAAGTCACATTAATTGGAATAAAAAAGGAGAGAAACTCACATTGGTTTTCCATGTTTCCACCATGACTAGCCAATGATCCGAATCAACATTGTTAAGGGTCTTCACTTTAGTAATGTGACCATGTATTAAGAAATTGTCAGAGAACAAGAACCTATCCAATATCTCCATTATACAAGCTAAGCCTCGCCTTATATTAGACCAAGTCATAAGGCCATTATCTGGTTGGATGTCCAAAAGATGGAGGTTTGTAATATATTCACTCATGAGGTCAATGCTCCTATCCAAATTATTATTTCCCCTCATTTTATACTCCAGAGAGAGGATGGTATTGAAATATCCTCCGATCAAGATCTAAGCTTCAAGAAAATGAGAGATAATATACGTTATATCTTTCCACTGTCTTCTTTTTTCCTCCAAAGTAGTTGAAGGATAAATAGTAATGCATAACATAATTTGGTTGGAATGTTTACTTTGAATAACTATAGCCAAAAGATCCCAACTTCCAACCATATGGTGCATAACTACCTCTTTTGGGTCCCAAAGGTAAGCAATGCCACCAAGAGTCCCCTGAGAACTAAGGAAAACTACTTTTTTAGCTAGCCAAATTTTACTAGCAATTGATTCCATTTCCTCTATTGACATCTTCGTTTCTTGAAGGAAAACAAGGTGTGGATGATTTATCTGAATCATTCTTCTAATTTAATTTTATTTTCAAAGACTTCCTTTGAGTCCTCTAATATTCCAAGTGATGATATTCATTAATACTAGGGCTAAAAAATTTGGGAAGGGTATTAATCTTATCTTTCTAAATAAGCTTTTCACTTTCTCTTGTCCTATGATGTTGATTGGTCTTGTGACCTTCCTTTTGATTAGAATCCTGTTGGCATTTTTGCCACATTGTTTTGGTTGTTACTGTTCATGCAAGAGAATGCACAAATTGTAGAGATACTCACTCCTCTGTTTGTCCCTCCAAGCACTTTGAAAGGGAAAATACAAAAATCTCTACAAGTTTTGTGTTAGAGCAAAGTAAGTGTAAGATGTCGCGATATCGCGACCTGTTGCAGTTTCGCGATGTCCGATGAAGAAAAGAGCTAAGTATAGAAAATGTCGCGATATCGCGACATGTCGCATTTTCATGACCTGTCACGTTTTCATGGCTAAAAGCAGCCAAAGGAAGCAAGGGAAATTGTCGCGATATCGTGACATGTTGGATTTTCGTGACTTGTTGCGGTGAGGGAGCACTAAAGTGAAAAGTTGTCGCGATATCGCGACATGTCGCATTTTCACGACTTACAGTGGCCACAGAGCAAAGTGATAGGAAAATGTCATGATATCGTGACATACAAAGCAACAGAGGAGCTCCAATGAAAAATGTCACGATATCGCGATAGGAAAGAGGAAGGAGCAAGATGGTATGGAATGTCGCGATATCGTGACATGTCACGTTTTCGTGGAAGGGCTGAAGATAAACACAAGGCGGAGAAAGATGTCACGATTTCATGACATTTTTGGAAATGAAGCCAAGCAAGAGAAACTTGTCGCGATATCGCGACAAGAAGCGGCAACGACAGAGAAGGCAGAAAATTGTCACGATTTCATGACATGTCTGGGAGGAAAAGTCGAGTGACATGTCATGATTTCATGACATGAAGAAAAGAGGAGAAATGTCATGATTTCATGACATGATTTTTGGAAAAAAAGATAGAAACATGTCACGATTTCGTGACTTGTTGAAGATGAAAGAACAAAACGGAGAAAATGTCATGATATCGCGACATGTCGCATTTTCATGACCTGTCGCATTTTCACGAACAAAGGCTAAAAAGTACAAGGCAGAAAGAAATTGTCACGATTTCATGACATGTCGCGTTTTCACGATGAAAAAGCGAGAAAGACAGTGCTAAGTAAAAGATGTCATGATTTCGTGACATGTTACATTTTCATGATAAGGAGTAGCAAAAAATCCAAAGCAGAGGAGAATGTCACGATTTCATGACATGTCATGGAGACAAAGCAAAATGAAGAGAAGATGTCATGATTTCATGACATGTCGCATTTTCATGATTGGTGGCAAGAAGAGAAAGCAGTAAGGTAAAAGTGTCATGATTTCATGACATGTCGCATTTTCGTGACCTATCACATTTTTACGACAGAAGCAACAACAAAGGCCCGATAAAGTTCTATTTGCATTTTTCCTTCAAAATTGCATAGGAGAACGTGAGGAGAAGATAAGGATCAAATAAAAGCTCTCCAACTGATTTTGAGATCATGGTCAAAGAAGCTCCAAGATTAAATGTTGTTGATTACCTATGTGCGCAAGATGGAAGAACATGAGGCAATTTTCGAAGCCACCAAAATTAAAGATGCCTCCAGTATTAAAAGCTCTTGTTCGTGATCTCCTAACACTTCAAGCATGCCCCGAGAATGGTCATTTAATGGAGAAATCTGGTCCCTTGTTTCCATTCAATTTTCAGTTTTGATCCATAAAAATAGGGAATGTGATTTCTCCGAGGCAGATTAAGGGGGATGGTTTTCTCTTTTCAAGTGCATATTTTGTGGACCTCTTCTTCAAAATCTGTTTGATGTTTTAAATGTTGTGATGCAAAAGAGAGAGGGAAGACCTCTATAAATATTCATGTATATCTAAAGAAAAAAAGGTTAGACATTTTGCAAGGAGACTCTCTAAGTTCTCTGCATCAATAGAAGAGACTCGGCTTCTAAAATTTGCGAGCATTCTTATGTGTGTGATTTCCTTCTATTTTAAAAGTCATTTCTATTTATGCTCATGCTCTTGCTATTAAGTTTTGAATTCTGCATTCTGAATTCAAACGTTGCTGGTTAGTGAGTAGATTTTGAAATGCGATCTAGGGGTTATCTCTACAAAGGTGTGAGTTCAATTCTGTTGCTTTCCTTTTATTAGATGTTGTTATAAAACTTGGTGGAATTCTTGCTGTTAGTCTACCCCAAATTATACACTTCGGCCTATGGCTATATTTCCCTTTCTTTCAGTTACTTTTTTATTTCTTTCCTGCATCCCTAATCTTCAAACAAGTTTAGATTAGTTGGGAGCCAGCCCTCTCTGGAGATCGGTCCGAAGGAATTTTCTTTTCTCTCGGCCTTTCAATGTTGGCCGAGTCTAGGGTGCACAAGTGATGAAATCTTGTACTTAGGCAGATTTGTGACCAATAATTTTTGGCATGCCCGATGGGACAGACTTTCTCTCAGTAAGATCCATAATCGGTGGGACCCTGAAAGTTTCACTTTCAATAGTATTAAGGTTTAATGTTCACCTTCATGTTGTATAGTTAGAACATTTGGTGACTCAACACTACCTAGAAGCCTCCGAACGTGGAGACAGTGAGAGTTGTACTTCATGATCACAAGATCGAAGGCCAAAAAATCTAAAAATCCCGTTGAGTTTTTTGAACTTGACAACCAAAAATTAAGTGGACACCCTAAGTTGGTCTCCCCACCACTTACATCCTCTGCAACATCCTCACAAATTGCTGGTGTATTTTTTGTTCCTTCAAATTCATCTAGTACTGCTACTAGTTTTCCACCTCTTCAGCCACACGCACCAGTCCAAATGGCCCAGCATCCTCCACCAAGGAAGTTCTCGGCATGGAATAGTTCGGGAGCCTTGAATTTACTGGCACAAAATCTAGTCCCTCAAGCTGCTTTGAAAGCTTTTCCGACCTATGATGGTACTGGTAAAACTGCTTATGAGCATATTCAAGATGTAGCCTCTTTGGCGGCCATCCATGACATAACGGATGAAGATGTGATGATAAAATTGTTGGTGTTGTCATTGAGAGGGAAATTGTTGTATTGGTACCGATCATTGCAACCAGGCACTATTGCATCATGGGATCAATTAGGAGAGCTGTTAATCAAAAACTTTCATGAACAAGCTGATCCATACTCCTTGTTGCATCAATTTAATGCAATTCAAAGGCACCCACAGGAGGAGATAGCGGACTTCAATGTCAGATTTACCAGAAGTTGGCAGAGAGTTCCTGATGGTCTTCGGCCCACTCATGAGCAAGCTGCATTCTATTATCTCAGAGCTTTTAACACAGACATTGGCTTGGCTATCCGATAGTCCAACGTGACTACATTCCCAGAGTTGTTTGAACAAGCGCAAAAGGTGGAAGCTGACTTGATTGCCATAGGTAGGCTTCCCCCAAAGGTAACAATGCCTATCTTACCTGATCTTCCTAAGCATTTGTATTCTGGTTCATTTTCATAGCCTATGCCTTCCATGTATCCTATTCCATCATGGAGCTCAAGTGCGCCTCAGATCGCACCCATTCCAGTTCCCCAGCTCCCTGCTCCAACTATTCCACAATTTCCTGCACCAAGCATTCCGCAATTACCAGCTCCCACTTCATTCCCAGCATTGCCTGCATTGCCAGCACCTCTACCTATATCGGCACCTCCTGCGCCCTCAAATCCTGATCCTTACACAATGCTATTACAAGAGGTAAAATCTGCTAATTCAGCTATAAGAGCGATGGGAAATAAAATCACAATTATTGAAAGAAAGTAGGCCGAGAGAGATTTCCAACCCAGGAGATTTCAACCTCCGTCGATCACTAGAGAACAAGCGGCTTCAACAAGCAAAGTGCCTGAAAAGAACCCGACTGTGTTGACGAATGAGGAAGTTGGCCCTGCAGAAAGAACATATTGGTGCTCTACATGTAATGATCCACACGGTGAGGAGACTTGTATGGTTCATTTGAACTATGTACAAACATTGGCCGCAAGCTCTTCTGGAGGACAAGTTAATATGATTACTGAGGTAGATCATAATTTTATGGTTCCATCTGAAGAACAAGTCTCAGTTCTCACGAGAACTGGGAAGAAGCCAGTCACGGTAGATCCAACAGAGATGGAACCATTAAGGGTACCGACTGATCCGAAGATGCAAAATGAGAAGAAACAAGTACAAGTGAAAGCTCATGTTTCAATACCAAATCCAGATTCACCTGTTCTATTAAAAGATCTTTTGCCACCACGAGCAAAGGAAAGATTGCAAGAAAAAGCCTCAACTTCGTAGGCAAGAGCTGAAACAGAGGAACGAGCCAGAGAAAAGCTCAAGTACCCATCTTTGACTAAAATACTGAGGGTAGAAGCCACTCAGCAATATCGAAGCAAATATGAAGACACTATTGAAAAGAGGGAGTCTGGTGCATCTACATACAATATTGTTGAAGAATTGAAGAAGATTCCAGCCAAGGTTAGTCTCTATGATGCATTACAATTACCTGGGCAAGTTGATTTGTTACAAGAATCATTGAAGTCTATGAAAGATAATGAGAAGAATCCTACCCAGATGATTTTTGCTCAAACATTAACTACTTCAGCCACTGGAAAAAATAGACCACCCCCATTTTATTTGTCACTCGGGATGGAGGGTTGGATAGTGCACAACTGCATGATTGATTCTGGTGCTCCGACAACTGTCATGCCAAAGGCAGTTTGTGAAGTCATGGGTATGGAGTATACAAGAAGTAGCCCTGGTGTCTTGCAGTTGGATGGGACTCCCATGAAAATAGTGGGTGTAATCAAGGATATTCCTATTGTTCTACATAGTATGCCTCAAATTATAGTAATTCAGGAGGTAGTTGTGGTTGATTTGGAACCATATTTCAGTATGTGTTTGTCGAGAGAATTCACTGCCAAGCTGGGAGGCTACCTTTCTCTGGATTATTCTCACTTGGAGATTCCTTTCAAAGGAAGAAGAATCCGGATCTACAATGAGAAGCCTTCTACTTTTCATATAGAGAAGATGGGAGAAGAAGAAAAGTCCACACATTCTGTCAACATGATAACTGAAGAATTGGAAGATCCTGATTTGATGGATGAAGTCCTGGATGAGCTTCGCTTAGAGGATGAGTTTTCAATGCTCGATTTTAATGCCATGGTGGAAACTGAAATTGGTTGTTACTCCATTACAAAGCCTGAAGAGGTTGAAATAAAGATGCCTCTTGATCAAGTTGGTCAAGACTCTGTGCCCGATCAATTATGGAAGTTGTATTTTGATGGAGCAAGATGTAAAAATGGTGCGGGAGCAGGGATTGTTCTTATTTCTCCCTCTGGCCTATAGAAAACATATTCATATCGACTGACCTGGAGTTGTACTAACAATGCTGCTGAGTATGAAGCGTTGTGCCTAGGTTTGAAGAAGGCAAAAAAATTGGGGATTGAACAATTGCAGATTTTTGGTGACTCTGAATTGATTGTGAATCAAGTAACAAACAAGTGCATCTCCAAGCAGCATTATCTCAAGGCGTATCACAACAAAGTTTGGGACCTGTTTGAGGCTTTCACAACATTGAATATTCAATCCATTTCACGAGAGCTGAATAAGCATGCTGATCTTCTAGCATCTCTTGGAGCAAACTTCTCTCCGATTGAGCATGTAGTGAGGAAACCTAAGACCGTAAGGTTAGTTTACAGACCTTCGGTCCCGGACAAGAACATGTATTGGCAAGTATTCGAAAGTGATGAGCAGATTGTAGATTTTTTGATAAGAGAAGTGAGTACTATGGAAGAGAGAACGCTTGATGAGGAGGAAGCCAAAGGGCTTATTCAACTAAGGAATAATCATATCCCCAAAGGATTGATTACACTTGAAAGCATTTTTGATCAAAATGATAGGGCAGAGAAGCACAGGATCAAAGTAGATGAGAAGGAGTATACTGAACTGGAGATAGGTCCCCAAAAATTGATAAAGGTTGGGATGGATTGTACTCCCGAGGAGTTAGAACAAATCAGAGATTTATGTCATGAATTTCCTGACACAATTGCTTGGAGTTACCATGATTTGAAGGGATATAACAAAGATGTAATCCAACATACTATTGAGTTGCATGATGGGGTGAAACCCTTCAGACAAAAGCAGAGACCAGTTAATCCCAAGATTGAAGTACTGATGAAGGTGGAGCTTCTTAAAATGTTGGATTCTAAAATCATTTACCCCATCAAGCATTCAACTTGGGTGGCAAATCTGGTCCCAGTACGGAAAAAGAATGGAGATATTCGCCTATGTGTTGATTTTCGAAATTTGAATCAAGCCTCGCTAAAAGATCATTATCCTCTGCCTCAGATTGACCAGATTCTTCACGTGGTTGTGGGAGCTCAGAGATTCTCTTTGTTGGATGGATTCTCTGGGTATAACCAGATTTGGGTCAGGGATGAGGACCAACATAAAACAACGTTCACCACAAAATGGGGAACCTTTGCTTACCAGCGAATGTCGTTTGGACTCTCAAATGTTGGCGCAACTTTTCAAAGGGCAATGGATGTGGCTTTTGGTGAGTTGTTAAATCACATTATTGTGATTTATTTGGATGATATGACTATTTTTTCTCACAATAGGGAGGAGCACGGATCTCATTTAAGGCAGGTATTTGAAAAATGTCGAGAATTTGGCATATCTATTAATCCAAAAAAGTCAATTTTTTTTGTAAAGGAGGGAAAGCTCCTAGGACATCTAATTTCAGAAAATGGCCTAGCTATTGATCCAGCTAGGGCCCAAGCTCTTTTGAAGCTTCCATTGCCAGCCAATAAGAAGGATTTGCAATATTTTTTTGGGCAAATTAATTTTGTTCGAAAGTTTGTTGCAGATTTCGCTCAAGTAATAAGGCCAATGACAGAGCTTTTAAAGAAAAATGCTGAATTTAAATGGACCAAGCAGAGGAAGCAATCATTTGAGGAGATCAAAGAAAGGATCACTCAAGCTCCGGTCCTGGTGAACCCTGATTATTCCAAGGATTTTATCCTTTATGCCATTGGTGAACAAGAAGCTTATGCAGCGGTGCTTACACAGAAGGGAGATGATGAAAATGAACGTCCGATTGCTTTCCTAAGCCAAGTCATCCAACCACATCAAGAGAAGTATAACTTCATTGAGAAACAAGTGTATGCGGTAATGAAATCTCTCGAAGAAGTTTCGGCACTTTGTTTCATAGAGTAAAACAATAGTTTATGTTGTTCATCCAGATGTCCAAAATTTTATCATACAAGGAGAACTTGGAGATAGGAGAGCTGGCTGGGTTTCTAAAATTCAGGAATTTGATGTTGAGATCCGACCGACCAAGCTTGTTCGAGGTCGAGCATTGTGCCAAGAGCTTGCAAAGAATGCTTCCTCTGGATCCACAATTCATGATTATGAGGATGTAGTAGATAATTGTAATTTTGACAATCATTCTATAGTGGATCAAGATTGGACAGAGGAGCTGATGGAATATTTTTATTCTGGAAAATGTCCTTCACATCTGAATGCCTCACAGAGAAGAAGATTTAGACTGCAAGCTCTCAAGTATGTCTTGCTACCAAATGGCTTGTTTCATAAGAATATTGATGGGGTTCTTCTTAGATGTGTCAAAGAATCAGAGAAGGAGAAAATTTTAGAAGAATTCCATTATGGATTATCAGGAGGTCATTATGCAGGTAGACCCATGGCATTAAAGATTATTCGAGCAGGTTATTTTTGGCCTACTCTTTTTGCAGATGCCTTCAAAGTTAGTCAAAAATGTGATAAGTGCCAAAGATACATCGGTAGAACCAGGAATGCATCATTACCTCTTCACCCGATTCAAGTAGAAGCACCATTTCAGCAATGGGGCCTAGACTTTATCGGGGTCATTGATCCTAACTCATCTGTTGGTCACAAGTACATCTTGACGGCAATTGACTATTTCACCAGATGGACTGAAGCAATTCCAACTAAGGTGCGGATCAAGCCATGGTCATTACTTTTCTTGAGGGGTTGGTCACTGGCTTTGGTATCCCGGATGCGATTATAACAGATAATGGAACTCCTTTCATAGGGGCCAAAATCAGTGAATTTGCGGGTAAGTACGAAATTTATTTGAAAACTTCATCTAATTATTATCTGCAGGGGAATGGCTTGGCCGAATCCACAAACAAGAACTTGCTTCAAATTTTGAAGAGGACCCTTGGCGACAATAAGCGGAGCTGGCACCTACTTTTGAATCAAGCATTGTGGGCTGATCGCATCTCTGTGAAAAAATCTATCAAGACATCCCCTTATTCATTGGTATACGGCAAAGAAGCGGTTTTGCCAATTCATATTGAATTACCGGCCCTCCAGACTTGGCATTTGATTGATTGATGAGGATGAGAATGAATGGATTCAATGAACATGAGATTAGCTCAACTCTTGCAGTTGGAAGAAGAGGAGAGGGAAATCCTACGAGGATTTTATAGAGCATGCTGAGATGACAAAGAAATGGTTTGGTAAAAAGGTCTCCGAAAGGACTTTTAAGGTTGGCGATCTTGTATTGAAGTGGAATGAAAAGAAATCAAAGCCTGGCAAACATCACAAGTTCGAGGCAATATGGGAAGGTCCATTTCAAATCGCGAGGTGCCAAGTTTAATTCTTTTTATTTGCAAGATATGGATGGTCATGCACTGCTAATTCTAGTTAATGGTCTTCATTTGAAGGCCTATTATCTATGGAAAAAAAAAAGAAAAAAAAAAAAAAGAAGAAAAACACAAAAATTCGTCAACTTCGGCTCCTTTTGCACACGAGCCCGTAGGTATGTTTATTTCTCTTTCTTTTCTTTTCCTTCCCAGTAGGAAGTGGCTTCCCCTCTACTTCTTTCTTCCACTTCCTTACTTCATTCCCTTCCTCTTCCACTCCTTCTTCCACTGTAAATAATCAAGCCACTACTGTTGTTTCTACTCCCCTCTCTGATGTTCCCTTTTCTTCACTTTCCCTTTCTTCTAGTCCTTTGTCTTGTGAGTACTTCTCCATAGTTCCTACCACCTTCTCCATCCCATCCACTCCCATTTCATTCTCTATTTTCATAGAATCCCAGAAGTTGGTAGCACAGTAGCACCCTATTGTTGTATCTACCACTTCTACTCCTCCATCTTCCACCATTCCATCATTCACCATTCCCGTTCCATGGCCTGCACATCTGCTGGTCATCACTCCATTCATTTCCATTTTTGCAACTCAGGTGCTTCTCACTACTGCCATGGAGATCCTTGCACAACACCTGGTGATTACCCAGCTCAACCGAGCTAGGCAAAATGCAGTAGTTCTAGAAATAAAGGAAGTTCTGCTCTTCCATAAATTTCTGTTGAAGGTCCTATTTTTGAGTGCCGAGTGCCAGCAAGAGCTTGTTGCAGCAGCCCGCAGAGACGTCCAACATCAACCAACACTCACTTCTTCTGCTCCTCCAGCTTCTTGACTCTGTTTCCCAATGGATAAAGGCCTGAGGTTCATGCATACAACAGAACTGTATACCCCGCGAGCCACCAAGAATGTTGGCATTTTTGCCACATTGTTTTTGTTGTTACTGTTCATGCAAAAGAATGCACAAATTGTAGAGATACTAACTCCTCTATTTGTCCCTCCAAGCACTTTGAAAGGGAAAATACAAAAATCTCTACAAGTTTTGTGTTAGAGCAAAGTAAGTGTAAGATGTCACGATATCGCGACATGTTGCAGTTTCACGGCGTCCGATGAAGAAAAGAGCTAAGTATAGAAAATGTCATGATATCGTGACATGTCGCATTTTCATGACCTATCACATTTTTACGGCTAAAACAGCCAAAGGAAGCAAGGAGGCAAAACTATCGTGATATCGTGACATGTTGGATTTTCACGACTTGTTGCGATGAGGGAGCACTAAATTGAAAATTGTCATGATATCGTGACATGTCGCATTTTCATGACTTGCAGTGGCAACAAAGCAAAGTGATAAGAAAATGTCATGATATCATGACATACAATAGCAAAGAGGAGCGCCAAGAAAAATGTCACGATATCACGACAGAAAAGCAAGGAAGGAGCAAATGGTACGGAATGGCGCGATATCACGACATGTCACATTTTTGTAGAAGGGCTAAAGATAAACACAAGGCGAGAGAAAGATGTCATGATATCATGACATTTTTGAAAATGAAGCCAAGCAAGAGAAACTTGTCATGATATCATGACAAGAAGCGGCAACGAAGGAGAAGACAGGAAATTGTCATGATTTCATGACATGTTTGGAGGAGAAACAAGAAAAGTACAAGAAGATGAAATGTCACAATTTCATGACATTCATGAGAGATAAAGCAAATGGAGAAAATGTCACGATTTCATGACATGACAAATTTTACGTGGCAAACAAACAAGACAAGAAGATAGAAACATGTCACGATTTTATGACTTGTTGAAGACGAAAGAACAAAACGGAGAAAATGTCGCGATATCACGACATGTCACATTTTTGTGACCTATCACGTTTTCGCAAAATGAATGCTGAAAAGTACAAGGCAAAGAGAAATTGTCACGATTTCATGACATGTCACATTTTCACGATGAAAAAGCAAAAAAGACAGTGCTAAGTAAAAGATGTCACGATTTCGTGACATGTTACATTTTCGCGATAAGGAGTAGCGAAAAAGCCAAAGTAGAGGAGAATGTCGTGATTTCATGACATGTCATGGAGACAAAGCTGAACGAAGAGAAGATGTCACGATTTCGTGACATGTCACATTTTCGCGACTGGTGGCAAGAAGAGAAAGCAGTAAGGTAAAAGTGTCACGATTTCGTGACATGTCGCATTTTCGCGACCTGTCTCATTTTCGCGACAGAAGCAACAACAAAGGCCCGATATAGTTTTGTTCGCATTTTTCCTTCAAAATTGCATAGGAGAACGTGAGGAGAAGATAAGGATCAAATAAAAGCTCTCCAACTGATTTTGAGATCGTGGTCAAAGAGGCTCCAAGATTAAATGTTGTTGATTACCTATGTGCGCAAGATGGAAGAACATGAGGCAGTTTTCGATGCCACCAAAATTAAAGATGCCTCCAGTATTAAAAGCTCTTGTTCGTGATCTCCTAACGCTTCAAGCATGCCCCGAGAATGGTCATTTAATGGAGAAATATGGTCCCTTGTTTCCATTCGATTTTCAGTTTTGATCCATAAAAGCAGGAATGTGATTTCTCCGAGGCAGATTAAGGGGGATGGTTTTCTCTTTTCAAGTGCATATTTTGTGGACCTCTTCTTAAAAATCTGTTTTATGTTTTAAATGCTGTGATGCAAAAGAGAGAGGGAAGACCTCTATAAATACTCATGTATATCTAAAGAAAAAGAGGTTAGACATTTTGCAAGAAGACTCTCTAAGTTCTCTGCATCAATAGAAGAGACTCGACTTCTAAAATTTGCGAGCATTCTTATGTGTGTGATTTCCTTCTATTTTTAAAGTCATTTCTATTTATGCTCATGCTCTTGCTGTTAAACTTTGAATTCTGCATTCTGAATTCAAACGTTGCGGGTTAGTGAGGAGATTTTGAAATGCGATCTGGGGGTTATCTCTACAAAGGTGTGGGTTCAATTCTGTTGCTTTCCTTTTATTAGATGCTGTTATAAAACTTGGTGGAATTTTGTTGTTAGTCTGCCCCAAACTATACACTTCGGCCTGTGGCCATATTTCTATCTCTTTGTTATTTCCCTTTCTTTCTGTATTTTCCATTTCTTTCCTGCATCCCTAGTCTTGAAACCAGTTTAGATTAGTTTGGGAGCCAGCCCTCTCTGGAGATCGGCTCGAAGGAATTTTCTCTTTCTCTCGGCCTTTCAATGTTGGCCGAGTCTAGGGTGCACAAGTGATGAAATCTTGTACTTAGGTAGATTTGTGACCAACAAATCCATCTTCAATTTTTTTCCCTGTTTCTTTACTTACTCCAATTGAATATGAGATGGCTTCTAACCTTGAAGAATGCATGTATACAACCAAAGTGTTACCATAAGGTTCAATAGAGTCTATATTGGAACCTGTATTATTTGAAGTTTTAACATTTAAAATATTGTTTTTCTTATGTATATTTTCTCCTTTTTTTTTGTTAAAAGCCTTTGATTTGTTGGTTTATCTATGAATTCTCCCCTTCATCTTTAAATTACGTTTCTAAGATTTCTGTTTCCATTATTTCCTCTTCCTCACTTGGGACATCATTTGTGGAAAGAATTTCAAAAATATTAGCAGATAACTTAGATTTATCCTTCATAAATGGTTTTTTTTTAGTGTTCTTCTTCTTAGGCATTTGGAAACCTATTGAGTTTATATATTCTTTATTTTTATCTAGAATTTTATTTAGACAAACACTAGCCAAATGACCATATTCATGGCAAATTCTACAGCAAAAAAAATTGTTCTCATAGTCCACTACTTGCTCCCAAGTGTCCTCCCCAAATTGTAATGTGATATTTTTAGGTAGGGGTTTGTCAAAATCCATTAAAACACAAATCTGATCATTAATAATATGTTCAAATTTTTGAGTACAATCAAAATTCATCATAAAAGTTCCTAAAGAGTTTCCAATTGAAGAAAAAATAGTCAAATTCTAGAATTCAATTGGGAGGCCAAAGAGTCTAACCCACACGGGACCTGGAGAAGGCATCTCTTCTTTGGCTTTAAATTTAGTATGCCACGACTTCATGAAAAGCCCTACCCTTCCAAAGAGCTAGGGACCCCCTTGAAATGTTTTCTCTCTATATTAATTATTAGCAAATAAAACAAAAAAATAACCATTTGGATAAATAGAGATTTGTAACTCACATTTAGTTTTTAATTTTTTTGTAGCCCAGAATTTGAAAGCAGATAGGCTCAAACGAAAACCCATGAAATGAAAAATTAGTCCTCTTTTTTCCAGATATTCAATGCCAGTCTGAATGTTACCCATATAAACCTTAACAATAGGAGGTCCATCAGTTGCCTTAAGTCATCCTAACTATGTTTTCCTAGGATCCATCTTAGACATTATTAGAGGTTTACAGGAAGCCCTAATATTAATATTAGCATCAGGCTGAGGCTGTCCACCATGAAGGGCATCCCTAAAATTTATTTTTGGGGCTGAGTCTTGGAAATTCTTACCCTTGACAGGGGTTTCCACAATGTATTTATTTTATGGGTGCACCTAAGCACTAGATTCACTTGAGATCTGAGCCATATTTTGATCAACTACTTGAAACTTTTTTTGTGATCTCTTTAATTCATGCCCTAGATGCCATTGAAAGGTATGATTTTCACTTTTATTTTATGCAACAAATTGGAAGCCATTGTCAATCAAGTTCACATCATGAAGATCTATTGAAATATAGATTTCTAACCCATATTGGATCCCCTGTAGCATATCCTACTAAATAATTGAGTAGAAACCACAAAATATTTGCCACTAGGGCCTAAAGGCCCCAAAAACCAACCTTTGGAGCTACTTGCACTCAACCTAGATGAAACCCTTGCACAGTCGCTTGCCAAAAATCTTGTTCACACATAGGGATATTATAGGCTTTGTATTGCTCAAAATTATCTAAAATTTTGTGGAGGTATTATAGGATTTTTCAGGCATCTACTGTCAAAATTTCAGCTCAATCTAAGTTTGGATGAAAGAAATATGACCAAAAAAAGTTTGGCAGTTTGAGTAGTCCTGCTAAAAACGTCCTTTCATTCCATAACAATCTATTTTCCAATAAGGAATTCTGCCAGGACCTATATATTTTTGAAGTAATATTTTTTACTAATTATTTCCTTGATCTCTAAATAATCTCCACCTAAGCTTTGCCCCTAATACCAAATTCATAATTCTATGATTTTGAAAGCTTGCTCCTCCAATATTTTTTCATTTGCAAACCCCATACCACTTATAAAGAGGAAACCTAAATATTTCCTCACAACCTTTTTATAGAAATTATCTTTGAATTTTATCAATTTCTAATTCTATACCTGCTAGCAATCTTGAAAGTGATATCATATAAATAGGGATGGATTACAATGTAGCATTTCTAAGTTGTAGCCTTCTTGCCATGGTTAAGAACTTACCTTTCCAACCCACCAAGCAAGCTTTCATTTTATCCAAAAAGAGATCCAAAGTTCATTTTTATTTCTTCTATGAGACAAATGAACACCCAAGTAGGTTGATGGAAAGTTTTATATTTTAAAATCTATATTTTTAATATAACTTGTTATAAATATAGGGTAGTGTTAATAAAAAATCCTAGATTTTGTAGTATTTGTTAGAGTAGGTTGTTTACCTTAGCTCATATTCACCTAGGTTATTTATTTCCTTTTTATTTAGTTATTCCATGTATTTTCCCCACCCACTTATGTGTGGATATTTCATTTATCTTATTTAGATATTATGAGATGTTACATATTTATTTCTTAGATATTATGGGGATATTTTTAGGTTTGACTATTCCTAAGGGTGACATTTGGAGGGTTGATATTCTTTCTCCCATAGTGGTTACATATCTATGGACCATATCACATATTCCTTTTGTACGGTGGATATTTGTCCTTAGCTTGATCCTACAGCTATGGTTGATCATCCTTGCCTATATAAGCAAGGCACCTTCATTGTACTCAGTGTTCCATTTTCAGATCTAATATATGATATTGTTGCTCTTTGTTTTGCATATCTATTTGTAAGCTTATGCTATCAATTTGCTTTCAGATTCTTGTTTTGGTTGAATGTGGTGTTCTGTTAACACTTGAGATCCTTGCATCTTGGAATGATCTAATTATAATTCCTTTTCATGGCATCATAGCGATAGGTGTTATAGTCATCCATTTGTGAGTGTTGTGCAATTGTTTCTCTTGCAAGTTTGAAGAATGGTGTGGAAGCTTCAGTTTTTGTGATCGGGTCCTTGGTGGAGTTTTTTGGCCAGTTTGAGTCACTCCTTCCATTAATGTGTAAAATCATATTATAGACCATCCCATAAAATTTTAGAGCATTTGGAGTTGTATTCTGATAGTTACAATGATTTTACTATTTTTAGTAAACTCGTCATTTTAGGAGAAATATTGGGAGTTGCTCAAGCAAATTTTTTCCAGGCCTGTAAAATCATTTTTCTGATATGTCTATAAAATTTCATATTTTTTGGATCTGTATTTAGATATTTATAATGATTTTATGACTGCACTCTCAATATTGCATTGTAAAAAAAAAAAAAGGGTTTTTGCACTTGAACCTTGTATATGGACTATTGTTATAAAGTCCCATCTTCTGCATTCTTGTGAAGCTAATAAAATAATATTTTGGGGGGGTTGTCTCGGTGCTGATTTGTGCATCCTATCTGCATTATTTTTCTCTTTGGTGATTTTTGTAGAATGGCTTCTTCATCTTCTTTTGCATTAGATCAATGTGAGCCATTAACAACACATAATTACCACACATGGAGACCAAGAATGGAAACAATCATTAAACACAAAGGATTATGGGCTTTAATTCTTGAAGAACAACCAAAGTTCACTAGAGAATATGAAAAATTTTAGCACCAATGCAAATTACATGAATGTATGGGTTTGATAGGAACTTATGTAAGTGATAGTCTTTTATTTCATTTGGAAGGATGTGACTCTCCTTTCAAAATTTGGGAAAAATTAAAAGGATTATTTGGTAAGGTGGATCACATAAGAGCCATGCAACTTGAAGTTGAGATCACTTCTCTCAATCCTGAAGATTTTCCATCTATTGTAGACTATCTTACTAAGTTCAAGCACTTGTTGACACAGTTAAAGGGGAGTGGGAGAGACAAGAAATATGAAGAGTGTGTTTACCTGATTCTATCCAAGTTGAAAGGTCCATTCCAAATATTTGCTTCTACCTTTTTCTCTAGCATGGATGCCTTAGGTGACACATTCATAATGCCTGATTTGGAGTTGTTTTGTGAAAGACTTACTAGGGAAGAATCCAAATTGTCTAACCTTGAGTCTTCCACCTCTCAAAAGGCATTAGTAGCATCTAGTCCTAAGGGTAAGGGAAAATTCAAAGGTAAACCTAAGTCTTCTCCTTCTCCATCTCAAAGTGCCCCTAAACCCAAAGAATCTAACTCTAAACCCAAAGAGTCTTCTAAATCCAAGAATAAGTCTAGCCTTTCATGCTCCTTTTGTGGGGGGAATAATCATGTAGAAACCAGGTGTTGGAAGAGAATGCAAGCCTTAGAGGATGCAGTCAGAAAACACAAGATCTCTATCTCCACTCCACCTCCTTCTAGTGAGCATGGCAAAGCACTTAATGTTGTTGGGAGATCTCAGTCAGTTGCTACAGATAGTTGGGTTATAGATTCTGGTGCTTCTCACCATATGACTTCTTCTAAGGAGTCATTTGTATCTCTTGGTTTGAGTTCTACTTCCAACATTGAGGTTGGAGATTCTTCCTTTATTTCTGTTAAGGGAAAAGGTGACATACAACTTGATGGTGGATGCATCAATGATGCACTATATGTTCCTGACATCACTACAAATTTACTTTCTGTTTATCAAATTTGTCATTCTGGTCAGGGCAAAACAGTGACTTTCACACCACAAGGAGCTGAAGTTAGAACCTTGTTGGAGCCTCATTCACTTGTTGCACAAGGTGTTGTTGATCATAGTTCTAGACTATATCACTTTGAGGGTTTTGATGACACTTCTTCTGTAGGGACATGCTTGGTTGCTCATGCAGATTCTGAGAGTAAGCTTTGGCATGAGAGATTTGGACATCTTAATTACAGATATTTGAAGGAGTTGAGCACTCATGGTATGGTTGATGGTTTACCTAGAGTTTCTTGTCTTGATGGAGTTTGCCCTGGATGTGCATTAGGGAAACAACACCAAGATCCATTTCCTAAGGGTAAGTCAAAAAGAGCTTCTTCACCACTTGAGCTTGTGCATAGTGACTTGATGGTTTTTTCTACTCCCTTATTTCAAAGGAGCTAAGTATGCACTTACATTTATTGATGATTTCTCAAGGCGTACTTGGGTTTATTTTCTCAAGTACAAGAGTGATGTCTTTTCACACTTCAAGGTGTTTAAGGCTTTTGTTGAGAATCAATATTCTAGTTGCATAAAGAAGCTTCACACTGATAATGGGGGGAGTACTTCAATAGAGAGTTTTCTGATTTTTTGGTAGCTCATGGCATTGTTCACCAACATTATGTTCCTCATACTCCACAACAAAATGGCTTAGCAGAAAGGAAGAACCAAACTTTGAAGGAGATGGCTAACTGCATGATGCATTCCAGGGATTTACCTCCTATATATTGGGTAGAAGCAGTTAATTGTGCGAACTACATTCAGAATCACACACCACATAGAGCACTTGAGCATTTGACTCCAGAGGAGGCTTGGTCTGGGACTAAGCCCGATGTCTCATTTTTCAAAGTTTTTGGAAGCCATGCTTGGGCCTTTGTGCCAAAGAAGCAAAGGAAAGCCTTGGATAAGAAGAGCAAACCCTTGATATTTGTTGGGTATTGTGAGGACATGAGAGCTTATCAACTTTTGGATCCTGATACTCATGAAGTTCTTTTTAGAACTCATGTTCAGTTTGATGAGTGCTTCTCTTCTCATGATTCTTCTTCTTTACTTCCATCCATTGATGATTCTTCACTTCATCTTGAGGATCCCTTCTTTGAGGAGCAAGTTCAGGAGGTAGTTGAGGAGGTTATGGATATAGATTCAGATGAGAATCTTGTTCCTCCTAATGTTGTCACTATGCCTAGGTGGGCTCGTACCACAATTTTTGAGGCAACACCTTTCATACAAGATCTTCCACCCACTAGACATCATCATGCACATTCTACAGGTTTTGGAATTTTATGTCAGGTAGTTTCTGGGGATCCACAGTCTTTCTCACAGGCTCATGGGATACAGGAGTGGGATGATGCGATGATAGATGAGTATTCTTCTTTGATGAAGAATCATGCTTGGGATTTGGTCTCTCTTCCTAAGGGAAGAAAGTTGGTTAGGTGTAAGTGGGTATACCAAACCAAATATGCAGTTGATGGGTCCATTGATAAGTATAAGGCTCATCTTGTAGTGAAGGGTTTCTCACAAGTCGAAGGTATTGATTACTCTGAGACTTTTGCACCCATCGCCAAGATGGATTTTGTGCACCTTGTACTTTCTATTGCTGCATCACAGGGTTGGCCAGTGTACCAGATGGATGTGAAGAGTGCCTTCTTGCATGGAGATTTGTAGGAGGAAATCTACATGGAGCAACCTGCTGGGTTTGTTCATGACTCTTCTCTTGTTTGTAGACTACGGAGGTCTCTCTATGGTCTCAAACAAGCCCCTCGAGCTTGGTATGAGAATATGGACTCTTTTCTTCTATCTACTGGTTTTGTTCATTGCCACTCAGATCCTACAATGTATATACAACATGTTGGAGAGGATATAGTTATACTTGTCTTGTATGTTGATGATTTGCTTCTCACTGGTAGCTCTTCTTCCCACATTTAGACTATTCAAAGGGCTCTTTCAATGTAGTTTGATATGATAGATCTTGGTCTTTTGCACTTTTTCCTTGGTTTGCAAATTTCTCAATCAGATTCAGGGATTCATTTGAGTCAACAAAAGTACACCCATGATCTTCTTCAACATTTTGGTATGGCTGATTGCAAGCCATGTCCCTCTCCTTTCTAGTTTGGGGTCTCTCTTACTTCCACATGCACCACTCCTCTTTGTGATCCTACCTTGTATAGGTAGTTAGTTGGAAGTTTGATGTACTTGACCCATACTCACCTCGATATTTATTTTGTAGTTGGACTTGTGTCTTGGTTTGCACATGCCCCTCATAGTAGTCATTGGCAGGTTGCCAAGAGGATTTTGAGATATCTACAGGGCACTTCACACTTTGGATTGCACTACACCCGAGGTTCTACTCAGTTGGTTGGATATACTGATTCAGATTGGGTAGGTTCTATTGATGATAGGCGTTCCACTTTTGGCTACATTTTTTGTCTTGGCTCTTCTTCGATTGCTTGGGCATGCAAGAAGCAATAGGCTATTGCACTTTCATCTATAGAGGCAGAGTACAGGGCAGTAGTCACAACGAGTTAGGAGGTTCTTTGGCTATGATAGTTATTGATAGAGTTTGGCTTCCCATAGGATTCAACAATAGTACTTTGGTGTGACAACCAAAGTGCAATTCACATTTCTCGCAATCCTGTTGAGCACCAGTGGACCAAGCATATTGAGATTCACATGCACTTCATTCGTCAGCACATTCAAGATGGAGTTCTTTGCTTGGAGTACATTCCAACTCAGCAGCAGGTTGCCGACATCTTTACGAAGCCTTTTGCATCACCTCGCTACCTTGAGTTGCATGGCATGCTTGGGGTTTCAGAAGTTGTCCTTGGGGGGTGTTCTTGAGGACATCTTCCTTCTTCTTTCTCTCTCTTTCTAGTAGGATGATATTTTTCCCATGTGGTTTTTCCTTCTTCTAGTTCGATATTTCTTCATGGATATATTGTACATGAGTACCTGATCAGGCCTTGTTGTTGGGACTCATACTATGGATATGCCACTTTTTTTTTTGGCCTCTAGCTTCACTTGAGGGGGGTGTTAGAGTAGGTTGTTTACCTTAGCTCATGTTCACCTAGGTTATTTATTTCCTTTTTATTTAGTTATTCCATGTATTTTCCCCACCCACTTATGTGTGGATATTTCATTTATCTTATTTAGATATTATGAGATGTTACATATTTATTTCTTAGATATTATGGGGATATTTTTAGGTTTGACTATTCCTAGGGGTGAAATTTGGAGGGTTGATATTCTTTCTCCCATAGCGGTTACATATCTATGGACCATATCACATATTCCTTTTGTACGGTGGATATTTGTCCTTAGCTTGATCCTACGACTATGGTTGATCATCCTTGCCTATATAAGCAAGGCACCTTCATTGTACTCGGTGTTCCATTTTCAGATCTAATATATGATATTGTTGCTCTCTTGTTTGCATATCTATTTGTAAGCTTATGCTATCAATTTGCTTTCAGATTCTTGTTTTGGTTGAATGTGGTGTTTTGTTAACACTTGAGATCCTTACAGCTTGGAATGATCTGATTATCATTCCTTTCAAGTATTAACCATCTAGTAGCCATGATAATATTGATTAAAATTCCATAGCCTCACTGACCAAGGGATGGCCTAAATGAACAGTATCATAAACAAATTGGAAATGATATTTGGAGGGATTATTTTTTGCAACTTTAATACCTTTGATTTTTTATTCTATTTTTACCTTTGAGAAATCTCTCCCTAATGCTTCCACGGTAATAATAAATAGATAAGGAGATAGTTGATCACCTTGACAAAGTGCACGAGATGACTTGAAATAACCAATAAGAGAAGCATTGATTAAAATAGAAAATTTTGTAGTGCTATAACAACATTTAATTCATTCACACCAACTATAATCAAAGCCAAACCTTTTGAGAATAACATGTAGAAAATTGTAGGAAACCCTATCATATGCTTTGTTCATGTCTTATTTCATAAGCATACCTGATTTTTTCATGGAATGAAGAGAATGTATGGCCTTCTATGCAATAATTATACCATCAAGAATTTGTTTACCATGAACAAAACCACCTTGTTCCTTTGAGATAACACAACCTAGAATGCCCTTCAACCGTTATGCCATAATATTTGAAAATATTTTATAACTCATATTACATAGGCATACTAGACAAAAATTATTAAAGTATTTTATCTCACCTTTCTTGGGAACCAACGTAATAAAAGTGGAATTGATATCACTTATTATAGCCTTCCTTTTTTGGGCCTCTTCAACCGCAACTAACATATCACTTTTCAATAAATCTGTTGAGAAGCAACACACCCCCATTGAAAAATGAATTTCCATCCTTTGAAAACTTTGAGCTTTCATTTTGCAGTAAGGACCCTCTTGATATTTTTCAGGTTTTAATTCCAAATTTGCTTGCCTCCTTTTTCAAGTTGTGCTTTTATTTGCATCTGGCTTTGATTTATTCCAGAATTCATTTTTCACATGTTAGAATCATTGTTGATTAAAGAAAATCTTTCACCGGTATGAAAAAATGCAGATTCCAGATAGATAAATTCATTGAAAATCAAAACTTTCCATTTTTGGCAAAGTCGCGAAATCGCGACACTTCCATTTTTGGAAATGTCGCGAAATCGCGACAGGTTTTAGAAAAATCCGCCAAGTCAGAAAAACGTAGCGAAATCGCGACACTTCCATTTTTGGAAATGTCGCGATATCGCGACACTTTCCATTTTTGGAAATGTCGCGAAATCGCGACATTGGAGAGAAGGCATGAAAGTCGCGATATCGCGACACATTGAAATGAAATGTCGCGAAATCGCGACATGTTGGAGAGAGAAAGTAAAGTGCAGTAGAAAGACGCGATTTCGCGACATGTCACGAAATCGTGACATGTCACATTTTACGAAGAGAGAAAATGACTAAGGTCATGAAACGTCGCGAAATCGCGACCAGAGTCACGAAATCGCGCGAAGGAGAAAGGGCTAAGGCATGAAAGCAATAGCGACATGTCGCGAAATCGCGACATGTCGAATTCAGAGGAGGAGAAAGTAAGACAAAGAAGGCACGATTTCACGACATGTCGCGAAATCGTGACATGTCGCATTCAGGCGATGAAGAGAAAAAAGCTAAGGCACGAGGATGTACAAAATCGCGACAGTGTAAAGAAGTGAGTGCGAAAGGTCACGAAATCGTGACATTTTGGAGAGCAAGGCTCGAAGTGAGAAAGGTGTCACGAAATCGCGACGTCGCGAAATCGCGACAGTCGTGAAATCGTGACAAAAAGAAGCTAGGGCAGAGAGAAGGGTCGCGAATATCGTGACATGTCACGAAAATCGCGACATGTGCAGGACGAGAAAGAAGGGAGGGAGGAGGGTCGCGATTTCGCGACATGTCGCGAAATCGTGACATGTCGCGTTTTGCGGCCATAGTGGGCGAAAGTTGCACGGCGTTGGGGATGTCACGATTTCGTGACATGTCGCGAAATCGTGACATGTCGCATTTTCATGACAGAGACAGAAAAGGGCCCGAAAGTGGAAAACAGTTGGAAATGGACACGTGTCACGATTTTGCGACACGTGTCAAGACAAAGCAAGCCACGTATCAGATGATTAGAGCCGCGTGTAAGTGAACTTTAGGGTTTCATTTTAATATTTAAGCTTTTGATTTAATAATTTTAAAATGCTAATCCTTGTTTGTCTTTCATGCAGGGAGCCATCTGGCACTTACATGATAACGGAGAAATGGCCATAAAGACAAAGTTAAGTGCAAATTAATCGAAGACAGCCATATTGAAATGAGAGATGCCGAAAATTGTTGTTTCATCCAAATTTTACGAGATCTGGCCGCAAAGAGACTTTACGGTGACTAAGCAGCTGCCCATTTAATGGAGTATGTCGGGAATTGGCCGAAAAATGAAAATATCTACACTCAGTTACCGAAATTTGCCGATGGATGCATTTAATGAAAATTTATGGCAGAATTAATAGCTTGCGAGACATTTTCAACTCGGGGATGGCTCTGCGGAGATGAAATGTCGGAGAAAGTGGTGATTCATCCAAATTACCTGAGGAAATTAATGAGGGCATTTACTCACAATTGCGGGTGAATGCAAGTGGCATTCGAATTCTATCTTCTCCATTTATGGCAAGTGACTGCACTGATTTGCAGAATGGTTAAGTTTTATCAGAACTTTGTTTTAAAGGGCTTTATATTGTAAAACCCGGGTACTAGGGTTTAAGATGATAAGATTTACGGTTTGAGAAGAAGATATTTCTGAAAAGATCAAGGTCTATCCTGAGTCTATAAATACTTCTTCTCAATGTAATCGCGGGAGGCGGAGACTTAGAAATAAAAGGCTATTGAAGCAATTTCTTGCAAATCTTGTTAAATACTTTATTTATGGACTTGGAGTTGATGTGCTTTTGTTTTCTGTGATAGCATGGCCGGGAGCCTAATCTTTTGCAGATTGTGATAAGTTCATCTTCTTTTGTTATCCGTTTCTTTAAAGTTTATTAAATATATTTTGTGAATCTGTGTTATCAAGATTAAATATGCTGTTGGGCTTCATTTGTTCTATTGTATGCTAGGGAAAATTATAGATTTAAGGTTCAAGTTTGTTCTAATTGCTCTGTCCTCATTGTGTGAGCTATGCTATCGGTGAGAAATATCAATTTTAACGGACTTCCCTTCGGTTTATGATTTTCTTTCAGATCTGTTCCATCTCTGCCTTATGCTCTTAGTAGAAAGTGATCTTAGAAAGCTGGACACTTTCTTCTTTGATTTGTTCTGTTGTGAAGCTGATAGTATAAATAAAATTGGTAGTTTTGTTTTATAGCTAAGTTTGATAAACTTCTCTTTCTGCCCTACCCTACTCTCTTTGTTTTACCGTGAAATGATCCATTTTTATTTTCTTTTAAATTTGTCTTTTATTTAAATCTGTTGACCCATAAGAGCTAGATCAAAGAATTAATTTTAAATCTGATTGTCAACAAGTGACAACTTCTAAACATTACTGAACAAGTTCGGAGAGCCCGTTGTAAGGTAACAGACAGTCCATATTGAAAACTATTCCAGAAGCGAAAAAGAGTGAATAGACATTCGACCCAACTCTGTAACTCACACCTTGGATAACCGACTAGATCCTAAAGTGAGTGGGATTTATCCCGTATAAGTGTTATCAGAGTTTCATGCTCATTCTTCACGGGGTGTGTATAAAAGTCGGACCAACATTTAAAAATGGCGCTAGAAGGAGGGCCCAGTGAAATCCGATCAGTATTGTAAGTTGTCAGTACAATATTTTAAAATTGCCAGAAAAGAAGACCTCAAGTTCAGTACTCCGTTAAGGATTGTAAGTTTGTAAGTGCTTGTGAAAAGCTGGATTCTACATACGGGGTAACAAGGTCCCACCCCGAGTGGAGAGCTCCTTGTGCACGAATTAGAAACTCCGAGAAGAAGTAGCCTCAGAAGGGCCAAGTCTCTATCTCAAACAGTTTTATCACCGCTGATAGTTACTCCAACCACAACTCAGAATATCACTGTCAACCAAGTAGTAATGGCAAATTGGTTGGGTTCCACTGCTTTGAATATTTCGGGTATAGCCCATGACCTGCCCAGAAATCCGAAAAGATATCTCCCCAGATATAAACATGATGGGACAAGAACTGAGAAGAACATTTGGTTGCATTCAAGAATGCTTTGAAATTATTAAATATACAGCATGAAGATGTTGCTTGCAGATTGTTCCCGTTCACTCTCCAGGAGGGAGCTTATGACTGGTTTCTAAACCTCACTAATGATTATGTTACCAGATGAAATGACTTAGAAAAAGTTTTTGTGTCACAGTTCGGTGAAGTGATAGATCCTAGTATATTGTACCAGCAGTTTTCTGGTATCAAAAGAGAATTAAGTGAATCTATCAGATCTTATAATGTTAGATTCCAGAAAGCTTATGGTAGACTTACTGGGTATTATGTACCGAATGCAGACCTAGCATTAGAGATCTTTAGAAACTCTCTGGATCCAATGACCTCTGTCTTCTTGAAAAGAGATCCCACTATTACTAATTTAACGAAGGCTTATAAAGAAGCTTTGATTACGGAAAGACAGTTGGGACCCCAACCTTTAAATGCTCAGCAAATTCCTCTGGTTACACAAGCTGCCCCTGTGTTCAATCCCATACCACATCGAGATGATGTTGCCGGTTTGTCGAGACTCTACCATCGGCAAATCCATTGGTTGTAGCACTTGTTGAGAATGTACAGAACCCAGGCAAAGAGGCTGACAATGCAAGAGTTGAAGAAGTCTCAAAAATAGTTCAGAAGCTGGCCAAAAATTTTTGAGTTTTAAAAGGCAAGTTTCTACTGGGGACAACTCAAACAGGTATTCATATCAACCGAACAGATTCAACCGGCCCCCATATGAACCTAATAAAGATTACAAAGGTAAAGGCCATGATGTGAATATTTGCGATTTAGCTCTGCCTAACTGGTGCAGAATACATGCCACTTCTCAGCATGGGGAGTTGGATTGTTTGGAATTTTGTAATGCATTTGAAGCTTTGTGCGGGGATTTGATTTCTCCTGAAAATCAAAGGCTGTTGATGGCCCAAGTTCATCCAGCCACAGTGCAGCTATGGTATTGGATTCTTTCACTTTCCCGGATGAATATGAGAATGTAGTTGAAATGCCTATGGATGAGGTGCAGGCTTTCCAACAGTACAGAAGAGATAACTACAACCTGAGAAACAGGAATCCGGAGCCTAATACTACATCAACCCCTCCGGACAACTCTCACAATGTTCCCCCAGATCCCTCTCCAAGCAACAATCCATCTCCACCCAAGGGAGGAAATCTGAGGGGACCAGATGCTTTTGTCCCTCCACTTAACAAGGGATATAACATAGTGGAGGATATGAAAAAGATCAAGGCCAACATTACTCTTCATGAGTTGGCCCAAATTTCAGAGCAGAGGGACAACTTGATAAAAACATACTCTGGCCATGCTACTAACCCTGTGGACAAAGGAAAGAAGATGGCAAATGCGAATGTAGCCATGTACAAAGAAAAAACTGAAGTTCCCCCTTTTTTATTGACTGTTCGTATTTTTGGGAAGAACTTACACAATTGTTTGGTAGATTCGGGTGCATCTGCTAATGTTATGCCTTTGGCCATTTGTCGACGAGTTGGGTCGACCCCAATGAAGTATGAAAGGAGAGTTGTCCAATTAGACAAATCGAGAGGTTAAAGTAGTTGGAGAGCTTCAAAATATTCATATCCAATTAGCATCTGAGCCAAGGGCTCAACATAAAATTGAAATTCAGGTTGTGGATATCCCCGTGGGGTACGGGATGCTTTTGAGCAGGGATTGGTCGAGATCTCTGAACGGATACTTGGCAACAGATTTTTCACACATGTGGTTGCCGTGGAAAGGAGTGGCAAATCAATTACGGGTTGAAAGAGAACCCAGGTACAAGCATACAATTACTGAATACAATGCAGAGAATGAGACTGTAAATATTGCGGAGGTAGATATTGGAGTTTACAATTTAACAACGGGGCAAAATGAGAAGTTTAATAAAGCCCATCCTGTTCATAGTAATGAAGTCTGGACACTTCATGTGGATGGGGCTAGATCTAAACAGGGTTATGGAACAGGGGCAGTCCTTAAAGGGCACAGAAAGTCGGACATATTTTATGTCTTACCGCCTACAATTCCCTTGTACAAATAATTTAGCAGAGTATGAAGCTCTGGTATTAGGTTTGAAATTTGCTTTGGACAAAGGAGCAAGAAATATTCAAGTTTTTACTGATTCGAAATTGGTGGCAAATCAAGTCAAGGGTAAATTCCAGTGTAAAGCATCTTATTTAAAAGGATACAAACATCGGGCTTGGGATCTTGTAGAAGACTTTGATGCTTTTAATTTGACACACATACCCAGAGAGCGAGAATTCACATGCGAGATGTCTTGGCTTCTTCGGTCGCAAGTTTAAAACCATTGGAAGAATTTAAATGGAACAAGTTTTCAATTGAGTTAGTCCCTTGTCCTTCGAGTCCCAAATAATATAGATAATTTTCAGGTTTTCTCGATGATCAACAGATTGTAAACTTTTTGCGAGTACTAACACATTTGAAAATGCTATAATCGATGAGGGCCAAAGGGATACCTCTGTTGGAGCAGTTAGATGATGACAGGGGAATAATGAGGTTGAAAGACAACGAGAATTCCAAAAGGGATGGTGGAGCTGGAGCGGCTCTTTGATGTTGACAAAATCAAGCAAAAGGTGAATTCGAGGATTATGTGGGTGCCACGAGACGGTGAGATTGAAAACCTGAACATAGGGATCGAAGAAGATCCCAGGCACATCAAGTTGGCTAAGAAGCGTGATCCAGAAATAAAAAGAAGTATGATTGATTTTCTTCACGGGTCCAAGGATGTTATGGCTCTGGTCATACAAAGACTTAAAGGTATTTGATCCTAAAGTTTACACTCATATTATACCTTTAAAAGAATTCTGCAAACCTTTTCGAGCAAAAGCGAGAGGCATGTCAATGCTCTGTTAGAGCCCCTCATCCGAGAAAGAGGTAGAAAAACTATTGAGTGCCGCCATTATTTTTCCCATCGGGCATTCTACTTGGGTGGCCAATCCGGTGCCGGTCGAGAAAGAAAAATGGAGAGATCCGCTTTGTGTGTGGATTTTAGAAATTTGAACAAGGCATCCGAGAAAGATAATTATCCTCTGCCTTCTATGGATGAGGTGTTACAGATTGTCAATGGTTCGGAGATGATGTCTTTCCTGGACGGTTTCTCAGGGTATAATCAGATATTGGTTGAGAAGGAAGACAGAATGAAAACTGCTTTCACAACTAAGTGGGGAACTTTTGCTTACAAGAGGATGCCATTTGGATTAATAAATGTCGGAGCTACATTTCAACGAGCAATGGATCATGCCTTCAAGGGCCTTATGGGTAAATGCATTGTTGTTTACATGGATGATTTAACGAGTCTTCTCTAAATCTCGGTTTGACCATGTAAAACACTTGGAGTCTGTGTTTAACAAATGCAGGGAGTTCGGCATTTCTTTGAATCCGAAGAAGTGCATTTTTGGTGTAACGGAAGGAAAGCTCCTTGGGCACTTGGTCACAAAAGATGGCATTTCCATGGATCCGGACAGAGTTGAAGCCATATCCGGCATACCATTTCCCAACTCCAAGAAAGAGTTGAGGTCCTTCTTTGGAAAAATTAACTTTGTCAGGAAGTTCATCTCCGATTTTGCAGAGATAGTCAAGCCAATGAATGACATGCTAAAGCAAACTGCTCAGATTATCTGGACCACCGAAGCTAAAACAGCCTTCCAAGAAATCAAGACAGCCATCAAACAAGCACCAGTTACAGTAAGCCCAGATTTCAGTGCAGATTTTTATATGTACACCTTTTCTTACGAACACACACTTGCTACGAGTTCGACCCAACGGAGAGAAAGCGGGGAACATCCAATTGCTTTCAAGAGTACCAATTTAAAAGGGGCTGAGCTGAAATATTCTCGTTTAGACAAACAAGCTTATGCCTTGGTGAGAGCGATTAAGCAGTTCAGGCACTACATACTAAGAAGCAGAATTCATGCTATAGTTCCTGACCCAGCTGTTAAATACCTATTAAGTCAGAATGAGTTGGGTGAACTAAGAGGTAATTGGGTTACAAGGCTGCAAGAATATGACTTAGAGATTCGGCCTACAAAATTGATCAGAGGACTTGGTTTGTCCCGACACATTGCCGAAATACCTATACGGGAAGAAGTTAATCAGTTAAATTCTGAATCTGATGACTGGTATGGAGATATTATTCATCTGCTGCAATTTGGAGTTTGCCCGTCTCACTTGAATAGAACCCAAAGGAGAGCATTAAAACTGAAAGCTGCTCATTATCTCCTCAAAGCAGGTAATTTGTTCAGAGAAAATTATCTTGGCATTTTCTTGAGATGCATTTCTCGGAGTGAAGTCAATGAAGTCATGTCCGGTTTTCATGAAAAGTTAGGGGCAGGGCATTCATCAGGATCTGCTACTACGCATAAAATATTGAGAGCAGGCTATTACTGGCCTACACTATTTAAAGATGCCCATCAGCATGTGAGAACCTGCCATCAGTGCCAAACTTTTGCAGCCAAAGAGGCCAACCGGGCTCTACCATTGCAACTTGTTGTAATAAATAAACCTTTTATGCAATGGGGACTTGATTTTGTGGGAGTGATTAATCCAAATTCTTGAGCAGGGCATAAGTATGTTCTAACGACCTGCGATTACTGCACAAGATGGGTCGAAGCAGCGACCACCACAAGAAGTACAGCTCATGAAGTGATTGAATTTCTAGAGTCAAATGTCATAACCAGGTTTGGGGTTCCTCTGAATTTGGTGTGTGATAATGGACCAACCTTCCAATCATTGGAGTTTGCAGAATGGGCATACCAGATGGGGATAGTTATCAGATTTTCATCCAACTATTATCCTCAAGGCAATGGGTAGGTGAGTCCACAAATAAGAATTTAATGAATGCCATTAAGAAATCTGCGACGAGACAAACCCGAGCGAGTGGCATACATTATTGAAATATGCACTTTGGGCTGACCGGATAAAATATAAAGTGGCTCTTAAAACTTCCCCTTTTGCTTTGCTGTATGGTACCTGGCAAATTGTTCCCATCTCTCCGAAATTACCTACTTACCAATTTGTCTTAGACTATTTTGAGGATCAAGCGAGATGCGAAGCTCGTGTTTTAGATCTAACTAATTTGCAGGATGAAAGACTCCAAGCCCTGGAACACTTCAGTCGGCACCAAGAAACCGTCAAGCGCTGGTTTGACAAGAGGGCCAAAGTGAAAGCTTTTAGACTGGCAGACCTGGTGCTTCTATGGGACAAGGCCCATGAAAAGAAGGGTAAGCATACAAAGTTGCGACCATTGTGGATAGGCCCGTACCAGATTGCTGAGATTATAGGTAATAATGCATTTCGTTTACAAGACCTTGATGGTAATTTTTCTGGACCTCCCTGTTAATGGTCAATACTTAAAACATTATTTCTCGGCTATTCCGTCCAATGTATCATTTGAATGAGTCACAAAGAAGTTGTAACATGTGTATACATTGTAAATAGCTCTACAATTTTATTTTATTTTAGCTTATTTATTGTAGTTGTTTATTTTAGTTTTATTTTAAATGTATGTAGTGTTGTTTTATTTTATTTAATTTTAATTGTACGTAGTTTTATTTTGTTTTTTTTAATTACGTGTTTTTAGAATTTTTATTTTATTTCCTTAATTTTTTTATTTTAAATTTATTTTATTTTTATTTAAGTTAGTTTATTTCCTTTGTAAATACCTATCTTATTTATTTCATTTCCTTTGGTGCTATTTTATGTTAAAGTCTGCAGTTTTATTTTTATTTTGTTTTTAAAGGCTTGTGTTTATCCTTGGAAGTCTGTACAAAGTTCTCTAGCTTTTAAAATTATATTCTTTAACCTTTGCTTGAGCATCAATAAAAAGTCAGCCTTCTAAAAATTGTTTCATTTTGAGTCCAGAATCCAGTGTTCATTATCATAATTGTGAGATAGTCTATTTGAACTGAACAGTGGAACTATTTTTTAGTCAGAACAACAGTGGAAGGATGATTGGATTTTGTGTCTTACTTGCCACAGTTGTTTTAATTATAAAGAAACTGCTATCGTTGTTTGGTTGGAGAAACTCCAAAGGAATCCAAGAAAAGTTGGTTATAAGAGGGGACTATGATTCATGTAATTATTTGAGTATCCACAGAGGCTATCGGTGCCAGTGAAGCGGTTCCAGATTGATGAAATATTAAAAGAAAATTGTTATTCTTTCTAAGGCTTTTCAGATGTTGATATATTTCAAAAGAAAGAGATGAAAGTTGAGCAGGCAGCATGAAATTGGCACTCTATTATTTCCAATATATATATATAAAAAAAAAAGAATAAAAAGAAAAAAAAAAAAGAGTTATATAATGAAAGAGGCAGCCAAGACTTCAAAAGATGTTTTTCTTCTACCAAGTTGTAGATTCTACCTTACAATTGTAAATTTGGGTCGTGTAAATCTAAAGGGTAACTCTGTCGAGGTTGTAAAAGGCTAAACTAGTAAACAGAGCTCTACTCGGTTTCCCCTTTTTACAATCTAGAAAAGTTGATCAATCCAGAGTTCAACATTCGATCCAATCATTCTTGAAGAAAGTTTTATACGCTTGTAATTGCACATCAGAAATCTTTCTTAAATGATTCGACCTAGTATGTCCTTGGGAAATTTTAACAACTATCGGTTAGTAGTCAATTTATTTTGAAGAATATCTGTGGCAAGGCTAGATACATGGTCTATGTTGTTTTGAAACTAGAGTCCTGGGTTCTAAAATAATGCTACTATTTTACCCGTAGATATCGCCATTTGTTGAGAAGCAACACACCCCCACTGAAAAATGAATTTCCATCCTTTGAAAACTTTGAGCTTTCATTTTGCAGTAAGGACCCTCTTGATATTTTTCAGGTTTTAATTCCAAATTTGCTTGCCTCCTTTTTCAAGTTGTGCTTTTATTTGCATCTGGCTTTGATTTATTCCAGAATTCATTTTTCACATGTTAGAATCATTCTTGATTAAAGAAAATCTTTCATCGGTATGAAAAAATGCAGATTCCAGATAGATAAATTCATTGAAAATCAAAACTTTCCATTTTTGGCAAAGTAGCGAAATCGCGACACTTCCATTTTTGGAAATGTCGCGAAATCGCGACAGGTTTCAGAAAATCCGCCAAGTCAGAAAAACGTAGCGAAATCGCGACACTTCCATTTTTGGAAATGTCGCGATATCGCGACATCATTTAAGAAATGTCGCGAATATCGCGACCATTTGGAGAAAGCAAGGAAAAGTCGAATATCGCGACATGTTGGAGAGAGAAAGCTAAGGCATGAAAGGCGATATCGCGACATGTCGCGAAATCGTGCATGTCACATTTTGGAAGAGAGAAAATGACTAAGGCAGGAAATGTCACGAAATTGCGACACTTTCCATTTTTGAAAATGTCACGAAATCGCGACAAGAAGGAGCAAAAGGGAACAAGGCATGAAAAGTCGCGAAATCGCGACATGTCATGAAATCGCGACATGTCGCAGTTTCGCGACAGGAGGAGCCAAAAGGTTGCCAAGACAAAGAAGAGCACGATTTCACGACATGTCACGAAATCGCGACATGTCGCATTTGCGACTGCATGAAGAGAAAAAATGCTAAGGCACGAGGATGTAGCGAAATCGCGACGGTCGAAAGAAAGTGCGAAGGCGGAAAGTGTCACGAAATCGCGACGAGAGAGCAAGGCCAAAGGAGAAAGGTGTCACGAAATCATGACGTCGCGATTTCGCGACGTCACGAAATCATGACACAAGAAGCCAGGGGCAAGATAGAGAAGGGTCACGATATCGCGACATGTCACGAAATCACGACATGTAGAAAGGGCAGTCGCATACGACGAGAAAAGAAAGAGCCCAAGGCAAGGAGGGTCACGATTTCGTGACATGTCGCGAAATCGCGACATGTCACGTTTCGGCAAGGAGGAAAGTGCCAAGGAGGAGTCGCGATTTCGCGACATGTCACGAAATCGTGACATGTCGCATTTTCGCGACTAAGGAAAAAGACCGAAAGTGGAAAACAGTTGGAAATGGACACGTGTCACGATTTTGCGACACGTGTCAAGACGAAGCAAGCCACGTATCAGATGATTAGAGCCGTGTAAGTGAACTTTAGGGCTTCATTTTAATATTTAAGCTTTTGATTTAATAATTTTAAAATGCTAATCCTTGTTTGTCTTTCATGCAGGAAGCCATCTGGCACTTACATGATAGCGGAGAAATGGCCATAAAGACAAAGTTAAGTGCAAATTAATCGAAGACGGCCATATTGAAATGAGAGATGCCGAAAATTGCTGTTTCATCCAAATTTTATAGATCTGGCCGCAAAGAGACTTTACGGTGACTAAGCAGCTGCCCATTTAATGGAGTATGTCGGGAATTGGCCGAAAAATGAAAATATCTACACTCAGTTACCGAAATTTGCCGATGGATGCATTTAATGAAAATTTATGGCAGAATTAATAGCTTGCAGAGATTTTCAACTCAGGGATGGCTCTGCGGAGATGAAATGTCAGGAAAGTGGTGACTCATCCAAATTACCCGAGGGAATTAATGAAGGCATTTACTCACAGTTGCGGGTGAATGCAAGTGGCATTCGAATTCTATCTTCTCCATTTATGGCAAGTGACTGCACTGATTTGCAGAATGGTTAAGTTTTATCCGAACTTTGTTTTAAAAGGCTTTATATTGTAAAACCCGGGTACTAGGGTTTAAGATGATAAGATTTACGGTTTGAGAAGAAGATATTTCTAAAAAGATCAGGGTCTGTCCTGAGTCTATAAATACTTCTTCTCAATGTAATCGCGGGAGGCGGAGACTTAGAAATAAAAGGCTATTGAAGCAATTTCTTGCAAATTTTGTTAAATACTTTATTTCTGGACTTGGAGTTGATGTGCTTTTGTTTTCTGTGATAGCATGGCCAGGAGCCTAATATTTTGCAGATTGTGATAAGTTCATCTTCTTTTGTTATCCGTTTCTTTAAAGTTTATTAAATATATCTTTGTGAATCTGTGTTATCAAGATTAAATATGCTGTTGGGCTTCATTTGTTCTATTGTATGCTAGGGAAAATCACAGATTTAAGGTTCAAGTTTGTTCTAATTGCTCTGTCCTCACTTGTGTGAGCTATGCTTCGTCGGTGAATGATACCAATTTTAACGGACTTCCCTTCTGTTTATGATTTTCTTTTAGATCTGTTCCATCTACGCCTTATGCTCTTAGTAGAAAGTGATCTTAGAAAGTCTGGACACTTTCTTCTTTGATTTGTTCTGTTGTGAAGCTGATAGTATAAATAAAATTGGTAGTTTTGTTTTACAGATAAGTTTGATAAACTTCTCTTTACTGCCCTACCCTACTCTCTTTGTTTTACCGTGAAATGATCCATTTTTATTTTCTTTTAAATTTGTCTTTTATTTAAATCTGCTGACCCATAAGAGCTAGATCAAAGAATTAATTTTAAATCTGATTGTCAACAAGTGACAACTTCTAAACATTATTGAACAAGTTCGGTGAGCCCGTTGTAAGGTAACAGACAGTCCATATTGAAAACTATTCCAGAAGCGAAAAAGAGTGAATAGACATTCGACCCAACTCTGTAACTCGCACCTTGGATAACCAGCTAGATCCTAAAGTGAGTGGGATTTATCCCGTATAAGTGTTATCAGAGTTTCATGCTCATTCTTCACAGGGTGTGTATAAAAGTCGGACCAACAAAATCCAAAAAAAAAAGGAAGAAAATTGTAGGAAATCCATTGGGGCTAGGTGTCTTCTTAGGATGGAAAGAGAAAACTACTTCATGTAGCTCCTCCATAGATATCTTCTTCATCAAGCTTTCATTTTGTCCCTGTGTGATAATTGATGGAATATTTTATAAAATATTATCTTGTACCTCCTTATCTTGCCTAGTATCTAACAAAATATTTTTCAAATAATTAATTGCTTCTTTCATTATATCTTCTTTGTCCTATATATTTCTTCTATTTGAAGTTAAAATATTTTTGATGTGATGAAAAGAAAAAAAATATTTTCATTGTATCATGATTTTTTTTGTATTTCTATCTCCTTCCTTGAGCCATTTCTCTCTAGATTTTTGAAACCAATATAACTCCTCCTTTTTAATGTATTATGATAATCATAAAGTAATTATTTTTCTTTCGCATAAGAACCCCGATCCATTAATTTCTATTATCTATTATAAATTTTTAAGCTTGGATTCAATTTCTTTCTTTTCTTTATTAATATAACCAAAATATTTTTCATTCCAAATATTTTTTTGTTCCTTTAAATATTTCATCTTTTGAACAAACTTGTAGATACATTATCTTTCAAATTTTGATTCATCCCACCATAACATAACCATTTGGAAAAAAATAGGGTCTTGGAGCCACATAGATTGGAAGCAAAATGGCTTTGTATGAACATTAGTAGGTAAATCACAAGTCAAAGAATGGGTTTGTGATCTAATCCTGCTTGCAATAAAATATCTAAAGATATTGTATACTTTATTTGCAACCATTTATTGGATAACAAGAATCTACCCAATATTTATGCCATTTAAGTTTTCCCAATGATTCTATTATCCCATGTATATTGAAAAATTGAAGGACTAACATCCTAAAGGTCATTTGAATTGATAAATTAAGAAAATATTGCATTGATTTAGACCATCCTAGAATACCACCATTTTTTTCCAAAGGAGATAGAACAATGTTAAAATGACCCTCAATAATCCATATATCACAATGAAACATAATTGTATTTGACAAAAATATGCTAAGGTCCTTCCAACATCTTTCACGAGGAGTGACCATAGTTGGAGAATATACATTTATAACCCCAACTTTGATGTTTTTCTCTTTCCTATAAAATAATCCAGCAACCCAATTACTCTTTGCTTTTCATAGTTTACCATCCCATTTGTATTTGTCCCATATTATTACAATACCACCTAAATATCCTATAGAATAAACTGCTAAACAATCACCCATATTTCAAATCTTCTTAAAAGAATTCTTACATTCCTCACTACCTAATTTTATTTCTTGTATTAAAATAAACTTAAGACTATAAAAACCTATTAATTCCTCAATAACTCTTTTTAGGGGTATTATTCATACCCCTGATATTCCATGATAGCATTTTCATCATCAACACTTTTTATTTTTATTAATGGGCTTAGCCATATTTCTTGTTAACACTTGTGATATTTTTATTTTGCTTCATAGATAAATAACCTTTTGAGTTTATTTTTCTCTTTGTTCCTACTTTGATGACCTTCCTCTCCTTTTTCCATTCCTACCAAAACTCTCACCTTCATCAATCTCTTATATTTTTCATATTGCTCATAATGAGATTTATCTTCTAAAAATTTGTGTTGCCCTAAAGAATCTAAAGTGCAAGGAATAACCTTATTAGTATTTTCTTCTTTATTTTTCCCTAAAAATCCTAAAGTGCATAGATGATCCTCCATAGGCATTGCTTTCTTATGTTATTCTAGAAACCCTAAATTTCCTTAGATATCCTCCATATGATTTTCTTTATTGTACTACTCTTGAAACCCTAAAGTGCAATGAATACACTTTATACTACTTTTATTTTTATTGTAAGGAGAATATTTTATGCTACTTGAGAAAAATAAAGATGATTTACCTGGATTAATATTAACCTCCTTTACTTCATTTGCTTTAAAATTTACCTCCTTGTATTTCTTTACTTTAAAATTATCCTTCTCTTCTTCCTTCGAACCTTTAGCTCCTCCTATATTTGAACTTGTGCATTGTGCTTCCTCATTACTCATGTCATTTTTTCTTCTAAAGGTTGATTTGAGAGAACTGTAATAGCCTTTTTCATCTGATGATGTAGGGAGGTTTTTCTTACCACTTTCTTAGGAATTAAAAATCCTTGATTTGACCTAGATTCTCATATGATATGATATTCTTGATTCATATTGAAGTTGCCCTCATGCCCTAAAATTTCTATCTCTTTCTCCATCATTTTCACTTTGTAGTCTCTTGTAATGTGTCTAATTTCATGATATTTGTGACATCAGGATGCAATATTTTCATAATCCACTTCTTTATTCCATTATATTGATTCATATTTAATCCTAATAGACTACGGTAAAGGTCTTGAAATATACATGAAAACACATATTTTAATGTATACACCATGCCTTATCTCCTTAGTATTTGGTCCCTCCTAGATGAATTCACCTAGAATATTACCAATATTATTCAAAACCTTCTTATTGATGAGTTGATAAGGAATTCCAAAAAGTCTAATCCATTTCAAAAGCCTTTTGATAGTCTTTGTCTCCACAAAAAAATTCTCACTCCAAGGTCTCAAATATATTGTATCTTTGCCCCTAAACCAAGGGTCTCCATGCATTATTTTATCCCTTATTTTTGAAATAAAGAAAATAATAAGGAAAAATCCTCTTACAAGAAAAGCCATGGAGTAATTTAATTTCTATCCTCACTTCCACTTGATTCAATTTTGAATCTCATAAAAACATGCTTGAAATCCATGGAACTTACATATTAACCCTTTGCTTTTAAGAACCATTATATCATGTCCAATCATATCGTCCTTGATCATCAATATTATCTACTGTCTAGATAGGATTTGCCATAGATTCTCTCTTTCTCTTATCGCTAACTAGAACATCCATACTTCCAACTAGGCTTTCCTTACTTTTAGTAAGGACTTTCAAAAATTACTTTCTTTCCATGTTACCTAGATTTTCTTTACATGAATCCTTTAAAGTTTCTCTAAGATCTCAAACAAGAAGTGGCACTTGTTCCTTGATCACACTTTGCTTTCTAATTCCTGCTTTGTGCTCATGCTTCCTCGCACTTGCTCTTGTCTCACAAATTAAAGTTTCTTATAAAAAAATTATTAGTTAAATTAAATTTAATTAAAAATATTATATGGATAGCCACCTAAATTTGTTTTTCTTTAATTTAGTTTTTGGTTGGAAAATAAGGCATTGTACTCGGGTCCCCCACCCTTGATAAATTAAAACTCTCTTCTTTTGAGCTTGAGAGTTTACAAATAGATACATTTCTAACCTCAATTGAGATGCTATAGCTAGAAACCTACAACATTTTACATAAAATGTTTGAATTCTTAGTTTTCATTTTTTTGGATCTTTTTAATTTTTTGTATGATTACAAATATTCTAGAATTTAACATCCTTGACATTTTCCTATGGCAACCTTCACAATACAAAACTTGACATCTATTATATATGCATTGCATATTAGTAGAGTAATATTTCCAAAACATCACACTATCATAGTCTACTTTACCAAATATGGATTGCTAGTTTTCTTCCTGAAACACAAGTGCAACCACAAAAATTATAATAAATAGTTTATATGAAAACACATTATTGTTACAAAATAAATCAAATATTACCAATGGAAAATATTAAAGTAAATCTTAATCATTAATTGATTCAGGCAATCAACATTTTATTGTTAGCTTCAACTAAAAATACGACTTCCTCTAACCATGAATAGGAGAATTTAACTTCACTATCCTCAATCAAAACCCCTCTATTGGCTAGCCTATCTATGCATTTTTTCCTTCCATTAATGTATGTGTAAACCTAATTTATTCAAACTCTTTAGCAAGATCTTGATTTTCCATAATTACATCTTGTATGTTCCATAGAGACTTAGCTCTCCTTAAAACTATATTTATTACTATGAGAGAATCACCTTCCATCCATATTTTGATCCATTTCATTTGTTTTCATATTTTAACCCTTCTAAAGCTGCCCAAGCTTCAAATTCATTATTTGTCTTAAATCCACTATTGAAAATGTAATGAGACAAAATATCTCCTCTATTATTTCTAATTATTCCTCCTCTTGTTGGTCTTGGATTTTCTTTAGATGCTCCATCAAAATTCAATTTAATCCACTCCACATCTAGTGGTTTCCACTTTATATTCTTTTCCTTCTTTTTGCTTTTGTTGTACCCAACATAATAATTCCATTTAATGAATTGAATCCATCTATCAAGGATCTCTACTTCTATATTAGGGACTGGGCAAGTTGATAGGATTGGTTTAGACTCCTCTATGGCTAAACATATCTTCCTTTTTATTACCTCAAAATTGCTTTCCTTTCCTGTAAATATTCTTATATTTATTTCTAGCCATACAATCCAAATTCGTCTATCTTTTGATATATACCATAGTGTCTATAAAGCCTCACTTTTATAAGTGCTCTATCATTGCTTTAACCAATCTTCAATTTTTCTATTCATCACCATGCATTTATAAAACATATTAATAATTCATTGCCATAGATTCCAGACTATTGAGAAATATCCGAAGAGATAGTCTATATTATCCTCCTTTTTACAAAGAACACATTGAGAGGGGCCATGAAAACCACTTTTCATAAGGTTATCCCGGGATAAAATGATTCTATGACCTACTAGCCAAAAAAAAAATTTGAATTTAGGAATGCTTGGGCTATCCCAAATATCTCTCCATATTCTAGTGATATTATTATTTTGTTGGTGTTGTACATTATATCCACTTCTTGTTGTGTATTCTCCTGAGTTATTCAACTCCCAAATCAATTTATCCTTGGCTCCCATCAAAATAATCATAGTTGTTATCCTTCTACTCAATTACCTCCTAGCATCAATGTTAGAGTTACTATGCTATAGTAACTATAATTATTACCTCATTTGGTAATTTATAAGATTCTCCTAGGTAGATTTAATTTACCACATGGTAAAAAGTAGTTTGTTACTTTTACCATTATATTATTACTTTTTACTTTCTACCATGAAGATATTCACTATGGAATATCTTGTGGTAAGTCGTAGTCATTTTGACTATGTTAGTTGTTAGTGGTTTGCGCTTATTTGTGAAGCATGTTAGTTAGCGTGATTAGGGGATATTATTTCCTAAATTTTCCTAAGGCTATTCGTAGCCTATGTTAATTGTTTTTAAGCACAACATTATGAATATTATTTGCTAATGTTTTTTTATGCTTATTCTAACATTGGTATCAAAGTGGAGATCATGTACTTGGTGATAGGAGAGGTGAGCATCTCTAGAAAAGGCAGGAGACATCTCGCTCTAGAGGATTGGACCACGGGGCCCAAATCCTGAAACATGGGACCCCCTTGGATAGGACTCGCATTTCGAGGTAGCTCAATGTTCTGAGTATCAACATGGATCCTGAGGTGGATCTGGTGCTGAGCACTAGTGTAAAACATGAAGCATGCTGGCTGGAACCTGGTAGGAGCACTATAACAGAATTCTTTGTTTATCTTTCCTAAAATTTCATTACTATGTTTTTTCCTTTGGTGTAAAACTTGCACCATTTGATAGCATGCTATCACATTTGACAACACTGTCAACCCATATCAGTGGGAACTGAAAATTCACTACCACTAAGGCAGCCGACTGCCCCCGACCTCCATGAGATGCCAACCCATTGATGCAAGCTGACAACCCACAAGAGCTGCCAGCAGGGCTCTCCCCTATACCATTCCTCGATGGCTGATGTTTTTTGGTGGTAATAAAATTTACATCACGTGGAACCAGACATCAAACACGAGTGCTCCATGAAATATGACTGCCACCGCCCACTAGAACTGACCTCATCATGAACTTCGATGAGCATACATCTTGATAAAACATCACACAAAATTTGAGGTATGGATCAAATTAAAATATGAGGTGATTCTAACTGGTGAGCTAAAGTTTGGTATATACCATCATGGATCTTGAACATGATGTCATTCTAATAGGTATAGAATCTGAGGTGATTCTGACCAACGAGCTGACTTGGTGGTGCAAATTCCTAAATGCTAATGTGGTGCATGAATGGAGGCTAACTTGGATGGTAGACACATGGCAAACTATGGTATGTTGATGTGGCATGGATGGTAAGATGACATGATGAAATCCTTGTTGGCACTGTTGATGTGGCATGGGCTCTAAAATTGAGGTGATACCTGGTGATCCGTCTAGAGACATGTGACATCTATCTCTCTCTTCCAAGTGGCAGGTGCACGAAGGATTTCTCTTGGTCTGCATGGAAAAATTGTAGCTTCACGATTACCTGTAGGTAATTACAAACAAATGGGTGTGTTCTTATTTTTATAGAACAAAAATGCAACTATACACTGCATGTAGGACTAAAGATTCCCATTTTTTTTATTGTGTAAGCCAATCAGAATCAACATGTATTTGGCACCCACTATATCCCGTCTGGCTTAGTAGCCATGACAGTTAGGCACCCAAAGCTAAGGCATTACGGTGCACCTGCAAGGGGATCAAATCCTGCCAGCACCAAAGGATAATACTTTTGCTTGGTAAAGCAAAGGTTCCTCTTTTTTTAAAAAAACCTTTGAAATAATTTAAAAGTTTTTCAATTATTTTTAATAATTTCATTTTTTTGTTATAAAATAATTTCTTTATTTTAATTAATAATTTCTTTTCAAAAATTATCTTATTATTGATTAAATTTTTCTTTATTAAACTTTATTTTAAACTTTTGCAACTCAAATTAAAAAAAAAAAGGAGCAGAGACCCTATTTTTTTGCAATTTTCTACAACAAGAGTTTTTTTTTTGTTTTTTCCATTAAGGGGATGTAAGACAAAGAACAACACCATTTTTATCCAAAATTAGGGAGCCCTAAAATCTTCTCAAACCCTTGTTAATTTTAGAAACAATAAAGGATCAAACTTGAATTCTTTTTTTGCCAAATTGTAACACAAGGACACACCAAATTTGCAAAATTCAAAGGGAAATAGTGCATTTGTTTTCTCCAAGGGGGATATAATACAAGAAATTGCACATTTTAGTTTTTACAAAACTAAGAAGATATTGAAGACTTTGGGTCCATAAAAACCAAGTCATGTGTCGACTGGTTCTGGAAATCCTTTCAAATGCAGATCATGTGTCGAATTGACTTGAAAGGAGTGCTACTTTGTTAATTTTGTAAATAAAAGAGGGGAAGACAAGAAATTGTATTTCTTTACAGAATTGTAACACAAAGTGAGGAGCACTTAACAATCAAAATTGTTAATTTTACAACACAAAAAGGAAAGGCAATTGTTTTATGCCACATTCTTTGCAAAATTGAAAAACAAGAGGAGACACCTTTATTATTAATTTTTGCACAACACAAATCCAATTTTTGTTGCAAAAATTAATAATAAAGGTGCATTTTTGATATTACTCGACACATTTATTAAAAATTGACAAATTAGGTGCATTTTTGGTTGCATATGACATCTAAATGATAAAAATTTTATGGGCACTCTTTGATTGATTATTGCATTTAATTTCTTGTTCTTTGGAATTATAAGTCATCAAAATCAAGAGCACTAAAAACCCCAAAATTTTACAATAATTTGTGTAATTCATTGCACAAATATAAGCCATTTAAAAAAATTGATATTCTCTCCATTCAACCCTAAAATTCACTCTTATTTGTTTGGCTCAAATATCCTCAAACTGATTATTCCTCTTTAGGAGGATTTTTAGCAGGTGCCATTAAATATATTTTTGAGTGAATTCTCTTTCACTTCTTATTTGTTTGGCTTAAATATCCTCAAACTGATCATATTTATTCAAAGAGATTTTTCAGGTAGGTGCCATTAAATACCAATTAAGAGTGAAAGAAATATCATCTTGGTGCAAATTCTAGAACCTTCATCATGGCAACTATCAACAAATACCTAAATGATACATAATTGCTTAAAGGTCCTAACTATTCAACAAGGAAAACTAGGTTGAAAGCCATACTTACTGTAGAAGAAATGTGGTATTTAGTGGATGGCATTGAAACAAGACTCACTTCCATAGGAGTAGATCAAAAAGCATGAGATAAAAAGAACAATCATCTTCTCATGTTGATTCTCCTAGCTACTACTGATGAGATCCACCCTCACATAAGTGAAACTAAAAATGGTAAAGATGCATGGGATGCACTTAGTACCATTTTTGAAGGCAAGAATCAATCGACTATTCTAAACCTTCAAACACAACTTCATACACTCCATATGAAATCATGAGAATCAATAGAGCTATTCCTTTGCAGAGTGGTAGAACATAAGTCAAAGTTGAATGCTTTAGGAGCAAAAGTAGAAGATACTATCTTGACTTTAGTAATATTGAGGGCTCTTCCAAAATCCTATAAGATGTTAATAACATCCCTTAATGTATCTCAAAGAATATTCACCTTTGTGGAGTTAGTCAATTTGCTTCAAATAGAGGAAGCAAATCAACTCCAAAGCGATGAAGTGTCGAACAATGCACTTTACTCAAACAATCAGGGTGGAAAGAAGAAAGGAAAATTTTAGAAGGGAGGATCATCTTTAGGATCATCTTCAAAAGATAAGGGAAAACAACCTCAAAAGAAGTTTTGCACAAATTATAAAAAGGACAACCATGTTGGGATTAATATACCTCGACCTTTGCAAATCCTAACATTGGTTTAATAGATTTTATGTTTTTTTATTATCTTGGTAAATAAGTTTTTACTGGCTACGGTAACTCTGTTTATACCGACCGAGTTTATCGAATTACCATTACTGACTAGTGTGATTAGAAAGTTTTTTTTTTTTAGGATCACCTTGCTATATTTGTGGATATGGATTAGGGTGCCCGCGTGGCTACACTTATCTTGTCCTATTCCCAACGAGGTTGAATAAAAAAAGATATCGCTGGAATACTGTATATAGTGAACTGCAACAATGTAATGTTAGTAGTAGAGCCAATATAACATATCTGTGCTATTGTTGTGTACAGTTTTTCTTCCATGTAAATCTCTGTGTTTATCTTGTGATTTGCATTCTCTATTTCCTATTATTGCTCAATATTTCATTACAGTACTGAATTTAACTATTAAAAGGAATTTTTTGCCTTACTCTCCTGTGGTTGATTTGCATTCGAAAGAATTTTCGTACTATTTTCTTTACAAGTGGTATCAGAGCCTGGCCAGTTGTGTTATCCTTGTTGGGTTGTTCAGTTTTTTGTGCTAATCTTCGTTTCAGTGGGAGTTTTGCAAAAGGGTATTCTTGATTTGTGTTGTAGGAAAGATGGCGAGCACTTCTAGGAGATTAGAAGTTGAGAAATTTAATGGCAGCAATTTCGAGATGTGGAAGTTAAAGATGGAAGATCTTCTAATAGATCGTGACCTATGGGATGTTGTTGATACAAATGTCTCAAGACCGACAGATCCCACCGTGGTGGCTCAATACGATGTCATGGATAGAAAAGCCAATGGTCTAATTCTTCTTTGTTTGGTAGACTCTATTTTGATCAATGTCCATGAAGAGACCTCTACAAAAAATCTTTGGAAGAAGCTTAGTGAGATATACCAGTCTAAAAATTTGGTGAATCAGATCTTCCTAAGAAAGAAGATTTATTCATTGAGAATGGATGAGGGTGGGCATGTGACTGACCATCTGGAAGCATTCAACATGCTGGTGGCTCAGTTGACCTCAGTTGGGGTAAAATTGGGTGAGGAAGAAAAATGTCAAATTTTGCTTTGTTCTTTACCTGACTCTTGGGATTCTCTTGTGATGGCAATAGGTAGTACATCGGTTACTCTGAATATGGAAGATGTGATCGGATCTTTTCTCGGTGAAGAGATGCAAAGAAAAGTATCCATCAATGCCAAAGAGGCCTTGAGTGTTCGAGGAAGACCAAAAGAGAAAGATAAGAAGAATGAGAAGCATGACAAGTCTAAATCCAAGGGGAGATCTAAATCTCCTAGTAAAAAGTCCAAAGCAATCTGTTGGAATTGTGGCAAAACTGGTCATTTTCGTAAAGAACGTAAGGAGGAGAAAAAGAAAAAGAAGAAAAAGACTGATTCTGACTCCGAATCTGAAAAGGAAGAGGGTGATGCCTTTATTGCTGCTTTGGCAACACATGCAGGTAATGATGCATGGTTAATAGATTCAGGTGCATCTTTTCACATGAATTCTAATAAAGATTGGTTTTCTGAGTATGAAAAGTTTGATGGTGGAAAGGTGTACTTAGGTGATGATTCTCATCTTGATATTATTGGTCACGAGAAAGTTAAATTCAGATTCCTTGATGGTAGAGTTAAATCCATGAATGGTGTGTTACATATCTATGGTTTAGCAAGAAATTTGTTGTCTGTAAGCAAACTGATAGATGCGGGTATGCAGGTAGTATTTTCTGATACAGGTTGTAAGATGGTCAGAGGTGCTATGGTGATTGCGAAGGGTGTTAGAATTGGTACTTTGTATAAACTTGATGCATGCACTATAGAGTGCAATAGTGCTTATGAGAAGAAAGTGAAGATTAGTTCATTGGACAAGGTAGACATTTCATCTACTATGGATGGTCATGGTTTTTGGGTACCTAAGGGTGCTCTTTCATCTGATACTAAGCTACCTGTAGAAAAGACTATGTTATGGCACCAAAGATTAGGCCACATAGGAGAGAAAGGTCTAAGGTCCTTGAAAAATAAAAACCTTTTTGATGGTTTGTCTGATTGTAATCTTGATTTTTATTTTTGTGAACATTGCATTTATGGTAAACAAAACCGCGTTCAGTTTTACTCGAGTTCTCACAAATCAAGTGGTGTTTTGGATTTGATTCATTCTGATGTATTTGGTCCTGTTGATGTTCCTTCAATTGGAAAATCCACTTACTATGTTTCATTTATTGATGATTTTAGTAGAAGGACATGGGTTTATTTTATGAAGAGTAAATCTGAAGTTTTTAGTCATTTTAAAGAATTTAAGGCAATGGTAGAGTTGCAAACTTGAAAGAAAATTAAGTGTTTGAGAACTGATAATGGCGGTGAGTATTGTTCTAATTATTTCAATAGATTTTGCAAATATTGTGGTATTCAGAGGTAAAATACAACTCTGTATTTTCCACAACATAATGGAGTTGCAAAAAGAATGAACAGGACATTTTTGGAAAAGGCTAAGAGCATGCTTAGTGGAGCTGGCTTAGAACAAAGGTTTTGGGATGAAGTTGTAGCCACTGCTTGTTATTTGATAAATATATCTCCTACATTAGCTCTTGTTGATAAAATGCCTTTAGAGGCATGGTCGGGGCACAAGCCTACAGTTAGACATCTCAGAGTCTTTGGGTGTGAAGAATATGCACATGTGCCAAAGGAGAAGCAAACTAAATTGGAAAACAAGGCTGTTAGTGTATCTTCATCGGGTACAATGATGGTGTGAAGGGGTACAAGCTTTGGGATCCAGTTGCATGGAAGGTTTTACATAGTAGAAGTGTGATTTTTAGATAGTTGAAATATTTGACTGATGACCTACAACCAAAGGAAGAGAAGAAAGAGAAAAAGGAGGTAGTTCAGATCCCACTTACTCCAATGAAAGGAGAACTACGAGCTCCTGAAGGACCTGATGATGAGGAGATTTCAAGCAGCTCTAAAAGTTTTGAAGAACAAGAAGAACCTCAACCTCAGTTGGTGAGGAGGTCTACATGAATAAGGTGACAACCAGATAGGTTTGGATATTCACCGGAGAGGTTTGGATATTCATTGTTGAATTTTGCTTGTATTTTTGCTTTGATTGCTAACACTGATGAGCCTAGATCTATTAGAGAGGCTATGGGTATGAATGATGCAGATTCTTGGATGAGAGCCATGGATGAAGAGATGGCTGCACTCAAGAAAAATAACACTTGGGATATGGTACCTTTGCCTGAAGGATGGAAACCTGTTGGTTGCAAATGGGTGTTCAAAAAGAAGTTGGGTCTAGATGGAAGTGTTGAGAAGTACAAAGCAAGGTTGGTTGCCAAAGGATATTCTCAGGTTGAGGGTATCGATTATGGTGAGATATTTTCTCCAGTTGCTAAAATGACGTCCATTCATTTTTTGTTATCTATTGTTGTTGCATATGACCTTGAGGTTGAGCAGATGGATGTGAAGACAACTTTCCTTCATGGAGATTTGGAGGAAGAAATTTATATGTCACAACCAGAGCACTTTGTGGTAAAGGGTAAGAAAAATATGGTCTGTAAGTTAAATAAATATTTATATGGCCTCAAATAGAGTCCTAGGATGTGGTACCAGAAGTTTGACTCATATGTGCTGAGTTTGGGATATGAGCATTCTAAATCTGATCACTGTGTTTATTACAAATCCGATGGTGATCATTTCCTGTTTATTGCATTATACGTTGATGATATGTTGTTTATTGGCAAAGGGAAAAGCTTGATTTCAGAACTAAAATCTCAACTGACAGCTAAGTTTGAAATGAAGGATCTTGGTGTAGCTAGGTGTATTCTTGGGATGGAGATACAGCGAGACAGAGTGAACATAAAGCTTTGGATTAGCCAGAGCAAGTATGTGAACTCAATTTTACAGAATTTCAATATGCATGATTGTAGGCCATTGTGTGTTCCATTTGTAGTTGGGACTAAGTTATCTATTGCAGATTGTCCTACGTCCCCATAAGAAATGGAAGACATGAGCAGAGTGCCCTATCATAGTGCAATCAGAAGTTTGATGTATGCTATGGTCCATACTATACTAGACATTGCCCATGCAGTGGGAGTTCTTTCTAGATACATGTCTAATCCAGGCCGAGTACATTGGGATGCAGTAAAGAGAGTTTTCAGATATCTATGGGGTACCTCAGAGTATTCATTGTGCTATCATGGTAACATGGTTAGTGATATGCATTCCCTTGATATTCATGGTTATGTGGATTCAGACTGGGCGGGTGATGTTGATAGTAGACAATCCACTAGTGCTTATGTGTTTACATTATTTGGTGGTGCTATTAGTTGGATGAGCAAGCAACAGGCTGTGGTTGCTTTATCCACTACAGAAGCAGAGTACATGGCAGCAACTCATGCTTGCAAGGAGGCAATTTGGCTTCAAATATTGTGTTCAGACATTGGGATGAAACATGGTGTAGTGACAGTTCATTGTAATAGTCAGAGTACTATCAGTCTAGCGAAGAACCCGACCTTTCATGCTAGAACCAAACACATTGACGTGCAGTATCATTTTGTTAGAGACATGGTCGAGGATGGCAGCGTGAAGCTGGTAAAGGTAGAGACTTTGGTAAATGTTGCGGATGCACTGACAAAGCCAGTGAGCACAAAGAAGTTCAAATGGTGTTCTAACTCCATGGGTCTTACGACCCCCTATAGTTTATCAGACAGTAATTGAAAGGTCCTCATCAAGTGGGAGAATGTTGGGATTAAGATGCCTCAACATTTGCAAATCCTAACATTGGTTTAATAGATTTTATGTTTTTTTATTATCTTGGTAAATAAGTTTTTACTGGCTACGGTAACTCTGTTTATACCGACCGAGTTTATCGAATTACCATTACTGACTAGTGTGATTAGAAAGTTTTTTTTTTTTAGGATCACCTTGCTATATTTGTGGATATGGATTAGGGTGCCCGCGTGGCTACACTTATCTTGTCCTATTCCCAACAAGGTTGAAGAAAAAAAGATACCGCTGGAATACTGTATATAGTGAACTGCAACAATGTAATGTTAGTAGTAGAGCCAATATAACATATATGTGCTATTATTGTGTACAATTTTTCTTCCATGTAAATCTCTGTGTTTATCTTATGATTTGCATTCTCTATTTCCTGTTATTGCTCAATATTTCATTACAATACTGAATTTAACTGTTAAAAGGAATTTTTTGCCTTACTCTCCTGTGGTTGATTTGCATTCGAAAGCATTTTCGTACTATTTTATTTACAAACCATGACACCAATCGGTGTTGGTTTAAAAACAAGCAAAAAAATGGCAAAGGCACATCACAAAGGTAAAATAGACAAAGAGGCAATGTTGCTAGTGAAGTTTTTGATTTCGATTCTAATTCTGGTTCAGAAAGAGCACACAAAGTGCTCATGGCTAAAACAACATTGTAAAGGGAAACAATTTTTTCACCTTAGGCAAACACCATTTACACTCTCTTTTTAGGCTTCATAAATAGCATAAGTTTTTATTTGAAGTACTTGCAATAAATGGGTGATTAAATAGCAATTTTTTTTTTGTTTGAAGTACTTATAATAAAAAGAGGAGATTCTTTGGTGTAAAATTTTCCTAGGAGGCAATATTTGTAAAAGAATTAACAAGCTTCATGAGTTACATATTTTTAGTAATTAAGGGGGATAAAAATTTCTTTCCTACTTCACACAATTTTTTTAAAAAGGGGAGACTTATAAGGGTGTATTTTCGACAGTGACCGACACCTTAGTCACACTTCTTGCAGAAGTTCCATTACAACATGTTTTACAACAAGGGGAAAAACTTATAAGGGTGCATTTTTGATAGCGACTGACACCTTAGCTACCTTATCATATCTTTTTTAAAAATCATATTGTAACCGAATGAACCTCGTATGTAGTGATCTACTCTAGTACACCTAGCGGTTGCAGCGGTAGGTTACCCATGCAATCCGGTTGGATAACAAGATTACAATAAGGACATTCTTTGATGTGAAGACAAAGTGAGGAATGGCCCATTTTTTCTTAGAGTAGCCAATGCACTATGACAAAGCCCTAGCTAGAGCAAGAGCTAGTAGATTAACATCATTTTCACTATATTGGGGAAGTTATATACATTACCCAAATAATGTAATAAAGGGGAATGTTAGAGTTACTATGCTACAATAACTATAATTATTACCTCATTTGGTAATTTTTAAGATTCTTCAAGGTAGATTTAATTTACCATATGGTAAAAAGTAGTTTGTTACTTTTACCATTATATTATTACTTTTTACTTTCTACCACAAAGATATTCATTGTGGAATATCTTGTGGTAAGTCGTAGTCAGTTTAACTACGTTAGTTTTTAGTGGTTAGTGCTTATTTGTGAAGTACGTTAGTTAGTGTGGTTAGGGGATATTTAATAAATATTCCTAAGGCTATTCTTAGCCTATGTTAATTGTATTTAAGCACCACATTATGAATATTATTTTCTAATGCTTTTTCACGCCTATTCTAACAATCAATATCTTATATACTTGTAAAAAAATCTTCTTTCCATTTGTATCTTCCTTCTTGATCTTTGTAAAAAATGCTTGAAACACCTGTGAGTTTCATGCAATACATTATTGTAATGAGGATCACCTATGGTCATATTATCCTAAGTTTAGATGTAGTTGGAATAGACTACTATGTAATACAAATCACCAAAAGCTAGCTCATCCGCAGGCCAACATTGGTCTATATAAAAGAAGGTCGCTAATGTGACAGACATATCATCACATGTAAGGCTACTCCATTGCTATAATGGAGATTACCCCATGGCTTTTGAATACTAAAAATTCCAGGGATTCAAGCTCATTATCCCCTTCTTTTCTTTTGATTACTTGGGATACTTGCTCATTTTTTTTGTAGTGGTGAAAACCACTCTTTTAAGAGCAAGGGACTTCATTGGTGGTGAAAACCACTATTTTTTGTCTTGTTTTGGAAACTTGCTCATTTTGTGGAGGAGCAAGGGGATTGCTTGGGTAGGGAGGAGTTTTTCCTTTTGTCAATTATCAGCATCCTAGACCATGCACATAATAGGATGAGCAAGGAAAACCTTTCACTTAAGGTGGCAAGGACTACATTGTAGTGCCATCCTTCCTTGTTCAAACTTAGATTTTAATGTGTGAATGTGTTTGGGATTTTGAGATATGCAAGGTACTATCAAAGCAATATCTGACCTTCTAAAATTTGAGATAGCTTTCTATAAAGTTTGAAAAGAAAACTAGGGATGACTGAATGACTGAAAACCCTAGTGAACACCCTATAACAACTTATTAGTTGTGCTGAAAAACATAATTACTCACAAAGGAGAATGTGGATAATAGTGATATGTGATATGTGGAGGTTTTTCCTACACTCTTTTGTAAACTAAAATGTGTGCATAAAATAATCATTGGCCATCTAAACATAATTTCTGATATTCATCCGATATCTAACCTATCTTACGAGGACCCCTTAATAAGTAAAATATCATAAGGAAAACTACAAGTGATGATGATGGATAAGGTTGATTTAAGGCTCATGACTAACATACAAACATGGTGTCATTCGTAGAAATACAAACACAACTTGTCCTAGTGCAAGTGCAAAGGTTGAATATGCCTAATGCAATTTATCAATTAATGCAATGAAATGCATAATGATGTAATGAAAATATTTTTAAAATTTTTATGTTTTGTATTATTTTTGTGTTTTTATGTTTTCTTTTTTTTTTTTGAAAATTTTTGTAGTTTTTGTAATTTTTATTTTTTTTGAATTTAGGGGGAAGGTGTGATACCTTAAGCACCCCTAGAGTGTGTGGTGATCATAAAATGTAGGGAAGGTGCGATACCTTTGGAATCCCCAAATTGCTTCACCATTTGTTATGTAAATGGTGGGAAAGTGTGACACCTTGAGCACCCTTAGTATGTACTATGGTTGATACAATATGATTGGCTTGGTTGGGAGGAGCAATAAAAATTAACCCTACCTATTGTGGTAATGAATTGTGTGCAATTCCAATGTCTCGATGGGATGAGGTGAGTGAACCGTCTATGCGGAACTCATTTCATTCAATCATGTCTTGCACGAGATTCTTGAACGAATAGCAAGTTCAAATGTCATGCCCATTATGTCTATGGTAAACACAGTAGAGATTTCCATTTTGAGACCTAGGTTTAGGCCTATTTGATTTTATTTCCAGTAATAGGATTGCATGTGCCTCATAAAGCCTTTAAAATAGGGCTAAGGAAGGCATTGTAATCTTTATGTAATGGCGATTTTGATTGTTGGGTTTGCCAAGTTGCAATTGATCTTGAGGCTGCAGAGGGGGTGGTGTGCTTTAAATTGGGGCTAGCTGAGGTGAGGTGAGGGAACCATATATGGGAAGAGCCCTTCCATTAATAAGATCTTGGACCACATTTCTAAATGCATGGAAATTATCAATGTCATAGCCGTCTCTTCGATGATAAAGATAAAAGTTGTCCTCTCTATAACTCTTAGGATTAGGCTTGTTCGGGTCGAGAGAATGTATGCTAAGTAACACAATTGCATTTTATTCCTGTAATTTTTGAAAAATAGCTGATATGGGCTCAGATTACAGAGTCCAGGTACGATGTTGGTATATTAAACGAGGTGAACATGGTGGATCAGTTTGGTGAGGTGGCAGGGCTCTATGTATCCTAGTCACAGACTTAGGTTGGCATGCTTCATTTGCCAGTGTAGATAACATACTATTGAATATATCTATTTTTTGATCCTTAGTAATGAGAGGATTGTCTGTTTGAAGTTGATTTCTCTCAAGCAAGTCTTTCTATTGCATTCTTGAATGCATAGCAGGCCTAAATATTATGACCGTTCTATTGATGATATAAATAGTATAAATCCTCTCTATAGCCTTTAGAGTTTAGGCAGTTAGGGTCAAGGGGGTGAAGATCTAGTATGGTAATAGCCTGATCTAGAACCAAATGCTCATGCCAAATCTGTAATCACATTCAATATATTAGAACAAAATTACAGTCATGGCAACAGTCTGCCCACATAAATTCTTTTGTCCCGAAAGATAGTTTCTGTTACAACATCTTCCGCCTGGAAGAAAAATAGCCTAACAGGTCTAGAATGGCCTCTTGCCTTTATGTCTACAACTCTGTCTCCATAGTTTTTTGACCTCTTGTGCATGCCTTTGCTTCCCCTTTTAAAATCTCTGGCATGACTCTCCGTCTCCCTTTTTTCTGATGCTTCTGTTTCATCTCCCGCGTCTCTTCGTTGTTCTGGCTGTCGAAACGTTTCGACTCTTCGTCTTCGTCTACTTTCACTACACCTTGGTATACCACCTATCAACCATTGATGACGTTCGGTATACCACCGCTCGATCGTTTCCTCTGTAACGGCTCTTGTAACCGCCTGTGCTTTCTTTTCTTTTGTTTGGTCATGAAAATGCGACATGTCGTGATATCGCGACACTTTTGGCTTCCCTGCATTCCTGCCCTCTTCAAGTTGCAAAAATGTGACATGTCATGATATCGTGACACCTTTGGCTTCTTCGCCTTCCTGTCCTCTTTGAGTCATGAAAATGTGACATGTCACGATGTCGTGACACTTTCGGCTCTTCTGCCTTCCTGTCCTATTTGAGTCGCGAAAATGCGACATGTCACGATATCGTGACACTTTCGGCTCCTCTGCCTTCCTGCTTTCCTCGAGTCATGAAAATGTGACATGTCACGATATCATGACACTTTTGGCTTCTCTACCTTCCTGTCCTGTTCGGGTCGCGAAAATGCGACATGTCGCGATATCGTGACACTTTTGCTTTTCGGCCTTCCTGCCTTTCTCGAGTCACGAAAATGTGACATGTCATGATATCGTGACACCTTTCCCTTCCTGTGCCTCTCTCGCCTTTTGGTCGTGAAAATGCGACATGTCACGATATCGGGACACTTCTTCTCCCTTGCACCTTTTCTTGGCTTCATGAGTCGCAAAAACATGACATGTCATGATATCGCGACACTTTTTTTGTCACGATATCGTGAAATTTTTTCCTGTCGTAATATCATGACACTTTTTGCCCCTCTCCTTCTCTCTCCTTCCTGAGTCGCGAAAACGTGACATGTCACGATATCGCGACACTTTTTCTATCGTGATATCGTGACACTTTTCCTGTTTTTTTTCTATCGCAATATCATGACACTTTTTGCCCCGCTCCTTCTCTCTCCTTCCTGAGTCATGAAAACGTGACATGTCACGATATCGTGACACTTTTCCTTGTCACGATATCGCGACATCAAGGCACACTTAGAGAAAAAAAGAAAAGAAAATCAAAAATTTTCTTTGATGCAAGATTGCTCTGCTGCCATCGGATGCTCCTGCATCAGACACCGGGGTGGATTGAGAAGTGTCCTCTACTTCTATACTATTGGAGGAAGACCCAGGCGGTCGACCTCTATCTTTGACAACCAAGTTGCATCTTCGGAAGGCCTGCCTTTCCATTTGACCAAATATTCTGAATACTATCGGTTCCTGGTACTTCTGCCTTCTCGAGTATCGAGTATTTCCTCTATCTCATCTATGACTGGTGCAGTCGCTGGAATACTCCACAAATATGTTCTTGGTGCCTCACTACTATCTCCTTCATGGTATTCTACCAAGTCCGAAATATTAAAAATAGGTGATATATTCAGCTCTCTCGACAGTTCCACTTCATAGGCATTACCTGAATCTCTTTTACCTATGATCCTGCATGGTCCAAACCTCTTCATCTTCAGTTTGTTGTAGGTTTTGTTAGGAAACATTTCCTTTCTCAAGTGAACCATGACCTCATCTCCCACTTGAAACTCTTTGAAACGTCTCTTCTGATCTACTTTGGCCTTGTACTGAGTATTCATATTACTAATATGCTATTTTACCTCCTCATGCAAACTCTTTAGGTGTTCTGCAAAATATTCAGCCTCAACACTACTCTTTTCTCCTTTACCCATCGTTCTCAACTCTGAAGCATTCCTTGGGTTGTTCCCATACACAATCTGGAATGGTGATTTACTAGTACTTCTATTGATAGAATTATTGTAAGCAAATTCTGCTTGTGGTAAAATCAAATCCCATCCCTTGGGCTTATCTCCTACCAAGCATCTTAGAAGGTTACCCAAACTTCTATTCACCACTTCTATTTTTCCATCAGTCTGCGGGTGGTATGCAGAACTGAACTTCAAATCTATCTTTAAATGCTTCCACAAAGTCCTCCAAAAATAACCCACAAATTTGGTATCTCTGTTAGATACTATACTCTTGGGTAGACCATGAAGGCGTACCACCTCCTTGAAAAACAAGCCTACAATATGAACTGCATCACTCATTTTCTGACAGGGAATAAAATGAGCCATCTTCGAAAACCTGTCAACCACAAAAAAAATGGAGTCATTCCCTCATTGTGTCCTTGGTAGGCCAAGAATAAATTCCATACTGATGTCCTCCCATGGTCTTTTCGGTATAGGTAATGGATGATACAATCCTGTATTTTGTCTCACTCCTTTAGCCATCTGACACACTCTGCAACCCTGCACAAATTTTGTCACATTCTGCTGCAACTGTGGCCAATGGTAGTTTTCACTGACAAGGGCAATGGTCTTATCTCGACCAAAATGCCCAGCTAGTCCTCCACTATGCTTCTCCTTTATCAGATTCTCCCTCATTGAACTTCTAGGAATGCACAATTGGTTCTTTCGAAATAGCATCCCATATTGGATGGTGAAATCCAGCCACTTAGTTCTATCCAAAGTAATAGGAGACAAACATGCCTTCCAAGCTTTTGCAAAGTCCGGATCCTCCGGATACAAACTCCTGAGTTCTTCAAACCAAATGAATTCCACCTTCATCTCCAACAACAAATTTTGTCTTCTACTCAAGGCATCTGCAACTCTATTAGACTTCCCACTCCTATGCTTCAAAATAAAGGTATAACTCTGTAGAAATTCAACCCACTTCAGGTGTCTCTGATTTAGTTTTCCTTGACTGTTAATATACTGCAAAGCTTGATGGTCGGTATATAAAACAAACTCTTTTGCTAACAAATAGTGTCTCCATTTCTTCAAAGCCCGAACTATAGCATAAAATTCCTGATCATAAATAGAGTATTTCTTCCTAGCATCATTTAACTTCTCACTAAAATATGCAACAGGTTTACCTTCCTGACTCAACATAGCTCCAATGGCACTGCCGCTAGCATCACAATCAACCTGAAATACTTTATTAAAATATGGAAGTATCAAAATGGGTTGTTCCATAACCTTCCTTTTTAACATCTCAAAACTTGCACCTACCCTTGTAGTCCACTTAAACTCCTTCTTATCCCCTCTCATGGTTTTTGTCAAGGGTGTGCAAATACCGCTAAAGTTTCTAATGAACTTTCTATAGAAACTTGCAAGACCATGGAATGATCTTACCTCCGTTATGTTCCTTGGAGTAGGCCACTCAATGATAGCCTTCACCTTTTTTGGATCCATTTTTAGACCCTCATCCGAGATGACAAATCCTAGATACACCAACTCCTTCTTCACAAAACTGCACTTCTTCAAATTAATCAGCAACTGCTCCTCCCTCAGCTTTTCAAAAACTATCCGAACTTGCATCAAATGTTCTTCCAATGTCTTGCTGAAAATCAGAATATCATCCAAATAAACAATAACAAACTTCTCTAGGAATTCTTTCAACACCTCATTCATTAACCTCATGAATGTACTTGGTGCATTGGTTAGACCAAACGGCATGACCAACCACTCATACAAACCCTCTTTGGTTTTGAAAGTAGTCTTCCACTCATCACCTTCTCTAATGCGAATCTGATGATACCCACTCTTTAAATCAATCTTTGTGAAGTATTTAGCTCCACTCAAATAGTCCATTATATCATCCATTCTAGGCAATGGAAATCTATACTTAATGGTAATCTTATTTATGGTTCTAGAATCAGTACACATTCTCCATTCTCCACCCTTCTTCGATGCTAGTACTACAGTGCTACCGCAAGGGACTCAAAATTTCTCTAATCAATCCCTTCCTCAACAACTCTTGAACCTATCTATTCAACTCCTCGTTCTCTACGGGAGACATTCTATGGGCTGCTTTATTGGGTAAATTGGCCCATGGAATCAAATCAATTTGATGGCTAATATTTCTTACTGGTGGCAAACCCTCAGGCACATTATCTGACACAATATCAAGAAATTCTTCTAACAGAATTTCAACCTCTACTGGAATGTCCATACACTGTTCCCTCTTAACAGTAGGAATTAATGCGTAACACATAGACTCCCTCTTCAAGCCATCCAAAAATTTTCTACCATCTACCAGACAGATTCTTGCACTATTGCATACCTTCTCATCCACTTCCTTCGATGGCTTCAACTTGTGATGCATTTCGCCCTTCTTCAGAGAGTAAGTATTCGCATGTCCATCATGCACCGTGCATCTGTCAAATTGCCATGGCCTACCCAACAACAAATGGCAAGCATCCATAGGTAAAACATCACATAGAACCTCATCTTGATAAGTTCCAATATGAAATTTAACCAAACACTGCTCATTGACTAATGCCCTATGATATTTTTGCAACCATGCAATCCGATATGGATGCGGGTGTGCCCTCTTCTCTAGTTTTAGCTTAGTAACCATTTCTCCTGAGACCAAATTTTTTGTGCTACCATTATCTATGATAACATTACAGGTCTTACCTACACATTTGCATCTCATGCGAAATAAGCTCTTCCTTTGATCCACATATTTCCCTCCATTCATCAATGCTCTTCTTGTCATCAACACTTCTCCTTCTCTTTAGAATGCTCTGATTTAGCACCTTCATCTGCTACAACTGCTCTGGCATGATCCTCAAGTCACTTATTCATCCTCTCTTGGTGTTGGGGACACTCATATGCCCGATGTCCCTCTTCTCCACAATGGAAATAGGTTCCACGTAATCCACCTCTTCCATACCCACGTCCAGCTCTACCTCTTCCCCTTTGGTAACCGTTGTTCTGATTATGGGAGTGGTAAGCATTCTCCTCTTTCTGATCTTGGCTAGTACTCGTTTCATCGGTCTTATTCCGATCATCCAATTTTCCTCCACTGGTCCTTCCCCTAGTTCTTCCACCTCGACCTCTTCCTCTTTGTTTGCCTTCAAATTTTCTATTCAGCTTCTCTTCAACCTTCAAGGCAAACTGATATGTATCCTCAATGGTGGTAATTCTGACCAGACTGAGTTCTTCTTGGATATTCATTCTTAACCCATTTATGTAACGAGATACTTTCTCCTTACTATCCTATGAATGTCCAGTTCTTATTAAAATCTGATAAAACTCCTTGGTATATTCCTTGATAGATTTGCTTGACTGTCTCAAGCTCTGCATTTTTCTCAACAACTCTAATTCATAATCTGCAGGAATAAACTGCCTCTTCAACTTCTCAACCATTCGGTCCCATCTGGTTATCCTTTATTTTCCTCTCCTATTCCTTTCTAGTTGTACTTCTTTCCACCATATGCTAGCATGGCCTTTCAACTTTGTTTTTGCCAATTTGATCTGATCTGGATCTACAACCTCCTCATACTCAAAATACTCCTCCATATCATTGATCCAATCAATCAACTCTTCTGGATTGAGGTTCCTAGAGTACGTGGAGACATCAAACTTTGGCTTCTTCTCGATCTGAGTAATGGCCTTAACTAATCTGACTTCTGTAGGATTCATTGCTTCCTCTTCCTCTGATGGGTTATCAACCTCCCAAGCTTCATCTTCACTATGATCTTCTCCCCTTGGTTCAACCCCTCTTCACAACTCCTCTTGCAGGGCTTGCACTTGCCTCTGCAAAGCTCTGAAATCTTCTTCAGGTATCACATTCCTCCCACCACCATGGTTTCTTCATGGAGGCATTCTTCCTCACTCTCTTCGCACAAACCTTCCACAGATCCTAGTGCAAACTGCCTCACTTTTGGTGATCTTCTCACACACTCAGGAACTCCTGCTCTGATACCACTTGATCGAGAACCAAGTGCTCATGCCAAATATGTAATCACATTCAACATATTAGAAAAAAATTATAGTCATGGCAATAGTCTGCCCACATAAATTCTTTTGTCTCGAAAGATAGTTTATGTTACAACATCTTCTGCCTGGAAGAAAAATAGCCTAACAGGTCCAGAATGGCCTCTTGCCTTTACGTCTGCAACTCTGTCTCCATAGTTTTCTGACCTCTTATGCATGCCTTCGCTTCCCCTTTTAAAATCTCTGGCATGACTCTCTGTCTCCCTTTTTTTTGATGCTTCCGTTTCATCTCCCGCGTCTCTTCATTGTTCTGGCTGTCGAAACATTCCGACTCTTCATCTTTGTCTGCTTTCACTGCACCTTGGTATACCACCTATCAACCATTGATGACGTTTGGTATACCACCGCTCGACCGTTTCCTCTGTAACGGCTCCTGTAATCGCCTGTGCTTTCTTTTCTTTTGTTTGGTTGCAAAAATGTGACATGTCGTGATATCGCGACACTTTCGGCTTCCCTGCCTTCCTGCCCTCTTCAAGTCATGAAAATGTGACATGTCGCAATATCGCGACACCTTTGGCTTCTCCGCCTTATTGTCCTCTTCGAGTTGCAAAAATGCGACATGTCACGATATCGCGACACTTCTTCTCCCTTGCACCTTTTCTCGGCTTCATGAGTCACGAAAATGCGACATGTCGCGATATCGTGACACTTTTTCTATCACAATATCGTGACATTTTTTTTTGTTGTGATATCATGACACTTTTTTCCCCGCTCCTTCTCTCTCCTTCCTGAGTCGCGAAAATGCGACATGTTGCGATATCGCGACACTTTTTCTGTCGCGATATCATGACACTTTTTGTCCTGCTCCTCTCTCCTTCCTGAGTCGCGAAAACACGACATGTCACGCTATCGTGACACTTTTTCTGTTGTGATATCGCGACATTTTTTTCTGTCGCGATATCGCAACACTTTTTGCCCCTCTCCTTCTCTCTCCTTCCTGAGTCACGAAAACGCGACATGTCACGATATCGTGACACTTTTCCTTGTCGTGATATCGCGACATCAAGGCACACTTAGAGAAAAAAAAAGAAAAGAAAATCAAAAATTTTCTTTGATGCAAGATTGCTCTGCCTGCCATTGGATGCTCTTGCATCATAGCCTTTGCCTCACATAATCGGTTGAAAAGCGACTCTAAAGGCTTATGCAATAGTGTCTAAGTACGAGGTGGATGGCATTGTTGATTTTGTGATTGATTTTGTTGGGGTTCATTTTGTGGTTGTAGAGGAGATGATTTGACCTCGGATATGATTTGCTACTGTAGCTCAATGTTTGTGAGTTGATTCATTATTCATTGTAAATAATTATTTTGGTGACCTACTTGTATCTCAATTTTGGCTAGCTGATCCAAGATCTATTGTAAGACTAATGGAGGTGTTTGATAACTATCGATAGACGATTGAGAGGATTGGAGAAGTGGTTGTAACATTGGAAGAAAGCTATATGGAACTTTAGGACTCTTATCATTTTTCACCAAACTGATCATTCCAACAAACCTTTCATTCGGGCAAGACATGTATACTGCATTAACTTGTCTAAGGTGCTCTTGACAAGAATTATAACCCCATGTTTAGGTAACGAATTATGAGTGGTACCCATGGGAAGAGGTGTGATAGGAGGGCAACCTAGATATTTTATTGACTTGATGATAGGTGTGAATGTAACATTTTGTGCTATATATTCATCGAGACTAGGATTGGTCAAATGAACCATGACCTACGATGGGGTGGATGATGATGGTATTGTATGATTTGATTCACTCATCACAATAGTAGGTTCTTCCTCATCGATAGGAGTGGGAATGTCTTCTATTGACATGTTGGAGATGGATGTGAGAATCTCCTCGAATGGTTCCTTCAACCTTTCCTCACCAGGAGTATATGACGATGTAGAATGGATATCAATAGAAATTAATGGTGATAGAGGAGATGTAAGAGGTGGTGATGATTTGGTGGATGTTTGTAATAGTGGAGCTAGAATTTTTATGGTGACACTTGGTTGGATGTCCAAGTGAGTGGATTGCAAGGTAGAATATTGTGGATAATATATCATTTTACAATACTTGAAGGGCTCTAGATCAGAATGAACCACATGAACTTGCCCTTTATGTATAAATTTTAGACACTGATGCAAGATGGATGGAACACACTTCATGTCCCTCATCCAAGGTCTTCCAAGTAGTATATTGTACTGCCTTGCACCCTCAAAGATGTGGCACAATTTATGCATGGTATTTAGTCCAACCTAAATAGGGAGGACTATCATACCAATAATGGAGCTTAAGGCATCATTAAATTCTTATAGGATGAATGCATATTTTGTGAATGTGAAGGCGAAAGGCTGAGATGCTATATTGTAGTCATGGTAATGATACTGATAGATGAACCTGTATCAATTAGGACTCGTTTATATGAAATTTGATCTACACTAGCAATGATATGAAGTGGAGGATCAGGTCCCTTACTGGGATCTGGTTTGATATCATGATTATGAAAGGTGATTATGATTTCCTTGTAGTGTTGGATAGGATTTGACTGTGATAAGGGTTGTGATGCATGATGAGCATTGGTTAGAAATATAGGCAGTGAAAATCGGTCAGATATATCCTAAATTCCCAACATAATATTGATCATACCAACAAAACCCTCATTGTATGGGGTTGCATGGACTTCGTTAACTTGTTTGATTTAATCTTCCTTAACCTTATGCTTAGGCAAGATATATTTAAATATACCTATTTATTGGTTATAGACAACAAGAGGATTATCGATTTGAAATTTGTTTTGGTCAAGCATATCCTGTACTTTATCCTTAAATGTGTAACATGTTTGGATATTGTGACCCTTTTATTGATGGTATAGCTATAATATGTCTTATTGGTACCACTTTGGTTTGGATTCTCTAGATCTATTTGGTGAATTCTAGGTAGGGTGATAAAATTTGCCTCACATAATCAATTGAAAAGAGATTCCAAAGACTTAGGTAGTGGCGTATATTTATGAGGCTGGTGACATAGTTGATTCTATGCTTTATTTTACTATGGTCGATCATAATTTTACATTGGAGAGGGTTGTGCCTGATAGTTGGGTTGTTGACGTGCTTTCTCAGGCTTTGGAACGTTTAGGACAACATGATTGATTGTAGGTAGTTTTTGTTGTGGATAGTTACCCTTAGGGTTTTTGTTCCATCATATTTTATGGAGTTTAATGTCTCCCTCATAGACCTTGATGTCTTTTATGACTTTGGATTATGCCAAAGCCTCCTCGAATGTATGATATTATTGTAGTTGTAAAAGAAGAGATATTTGCTTCAAATAACTTCTAGTGAACATCCAAGTTAATTATATTATAGGTAGAGTGAAGGGTAATTTTGACATCACCTTCCTCCATATGTTATTGTAGTCTATGATTGGTTCATCATCAAATTATTAAGGTTAGACAAGTCAATCAGGTTGGCTTTCTTCTTCACGCCAAATACAAAGCGTTCTAGGAAGGTATTTGCGAGCTACTCAAAGTTGTGAATGTTGTGTATCAATAGATGATTTAAACACTTTAGGATTAGGCCTAAGAGAGTTATCAAGAAATTTTTGAGTAATAAGGCATTATCCCCTTAAATTTAAAAGCATAGATTCATGAAGCTAGTGACATGCTCTTGTGCATCCTCATCCCCTTTAAACTTATCTAGCTTGGGTATTTCAAAATGCTTTGGATATGAGGGACATGGGATAGAGGGATGACGTGGTTGATTATAAATTTGACTCAGGGTAGGTTTCTTGTGACCCATTCCTAAAGCTTGTGTTTTTTCCAATGATTGAATGCACTCGATGAGCACCTGTAAGCTTCAACATATATGATCTCATCTCTTCACATTTGTACTAGATGATAGGGAGATGGAAGTTTTCTAATGGGGCTAGGAGGCTGATCATAGTCATCAACTATGTCCTCATAAAGTAACTTGGGGTACCCTTGATATTGATATTATAACCTTAAATCATCATAGATTTCATGTTTTGGTTGGTGATTTTGTGTTAAATGTTGTTGAGACCTATGATGACTAACTGATACACAAGGAGGATGGGTTTTTTTGGCCTAGGAGGCAACTCATGATGTTGTGCAATGCATATTTGAGGGGTTTATTTATTATATATACTAGGTGTGTGAAACCCCTCATGCATTTTTCTTTGTAATTGCTCTTGGTGTTATCGTTGCTGGTGCAACCTTCGTTGGTGCACCCTTTGTTGTTCTAATTGGTCCTATTCTAGGAATTATTGATTCTTTTGCAACCTATCCAACCATAGCTGGTATTTATTTGTCCTGGGTAGTTAATTTATTTGATCAACAGTATAATATCGATGAGCCCTCGTATTTACACAGAGGGACTTATTTCATCTTGTGGGTCCAACAGGGTTGTCTACCCGCTTTCCATGATTAAGGGAGGTCGTATTAATCTGGTGTTCAGTTTTATGGTCAAGTATTCATACTGAGATGATGTAGAAGCACAACATGCTTGCATGGAGCAATCTCCACAAAAAACATGATGACTTGGATCTTCCTCTTCCTCATATTCAAGATAAAGATAAGCGAATGATGCTACATTCCTATATTAACAATGAGGGTTGTATTTGTCTACGTGAATAAATTTTTGGCTCATCCATGGTCGATCTAGTGGAGTATCCTGCTCATCTAAATTAGTCACTAGTGTATAATATTACTCATACTTAGCATGGTGTACAAGTCGAGTCGGGATGTGAATCCATGATACTGCCCTACTGGGACCCTCAATGGGTAGGTTATGTCTAGTAGTGGCTCGATTTTAGATTTGAACAAGAGGTTCATATTCTTGAGCATATCAAGGATCTAAAGATACCTCATGGATTGGAAAATATTGAAGGTCTGATTCCCTATAGGCAATGTTAATATTTTGATGAATACCAAGATGCTATCTAGGAATGACCAAGTCCTCAAGACTGAATTGGAGGTGTTTAGGACCTCCTTGTAAATTTTCTACATCGTCGGCTTGTGATTGAGCTTGACTATGTGTAGTTCCATAATATTGATTACGTAAACAATAAATAAATAAAAAAAGTATACAATATGATTATCTCTTTTAATTTTTATTTGTGAATCCCTATATTGTTTTGTGTATTTTGATGTTGAATCCCCTAATCCTATGAAACTAAAGGGGTAAATAAAATAGAAAACACTAGAAGGTGACTTGAGCACACACCCTGATAGAGAATGTCAACAAATAATGGTTTCCTATTAGATATCAAATTAATATAAACCTAAGGAATTAAATTAACCCCCCAAAGGAGGTCATGCTATCTAAGTCCTACTACTAGCCCAACAAGGAGTTCACTTCAACACTCAAGCTTGTATTGGATAAAAATTATAGCTACGTTCCATTGATTATTTTACACCAAAGGGCACTACTAATCCTTCCTACTCTGGGTGCACCTAAGAGTAGGGGACCTTTAGGTAATGAAATTCAAAAGACCACTCGCTTTGGCCAATTAGGTTTCTAAGGTGTGAGCCAACGGATGGAGATGAAGCCCATCGTCACTGGTCTTGATTAAGGGTTGGGGATGAAGCCCAACTTGTTAATGTTAAAGTAGTGTGTGGTATTATTTTTATTTTACACAAAAGCAAGTAAAAGCATAGAGAATTTGGTATTCTTTCACTAATGCATAGAAAATAATGTTTCAAATGCAAATTTCTAAATAATGAACATTTTAATTTCAAAACCTATCAGATGCAGAACCCAACATGAACAACCTTTAAGCAAGCAGTAAGCAAACATATACAATCAGTAATAAAAAAAAGTCCATCTCTATAAGGGATGATCTATAGTAGAGGTCATATGACATAGGGATGATAAAAAATAGGGATGGCCACAAACAGAGGTCATCTGACATAGGGATGATCTTCTACAATTTTTCTACTTAATCATGAAAATTTTAATTTTCTTTACTGAAACTAGGAAAATAAGGAAAAAATAACTCACAGGTGTAGCCTAAGTATATTGTAGATGTTGTTTCTAACTTTTCCTATATTCTACTCTAAGTTTATCTTTGAGAGGGATGATGGCATCTACTAGCCATCTTGGGATGAGATTGTTGCACCTACTGATCATCTTTGTCAGGGATTATGGTATCTGTAATTCAAAGAGACTTTCAAGTTAAGGCCCATATCCATGTCAAAGAAATGATAAATAAAGCTAAAATATGATAAACACATACATAAAAATGAAATATAACTATGCTAGAAAGTAATTGAAATGCTGCTAAATTTGATGAAGATAAGAAAATAGGGAAAATAAATCTTTGTCAAAAGGTCATCTCTGTGGGGGATAGTCTCACATGATGGATGTCTCTGGGTGGGATGGTGGCACCTGTAGGCCATCTTGGTGTGAGATGACCATTGAACTATAAGTGAATTTCTTGTGGTCGATGCGAGGCGACATCAGGTTTGATCCATAGATGAGTTGATGTTCTTGGTGCTCTTGTGAAGAATAACTTAATGACGCGATTTTACATGAAGCAAGAGTATTGGATGGTGCAAGAAGTATGAATTCAATATTCATCCTTTGCAATGGTTCTTTGGCATGCTTCTAAGCTCCATGGTTGAATTTTTGTAGCACTTCATTGCTTGAAACTTTGAAGACTCTTTGATCTCAAATTCAAAAACAATCCAATGCTTAATAACCGAACTCATGTTAATGAGGATAATGCATTATTAAATAGACTTCCCAATGGGAGTCTAAAGCTTCCTTGAGAAGCCAATAAATAGCTGAAGATCAAGAAACGTAACTGCTTCTTGATAATCATTGTGTCGTTTCCCACAACTACAAATTGTAACTACTCAAACTGTTGCTCGGTATTTGGAATTTTATTGTTTCAAGCATGACCATATTAGGATAGGATGATTGTGATTATTGATTATCTCATGGTAGGACGGTCTTTGGAGGCCATATCTAGGTGAGATGGTCTCTGCTGTAAAGATGAATTTGTCCCTATTTGAGTGGTGAGAACCACTGTTAAGCCCTAGGGCTTCCCAAGGTGGGTCATATGGCCTTAAAAGGTGTTCATATAGGTAATATCCTCAATAAGACATATTTTAGGTGTCTAAAATTATTATTTTTTTGGTGTTGTACATTATATCCACTTCTTGTTGTGTATTCTCCTGAGTTATTCAACTCTCAAATCAATTTATCCTTGGCTCCCCTCGGAATATTCACAATTGTTGTCCTTCTACTCAATTACCTCCTAGCATCAATGTCTTGTATACTTGTAAAATAATCTTATTTCCATTTGTATATTCCTTCTTGATATTTGTACAAATTTTTTGAAACCCTATCACCATATTTATCTTGAAGCAATCTCATCCAATGTTTAAAAATTGGATCTACATTGAGTGGTTTTTTATCACACCAAGTATCCATCCAAATAGATTTTTTTTCTCTAGTTTCCACCACCCATATTAAACCTTTAATCATAAGATCAATAGATTTTTTAAAATTATTTCAAAGAGTAGAATCATTTGGTAGAGAGAATATAGTAAATAATAAACTTGGGTCATTGGGATCAACATACTTAGAAGAATTCTTGCCCATTATCTTTGACTCCCTTTGTACAATATCCATAGTAATTTTCCCTTAAGAGCTAATTTTCATCTATAAGAACTCTTAAACCAAGACCTCCCCTACTTTTATCATCACACATCTTGCTTCATTTCACCAAAGGAAATTTCCTTTTATCATGTAAACCTGACCATAAAAAGGATCACATAATGTATATTAAACTTTTTTCAATTGATTTTGGCATAGAATACAATGACATATAATATATTAGAATGACTTGTAAGACTGACTTAATTAACTGCACTTTTCCTGCTAATGATAACCATCTACCTTTCCAAGTTGGAAGTTTATTATGAACTTTATTAATAACTGGATTCTATAATTCTATTCTCATTGTACCCTCAAATAAGGATATCCCTAGATAAGTTTCTAGAAAAATTTATCTCCTCCATTTGAAGTAATATACAAATTCTTTCTTTGATATTAGTTGGAATGTTAAGGAAGTAAATTTTAGATTTTGTCCTATTAAATTTTTGCCCTGAAGCTCTTTCGTATTACTTTAGAAAGTTATTCAAAGCTCCGACATCAATTATCCTTGCCCTTCCAAAGAGGGTTGTATCACCTAAAAATTGTTGATGGGTGATGTTGTCAATGTTATTATTAACCTTAAGTCCACTTATAAGCCCATCTTTGTAAGCCTTCTTTAACTTCATACTCAAAAACTCAGCCACAATAATGAACAAATAAAAAGATAGACGATCTCCTTGTGTAAGGTCTCTCTTGGATTTAAAAGATTTTGTTACTAACCCATTGACCAACACTAAATATGAAACTATAGAGAAACAAGATTTAATCCATTTGACCCATTTATTCACAAATCTAAACTTTTCTAAAACTACAAAAAGAAGATCCTATTTAACCCTATCATAGGCTTTATTATATCAATTTTTAAGATAATTGCTTTCTCTTTTTGTGAAGCTTGTGAATGTATAACTTCATGAGCTACTATGATCCTATTTAGAATTTGTCTCCCTTTCACAAATCCTCCTTGTTTTTCTAAAATGATTTTATCTAACAATGGCCTTAATCGATTTTCCATCACTTTGGAGATATGCCATATTACATAGGCTTATGGGTTGGTTTTATTTTATTTACATTATAATGATAGTAGTTTTTTATAATGATAAAAATAAAGTTAAAATAATTTATAACTATAGACATCCTAAAAATTGATATACCGTAAACTTCAACCACTAATATCCACTGAGCAATTAATGCAAAACTTAAAAAAAATGATTAAAGATTAGTTAATTTAGCATCATTAAAATTAATTTAACGTTAAAGGTTATATATATAAATTTAAAATTAAAATTTTAGATTAATTTCAAATTAGTTAAATATTAAGAGTAATTTAATATTAAAGATTAATATTAACCTAGATCAATGAGTTAAATATTAATTTAACACAATTAATTAAGATTAGTTTGAATTGACAAAGCTAGGGCAAACTTAAAAAAAAAATGAACAATATTTTAGGAGCTATATATTTGCATAGAGTTGTCTAATTCAAAAAATTCTTGTGCCATTTTATGTGGATTTTGAAGAGCTTTAAAATGAGTGATCATTTGAAAGAATCCAAGAAATATTGAGGGAGAAATGACCATGTGAAGATAGACATTTGAAACTAGGGCAACATTAGGATAATTTTTTCTAGAAAAACATCTTATCTTTTAGGGGTCATATCTTTGTGAGGGGTTGTCCAATTTAGATGATTCTTGGATCAATTTATGTGGAATTTTAAGATATTTAAAATGAGTGGTCATATGAAGGAATCCAAGAAATATTTATAGAGATACGACCCTATAAAAATTAGCCATCTAGAATAAGGGCAGTGATAATTTTTGAAGTCATGAAAAATGAAATTGTAGATATCTATCAACCAAGGTTTCAATGATTAGAGGAGAAATGGAGGGATAGGGCATCAATAAGGCAAGACATTTAGTCCAAGTATAGGATTTTTCAAACGAGTTTACTTTTCCCCCTTCTTTATCTTAGAAAATTTGCATGCAAATTATAGTAGGTTTTTTATCAAATATTATAATCACTGTAAGATATTCTAGTAAATTTCAATAGATTTTGAGTTATAGTTTCATTCCCATGGACTGATTTATAGCTAAATACTTAGAATCATCCCTAGTAGTAGAGGTTAGTGATAGCCTTAAAGAGAAGTGATCCATGTTGCTTCAAGATACGATAACTTTTGGTAAATTTAATGGGCCTTGGTTAGGGGCTTTGACCTTGCAAAAATGGATTGATAGGAGTTGGAAGTCTCCAGGAGTGAGCCTATCCTTTCTCCCCAAAGGTTTCTTCCTAGCTATTTTGTTCTAAGGAGGAAAGAGATGGAATCCTAAAAGAGGGTCCTTAGTTTATGGGAAGAGCAAGACTCTTCCTTACCCATTGGTATGAAGGCTTTACAATTAAAAATATAAATATATCCCTAGTACTAGTATAGGTTAGGATGTTAATTTTAGGAAATGGATACCTTCAAGAAAATAGACAACACTCTAGGAGAATTTCTTAAGATTTTAGAAACTAAAAATGATATATTCTTGGTTATTTGTGCTCAGATATTGGTCATCATTTATATAAGTAAATATTTATCAAAATCAATAATTCTTAAGTTGTTAGAAATAGAGTATATTACATCATTTGGATCATGTAAATGTACCATTATTGGTACATACTTAGGACATTAGATTAATTTAGGGGGAAGTTATCTAGTTACTTCTAATGTAATAAATGCACAAGAGTCAAAGTACAAACTGTATATGTGCAAGTTGTACCTTGCACAACTAGGTAGAGTGTTGGCCAAGGAACCTATTTTCTATATAAAAAAGCCATAGGTATAGAGAAACATACGACAATAGGATGTAGTTTAGACCAGTGTGGTGTTATGTAGCAGTGTGATGTAATATGGAGTGTGATATGCTCAATGCCTATTCTTGAGTAGTAGCTTTATTCATGGAGTGTTCATTTCCTCCAGAGCTATTTTGTAAACATCTCCATCATTTCTATTTATAGTATTTTCAATCATCTTGTAGATTTACTTTATTTCATATTATTTTGCATTTTGTGATTGCTATCTCCAATTACATGCTGCATCAAAAGCTAACATAAGTATGGGGGTAAGTTATGGACCCAAACCATAGATTATGAAACATATATTTTAGATGGAGAAGATGTTATGAGGTGGGGCATATTGAGAGATCATGCCCTAAGAATAGTCTAGTAGAAACATATGTAGAAAACCATAAGAGAAACTTACAAATGGACATAGATGAGGATGACTTGCAACTTCCAAAAAATAAGTCTAGATAGATGAAATTAAATAAATAGTGGATACCAATAAGGATGGATATTGGTAGAAATACCAATTCTTCTAAGGCTTTAGCTTATGAAGAAAAATAAGATCAAAGCTTGGAAGATATAATACAAAAAGTTCAAAATATTAATAAGGAATCATATATTCATTATGATCCTGATTTAGGGAAGAACATTCCCAATAAACATAAGTAATGTGTCTCATTATATTTTTAAGACTCTCTTGAAGTACCATGCACCATTTCAGAGAAGAAAATTGGTAGAGAAAATGTAATGTTAGATGTTAATAAATCTACCATTAATAAGGAAATACCAAAAAATGAGTAAGACAACTCAAAATCTTCCGTAGTAGAGTTAGGGGAAGATAAATACAATGAAAAATAAAGTTGTGAAAGAATATTGAGGAATAGAATAATAAGACTTACTCTTGATATAGGCAAGGCAAAAAGAGGAAAGCCCTCAAATTATCAAGCTAGATCTAGAGAAGCAAAGAGAAAACATAGAGAAAGGAACATAAACTAAGTTGGTTGAACTTCTGTTTACCAAACAACAAAATGATATTGGTAATTCACAAGCATTGCTAGTAGCCCCTAATGAGACATGATTACCATCTCATGGAATATAAGGGGTGCTAATGCCTAATCAAAGTAGAGGTGTATCAAGGACCTTTGTTTAATTCATAAACCTGATATTCTTTGTATCCAAGAAACTAAAATGATGAAGGAAAATTTTTCTAATACTATGAAAGCAGTATGGATGAGATGTCAATGGGATGCTATGGATTTTGAAGGAGAGATAGGAGGAATTCTAACATGTTGAAATCCTATTAGAACATATTGTGTAACCATTCATAAAACTAGGCATTAGATAGCCTCTTTAGTCACATGCTACTTTGTAAATATTTGTTTCATCCTTATCGATGTCTATGGACCTACAACTCAGTGAATAAAATTAGAAGTATGGAGTGGGATTGAAGCCTTTATGATAATTAAAGACCAATAAACCTGATTCATGATCATAGAATATCTAAATATCAATCAAGATAGATGAAATTTTTTGGGGGATTCAAAAATTAACCCAAAGTATGAGAGATTTATCATCTTTTATTCAAAACAATAATCTATGATAGGTAGAGTTTGAAGAAGACAAATATACATGCACCAGTAACAAGAGACGCCAAAACCTAATAAAAAAAACATTAGGAAGGTGAATTATCTCATATCATTGGCTAGATGAAGGGACTTGTGCTAAAATTAATACCTTGATAAGGATTGGTTCAGATCATTGGCCAATAAGAGTTAAAATGGTCATAATTGAACATAACCCTATGTAATATGACATATAATATTATATCCAAAGTTATGGCAAATAAGTTAAGACCTTTGTTAGACAAAATCATTTTTGAAGAGCAAGGAGGATTTGAGAAATAAATATAGATTCTAGATGGTATCATAGTAGCTCATGAAGTTATGCATTCAACAAATTCAAGAAAAGAGAGAGCAATGATCTTAAAACTTGATATGAGTAAAGCCTATGATAGGGATAAATGGAATTTTCTTTTTTTAGTTTTAGAAAAGTTTGGATTTGGTAAGAAATGGGTTAAATGGTGTATCGCCCAAATTTTTTGCACCCTTACCTTCAGGCTAAAGGATCCGTACCCGAAAGGGGGTGAGAAAAGGATGGAACAATACCTCGGACGGAGAGGCCCTTTGAAGGTCGCGCCTCTCGGGGGAGGGGTATAAAGGTGAATTTTTGACGGATGGTGGGGTTCACCAGGAAACTTTGAGTGGCAGTTTCCACGCCTAGGTTGAGAATGGGTTTGATTTGTTCGTTTTATGTTCAATCATTCAGATTCCTAGGTTGGCCAAAATGAAGCTAAGCTATTCTATATGAAGATTCTGATTTATATGAAGACAAAAGACATAAATGAATCCTAATGTGATTGAATACAGAGAATATATAAAATGGAGAAGAGTACACCTGATTTTTGATGTCTGATGAAGATTCTGAAGCTTGTAGGAGTCCAGATCATCCCGGATATGACAGGATCATCTGTAATTGTACAGAATCATCCCAAATCATAGGAGATCATCCGAGATCACCCAAGATCATCAACGACCTGACGAATTCATCAGGCGAATTCGTCAGAAACCTGCAATCAAGAAAACAGACACCAAAAACCAAAAATACAATTGCAAGAATGATGCAAAATGATAGAAATAAGAGTATAGATGTTTGAATGATAAATCCAGATATCAAATTAAATGAGATGCACTATTTTGGAAACTTATTTTGAATTTTATCATGCAATTATGCTAAATGAGGTGAACTCCAAGATGCAAAACAGAAGTAAATTAATCTAATGCACCAATAAATAAGGAAAATGAGATAGAGAATGCAAACTCAGGGCTCTGATTGCCCCCAAGCTGAATTGCAGACCAGATCATCTATAATCATACAAGATCATCGTCGATCTTGACAGGATCATCTAAAATTGTAGTTGAATCACCTACGATGATCCGAGCTACCTCCGATTGAAACACAGTGAAATCCTACAACAAAACTTGAAAACACAAGTGCAAATGATGGGAGATCAAAGACAAAACTAAAATTATAGGGAAATATATCCGTAGGAGGGAGTCAGGGGGATAAACTAGGAAAATCCTAGTTTATATAGGATTAGGGGGAGGTTAGGAGGTTGGGGATCATCCCAATCTGGGAGATCCTCAATGTGGGAATCTCCAACCATGCAGACACGCTTCTGCCCAAGTTGGAGAGGTCGTTGGAACAGAAGCTAATTGCAAAAATTTAGTTTTGGGATGAAATCGTCTGGACGTTCTGTTCTAGATGAATTCATCCGATTTGGGACGATATTCGTATATCGACGACGATATCGTCCAACGGTCACAACAACCTCTAAAAATGGTATAAAAAATGAGGTAAGCGGTTAACGAGCGGTTTTGAGGTTAAAATTCAAATTTCTACTTTTTACTGATGGTTTAACTGTGCCAATTTTAGGGTGCTACATTTTGCCCCCTCTTTAGCGAATTTTCTAAAAAAATGTGTTAAAGACGAGTTCTTCACGCTTTACGAGAAAGCAAAAATTTATTCCATTTTTTAGACGATGATTCTAGGTCGAATCGTACGACTGTTTGCTATGGTGCCCCCTCTGAGTTTTTACCCAAATCGAACGTTTGAGGTAAAAGCACGAAAAAGCAAAAATTAAAAAAATGTCATTTTGAATAAAAATAAGAAAAATAGGGTAAAACCCTAATTCATTTTTACTGTTCACTTTCGTTGTTTCAGAGCTCTACAGGCGAAATGGTGGAAACGACACACAGATCGACAGAGATCCGACGCGGGTTGCGGGTAAGGATCTAAACCTAGTTTACTATGTTTTTAACTTGATTTACTTGATTTTTGACTTGAATTTTAAGTTTTTTGGGCGTCGCGGCCATTTTTAGGCCGTCGACGAAATCGTCTCTATATTGTCGATTTCGTCTAGGGACGAAATCGAAGAAATAGGGGCGATCCCGTCCAATAAGGGGCGATCCCCAAATTGAAGAACGGAGATGATTTCATCCTATTAAGGATGATTTTATCTAAATTTGGTACGATATCATCCAATAATGGGCGATATCAACTTTTATGGGATGATTTGATTTTATTTTTTTTTTTTAATGATTATGTACTAATGATTTTTGTTGTTTTATTGCTTATTTTGTAGAGGGGATTGCTAAAGAGTCGGGAGTGGAAATACGGAGGTCTAAGAGATGATTTGGCCATGCTCGATCAGGTCGAGCGAGATAGATTGGTAGAGGTAGGACTGTAGCATGTGGCAGAGATGCCACAAATTCCTATAGACATGGGGCTACTGACAGCCCTAGCAGAGAGATGGTATCCGGAGTCATCCTACTTTCGGCTACCGATAGGGGAGATGACTCCCACTCTAGAGGATGTATGGAGGATCTTGAGGATCCCCATACATGGTCGATTCATGACCCCTTCGCCAATCAGGGCCATGCTATGATGAGATTGTGCGAGGACCCGAGCTTCATCCTGGAGAAGGGTGGAGTGAACATCGAGGCTTTGAGGTGGATGCCTAGGGCATCTCGGTTGACCCGAGTTTTGGTAGGGGTGGTGGGTGGCCTTCTTCTATGCCACCAGAGTGGATGCAGATTACCGTGGCTACTTTCAGATGTGGTCTATGACATGAGAGACCATGGATACAGGTTTGCTTGGGGTAGCTTTGTACTGTGTCGCTTGTATAGGATCCTTTATGGGGTCGTATACAAGGGGGGTCGATGTCTGGTGCTGACATCGCTTCTATAGGTTTGGTGCTGGGAGCACATTATGGTGCGAAGGCCGGTAGGGCTTCCACTGATAGGAGTTGATCGAGAGAGACCCCAAGTTTTCTATTGGTGGCTCTAGAGAGGGTCACAATGATGGATAGATCTATCGATGTCCTAGAGGTTGCTGGATGACCTCACCCTAGATCGGATCACCTGGAGACCATGGAGAGAGCATCCAGGGTGGGTAGAGGATGGACAGGAGTTGGCTCACATCAGGTGAGTCATATGGTTGAGGACAGAGTGAGGAGAGGTAGAGCTCCACCGCTACGACCAAGTTTTGAGGTAGTTCGGTCTACAATAGGGGATCCCTACTCTTAGGGATTATGAGTACTCCTAGACTATGTGGGATAGTACCACACTGAGTGGGGCTCTAGACATGCAATGGTTCTAGAGTCAAGATGTTGATGATGCCCCCATTCAACCAGTGGATGGGGATGATGCGAGGATAGCAGATGGATATGATGCCTAGTATGTAGGCATCCACCCTCCTCGGATGATGAGGGCATAGGGTCCGATGCATGCTATAGTGCAATGGATGGAGAGGCGATGCCAGGCTACCATCGATGCAATGAGGGGTCACGAAGGGAGGGATCAACGATGACCTCCTCAGGAGAGATGCCAGAGAGTACCATAGGCTCCAGAGAGACAGCAACCAGAGAGGAGGGAGGAGAGGAGAGAGGAGAGGAGAGAAAGACTCCCTCCTTAGTAGAGGGATAGGCCACCATCACTCGATAGGGGCAAGGGTGTCGAGGTGGGGGAGAGCAACGAGATGGCAGCTCTTCAGGTGGAGAATGCCCACCTACGAGCTCAGGTGTAGACTCTATAGGATGAGGCTACATGGCTCAGGGCTCAGAGCGGAGGGGCGAGCATTCTAGAGCTGGCACGATCGGTTGCTTAGACCACATTCTATCAGGGAGTGTACTACCAGCTGGTTCCAGAGGGCCAGAGGATACAGTTGCCAATCGACATTGCGGAGCCGATCAAGATGGGGTCATCGAGGACATCATCATGATCGACGTCGAGGACCCATGATACAGGATGAGCTTCGATGGGACCACCTCCTCCACCTCAGGGCAGGAGAGGAGATGAGGCTGAGAGCTCGAGGTCTTCTCGAGACTAGATGCACATTGTACATAGACTATTTTTGAGATGATTGAGTATGCCAGGGTATAGATTGTGGCATACCAATCCATTTTGATATGATGTATATACTTCTTGATATATATATGATGTTATTTTTGTGATATGACTTGTGCATATGTTTTATGATGCTTTAATATTTTAATTTTTGATTGACTATTCATGTAATTATGTCATTGAAAATATTATAATTTTATGTCATGCTATAAAATTAAATGAAATAATCTGATGTAAACAAACTGGTTGTTGTGGTGTGTTTTGATGAAAATAAAGTGACTTCTAACAATAATTTCAAAGGACATTGTCATTGTTACATGACCATTTCATGGAGTCACCACTCGCTAGGTCATCAAGCTAATCCCGGTATGAGAGAAATATTGCTAAAAGTAAAAGGGTGCTTAAGAGACTTTCTTAAGACTTTGTGTTGTGATGATGAAAAATGATGATAGTGATGATTTGTTTTCAGATTTCCATGAAAATATTATGCATGAAATATTAAAAATATGATTTTTGCTAGGCATAAAATTCCTAAGTATGATAGAAATTTGAACAATTCCCTAGGAATTATACCATCGTCGAAAAAAAAATGAATGTTGACATAATGAAATGAAATAGGAAAGTTTTCATTCTTTTTAAAGCACAATTGTGTAACATAATGATTTAAGCCATATGCTTTTATGGATTAAATAAATGGGAAATAAAATTAGAATGATGGTTTGCGCTAGGCATAGAATTTTAGGTATAGACTTATACCATCATCGTGAAATCCAAAGAAGAAATTGATATAATAGTTTTATTGCATAGTTGATTTTTGATTTTGAGATAAACAGAAAATATAAAAATGAGGACTTGCACTAGGCATAAAATTCCAATTTAGGTTTAGGAACTATACCATCGTCGCGAAAGTCAAAAATATATAAATGTGACTTTATTGCTAGATTTTTGAACATGTTTTGCAAGAAAATTTTGGATTTTTGAAAAAAATGTATTTAATTGATTTTACGCTAAGCAGATATTCTCAAGTAAGAAAGTCAAATTATTCAGAAGATTTGAATAAATATTTTAAATTATCTCAAAGACAAAATTTAGATTTATAAGGAACCCCGTGTGCATACGTGAGTTCATTGCCGATCTTGATCTATCATAATGATACAAAATCTCTCAAACACAAATGTGTGTGCAATTGTAATGTTCATTTACCGATTTTGAGCAAGATAATTTGATACAAGTAATTTGAATTAACCAAATGAGTGTTCGTTGACCATGATTTATATGCATGTAACCGTACCAGACTACTATGTAAGTCGGGTCATCAAGAGCTAGCTGATCCATAAGCGGACATAGGTCTATACAAAAGAAGGTCGCTAATGTGACAGACATATCACCACGCTAGGAGTTACCCAATGTCAAGCAAGTTGGGCACAAATCACCTGTTATGGGGTTTACCTCACAGTTTTTGAATAATTGAGAATTCCAGGGATTCAAGCTTCACACTTCCTTCTTTCAAAAGGGGGAGAGGATTTATTGCTTTTTGCTTTTTCTTTTCTTTTCTTTTTCTATTTTTTTTTTTTTGCTTGACACTGAGATAATGCTGAAATATTGCTGAGATGGTACAAAATGATACTGAAATAATGCTTCTGAATAATTTCTCTTTTTCTCATGATTTTTCTTGATTTTCTTTTTCTTTTTCTTTTTCTTCCTATACTAGGGATACTTGCTCGGATTGGCTGTAGAGCAAGGGATTTTTATTCTAGGCAGGAGTGAGCTTGTCCTTTTGTCAATTCTCAAAGATTCTAGACCATGTGCATGATAGGATAGCAGGGGAAACTTTTCGCTCAAGAGACCACTTCTACTATGTAGCATCATTTTGAATTTGCAATGAAATCATTTTAATGTGAAAAGGTGTACTTGGTTCAAGTAAATAACAAGATCAGTTCTCTATGCTCAAAACTTTATTTAATTCAACTGTGGACTTCGATATAAGAGAGATTAATAATCATACCAAATAAGATCAAGATATTTATTCATGTGAGTGTGAAAGTGAGGGATTCCAGATAAATGCTAATTTATCCAAAATAACTGAAAATATAACTGCAATACTTCAAGAATTGAGAGTGCAAAATAGAAGATGTTTTTGAGGATTTTGATGATTTTGATTTTTTTATATTTTGATTTTAATTTATGAATTGAGAGAATACATAATATTACTATTTTTGAAATTTTTATATGAATTACTAATATGAGACAATATGTATAATATATACAGTGACGAAATTACCAGATTTATGCATAATAGCGCTTAAGATGCATAATGTTCATAGGTTCTTTAAGATCTTTACCATCTAAGGTAGCTAATATGTATGCTCCCGATCCAAATTTAGCAGTGATAATATATGGCCCAAGCCAGTTAGGCTCGAATTTGCCTTTAAGGTCTTTAGTTGCATTAGTATTTTTTTATTTTCTTTTAAGACGAGGTCATCGATCTCAAAGGATCGATTATGAACTTTCTTGAGATATGCTCGTTTGAGCTTGTTCTGGTAGGCACGAAGATGCTCCAAAGCATTAATGCGCTTCTCATCTAGGAGTTCCAACTGACTAAATCTGCCAGCATGATATTCATCTCCTACTTCAGTATCTTGAAGTAGCAGAGCCAAAGAAGGAACTTCTAGTTCAAAGGGAAAAACAACTTCAACGCCATAAACCAAAACAAAAGGTGAAGTGCCCGTGGGAGTACGAATGCTAGTTCGATAAGCCCACAAAGCAGGATATAATTGAATGTGCCAATCACGACCAGATTTATTGACCAGTCTCTTGAGGATTTTAATTAATGTTTTATTAGATGCTTCTGCTTGGCCATTACCCTGAGGATAATAGGGAGTGGACCAACGATGTTGAATTTTATATTTTTGACATAGTTTCTTTACATATTTGTTTTTGAAACAAGTTCCATTATCCGAGATGAGATTTGCAGGAATTTTAAACCTACAAATAATTTGATTAAGAATAAACTTGGAAACTTGCGTTCCAATGCAAGAAGCTAAGGGCATAGCTTCGACCCACTTCATAAAATACTCGATGGTGGTTATGATGAATTTGTGTCCATCAGATGACACAGGATTGATTTTTTTGATGATGTCTAAGCCCCATTTTGAAAAGGGCCAAGGAGATGAAATAGCTTACAGTTCTTGTGCAGGCGCATGGACAAGGTCAGCATGTTTCTAGCACTTGTCGCAATGGTGCACGTAATCATGTGCATCATTCTCCATGGTAGGCCAAAAATATCCTATCCTAAGGAGCTTCTTAGCAATGGCGCTACCACTAAAGTGTCCCCCACAAGATCCATCATGGGCTTCACTCAAAGCTGATCTAGACTCTTCTAGATTCAAACATCTCAATAGGATACCTTCAAAAGATCTCCTATATAACGTATTGCCAATTATTACGAAGTGACTTGCTCGTCTACGTAATAACCGATGTTGGTTTCTATTAAAACCTTCAGGGAAGGTCCCATTTTGAAGAAAATTGAGGATGTCAGTGTACCAAAGTTCAGGAATAGTTTCATTGATTAGAAACACGTCCAAAGGTTCCAAGCATGATTTAGTTGAAGTGGGTTCCTGGAGTCGATGAATAATGATGGTAGCATATTCGTCATCTAACTCCAAGGGTAAAAGAGATGCAACTACGGCCATAGCGTCAGCCGCACGATTGCTAGTTCTAGGAATAGCTTCCAAGGTAACTTGATCAAATAAAGATATTAATTGTAATACATATGCTTTATATGGGCACAATTTATCATCTCTAGTCTGATAAACATCATTAATTTGATTTATAACAAGTTGAGAATCATCAAAAACTAATAGATTTTTAATTTTTAATGCTAGGGTAGCTCGTAATCCAAGGATTAGAGCCTCATATTCAACAATGTTATTAGTACAGGCAAACATTAATTTAAAGGATAGAGGTATGAGATGTTTCTATGGAGATATCAAAATAATACCTGCACCAGCCCCACTCATGCATCGGGCTCCATCAAAGTATAGGGACCATTGCTCTGAATGATCCGCCTCTAGGTTAAGGCATTCATCAAGAAACTCAATGACGAGGGGATGGGTGGACTCTAAGGGTGCAACAGCTAATTGATCTGCTATGATTTGACCCTTAACAGACTTATGTCCTATAAACATGAGTTCAAACTCGCTTAGAGCAAGAACCCACTTCATTGTGCGACCAGATAAATAAGGTCGACTCATGAGATACCGCAAGGGATCAGATTTAGCAATAACGTATGTTTTCTGATTGAGCATATAATGGCATAGTTTCTATGTAGAAAATATGACTGCTAGACATAACTTCTCTAATGTTGTGTAGCGGGTTTCATAACTAATTAATGTTCTGCTAATGTAATAATTAGCACGCTCTCTTTTCTCATCATCAAGTTGAGCTAACATAGCTCCTAAAGCAAAATCTGAAGCAAAAATATACAAGATAAATGGGCGATCAAGTTTAGGTGGTGAAAGTACAGGTGGGTTAAGAAGATATTGTTTGAGGAGTTCAAATGCTTCCTTACATTCGTCATCCCAATGGAAAGAGACATCCTTCTTAAGAAGCTTAAGAAAGGGTCCAGTTTTATCCGCCAACTTATCGATGAAGCGACGGATAGCTTGAAGCTTACCTTGTAGACTCCGTAATTTAGATATATTTGTAGGTGTGGGCATATCAGTGATAGCCGTAATCTTGAGAGGGTCAATTTTGATGCCACGTAAAGAAACTATAACCCCCAATAATTTACCTGACTTAACTCCGAATATACATTTGGTTGGATTCAATCGGATAAGATATTCCCTTAACCGATCAAATACTTTTCTCAAGTCATCTAAATGGTCATCTTCTTCAATAGAACGAGCTATAATGTCATCTACATAATCATGTAGTATATCATGCATCATATCATGAAAGATATAAGTCATGGCTCATTGATAGGTTGCACCTGCATTCTTCAAACCGAATGGCATCACTTTCCAATAGAAAGTCCCCCAAGGGGTAATAAAGGTTATTTTAGCCTGATCTTCAGGAGCTATCCTGATCTGATTATAACCAGAAAATCCATCCATTAAGGATATCATTCCACTCCCAACAATAAAATCAATGATCTGATCCATATTGGGAAGGGGAAAATCATCTTTAGGGCATGCAACATTAATATCTCTAAAGTCTGTACAAACCCTAATCTTAGTAGCTTCTTTCTTAGTTACTAGAACTACATTCGAGATCCATTCAACATAATCAATGGCTTGTATAAAAATAACATTCAAGAGTTTTTCTAACTCCCCTTTGACTAGTAAGGCCACTTTAGGATGCATTTTTCTAAGCTTCGCTTAACAGGTTTAGCATCCGGATGCACTACTAGGTGATGCATAACTACAGAAGGGTCTAAACCTGGCATATCTTCATATGTCCAAGCAAAAACATCTTCATATTCTTTAAGAAATGCAATGTATTTATCCTATTTTTCTTGACTCAATTCTGATCCAATGTTGATTATGTGAGGGTTATCATTGGTTCCAATGTTAATTTTTATGACATTTTCTACTTCCATGTGTAGATCTCTCTCAAAATTAGGTGGGGCGGGTGAAACGCCCAATTCTTGTAATTCTTCCAAGGTTAGCTTGGATAATTCATCTTGAGGAGTCGTGGCCTCAAGCTGGGCTATACTAGGTATAGAGCCATCAAAATAAAATCCATTATGTAATAATTCCTCAATGGAGACATCGTGAAAGATATCTCCCTCCAACTCATCATCGGATTCAATGATCATCTCAGGATAAGCTATAGATAGCATATTACATGTGAATGTCTTATTCATTAAACGCAAAGCATCACGTTCATCTAAATAATCTTGGTAACATATAAGATGGTCATCATCCTCAAATGGGAATGGCTGACCCTTACTAGAAAATAGGCCCACACCACATCGGGCGGGCCACGCTTCTACCTCAAAAGGTTCTTTCATACCATTCTAGAAAGGTCCCAAACCTTTCCCTTTATATCCCAATTTAAGCATTATAGGTTTGGCTTTAATATACTCATTAGTAAAATAACATCGAGCATATCCATCATAATGAGTTCTGATGTTTCTAGGTATTCTACCCCAGTCATATCCCTTATAAATAAAGGCACAACTCCCGACTTGGTAAATACTTCCCATAGGTTATGGGAGGCCCAAGATACGAGGAGATGGTGGCAAATTATTTAAAATAAGGGAATCTTGCATAGAAGCATTCGTTTCTTCTGATATAAGAATTTTAGATAGATCGGGTAAGAGCTCGTCAGTAAGAGCATAAGAGGTAGAAGGAACATTCCCTACGTCTTTCGATGTAGAAAATATGAATTTGGTGGATGTAGACGGTGTAGAGGTGTCGATAGATGGGTCTATTAAAGGTATGGAAGTTATAGGAGTAGAACAAGAGACATTGGTTGTGGGATTAGGATCTTTCTTAGGTCCTAATGCGGTTTGTTCAGAAGATGGTTGAGCTATATGTGGAGGTGCAACTGATGGAGAAGAAGTAGATGACGTTGTGGGTGTGAGTTTCACATGTTTAGATGGATAATGAGAATTAGGATGTGTGGATGACAGAGCGGGGCAAAATTGAACTCCAATAGGTTCTGCCAAAGCACACATATCAAAGGGTCTTGGATCACCATGAATGGTAACCAACTGATTCTTAAATTTGAACTTAACACATTGATGTAAAGTTGAGGGAACAACTCGCATCGCGTTGATCCAAGGATGACCCAAGAGTATATTGTACGATGCAGGGCAATGTACAATAAACACAATCGTATCCAAGGTTCTTGGACCAACCTGCAATGGAATGGTAATAACTCCACACGTTTCTTGTGTTTCGTCATTGAAAGATTTTATGATCATATCAGTTCTTTTCATTTCATCACTTCTAAACCCAAATCTTTGGTAGAAGTCAAAAGTGCAGATATTTAAAGATGAACCATTATCAATCAAAACTCGTTTGACTGCTACATCTCCAATTAAGGCAGTAATATACAAGGGGTTATCTTTATGTAAACTATGTTGCGGTATGTCTCTATCCCGAAAGTCAATACAATCAACTTCACGAGTTATTATAGTATCGGCCATGGCTTCAGGTTGAATGTCTTGTGGTACCATCATCCGACTTAATGTGAGCATTAATTCATCTCTATGTGTAGGAGAAGATCTTAAAAGGTCCAAGAGAGAAATTCTAGTTGTAATATTTGATAATTGTTCATTAATATTATAAGGAGGTTTAGGTTGAACATTAGGTGAATGATTCCCTTTATTAGGAACCTTCAAAACAAATGGAGCTGATCCACCATTCTGAATTTGATCTTGTTGAGAATTTTGAGCCTGTTGTCTAGTAATAGCTTCGATGGTACCCACAATATTATTCTATGGATGATGAATGGGTCTTGGTCTAGCATTTATAGCTAGCTCATTAGAAAGTAATCGGTGAGATGATGGTCTAGTAGTGACTCTTCTTGGAAATGGCTCTTCTGGAACCATATAACTTGTGATAGGGTGAATAGGATCTGATTCATCTTTAGAACTATTCGATTGATTTGATGTGATTTCCATATCACTCTCAGTCTCGTATTCTGTATCACTAAGATCAGGTATCTGAATATTATATAGAGGCCTGGTTGTAACCATGGATAAAGTTGTGTCAAATATTTCTAGATCATGAATAGGTAAATGCCCACTAATAGTTCCTACATATCGGGCAGGAGGAGGGACATTATGATGTTCAACTTGATTAGCCACCTCCTTACCATGTTTTGGTAAGGGATGTTGAAATATGTCCAATGACTGATTGGCATTCTGATTCTAGTTTTGTGGGGTGTTCTTTTGAACATTATTAGGAGGATTTTGCTTAGGTTGAAAGGCTTGCACCTCCATCTCATTGTTATCAATCAAGTCCTATATTTTATGTTTTAATATTTTACAAGAGTTGGTAGTGTGTCCAGGTCCTCTATGGAAGTCACAGTGTAAATCTGCTCTATATCCAGGTATAGTTGGATCAGGTTCCCAAATATTTGGTAATTGAATCAAACCTCATTCTAATAATTATGGTAGAATAGTTGATAAAGGTTGATTTAACCTAGTAAATTCTCGAGGAGGTCTATCAGGAGGTTTCAATACAAACTTCTCCGTTATCTTCGCAACATTAACATTAGCAGTATTTCTGCTATCGATGACTCCATCACCCACAACTTGTTTATTCTTATATTGATTTTTGGATGTTTTCTCATCGTCTCTCTTTTTAAGTTGGCCTCTCCTAATGAGAGCATCTTCCACTCTTCGAGCTAAGTCTATAGCCTGATCGAAGGTGGTCAAGGTAGCAGTTGATAATTCGTAAGATAGTTGCTCTTGCAAATTATTAATAAAGATGTCCAACATCTCCCTATAAGGTAACACAAAGTGCAATTTTCCTATCAACTGTCTCCACCTAGCTAGGAAATCAGCAAAGCATTCATCTTTGCCCTATTTTAAGTTATACAAATCTTTAATGGTCACATATCTTTCGATGTAGGCACTAAATTGATGAACAAAAGACTCGGCAGTTTCTTCGAAATTCCTCAAAGAATTAGTGGGTAATTGATAATACCACTCTAATGCCATTCCTCCCAAGCTTTTCGGGAACATTTTTAGTAATAACAAGTCATCATGTGATATATCATGACATGCTATCCTAAACATACGAAGATGCTCTATGGGATCTTCGGTTCCTTTATATATGGGAAGAACAGGCATAGGAAAATGTTTAGGATACGGTTGTGCTACGACTATAGGATCTAAAGGCTGACTACACATCTCTCGATAATTGTACGAGGGACGGTAGGGATCTATCTGGTCCATGCGGGAAACTAACTATTTCACCACGGCTTCAAGATTGCTAGTTTGTCCACCATATTGGTTCGGTGGCACATAGGTATGGGATCTATGAGTGTATGATGGTGTGACATAAGGATTAGATGTTATATTGCTATTATGCAAAGTGTTGGTAGGAAGAGTATTATGAAGGGGATTTGTAATAGTATTATGTTGTACCTTAGATTGTTGGTAATTGGTGTTCGGTTTTGTTTTGGGTTTTTGTTGATTTGAGGTATGTTGATCAAGAGCTTGGCAAAATAGAGCAGTAAATGATGGTTTCTTTTGTGCGGGAATGACCCTAGGCTTGTTAACAGGCACTTTAGATTGTTGGGTAACCTGTTGTTGTTGCATGCTCTGGATCGCAGCTACTATATCCAAATTGGATGGTCCAGCTTGATCACTCTCTTGTTCAATAAAGGACAAGGGATTAGTGTGTGTTTGAAATACTTCTTCTAGAGTTGCTTGAGTGTCACTAATTCGATCCTTGTCCATATGGGCTGCTCTATTAAAAACACCAATATTAGTGTTAATGAACTTCCAGAATTGTTCCATGTTCTCAAAAGTGATAGCTCCTCCCAGAGACATTTTAGGGGATGAGGATCCTTCCTCTCTAATAGTTTCTTCTTGTTCATTTCCTACAACAAGCTCTTCTTCTTGCTGGTCTAGGGTTTCTTCTTCCTGAACTTGGTCCTCAGGAGGGACATTTTGGTCAGTTAATGGTCTTCCTAACCAATCTTCATCTTCTTCGGTTTGTTTTCCATTCCTAAGTCTAGGCATTGTGCTAAACTTAGGTTTTAGCAAATATATATACTTATATATATATATATATATATATATAAAAAATATATATATATATATGCGATAGGGTTGAGAGGTATATATTTTAACTATATACCTACTATAATACTTTAAAAGGAAATGTTTTGTTGTTTTTTTTTTGTGTGATTTTATTATATTATTATTTTACGAGAATAAAAATAACAAACAACATGCTAGTTGTAAGAAACAATAGTAGAAAGAATCACTTAGCTTTCTATGAATAGTTTATGGATATCATTGATAGGGTCAAGTTCATCAGGAGTCATGAAATGCTCCTCTTCAAATTGGAAGTTGTTTTTCAAGAACTTGACAAAGTGTGCTATGGTAATATGATCTATTTTAGACTCTGACATGTAAAAATAAAGTTCATGGCAATACTCTCGATACAACATAACTCTAGGAACTCTATTCCATCTCTTTCTATCCGTAAGAACGACTTCTTGATCCTCTACACGAGATAGAAATTTATGTACTACAACTGCGTTCTCAAGGTATTCCTCAAAGGTGTATAATTCAGAAGACACAAGTGCTCTTTTATCGGCTAACCACCTATGGCAAGCTCTCTGAAGTTCATGATACAAAGTCACCTGATCAAGATCCAGGATTCTATCTAGGACAAACCTCTTAATTTGCCTAAGTTCTGCAGATCTAGATTCAATAATACCCAATCTCCTATCAAGTTCATCCCACAAAGGTTGGGCTCTATATGTTTGAGGTACTCTAAGCACATAAGTAATCTCTATGGCCATTAATTGATTTTCAACATTTATGGAGACAACTCGTCTTCTATTATAATCTACCATCTAAGTATGATATGCAAATTTAACAGTTTTCTAATGATTCTAGATGTTCTTAATAATGTGTTTTTTTTTTTGGATTGTTTTCAAAAGGTGTTTTTAGTTTCACGTCGGGTTCACCAAAATGTATCGCCCAAATTTTTTGCACCCTTACCTTCAGGCTAAAGGATCCATACCCAGAAGGGGGGTGAGAAAAGGATGGAACAATACCTCGGACGGAGAGGCCCTTTGAAGGTCGCGCCTCTCGGGGGAGGGGTATAAAGGTGAATTTTTGATGGATGGTGGGGTTCACCAGGAAACTTTGAGTGGCAGTTTCCATGCCTAGGTTGAGAATGGGTTTGATTTGTTCATTTTATGTTCAATCATTCAGATTCCTAGGTTGGCCAAAATGAAGCTAAGCTATTCTATATGAAGATTCTGATTTATATGAAGACAAAAGACATAAATGAATCCTAATGTGATTGAATACAGAGAATATATAAAATGGAGAAGAGTACACCTGATTTTTGATGTCTGATGAAGATTCTGAAGCTTGTAGGAGTCCAGATCATCCTGGATATGATAGGATCATCTGTAATTGTACAGAATCATCCCAAATCATAGGAGATCATCCGAGATCACCCAAGATCATCAACGACCTGACGAATTCGTAAATTCATCAAAAACCTGCAATCAAGAAAATAGACACCAAAAACCAAAAATACAATTGCAAGAATGATGCAAAATGATAGAAATAAGAGTATAGATGTTTGAATGATAAATCCAGATATCAAATTAAATGAGATGCACTATTTTGGAAACTTATTTTGAATTTTATCATGCAATTATGCTAAATGAGGTGAACTCCAAGATGCAAAATAGAAGTAAATTAATCTAATGCACCAATAAATAAGGAAAATGAGATAGAGAATGCAAACTCAGGGCTCTGATTGCCCCCAAGCTGAATTGCAGACCAGATCATCTGTAATCATACAAGATCATCGTCGATCTTGACAGGATCATCTAAAATTGTAGTTGAATCACCTGCGATGATCCGAGCTACCTCAGATGAAACACAGTGAAATCCTACAACAAAACTTGAAAACACAAGTGCAAATGATGGGAGATCCAACAAAAACTAAAATTGTAGGGAAATAATCAGCCAGGTAGGGAGTCAGGGGGATAAACTAGGAAAATCCTAGTTTATATAGGATTAGGGGGAGGTTAGGAGGTTGGGGATCATCCCAATCTAGGAGATCCCCAATGTGGGAATCTCCAACCGTGTAGACACGCTTCTGCCCAAGTTGGAGAGGTCGTTGGAACAGAAGCTAATTGCAAAAATTTGGTTTTGGGATGAAATCATCTGGACGTTCTGTTCCAGATGAATTCATCCGATTTGGGATGATATCGTCAGATCGACGATGATATCGTCCAACGGTCACAACAACCTCTAAAAATGGCATGAAAAATGAGGTAAGCGGTTAACGGGCGGTTTCGGGGTTAAAATTCAAATTTCTACTTTTTACTGATGGTTTAACTGCGCCAATTTTAGGGTGCTACAAATGGATTAATGCTTGTGTCTCTACAATTTCATATTCAGTGTTGGTCAATGGGTTAGTAACATAATATTTTAAAACCAAGAGAGGTCTTAGACAGGGAGATCCTCTATCACCATATTTGTTCATTATTATGGCAGAGGTATTGGATAGGAACTTGAAGAAGGCTAATAAAGACGAGTTAATTAGTGGACTTAAGGCTAGTAATAACATCGATAACATCACCCATCAATAGTTTGTAGATGATACAACCCTTTTAGGAGGGCAAGGATAAATGAGGCCAGATCTTTGAATAACTTATTAAAGGAATACAAAAGAGCATCAGGGCAAAAAGTTAATAGGTCAAAATCCAAAATTTACTTTCTAAACACCCCAAATAGAATCAAAGCAAGGATATGTAGGTTACTTCAAATGGAGGAGGTAAATTTTCCAACAACTTATCTAGGGATGCCCTTATTTGAGGGGAGAATGAGGATAGAATTATGGAATCTAATTATAAGTAAAGTTTAGAATAAACTACCGACATGGAAGGGTAGATGGTTATTCTAAGAAGGAAGAGTGTAACTAATTAAATCAATCTTACATGCCATTCCAACATATTATATGTCCTTGTATACTATGCCAAAATCAATAGAAAAACTTTTAATCTATATTATGCGATCATTTTTGTGGTCAAGATTACATGATAAAATGAAATTTTCTTTGGTGAAATGGAGCAAGGTGTGTGATGATAAAAATAGGGGAGGTCTTGGTTTAAGATTTCTTACATATGCAAACTTAGCTCTTAGGGGAAAAGTAATTTGGAGATTGTACAAAGAGAGTCAAAGACAATGGGAAAGAATTCTTCTAAGTAAATATGTTGAGCCCAATGACCCAAGCTTAATATTTACTACATTCTCACTACCAAATGGTTCTTCTCTATGGAAATGGTTTAAAAAAATCAATTGATTTAGTGATTAAAGGTCTAAGATGGGTGGTGGGAATTGGAGGAAAAAATCCATTTGGATGGATACTTGTTTTGATAAAGAACCACTCAATCAAGATCCAATTTTGAAACCATGGATGAGATTACTTCAAGATAAATATGGTGATAGGGTTTCAAACATTTTGTACAAGGATCAGGAAGGAAGATACAAATGGAAAGAAGATATTTTTACAAGTATACAAGACATTGATGCTAGGAGGTAGTTGAGTAGAAAGATAACAATAGTGATTATTTTGAGGGGAGCCAAGGATAATTGATTGGGGAATTGAATAGCTTAGGGGAATACACAACAAGAAGTGGATATAATGTAAAGCACCAAAAAAATAGGAATATCACAAGAATATGGAGAGATATTTGGGATAGCCCAAGCATTCCTAAAGTTAAAATGTTTGTTTGGCTAGTAGGTTATAGAAGAATTTTATCCTAGGATAACCTTATGAAAAGGGGTTTTCATGGTCCCTCACAATGTATTCTTTGTAAAAATGAGGAGAGTATAGACCATCTCTTGGGACACTACTCAAGAGTCTAGAATCTATGGAAATGGATTCTTAATATGTTTGGTAAATGCATGGTGATGAATGATAGAATTGAAGAATGGTTAAAGCAATGGTAGAGCACTTTTAAAAGTGAGGCTTTATAGACAATCTAGGATATATCAAAAGATACAATACTTTGGACTGTATGACTAGAAAGGAATAGAAGAATATTTAAAGGAAAGGAAAGTGGTTTAGAGGTAATAAAAAGGAAGATTTATTTAGCCATAGAGGAGTCTAAACCAACCCTATCAACTCACCCAATCCCTAATCTAGAAGTAGAGAGCCTTGATAGATGGAGTCAAGTCATCAAATGGAATTATGATGTTGGGTATAGGAGAAAAAAAAAGAAGGCAAAGAATATAAAGAATATAAAGTGGAAACCACTAGATGTGGAGTTGGTCAAATTGAATTTTGATGGAGCATCTAAAAGAAATCCTTGACTAGTAGGAGGAGGAATAATTAGAAATAATAGAGGAGAGATTTTATCTCAATACGCTTTCAATAGTGGATTTAAGACAAATAATGAGTTGAAGCTTGGGTGGCTTTGGAAAGGTTAAAAATATGAAAACAAAATAGAGTATAGATGGAAGGTGATTCACTCATAGTAATAAATGCAATTTTGAGGAAAGCAAAGACTCCATGGAACATACAAGAGATAATTATGGAAATTCAAGACCTTTCTATAGAGTTTGAAGAAATCAGGTTTACACATACATTAAGGGAAGGAAACAAATTTGCAGATAGTCTATCCAATAGAGGGGTTTTAATTGAGGATCATGAAGTTAAATTCTCCTTCCCATGGTTAGAGGAAGTAGTAAGTTTAGCTAAAGCTGACAAGAAAATATTGTTTGCTTGAATCAAATAATTATTAAGATTTACTTTAATGTTTTCCATTAGTAATATTTTCTTTATTTTATAATATTAACGTGTTTTCATATAAACTATTTATTACAATTTTTGTGGTTGCACTTATGCTTCAAGAAGGAAAGTAGCAATCCAAATCTAGTAAAGCGGGTTATGATACTGTGATATTTTGAAAATATTAGTCTACTAAGATGCAATGCATAGACAGTAGAGGTAACGTTTTGGTATTGTAAAGGCTGTTATAAGAAAATTTCAAGAAGGTTGTCGAATTCTAAATATTTGTATTCACAAAAAAATTTGAAAAATATTTAGAAAATAAAAATAAAAAATTCAAACATTTTATGAAAATAATGCAAGTATCTACCTATAACAACTAAATTGAATCTATTTGTAAAATCTCAAGCTCTAAAATAAAGAGTTATGATGTGTCAAGAGTGGAGGACTACAACCCGAGCAAAAAAATATAACAATAAAGAAAAGGATTAATTTAACCTTACAATTAATTAAAGTTCAAATTAAATTTTAATATTAATCAATCTAAAAAATAAATTAAATTTAAACATGGGGACAACACAACTGTTCAAGCTTTGGCTCTTCTTTCAGGAGGTCCAAGGTTCAAACCGAGGCATGTGTGTGGTTGTGTGGGATTTTCACACTAACCTAATAAAAAATTAAATTAAATTAAAGTTAAATATTAATAAATTAAAATTAAATTTGATATTAAAAAATGAAATTAAAAGGTGTAGGGGATTGCTCAAAGGTATGGGCTTTGACTGGGAGGTCCAAGGTTCAAACAACATCGCGAGTGCCTGAAGGGGGATATGTGTGTGTATGGCTGTGTGTTTGGTTTTTATTGATAAGCTCAACTCTCACCCCTTATCAGAGATCATGGTTGAGATGAAGATCTTCAACCTTGAGGGCGGGTTGTAAAAGTTTCTCACACTAACCTTAATAAAAGTGATAGTAGCAACTATCGCGTGATGTGGTCTACCGGCAATGACACCACTTGCATTATCGATGATGTTGTGGTCTATGCATTATCGATGATGTGGTCTACGGGCAAGGACACCACTTGTATTATGGGTGATGTGACCCGAGTTTAATCTCCACGGCAGATATGTATATGTATAAGAAATATTTACTCAATAAAAAAACAACGATCAAATTTAAGAAATATTTACTCAATAAAAAAAAAAAAAAAGCAACTATCAAATTTTAAAAGAAAAATAAATCAAAATTTAAAATAGCCTTAGCCTTCGTGTTACTTACCAAGTGGAATTTTTTTATAGATAAATTTCGAAAAACTTAAACATTAAAAAGATCCATCATAGAAATTTTTTATAAAGAAAACTCGACTGTCCACGATAAGAGGAGGAAGACCAAAGAGAACGTTGATGCTCTTCCTTTCCTTTGCCATGCAAGAGAAACAAAACCACCTCCCTCAACGGCAGCGTCACCGGCTCCGTCTGTATAGGCTTCCCACCTGAAATCCGCCGTGTGGAACGACAGAGACGAAACCACGTTGTTATGCCAAGCGTCGCGGTTGGTGAAGGCTTTTCCTGGTTCACTTCAATATAACCTCACGTAGCTGTATGTAATCATTGACAAAAACATATATATGCATTATTATTTTATGTCGATTTTTATTTCGAATTTTCAAATATATCAAAAATTTTTCGAACTTCAAAAATATCGAATACTAACTCAAATTTGATAACTAAGGTCTTAGGCTTCACTATTTCAACTCACTGTCGTCGCCATTTTAAACTATAAAACTGAGCTTTAGCCTTTGTTAAAAAAAAATGCAACTATAATGCGCATGAGAAGAATATAGACTTTGGGAAATCCCTTTCTGCAGAGTTATACATTCAACTTGCTGAGTCTAATAATTTTTGTTCACCTAACTCTCACATCATTTTTTGCTGACTGTGTCGAAGGTCACTCTCCAACCGTGATGCAGTTGCCTCCGCATGATACTTTTCTTTTCATGCGAACATATTTATTTTCAGTCTCTATCGTACTCTGGTTCGTGCTTCAGTTCAGCTTACTCTTTTGACAGCCCTACATTTAACTTTTTGTCGTCACACAATCCATATAAGTCATTGTACATAGCATCATCGATCCCTGTGATTATTTTCAACTGCTCTATTGCATGGTAAAGCATTTTATACAGGTTATTATTATAATTTTATTTTTTCCATGGTTGGTAAAGCATTTCATTTATCTGGGTTTTTATTATAATTTTATTTCCCCCTTTACTAGTTGGTAAAGGGTTTCATTTATATAGGCTATTATTATAATTTCATTTCCTCATTTATTGGTTGTTGGCATTGCTATTCAGTCCTTATTATCTAGTTTCCTTGATACTCCCAGGTGGAAATATCTCTCTTTGGTTACATTTGTCTTTTTCTTAAAAGAAAATAGGGTCTTGACTAAAGATTGAGGAAATTAACTATTCCTTCCGGCCTTAGCAAGCCCCTAATCATTGATACATTATTTTGTTTGTTAGTGCTTTTATGTTTAGAACTGTGGAGATTCAACAATCCATAATCCATACAAGGTGGTGTTGTCCACTTGGTTGTTGAAGGATACTAAATGCTTAGATTTCTAGTCGCATTCGAAGCTATCATGTCTTGCCTTTCTCCCCATCCTAACGTCATCATTGCCAGGTTCATCGATATTTTGCCTTCATTTAATTATCACCATCCTTGTGTTAACCCGAGGTTGTCTTTTCTCCATTTTTACCTGGACAGGTGGTTATTATTATTATTTTTTTAATTTGTTCATCTTATAATCTAAGTGAATATCCTGCCTTATCACCTTTTGCTCACTTGACTACATAAAATCTACTATCGCACTTTATCCTTTGCTTTTTATTTATTTATGTTTAAGTCTTTACTTTGTCCCTTTTACACATACTTAAAGAGGAACAGGAGCTGACTCCTTTCATCAACGAAGTCTTTTAATCCTTTCTAACCTGATAGGCCCCTAAATGCTAACGATTTATTTTATTGTGTTTATACTTTCTAATCTATAACCTTCTGTGTTTATACTTGAATCTTATTTTACATTTGGTTAAATAAGTTTGAATAAAGAAATAGTAGTGTAGGTATTCTTATTTGCTTGAGTATCTTTTACAATAACTTCCACACAATTATAAATAATAGAAAACCTCTTAATTATCAATTATAATATATAATAACTCAAATATATTAACTGTATAAATGTTGTTTAATTATTGAAGTGTCTTGTTGTTATTACATACCAGAAACAAAATTTGAAAAACAAGAATATACTTTTAAGTAAAATTTTAAAAAATTTCTTTCTTTTTATATCAACTTTAATAAAAATTTAAAATTTAATATAACTTATTTTACCATATTTTAAATCATAAATTTAAACTTAAATTAAATACCTATATTTTCAACCATTAAATCATAATCATTAGAACTATATATACTGAGACTTCACAGTCAAATATAAGTTTACATGTCTGACAAACGTTAAGCAGTATCAAGGCACCTGTTTCCTATTTATTTATTAGAACTATATAAAACTCCATCCGACACCGACAATCACCGTGACATAACCCTCAAACTATATAAAACTCCATCCGACATCGACACCGACAATCACCTGTTTCCTATATATTTATTATAACTATATGCATCATCCTGTAAAACTCCACCCGACACCCACAATCACCATGAAATAACCCTCAAACTACAACACAAGCCATATGACCTAGTTTAGGTAGTAATATATGATCTAACAGGGCTTGTAGCAATAGCACTTGCGACTAACCACATGTAAATCACAACTTCCAGTTGGAAACCTCTCCGTTCGACACACATTTCGGCAGTTGGTGTCGCTGACGCAGTATCCCTTAAACTTCTGGCTTTCCGTCTTGCACATTTTCACTCGACCCTCCGCCACCTCTGCTTGCATTTCTGAATTACCCACATAAAAATATTAACGGGATTTTCTTCTTATTTTAAGACTAGAAATGAATAACAAATAAACGAATCAACCTACCAAGGCTAATGAAAAGCAAAAGCATCATGAGAACGATGCTGATACTTCCTCTACTTTCAGCCATTTTATTGTGTCTTGGGATTGTCGGAGCACACGCAGAAAACTAACTCTGAAGTAGAGAAGCAGATTACGAACTCTGTGAAGCTATAGCAAGGGGATTGCTGCATATATATAGCAATTCTATGGCTTATTTCAATGTCTACATCGGCTGAAGTCGGTAAATGTGATAAGCATTATCACAAGTGGCAGACATATTAGAATAGATGTCGTGGATAGGACCACAAAAGTTTTGTTAAGAATGTGAAAAAGGTGCATTGTTTATTTTCAGTGGCATATTCCTAGACTTTCGTTCCACTTTAATTTATAACTGATGTACCCTTGTTGATTTGCGTAATTGATTTGCAGATTGTTTTACGCGGTGATTTGAAAATTACACGGTGAAACTTACAGAAGGGGCTATGGTGGAATTCCCATGCAACTAGCTATTGACACTGTTACAGGTTTTATATTTTGCTTATTCAAAAGGTTTCTTATTGATTTCTTGCCTTTTGCCGAAAGGAGATTCGCAATTATCTTCGTGTTTTTTTTTTTTGCCGTCTTGAACCTTCTACGTCACTTGAAAAGTTGAAACTAGAAATGTCGGCACAAGATGGTAACGTTAGATTTTACACCAAACTGTAGCATAATAGGTTCTGAGGAAGGGATAAATGAAAATAGCTCTAGAGCCTTGGATAAAACCCTTAGTAGTATTGCTGAGGTAAACCACCAGTCTGCTTTTGGCATTGCAATTAGATGCCCTTAAAATATATTTTGCTGGTAAAGAAGCGTAGAGGCCCTGTGCTTCATTCCTGATCGCCGACAACCAGCGGTAGTATTGATGATAATAATATAAATTGATATGATTTGAACATATGCGATTGACCACCGTCAAATCGATCTCTTTTTTTTTATTTGATTGATACAGGCATTAGCCACACAATACATGGGCTTACTTTATCGCGGAGCGTGAAAAAGATAATGTTTTTTTTAAACAGAACTTGTGTGTGGTCGATTTTTGTTTGTAAACATGCTGCAGGGCTTAGAGTTCAAATTTACACTCCGTTTATATAAGCAGGATTGTCTAGTGTGAGCCAAGTGTGCCGTGAATAAAACCAATCCAACTTAAACTCAAACCTCTTTGAAATAGGGATGCTAAAAATGTCTCCACAAGCTACAGTTTTTGTGAGTGGATTAGGAAGCTCAGTCAATGTCGGCAAAGTTGGTAAAATTAATACGTCTAGTCTGCTTTTCTAATCGATTCTTGTGATATTTTTTTATCACAAACTATTTATTTTCCAATAACGTGATTTTATATTCATACCTCTTCTGTATAACATCCATTTATGCTTTTTATATGTTTAATACCTCTTCTTCAATATAAACACCCATTCATACTTTTTATATGTTTAATAACCCCTTCTTCAATATAACATCTGTTCATACATTTTTATAAGTTATGTTTACCTTTTTGCCCCTTCAGTTAAACCATCCTCTTTTCTCTTTTTAATACAGAACCGTGAGGGGTGACACAGAGTAAAGAACATTAGAAATGGAGATTACAGGGTAAACTACGAGCAAGGGAGAGGCTTATTTGTTGTCCCAACTCTCGGTCTATTATGAAGACATTGCAATATTTCTAAATATTATACATTTTATTTTTAAAAATATTTAATATTTTAAATTTTAATAATTAAATTTGTAATACATTTTATTTACATAGACATATTATTATTCTTATATATTTATATTTGGATTCTTTCAGCTAAACAGACTTTAAAAAATTACAAAATTAATATATAAATGTTAAAAATATATTATAAAAAATAAACTTTTTTTTTTAAATTATTATAGTTTATATGTATTTATGGTGTTATAAATTTTTCTATACAATCGTAAAAATATTATATTTATTCATGGCTATAGAAAGAATTTAAGAAGAAAATAAGATTTTTTATTCAAATAGGAAGTGAAATAATTTTAGGCTATATTTAATGAATTACCTTCATCATAAGAATAAACAATGTGATCATGAGCAAGAAGAATTCATCATAATATTCCATAGATTATTATGTGAATAGTGCAAATTTGTGCATATATAGAACTCAAATGGAAAATCAGGGGGAATTGTCTTGGGATGAAAAGATTCTTGCCAATTGACTGATAAATTCTTTATAGAAACAAGAGTAGTATTCAAATTCCACTCCAAGGAGTTAGGGAAAACTATAACTATTGTAAATATTTATGGTCCATATAGAGATAGACAAGTTTTATGGGAGGATTTTTTTGGTCAAGATCTTCTAAAAAAGGAGAATTTAGTGGTGGGAGGGGATTCAAACTTTGTTACAAAAAGAAGTGAAATATGGGAAGAACAAGCCAAAATGGACCCACTAGCTAATTTATTGCTTCACAAAATTTGGAGTGCTAGACTTTGTGATATAGAACCAAAAAATCTTGCTCCTACATGGAGAAATAATCAATTTGGGAGTCATGGGATAGCTAAAATATTGGACAAATTTCTAGTTTCAAAAAATATATTTTGATAAGATGAGGACTTAGATAGATCAATAGGGAGGATCACATCATTCTCCAATACTTTTATAGCTAGAAAAGAAAAAATATTAACCACTAGGACCTTTCAAATTCAATTCCATTTGGTTAAGGGATGAAGAATGTCAAAACATAGTAATAATATAATGGAGGCATTATGACCCAACCTTAGAAGAGATAATCATGTTTCAGTTTACTAATAATATTAGGAGAATAAAATTAGTCACTTTAGGTTGGGCCAAAGCAAAATATTGGGAGGCAAAGGCAAGACTTACTAAAATTGAATATTCTCTACAAAAGATTTACAATACCAAAGGTAATGAAGTTAAGAAAAAATGAAATCATGCAAGTCAAAGAACTGAAAAAAAGAAGAAGAGAGAATTGTTAGAATGGGGGGAGGCAAAATGGAGAATGAAAAATAGGGCTTTATGGCTAGAATAGGGGGATGAGAATATGTCTTTTCAAAATTATTCAAAACAAATGAAATATACAAACACAATTCAAAAAAATAAAGAAGAGAATGGAAACACTTTGAGAGGATTCCAAGAATTGACACCATTAGTAGTAAATTAATTCAAAGACTTGTATAAATATCCAAACAAAGAATATACAGCAAAGATAATCAAACTAGTTCTAAAATTTTTCCAAGATGGTCAATGAGGAACAAAAAGAAGCTTTATTCTTGGAAATCACCAAGGAGTTACGATCTGTAGTCAAATCATTCCAAAAAGAGAAAAGTCCAAGTCCAAATAGATGGACAATTGACTTTTATTTGGATTTTTATGAACTTTTGCAAGAGGATCCTTTAAAAGTTGTGGAAGAATCAAAGGTTAAGGGTCAATTTCTAGGATCCATACGTTAGAAATAGAGACTATTCCATCATTTGGGTTATGTAAATGTATCTTCCAAGGTACATACTTAGGACATTAGATTACTTTAGGGGGAAGTTATCTAGTTACTTCATGCAATGTAATAAATGCACAAGTGTCAATGTGCAAGTTGTATATGTGCAAGTTGTCCCTTGCACAACTAGGTAGAGTGTTGGCCAAGGAACCTGTCTTCCTATATAAGAAAGGCCTCATTGTTAGATAGATATGAGAAGGGGGACATAGATAGATAGAGTTGCTTACAACATAGTCGTAGGTAGTAGTGCAGTGTTGTGTATATCACCATATATTGGTGATGGGTGCAATGTAGTTCAGTAGCTTCATTAATGGAGTGTTCATTTCCTCCATAGCTACGTTGTATTCATTTATGTTATTTCTATTCAAGCATACTTCAGTCATCTTGCAGATTTACTTTCTTTTATATTATTCTGCATCTTGTGATTGCTATCTCCCATTGCTCATTACATCAAAAGCTAATAGTGGTATCAGAGCTACGGTAGATCTAGTCTGTGTAGGTCAATAGGGAAACCACCATTATCATTGAGCCTGAGTGTTTTGTCAAACTGATGCACCGTTGGACCAACCACTATCAAAAGATCTCAGAAGAATCTAGGTGGTAGAATTAGGGAGAGTCACGAGTGAGGACTGAAAGAAATCTCAGTTCCAAAAAATACTGAGATTGCATTTGACTAGAGTCTTTCCACAGAGTTACAGGAAAAACTCGTGAAGACCAGGACTCAGCATTCAATCCACTGGATTGACAGATCATCTAGTGAAGATCCAGGATATCTGGAATTTGCTAACTATTGCCTAAAGTTTCTTTTGTTGTAGATAATTAATTCTCAGAGGATTGGGACTCCTCCTACAATAGAAATCTAGGAGACTCCAACTTCATTGCCTGAAGGTCGACGTGCCTTCATAGTGCAGAGATTAGTTCCTTGTGCAAGAGAAGAATACTATGGAAGAAGACTTCTAGTGAAGAGTTGTGGTGAAGTTAAGAGACTGAAGATCTCCATTGCTGAATTGAAGAACTTCACAAGTTGAAGAACAGGCCATAGAAGCCTTGACACAAAAATGTCATAGAAGCCTTGAAAGAAAGGCCATAGGAGCCTTGAAGGAGAAGCCACAGAAGTCTTGATACTAGAAAGGCCACAGAAGCCTTGATACTAAAAAGGCCATAGAAGCCTTGATACTAAAAATGCCATAGAAGCCTTGATATTGAAAAAGGCCATAGAAGCCTTGATACTGAAAAAGGCCACAGAAGCCTTGATCCTGAAGAAGAATTCAAAGAGAATATCTGATTCAGAAGTAGACTAAATATTTTAGTACTAATACTTTGTTGTAGGGAAAGAAGATTCAATGAGTTGGGAAACTTCCTACAAGAAAGTTAGGAAGGGTATCTTCTTCAGAATCAATTCAGCACCTGAAGCAAAATCGAAGAGATCAGGAGAAGATCTTAGTGAAGAACTTCCAGTATTGGAAGAAAAGAAGAAGAAGGACTAGGTGAGTCCTGCTCGAATCCAGAAGCAGTAGAATCAGAGATCCAGAAGAAGATCTCACCACCAACACTTCCAAGAGTAGAAGGTTGAAGAGGTCTCAAGGAAGACCATCAGAAGCTGCAAGATCAAAGACCTTGGGAAGGTCTCATCGAGCATCCAAAAAAGGCTAGGAGAGCCTGACTGAAGAAATTCTCAAAGGAGAACTCATTGAAGAAATCCACTACCAAGGAGAAGCCCCTGATAGTGAAGGACTTGGGACAATTATCGCCATCCGAAAACAAGCCCAAGAGAAGAAGAATTTGGCAAGGAGTGCCAAATCCAAAAAAAGAATTTAAAGTCAAATCTAAAAGAATTTGGCAAGGAGTGCCAAATCCCAGAAGAAGATCCTACTTGAAGTCAGAATTTGACAAGAAGACTTGAAGATAGAAGAAGCTCACCAAATATTGGAGATTTGAAGATTACCTCTCATAACAAGAAGGCACCACTTCAGAGATAAATACTTCTCCAAATATATAGCAGAAGGAGGAGAACAAGCCACCAAATCCTAGGCTCATGAAAGAAAGTTTGAGACCATCATTTGGTGAAGAAGGAGTTATTCAGAATAGTCTACAAAGAGCTGCAAGATCCTACTCGAAGTAACAACTTGGTGATCCTAGACACCAAGATCTACATCCTCTACAGAAGTGGCAAAAAGAGCTACAAAGACTTTCAAAAAAGGTAAGCAACTTCTTGGTGCAAGTAGATTCATTAATTGGATTACTTATCAGATTTGTTAAAGCACCTGAATTTGGATTAAAGTTGCAATTAGATTATAGTCTTCAAAAGTGCAAAAAGAAAGGTTCTTTTTAAGGTTCATTTGCACATTGATTAGGAGTTGATTAGATTTTTGAATTACTTCTATCAACTACCTATCATCTACTTTGGAAAAATAAAAAGAAGACTAAGTCCTACAATATTGATTGTAGTGAAATTATAGAATAATTATTGAAGGTTCATTTCAGATTATTCTTGATTAGTTGCAGTAAATTTGATTAAGTGCATTATCTTGAGAGTTGATTGGAGTGATAAGGTGAAATTATTAGTGCATTAAAAGTGAAATATATTATTCATTTGCACTATTATACTACTCTCAAAAGAAATTAGTTTTGTATTTTTTGAAGGGCACAAAATCTGATTTGTATCAAGTGTCTAAAGACACTATTAATGCACAAAAATCTGCAACATATAGTGGCCAAGTGAAGCCACCAAAATAGGTTAGAATCCTCCAAAACTTGGAGAAGAATACAACTAACCAAAAATAGAAATAGAAGCTTCAAATATTGAGACTTGGTGAGTCTCAAATCCAAAGCATTACAGGGTTAATTGCTTGTTACAAAGGGCAGAAAATTACTATTACAAAAAGCTTCTATCTACATCATTAAAGGCTTGGATTTATCATCAAAGTTTCCAAGAAAAAAGGGTAAGGAGTCTAGCTAAAGAGACATCCTCAAAACCCTCATATTTGCATTCAAAAATCTGCTACAAAGATAGAATTTTAGACCTACAAAAGAGTGCAAGAAAAAGGTGCAATAAAGAAAGTTTTATATACATGTAAGGTTACATGGTATTGCACTTCTACAATATATTATACGTAGGAAGAGAGCAGATTTGAAGGTGCCTCAAAAGGCACAACATCTATAGGGTAAGCCAACCAAGGAAGGATGAATGTTTGCACTCCTCTTCCATAGCAAAAGGAGCCACTCAAAGGGCTCACTCTCAGCATATCTTGGATGGATAAACCTACAATATCAAAGCCCATACAAGGTTGTTATCAAGATACATTTACATAGACATAAAGGGAGCTCATATACGAAGAGAAGGCATCAAATCTACTTCTACCAACATGGGATGGACAACATAAGCAAGTGGATATCTACACTACAAAGAAGCACAAAAAAATAGCACATTGAAGGTATAGTAGACAAGGAGAAAAGGTGCTACATTCAGGTCTTAAACTTGGTGAAGATCATCCACCAAAGGAAGCACCAATATCACTTTCAGAATCACCATTCGAAGCTCCATAGCGCCTCATCAAATCACCTACAAAAGAGAAGGTTTCTTGTTGTCCAAGAAACAAAGCAAGCTAAGAGAAGGCATACGAAAGGAGTTATATTCTCCTTGGAAGCGTTATAGCATAGGTCTTCATGCAAAGCATTTGAATGCCACTTGGCATAATATTTCTAACCATTCTATCTCTCAATGCTCAAGAAACCTCACGTAAGAGTTACAAGGAATATTAAGGAGGTGGTGCCACTTGTTATCCTCCACAAGCCTCACACAAGTGCCCACATGAGCGCTCATACATTACATAGTGCCAAAGAAGCATTAGACAAGGAAGTTGGTACGTTACAAAAGGAGCGAGTGCTCATACGTAATAGTTGTGACACTTGTCACAAAATTCAAGACTTATCTTCCATAAAAAGGGTGGTCAAGGAGGTGAAAGGATAGTCAATGCAAGGCAACAATGGCAATAAGTGAGTCTAAAGTGACTCAGTGATATCTAGGCCATATCATGGTAGTAGCTCGGTAGCTACATGATAGCAGATCGATAGCAACTTGGAGAACAATCCAAAGAGCAAATGATGAAGCATATTAATTCTAGTCAAACAACATTAAAGTGAGTGTTGAAGCAAGTAGCAAGTGGAAGAATCTTCCATTACTCATAATACCCAAGGATAGTCTACCATCGATTTTATAAAGGTACAATTTCCATCTAATTTGCTTTCCATAAAAAGGGAGTTATAAGGTTATATTATAAGGTTGAATTATTGAAAGAAATCAATCTTCATTTGAAAGCAAAACTTAGGGAAATTAAATATTAAAATTGTCTAATATTTGCAAAGCATAACCTAGGAGAAATAAGGAATACTACTTGGAATTAATTCATTTAAAGTTTACAAATATTAATGTGTTCTAATTTTCCAAATTTGGGAGTCATAAGGGCTACAACTCCAAACTAGGTTATTGGAAATTAGAAATAATCCAAGGGATATAAAAAGGGGTTATTAAAGATTTTTATTAAGGTTGGAAAATTATAATATTCTTGTCTCAAAACTTCTCTAAGGGGACAAAATAAATCCAACATTAAAACCTCTTCAAAATTGAAAAGTGCTTAGTTCAATAGGAGTAATAAGGTGTTAAGAAGTTGATTTTTGATCTTTACAAAATTTGTACAAAATCAACCAAAATTGAACTATATATTTACAAAAGCACTATATTATATCTCTAGGGAGACATAAGGAAGTCCACAAAATCTAAGAATTGATATTAGGGTGATTCAAATGGCATCAAATAAATTCTTCCTAGCAGAATCTCAACTACTCAAGGGTCCAAATTATTTCTCTTGGAAAAATAAAGTGAAAGCAATCTTAGTATATGAAAAACTTTGGGATGTCACCCCCCCCCCTAAAAAAGGGGAATCAAAGGAAATTATTAACCTTAGGAGAAATAGTTAAGGATGAACTTCTCACTCAAGTAACCATGAGAGCACTTCCAGACAGCTATAAACATTTGGTCACATCTTTACAAGTTTTAAGCAAAGATACTTCTTTTGATGACCTAGTCAATATACTTCAAGAATATGAAGTAGAAAATACTGTGAAAGATGAGATGACTAACACTGCATTGGCATAAAAAGATAATCCACAGGGAAATATTGCTTCTTCAGCAAGAGGACGAAAAACATGGTATTGTTAGATATGCAGAAAGAAAGGTCATAGTACCAGCTATTGCAGATACAATCCCAAAAATTGAAAGCAAGGAAATCAGATGTACAATGGGAATCAATTTTGACAATATCAAAGGAACCCTCATCAACAATAATTTTAGCGACCAACCAATTATCCTCAACTGGAATATCAGAAGAGAAATCATAAGGGACACCTGGTTTAGAGGATAGAAGAAATTGAAGAACTGGAAGAACCCATAGACACCTATGAGGTGAAAGCTCTATCAACAAATGTTACATATTGCAGAGACACTAATTATTTGCTTGAATAGGTTACAAAGAATATAGAGGAAGAGTACCAAGATCAATATGAAGAGGAAGATCCATATTGAAGACTAAAGTCTTCAATACCCAAATAATGTAATACAGGGGGTGTTAGAAATAGAGTCTATTCCATAATTTGGGTTATGTAAATGTATCTTCCAAGGTACATACTTAGGACATTAGATTACTTTAGGGGGAAGTTATCTAGTTACTTCATGCAATGTAATAAATGCACAAGTGTCAATGTGCAAGTTGTATATGTGCAAGTTGTCCCTTGCATAGCTAGGTAGAGTGTTGGCCAAGGAACCTGTCTTCCTATATAAGAAAGGCCTCATTGTTAGATAGATATGAGAAGGGGGACATAGATAGATAGAGTTGCTTACAACATAGTCGTAGGTAGTAGTGCAGTGTTGTGTATATCACCATATATTGGTGATGGGTGCAATGTAGTTCAGTAGCTTCATTAATGGAGTGTTCATTTCCTCCATAGCTACGTTGTATTCATTTATGTTATTTCTATTCAAGCATACTTCAATCATCTTGCAGATTTACTTTCTTTTATATTATTCTGCATCTTGTGATTGCTATCTCCCATTGCTCATTACATCAAAAGCTAACACCATAAACTCGACCTTCTTGGATTTAATACCAAAAAGAAAAAATCCAAAATATTTTAGGGATTATAGACATGTCTTTTTATGTAATACCTTTTATAAAATCATCTCAAAGATTATATCTAATAGAATCAAAGGGATCTTCTCAAATAATTTTTTAGAAGAACAATTCATGTTTTTAAGTAAAAGGTAAATTCATGAAGCAATAGGGGTAGCCCAAGAAGGACTACATTCAATAAAGACAAGGAAGCAACAAGCAATGGTAATAAAATTAGATCTAGAAAAAGCTTTTGATAAAGTAAACTAGTTATATATCAGATTAAGCCTAATTCAAATTGGATGTAGCATTCTCTTTCTAAATTAGGTGATGGGATGTATCAATTCAAGCTCTTTTGTTGTGATTATCAATGGTCCAACTTTGAACTTTTTCAAGGTTTCCAAAGATCTACAACAAGGGAACCTTATTTCTCCTCTTCTTTTCATTTTTGTAGTAGAAGGTTTGAGTAGATTGATCAGGGAACAAAAAATATAGGAAATGATCAAGGGTATCAAAATTAGAAACTCTTTGAAGGTAACCCATTTGCTCTTTGTAAATGTTGTTTTAATTTTTTGAAACGAGACATTAAAGAAATACTTAAAGTATAAAGAAGTGATGGACCTATATTGTATGGATACATGAATGGAAATAAATATACAAAAAATAGAAATAGCCTTCAACAAGTTTCAACTAGGTCAAATAGAAGCAATATGAGAATTATTGGTTTTAAGCAAGTAGTCTTTCATGAAGGGATAAAATATTTAGGCTTCCATTTGAAACCTAATGACTATGGGTACCAGGATTGGATTTGGTTATACACCAAAATAGAGAAGAAGTTCAACACTTGGTGCACTAGGTGGCTATCATTTGGTGTTTGCCTTATGTTGGTGAAATCAGTTTTGCAAGCCACCCAAGTCTACTAGAATTCCTTGGATTACATTCCCATAATAATAGTAGAAAAAATAAGGAAGAAAATTTTCCAATTTATTTGGTTAGGGAACAAATAAAAGGATAAAATGACACTAGTTAAATGGAAAAATATATCTAAACCAAAATCAGATGAAGGATGGGGCCTCAATAATATGCATTATTTTGGAAAAGCTTTAGTAGAAATAAGTTTATGGAGATTGATAATTGGCAATGGATTATGGCATGAGGTAATTCAAGATAAATATTTAGGTACTTTATCCTTTATAGATTGGATTAGATTGTAGAATAAATTAGTTTCAAAATCCACAATTATTTGGAAAGCATTAGTGAGAGCTTTTCTATTAGTTGGGAATTTCTTGGCTTGAAAAATAAGGAATGAAAAGGAAGTAAGGATAGACGAATATCCTTGGCTAGGAATCAAAGGATACTGTTAGTTTCCTCAAAACATAATAGATCATTTCCATAGACAAGGAAAGATGGTATTAGCATAGGTGGTATTAATAGAGTACTAATTTATAAAAACAAGTATAGCTCACAACATAAGAACTAACATTGGGAGGAAATGATGCACATATTTGGCATAACTATATAAAGGAACTAGAAATACTAAATCAACAAAGAGACTACCTAATATGGTCCAAGAATCATGCAAATGGGTAGTACACATTTAGAGAAGGGTATAAGGTGAGCTTTGATAAAAACAATGAGGAAAAGCTTTTTTAGTGGAGTAGAATATGAAATGTAAAAGCTCCTATAAAAACTAAAATCTTTGTTTGGTTAGATCTAGCCAAAAAGCACTAAAAAGGGATGTTCTTCAAAGGAGGTCTTGGAAAGGGCCAAGTCAATGTGTTATATGCAAAAAGGAAAAATAATCAATGGACCATATTCTAGTCCATATCCTTTTCACAAGAGAAGTGTCAAATTCAATTATACCTTTGACTCAAGGGAAATTATAGCGGCCTGCTAGGAATATTTAAGATAACATGCAACAATGGTTCAAAGAAAGATGATTAAAGGAGTATAGATGTGTCCCTTTGATAGTGTTATGGGGCTTATGGATGGCTAGAAATGCTAGGTTGTTTGAAGGTAAGGAAATTATAGTTATTCAGGTACAAATGCATATTAAATCCATTTTTGAGAGTAAAAATCTCCTGAAAACCAAAACTAGGTAGGCATATAGGAATACTAGTAGTAGATCCTATGAAGCCATGGGTATTCTTTTATGGAGCTTTGCAAGATATCCCAAGGAGGTGTGGTGTAGGAGGAGTATTTTATTTAAATAAAATCTGTAAGATCACTTTCAAGGTAGGTTTAGGTGAAGCAGGGTTATGCATAAGGGGTTGGACCTAAACTGTACTTGTAAAAAAATGGTGAATCTTAATTGAAATCAAGGCGAATCCTAAGCAAATGAAATAAATCATATTCACACCAAAATTTGGGGATATTTGAAGCTATATAAAGTAAGATCATCTTTGGGGAAAATTTTGACCTATTAAATCACCTTATAACTTCATAAAAACACCACCATTAGATCAGGCTCGAAAAGATCTTTCCAACGAGTACAAATATGCCTATGTTTGGATATATATTATGGTGAATTGACCCTACAAAAATATTGGTCCTAAAAATTTTAGGTGAATGGGCCGATGTCAAGGGTCCTCATATTCGCAAATTTCTAATTATGAAAATCCTAATATTCACCCAATTTGTGAATATTCACCACTATGCATAACCCTTAGGTGAAGAAACAAATAATATGGTAGAATGGAAAGCATTGATCCTATTGATGAGAATAGCAATGGAGAAAGGAATTACAACTTTACATATTTATGGAGATTCAAAATTAGTGATAAGATGGGTTGCAGATCATGTTGAGATGACAAAATTGCTCCTCAGTCCTTTCTATGGGCCACTAAAATTATCAGAACTTTCTATAACAAAAATTTCATACAAGCACATCTATAGGGAACTAAATGTAGAAGCGAATGGTTTTTTAAAATATGGTTTGAACCTTTCAATAAGCACTTGGAAAAGGGAATAAGTGGTTAGAGGACTTAAGGTTTCATCATAGTCCTCCTCTTATTAAGGATCATATTAGAAATCTGTTATTAGCAAAAAAAAGGGTTTTGAAAAGGATCTTTGTCTTTGTTTTTGAGAAATACAGGCTTTAGAATAGCATTTGTCTTCAAAATTGAAACCTCAATCCTCCTTATTTTTAGTATTCAAGTAAGATTCATTTGAGAACTATGATTGATCAGGATTTTATTATTGCTTTCCACATGTCAATCCTGTTATTAGGATTCTATTTCTAGATTGTAAGTTGATTGTAACATATTACAATAGGGAGGCCAATACTCCTCTTAGTTCAAAAATTATTGAGGGTACTTCATGCCTATAGCATTGAAAAAAATTTAAACTCAAAAATTGAAATAGAAATTTATATATGTGTGTGTGTGTGTGTGGGGTTAAGGTTTTATGATATAGGGACTAGATGTAATGTTTGGTGGTTGTTGATAGTAAGTCAAATGCATGGAAGAACCCACAATGAGTTATTATTGGAATATATCTTGAAAAATAAATTTCATAAAAAAATATATTTTCATGAACCAAATCATAATAATAAAGAATATGCTTCATCAAGGAAATTATCCAAAATCAATGAATATAAAAGGTAATGAATGTGTTGGATTTACAATCCTGAAAAAGTATGTCAATACATTTTCTAATGTAATGTTCCTTTTGCATGCTATTCTATAAGATTATTTTTAAATGTGGTTTTGACACAACATTTTGTTATTTTCTGTTATCACACCGTTTTATTAAAAATATGGACATACATACATGGTGTGTAAGGGAAAAAGAGAATAAATAACTTTGTCATATATATGAATCTCTTTGGTCAAGTTTATTGTGGTTTTTGTGTGTCTTTCTTGTGATTTTTTGTTAATCATTTTTTGATCTTGAGTCTAATAAATTGTATTATAATGTATAAATTAATTTTTCATTTTATGTGTTTTTATGTTATGGGCTTATAGGGTTTCACCAAAATGATCTCTCACATGGAAATACACTAAAAAAACAATGAATATTTTAAAACTATTATTTAAGAAGCTAAATTGTAGAAGCATTTGTATTTTTTATCAAGGTTGTGGAAGTTGATTTATGTGTTTTATCATAATATATAAGAAACATTTATACTATTAAAAGATCCACCAAAGTGTGAAGTTATAAAATAATGAACTCATTAGCTAGTAACATAGAGATAAAATATGTCCCAAGGGGGTCTGTGGAATAGTTTGGGCTTTGGCTCTTCTTTGGGGAGTCCAAGGTTCAAACCACGACATGGGCAAGTGTGTGATGGGGTGGGTGTTTTTATGGTTGTGTATTTGGCTCCTATTGATAAGGTCAAATCTCCTCCTTATGATAGGTCATGGTGTGATGGGGATGCCCATCCCTAAGTGTCCATAATAGGGGTTTCTCACACTAACCAAATCTAAAAATAAATAAAAAACATAGAGATAAAATATTTTACAAGATAAACAAAATGATTAGAAGTTAAATATTGTGTTTTTATAACTAGTTTAATAGTATAACAATAAATAAACCTTATGATGTGGAACATGAGGATTGAGAAAATATTAACAATACAAAAAAGGATCTTATTCACTTGAGCATTTTTATTTAGTTTTGTTAAGTTTTGTAAGATTTTATTCACCTATGGATTCATAAGATACATTGCAATCCTTATATAAAACTAAATCTTACATTAAACTAATTATTTCTATGGAGAACATTGTATAGTGTTAGAATGATAAAAGATAACAAGGACATCAAGACCTTTGCTAATTTAGGGAGAAATGCTTTTGCAATGTTAGATAAGATCAAGGGATACTATGACATTTCATAATTGTAGTTTATTTTTCACAATAGTATAGCATCAAAAAATATATTTTTTGTATTTCTACAAATGCTTCTTAATGTTACTTTGACTCTAATGTAGCATTGTAACACCCTAAAATTGACCCATAATAATTTACATTAAGTCAAAAACTTGCAAAAAATTGATTCCTAACTTGTTGCCTCGATTTTTATGCCCTCCTAGCGAGATCGGGCCTAAGCTGGATGAGATCGTACGTACGATATCTGATCGGCATTTTAAGTACGAGATCGTACGTACGATCTCATCCAAAAATAGAAAACACCCAGTTAAGCAAAATGACAAACAAGTTGCAACAATTTTTGTCTTTACCTGTCCAACTGTGCGGCGGTTATGGGATCGGATCTGCCGATCAGTCCCAGCTTGGAAGAGGTTATAACCCATTTTATTTTTAGCCCAATTTCACCAGCTTGCCCAACCTATTTAATCAGGCATTCCCTACCCCTAAATCCTCCTGACTCATTGATCAATTTTTGCATTTTAGTCGCTTAGATTTTTGCATTTGCCTTCGTTATTTTACTATGTTTTTGCAGGATCAAAAGTACGATCATGGGTGCGTGAGGTTACGATCCGTGATCGTAGTTACGATCTCATCCTGATAGCATCCGATCTGGCTCTATGAGTACGATCTTGTCGATAGACTTATTGGGGGTAACTACAAATGTTTGGTTTGCATTCTTCGGTCTCTAATATGCATGTTTATCATTCCATTTATCATTCTCCATTGCATATAGTATAAAATTCTAATATTATCATTCTTGGTGTTCACCATTTTGCATTTAATTGCATACTTTGCATATCATAGTCCATATTCATATCATTTCCTTTTAATACAGCATTTAATCAACTTTATATGATCTAATATTTGTCTAACAAGGTCCATAGCATATCGCAAGTTGCTATTTTTGCACTATATTTATGAAATTGTAGGTTTCTGTTGTGATCGTATTTGTCGATCATTGATCGGCTGATATGATCTCTGATCGATGAGTACGATCATGGATCGTACGTACGATCTTGACCCTGCAACATCTGATCCTATCTACAACAAGTAAACAGAATCTACATCAGACTTCTAGATCGAGTAAGAGTATCAAATTCCTTCAAAATTAAGCATTTGCATTAGATTATCCTCTGCTTATTACTATCTGTTGTATTCATCAAAAATTAAATTACATTTAGTCATAGAATTAGTTGCATTGGCCAAAACTAGGTGATTGTGAGCAAGTATAAAAAGAGCACATCAAAACAACCTCCCAACCCTAGGCATGGAAACTGCCAAGAAATGTTTCCTGGTGAACCCTAAACAATTCATCAAAAAATCACCAAAGAAGGCACGAACTCAAGTGTCTCTCTCCGAGGTGTAGACCTACTATTCTCCCATTCCCCTTCGAGGTGTGGATCCATTAGCCTAAAGGAAAGGAGTGCGAGAATTTTAGAGCTACATTCTTTGGTGAACCCGACATGAATAACATAGGCATCTTTCTGATTTATAAAACACAAAAAAGCATAAAAATCTATAAAAACAAAAAAAAAAACCAAAAAGATCATTAGTCAAATTTGCACATTTTAAGTAAATTTCATAGATGTTAGACTTCAACATAGGAAGAGTTGCACGCATAAATATTAGAACATTATTATCTACACAAGAAATCTCTCTAATAGTTGAAAACTCTAGTCTCCCATCTCAAGAATAGTGGACTGAACTCTGGAGAATATTAGACATTATAAAAGCCAACGAACCAAGACTTAGCCAAATTATAAGGTTTGACATAGCTAGAATCCTAGATCCTGAGAATGCTTCTCGCTACTTTGATATTCAAAGGGCGTGTGAGAGGTGGTTGATGGATAAAAGAGCAAGTATTTCTTCAACTATTTATACCTTTGAAGATTACCTTGAAAATGCCATAATAGTACACAAGTTTCTAGCACACATAGAAGATCAAGAAATAGTCTTAGAAAATAAGAGAAGATTTCACAAAACTCCTAGGGCAGTCCATTATCATGAGTATTGTCATGAGCTATGCTTTTGTATGCCAGAATATGAAACTGATAATATCACCATAGCCCATTTTATCAAATTCTTAAAAGCCAACTTTCAGTTTGAGGAAGAACATTATATGTCACCTGAAGAACTTGAACCCATTAATGATATCTATAGACTCTTTCAAGAAGACTAAAGTATAATATTTAGAATATTATAATTTCTATTTTCTACTTTGTTTTCAAAAATATAAAAAACCAAAAACAAAAAATTATATATTTACATATTTGCATATTTATATAGGTATATATATAACATATATACCCCAAGAATTTAAGCATATATATATATATATATTTGCAAGATAAAACATCTTAAAACAAAATGCCTAGAATTTTGAGAAGTGGAAAACAAGTAGAATCTGAAGAACAAGATCAAGAAAACCTTGATGATAGAGTAAATATTGAAGATGATAAACTCACAGAACAAGGTGAGGATGATAATGGAGGAGAAGAAGAAGGAGATCCTAATCAACCTTTTGTGGATTTTGAAGGTCATGTCAACTTTCAAATCTATTCAACAATTCATAGATTTCATGAAAGACCATATAGATGAACTTCATCATGTAATAAAGATAGAACATCTACTCCCATAAGGAGATTATTCAATGGAGGCTACTATAGAAGCTGCTCTCCAATTAAATGCAAATCCAATGACATACATAGGTAACACAAACCAAAATCAAGTTGGTCCATCTAATCAAAATATAGATTTGAATAATCAAAAATCAGCAACACAACAAAATTCTAAACCAAAACAAAATTCTTCTACTTCTCAAGCTCCTAATCAACAAATAGCTACATCACAAAGAGCTAAGAAAATTCAAAATACCAATCATCATCAACAAAAAGTTCAACAAAACACAATCCCATATAAACTTCACAACATTGTTCCCACAAACACTTTACACAATAGTATTTCAACTGGAAATCCCTATGTGACAACACAACCTTATTATCAAAGACACAACAACATGGTGCAACAAAATCAATTTGGTGGACAACCACAGGGGCTTGAAGCCATGGTTAAACAATTGGCTTCACGACTAGATCAAATGGATCCCTACCATCCCTCATACAGTTATAGAGAGATGTGTAGCCAACCCTTGGATCCTATTGTGGTTGCTCAACCATACCCAAAATATTTCCCTATGCCTGTCCTCCCGATATATAAAGGAACCGAAGATCCTATTGAGCATCTTCGCATGTTTAGGACAACATGTCATGATATTTCTTATGATGACTTGTTGTTACTAAAAATATTCCCTAAAAGTCTCGGAGGCATGGCCCTAGAATGGTATTATCAACTACCAACAAATTCTTTAAGGAACTTTGAAGAGACAGTGGAAATATTTGTCCACCAATTTAGTGCATACATAGAAAGACATGTCACCATTAAGGATTTATACAACTTGAAACAAGGGAAATATGAGAGCTTTGCTGAATTCCTAGCCAAATGGAGACAACTTCTAGGAAAATTACATTTTGCTTTACCTCATCAAGAAATGTTGGAAATATTCATTGGTAATTTACAAGAACAATTATCTTATGAGCTTGCTACAACTACAATTACCTCTTTTGATCAAGCTATAGACTTAGCAAGAAGGGTAGAAGATGCCCTTATTAGAAGAGGACAATTTAAGAAAAAGGATGAAGATAAAACTTCCAAAAACCAATATAAGAATAAACAAGTAGTAGGTGATGGAGTCACTGATAGTAGAAATACCTCAAACATCAATACTACAGAAGCTATGAAGAAGTTTTTGTTGAAAATTCTTGATAAACCTCCAAGAGAATTTACAAAATTAAATCAACCCTTAACCATGATTTTGCCTCAATTATTAGAACAAGGTTTAATACGGTTGCCAGAGATACGACAACCGGATACCACGATAGCTGGATATAGGGCTGATCTACATTGTAATTTTCATCAAGTGGATGGACATTCAACCAATTCTTGTAAAAGATTGAAACATATGATACAAGATTTGATTGATAAAGGTAAAATGGAAGTACAACAATTTCCTGCAAACAATAATACTCAAAATAATACCCAAAAACAACCAACTCAAAATGCAAATCAAAACCTAGATATTTTTCAACATCCTTTACCCAAACATGGTAAAGAGGTTGTAAATCAATTAGAACATCATAATGTTCCTCCTCCAACTAGGTATGTGGGAACCATTAGTAACTTTTTACCACAACAAGATTTGCAAACCTCCTATGTACCTACCCTATTTGTAGTCACAACTAGACCAATACAATATTTTCAATCTTCATCTTCAGAAGATACAAAAAGTGACACAGAAAACATAGAAAGTGAGACAGGAAGTGAACTAGACATCACCTCAAATAGTTCTGAAGATGAGTCAGATCGAATTACTCCCATCACAGATTTATTAGTTCCAGAAGAACCATTCCCTAGAAGAATGACCACTCGACCCTCATCTCAACAAATGCTTTCAAATGAACAAGAAGAAAATGCTAGACCTCACTTTGGTCATTTACAAAATAATAATGTTGTAGGTACTATTGGAGCCATCACTAGACAACAAGCCCAAAATCAAAATTCTCAATCACAAACTCAAACTCAAAATGAGAAATCAACTCCATTTGTATTAAAAGCACCTACAAAAGGAAATAATATATCAAATTCACAACAAAAATCTCCTTATGACATTAATGAACAATTGGCAAATATCACAACTAGAATTTCTCTTTTGGATCTTCTAAGAACTTCATCCATCCATAGAGAGGAATTAATGAGTACCTTAAGCAAAATGATGGTACCTCAAAATATAGAACCTGATGTTGTGGTAAATGTTGTGATTTCTCAAGGAACAAATTATATAGATTTTCAAGATAAGGATATTCCTCCTCAAAGCATGTATAGAGATAATCCTCTATACATCACAACATTAATTGGGGATGTAGGTGTCAAAAGAGTTTTAATTGATAATGGATCATCATTAAACATATGCACATATGACTTTTTCCAAATATTTGGATTTAGAAATGAAGATTTAAAAAGAACTAAAATGATTATCAAAGCATTTAATGATGAAACTCAAGAAACATGTGGAGTATTATCAATTCCATTGCAAGTTGGTCCAAGGATCTTAGATACGACCATGTTTGTTGTACATTGTCCAACATCGTACAACATCCTTCTAGGTCGACCTTGGATCAATGCAATGAGAGTGGTACCCTCTACATTACATCAATGTGTTAAGTTTGAGTTTAAAAACCAACTAGTTACTATCCATGGTGATCCTAGACCATTTGACATGTGTGCTATGGTAGAACCAATAGGAGTCCCATTTTGTCCTGCTATATCTTCAACACATCCTAGTCCACCTTCATCATCTAAAACTACACCATATAAATCTACAACTAAAGAAGATAGTCCCTCTACTTCATATCCTACTTTGGATGAAGTATTACCGGATTTATCTTCAATACTCACAACTTCAGAACATAATAATTTTGCCACTCAAGATTCCCTAGTGTTATCTAAATTACCGCCATCTCCCCGAATGATGGGCTTGCCAAGAAGTTGGGAAGTATCTATCATGTTGGGAGTTGTGCCTTTGTCTACATAGGGTATGATTATGGTAAAATTAATATTGTGAGTGTCACAATTGATCAAAATGGTTTTGCTAAATGTTACTTTTCTAATGGATATATAAAATCAAAACAAATGATGTGTGACATGGGTTATAGAGGTAAAGGTTTAGGACCTCTTGAAAATGGAATACAAGAACCTTTAGAAGTTGAGGAATGGCCTGCCCGATGTGGTATTGGTTACATTCCTACAAAAACCCAACCATTCCCATTTGAGGATGATGATCAACTTGTAACATATCAAGAATATTTAGCACATCAAGAATTTTTCAAACCAAGTAGAAGGATATATTCTTGTAATATGTTATCAATAGCATACCCAGACATGATTGTTGAACCAGATGAATATTTGGAGGGAGATATATTTCATGATATTTCTCTTGATGAAGTTTTAAAGAATAAATTCTTCTTTGATGGGTCTATACCATGTATAGCCCATGTTGAAGCAACTACCCCTCAAGAAGAGTTAGCTAAGTTAACCTTAGAAGAATTACAAGAAATGGGTGTATCACCCACACCACCCAAATTTGAAAGAGAATTAAATATTGTGGTAGAAAATGTTTTACAAGTTAACATTGGAATAGAAGAAAACCCTCGCATGGTCAAAATTGGAGCAGAATTAAGTGAAGAAAGACAGAAAGAATATATAGCATTTCTCATAGAGTATGCTGATGTTTTTGCTTGGACATATGCAGATATGCCAGGCCTAGATCCTTCTGTGGTCATGCACCATCTAGTAGTGCGCCCTGATGCAAAACCTGTAAAGCAAAAGCTTAGAAAAATGCATCCCAAAGTAGCACTGCTAGTTAAAAATGAGTTAGAAAAAATTTTGAATGTAGTTTTTATCCAAGCTATTGATTATGTTGAATGGATATCAAATGTTGTTCTAGTAGCCAAAAAAGAAGCCACTAAAGTTAGGGTTTGTACTGATTTTAGAGACATTAATGATGCATGCCCTAAGGATGATTTTCCTCTCCCTAATATGGATCAAATCATAGATTTTACAGCTAGGAGTGGGATGTTATCCCTCATGGATGGTTTTTTAGGATACAACCAAATCAGAATAGCTCCTGAAGACCAACCCAAAATAGCTTTCATTACACCTTGGGGAACATTTTGTTGGAAAGTAATGCCCTTTGGTTTAAAGAATGTAGGAGCAACATATCAAAGAGCTATGACATATATCTTTCATGATATGATGTATGATATTCTACATGATTATGTAGATGATATTATAGCTCATTCAGCTAAGGAAGAAGAGCATATCAATGATTTAAGAAAAGTGTTTGATAGATTAAGAGAATATATGATTCGCTTAAATCTAGACAAATGTGTATTTGGAGTTAAATCAGGAAAATTGTTAGGGGTTATTGTTTCTATGCATGGTATAGAAATAGATCCCCTTAAAATTAAGGCTATCCTTGATATGCCACCACCTAAAAATATATCAGAATTAAGAAGTTTACAAGGTAAATTACAGTCTATCCATCACTTCATTGATAAGTTGGTAGATAAAACAGGACCTTTTCTTAAATTACTTAAGAAAAACATCCCATTCCAATGGGATAAGGAATGTCAAGAAGCTTTTGAAAGTCTTAAATAATATCTTCATACTCCTCTAGTGCTTGTTCCTCCTAGACCTGATTGTCCTTTTATTTTATATATTTTTGCTTTGAAACTTGCACTTGGAGCTATGTTGGCTCAAATTGATGATGAAAAGAAAGAACGAGCCACATATTATATAAGTAGAACATTAATAAGTTATGAAACCCATTATACTCCATTAGAAAAGCTTTGTTTGGTAGTTGTGTTTTCTATGCAAAAGTTGCATCATTATATGCTCAGTCAGAAAACATTTGTTATTGCTAAGTCTGATCCATTAAGGTACTTGATGAGTAGACCTTACTTGTCAAGATGCACAACTAAGTGGGTTCTTGCTCTAAGTGAGTTTGAACTCACATTTATCGACCAAAAATCTATTAAAGGCCAAGTTATAGCTGATCAATTAGTTGTTGCACCTCTAGAATCTACTCATCCTATAACCATAGAATTTCTTGATGAGTGTCTTAACTTAGAAGAAGATCTTTCTAAATCTTGGTCTTTGTATTTTGATGGAGCTAGATGCATGAGTGGTGTAGGTGCAGGTATTATATTAATATCTCCACAAAAGCACCTTATTCCTTTATCATTTAAACTTCAATTTGCTTGTACTAATAATACTATAGAGTATGAGGCTCTAATCCTTGGGTTACGAGCCGCTTTAGCCTTAAAAATTAAAGTTTTATTAGTCTTTGGAGATTCTCAGCTTGTGATAAATCAAATTAATGAATTTTATCAGACACGAGATGAGAAAATCCATCCTTATAAAGAGTATGTTCTTAAGCTTATTTCATTATTTGAGAAAGTAACTTTAGAAGCCATCCCTCGCACTAGCAACCGTGTCATTGATGCCATGGCTACAGCTACCTCTTTATTACCTTTGGAGTTGGATGATGAATATGCTACTATCATTATTCATCAACTCCAAGAACCAACTTCCTCTAAGTCATGTCTAGAGCCATTAGATGTGTTTTTAATTAATGAAATAACCCCAAAACCTTGGTACATAGATATCTTTAATTTTCTCCAAAATGGGACCTTCCTAGAAGGATTAGATAGAAACCAACGTAGGCTATTACGTAAGTGAGTTGTTCACTTTGTAATTGTTGGTAATACCCTATACAAAATATCTTTTGAAGGTATCCTATTAAGATGTCTCAATCTAGAAGAGTCTAAGAAAGCCTTAAGTGAAGCCCATGATGGATCCTATGGAGGACACTTTAGTGGAAGTGCCATTGCTAAGAAACTCCTTCGAATGGGATATTTTTGGCCTTCCATGGAAAAGGATGCTAATGATTATGTGCATCATTGTGACAAGTGTCAAAGACATGCAGACCTTGTTCATGCTCCTGCTCAAGAACTCCAAGCTATATCATCTCCTTGGCCCTTCTCTAAATGGGGTTTAGATATTATTGGTAAAATTAATCCTATTTCTTTTGATGGTCATAAATTTATCATAACAACAATAGAGTATTTTACAAAATGGGTAGAAGCTATGCCATTAGCTTCTTGCACAGGAGTTCAAGTGTCTAAATTCATCTTTAATCAAATCATATGTAGATTTGGAATTCCATCAAATCTCATCTCTGATAATGGAACATGCTTTAAGAACAAAGATATTAAGAAATTATGTCAAAAATATAAAATTCAACATCGATGGTCTACTCCTTATTATCCACAAGGAAATGGCCAAGCTGAAGCTTCTAATAAAACCTTGATCAAAATCCTAAAAATATTGGTTAATAAATCAGGTCGTGACTGGCATATGCAATTATATCCTACCTTGTGGGCTTATCGAACTAGTGTTCGTACTCCTACAGGTGCCTCACCTTTTGTCTTGGTCTATGGTGCTGAAGCAGTTTTTCCATTTGAGTTAGAAGTTCCTTCTCTAGCTCTTCTACTTCAAGATGCTGAAGTAGGAGATGAATATCATGTTGGTAGACTAAGTCAGTTGGAACTTCTAGATGAGAAGCGTATTCATGCTCTAGAGCATCTTCGCTCTTACCAAGACAAACTCAAAAGATCATATGCAAAGAAAGTTCATAGTCGATATTTTGAAATTGGTGATTTAGTACTTAAAGAAAATAAAAAATACTAATGCTAGAAAATATTTAAAAGGTAAATTTCAACCTAATTGGCTTGGACCATTTGTCATCACTGCTAAATTTGGATCAGGTGCATATCGCTTGGCTACCTTGGAGGGAAAATATCTTAAGGAGCCAATGAATATCATGCATCTCAAAAGATATTATGCATAAAGAAAAAATTCCATTTATGTATATACTTGTAAATAACTTCTTCATCATTCAATTTGCAATTATCATATTATCAAAACACCAAAAAAATCAAAAAACATGAAAATTTCCAAAAATATTTCAAATTGTTAAGCTCTCATTCTTTGCATCAATGTGTGTTGTTTTCCAAAATTCAAGTTATATTTTATTTTATTTCAGATAAACTCAAAAGTTATCTTGAACCATGCACTTAATTTACATATTTAATGATTTTGATTTTGTCACTTTGATTATAAATCTCTCTTGTATTGAAAAGCACTATTACTTCACTAAATAAAATTTTGAGTTTTGGGAAATGATCTTGCTACTTCTTGAACCAAGAACACATTCTCACATCTTAAAAATGATTTGTTGCAAATTCGAAAAGGATACTACATAGTAGTCTTAGTTCCTTAAGCGAAAAGTTTCCCTTGCTATCCTATTATGTGCATGGTCTAGAATACTGAGAATTGGCAAAAGGACAAGCTCCCCCCTACCTGAATAAAATCCCTTGCTCTACGTCTAATCTGAGCAAGTATCCCAAAAAAAAAAGAAAAAGAAAAAGAAAAAAAAAAAAAAAAAAAAAAAAAAAAAAAGAAAAAGCAAAGAAAAGAAAAAGCAATAAAATCCCCTTGTTAAAAAATGGACAAGAATCCCTACTCCAAAAATCAAAAGAAAAGAAGGGGGTAATGAGCTTGAATCCCTGGAATTCCTCAGTTATTCGAAAGCCATGAGGTGAGCCCCATAACTCGTGGTTTGTGCCCAACCCGCTTGGCCTTGGGTAAGCCTTTCGCATGGCGATATGTCTGTCACATTAGTGACCTTATTTTGTATAGACCAATGTCCGCTTGTGGATTAGCTAGATTTTGGTAACTTGACTTACATAGTAGTTTGGTACAATGGCATGCACAAAATCATGGTTAATGAACATTTCACTTGCACACACATTGGTTCATAAAAGTTTGCTTGTATCACTACCTTACTCAAAATCGGTAAATCAATTTCACAAGCACACACATTTGATCCTTGAGAGATTTTGTATCATTATGACAAATCAAGATGGATAATGAACTCACATGTCACACATTGGTTCTTGATAAATTTAACTTTGTCTTAGAAATAATTTAAAATATTTCTTTGAAATTTGTTAGACAACATTAGTTTATCATTATTACATAGATATTTCAAAATTTTCAAAATATTCAAAATAACTTATTCCAAAAGAACTTGTATTTCCAAAATCATTTATCATGCATTGCATTATGACTTCACGATGATGGTATAATTCCTAGTAATTATTTTTCTCAAATTTCACACTAGGAATTCTATGCCTAGCGCAAGTCATCTTTCTCAATTTTTAGGTCTAAATCATTTCATATTTCTCAATCTTCTTAAAACATGTGATACAATGATTTGCTTCATATCAATTTATATTTTAAGAACAAACAATTTCATATTATCATGCATTGCATTTTTGACTTCGCGATGATGGTATAATTCCTAGTAACTATTGTCCTCAAAATTTTCACACTAGGAATTCTATGCCTAGCGCAAGTCATCCTTCCCAATTTTCATGCTTAAATCACATTATTTTCTCATAACAATAATCTTTATCAAAATATTTCTTAAAAATCAAATTTTCTCAAAAACAAAATCAAACATCTTCTTTAATCATCATAAGCCTCAAGATCACTCTTGAGCCCCACAAAAATATTTCCATTATTAGCAATACAAAATTCCTCACAATAGGATTCACTTCATGACCTAGCGAGCATTGATCTCCACCAACGGTCATATAACAACACAACATCCTTTGAGGTACATTGCTAATCTATTAATTCCATCATCATACAAAAATATCTTTTCAAAAATATATCTACAAAATTCAAATCATTTTTCTTTCATTTTAAGCATGATCAAAATATTTAAAACAAAAAGCATGATTATAAGAAATTTAAACATCATAAAACAAATACAATCAAAAACAATCAAATCATTCAAAGTCACATAAGACAAGAAGGATCAATATATATATATATATATATCAAAAGTCTATATACAAAATAGAGTCGACTGATATGCCACAATCTCCAACATCGACATACTCAATCACCAAAAATATAGTAAAAAATAATCTCCACATAGATCAACCCTCTAGAAGCCCTAGAACTTTGGGCATCATCATCTCCACCAAGGGGTCATGGTGCTCAAAACCCTCCTACTCCTATAGTAGTAGTTATCCTAGAAGTCGAGTGAGATCTCGAGCGACTCAAAGTAGTCGGAGGCTCGTACATCGTAGGAAGTGGATGTCTCTACTCCATAAGGATTGCTGTAAAGTATAGAACCTGATAGAAAGTGGCTCACCCAATAGCCCAAACTAGCTCATCCTCTAAGCTACTCCTCCTAGATCGAGCTATCTATGAAGATGAAGGAGCAGGAGCCCCAGGTCCCTGTCCCACCTGTGCTCTAGCCTATGCTAACTCTACCTCTAGAGTCTGCATCCTAGCCCTCAAAATCACATCCTCTCTCTCTAGGATCACAATATTGACCTTTTGAGTCATAGTCTCCTCCCTCAAACTAGTGAGCTTCACCCATAGAGCTGCCATCTCACTGCTCTCCCCTACCTCCTCTATCATGATGCCCTTCTCAGGCAAGTCAGGTCTCCTCTCCTACTGAGGAGATGCTCTCCTCTCCTCCCTAGTACCCCTAGATCTCTCCCCTATCCTAGTAGCCCTCCCTAACCTAGATATCCTCAACCAACTTTGATGTCCACCCCTAGTACGAGGTCCCTCTCTCCTAGAGGATACATGTGTCTCAGACTACTATTGGCTAGCTATACACCACTATCTAAAAACCCGCTCGACTTTCTACTACACTCCTCGGTGTAGTCAATCGAGTAGGGTGAATGCGGATGTACCACTATAGATACCTATCTATAACCCCAACATCATCCCCATCTACTATGGGTAATACCTCATCATCTAGCTTAGGGTCCAAAAACTCAGCCATGTTGGGAGCACCACTAATAGTAGTGTGATCTTGAGTCACCCTAGAATAAGTGACATTCCTATACTATGGAATGTCCTACTACAACCCAAACTGGCACATCACCCGATCCATGTGGTGTAGCTCCAGCTCCCCTTGGTCCATCTATAGCCAAATGACTCACCTTACGTGAGCCAACTCAAATGCATCCTCTCCCCACCCTGGTATCTCCCTCCAGGATCTCCACCTGATATCCTCAACCAATAACTCATCAAAGAGTCACCTCGCTACATCGAGGCTAACCCATCCATGGTGCCCTCTCTATATAGGCCAATAGAATATCCTCAGTCTATCCTCCTCCACCCTAGGCTGGCCATCTCCTACTCGAGCCAAAGGAAGCCCTACAGGTCACCTGATAGCTATGTGCTCCCAGCACCATACCTATAGGAAGGATGTGAGCACTAGTCCCTTACCCTCCTTGTAGACCACCCGATGTAGAAATCTGTAAATCCTATAGAGAATGAATGGGCCCCAAGAAAACCATACACTCTGATCTCGCATGTCATAGATCACCTCTACTAAGGTCCATGGTAGGTGGCATCCACTGAGGTGGCATAATACAAGGCCTCCCACTATACCACTCAATAAAACTATCAAATGGGAAACCCCATCTGTCTCCTCGAGCTTATCAATGCTGACCCCACCCTTCTTCAGTACGAATCTAGGGTCTCCTATAAACCTCCTCAATATCTTGGCCTTTGTTTCCAGATGCAGCTATAAACATACCCCTCAATGGCACCCTGAGGATCCTCCAAACATCCTCCAAAGTAGGGGTCATCTCCCCTATCGATAGCCGAAAACATGATGACTCTAGATACCACCTCTCTGCTAAGGCTATGAGCAATCTGAGGTCAACTAGAATTTGTGGTATTTCTACCACATGTCTAAGTCCAACTGCCTCTAGACAAGTCCTCTCATCAACTGAGAGAGCACCTAAATCTGCCTGGATATTAGCATATCTCCACTCCTGATTCTTCAACTGGTATCTGTTAAAACAAAGTAGAGAAATTAAATCAGCCAATTGGATCAAAAAGTGCAAAATCGTATCAAAATGTTCAATATCGTATCGATTTTAGTGATATCGTACTCTTTGATATCATCAAAATCGATCCGATATTGATCTAGATCGGATCAATTTCGATGATATCCAATAGTATGATATTGCAAAATCATTACGATCTTGCAATTAGGGCCGCACGATGGTAGTCATGCCCTAAAAATCTAAATTTAAATAAAATTAAAGCAAAAAACATGAAATTTCTAAGCTAAATGAGTGAAAAACACTTACCCTGATAGCTCCAGGTCCTGCTCGAACCAAATCCGTGTGATGGGGAACTTCTACCATAGTTTTCTCCAGAGCTCCAAAATAGCAAATGGTAAATAACAAATGAATTAAGTTTTAATTCTATTTTTCTATTTTTATTCATTTTACCCTTAAAGCAATAATTTTGAGTTTTTCTCCAAACGAAGGATTTGGTGTAAAAACTCGAAGGGGGTATCACACTTAAAGCAACTTGCAATAAAAACTTCAAATTTAAAAATATTTTGCAATAAATTTTGGCTTTCTCATAAAGTGTGTCATTCTTTTCTTTAACGCATTTTTTTCAAAAATGTGCTAAAGAGGGGGCAAAATGTAACACCCTAAAATTGACCCATAATAATTTACATTAAAGTCAAAAACTTGCAAAAAATTGATTCCTAACTTGCTACCTCGATTTTCATGCCCTCCTAGCGAGATCGGGCCTAAGCTAGATGAGATCGTACGTACGATCTCTGATCGACGTTTTAAGTATGAGATCGTACATACGATCTCGTCCAAAAATAGAAAATGCCCAGTTTAGCAAAATGACAAACAAGTTGCAACATTTTTTATCTTTACCTGTCCAACTATGCGGCAGTTACGAGATCGGATCCGTCGATCAGTCCCAGCTTGGAAGAAGTTATAACCCATTTTATTTTTAGCCCAATTTCACCAGCTTGCCTAGCCTATTTAATCAGGCATTCCCTACCCCTAAATCCTCCTAACTCATTGATCAAATTATGCATTTTAGTCGCTTAATTTTTGCATTAGCCCTTGTTATTTTACTATTTTTTGTAGGATCGAAGGTACGATCTTAGGCACATGAGGATACAACCTCGTCTTGATAGCATTTGATTTGGATTTGTGAGTACGATCTTGTTGATAGACTGCTTGGGGGCAACTACATGCATTTGGTTTGCATCTATCGGTCTCTAATCTTCATCTTTATCATTTTATTTATCATTCTCCATTGCATATAGTATAAAATTTCATTATTATCATTCTCGGTGTTCACCATTTTGCATTAAATTGCATATTTTGCATATCATATCTCACATTCATATCATTTCATTTTAATACAACATTCTAATCAGCTTTAGATGATTTAATATTTGTCTAACAAGGTCCATAGCATATCGCAAGTTGTTGTTTTACACTATACTTATGAAACTGTAGGTTTATGTTATGATCGGATCTATCGATCGTTGATCGATTGATACGATCTCTGATCGTAGGTACGATCTTGATCCTGTAGCATATGATCCTACCTACAACAAGTAAATAGAACCTACATCAGACTTTCAAACCGAGTAAGAGTATCAAATTTCTTCAAAATTAAGCATTTGCATTAGATTATCCTCTGCTTATTGTTGTCTGTTGTATTCATCAAAAATTAAATTGCATTTAGAATTAGTTGCATTGGCCAAAAACTAGGTGATTGTGAGCAAATAAAAAGAACACATCAAAACAACCTCCCAACCCTAGGCGTGGAAACTGCCAAGAAATGTTTCCTGGTGAACCCTAAACAATTCATCAAAAAATCACCAAAGAAGGCACGAACTCAAGTGTCTCTCTTCGAGGTGTAGACCTACTATTCTCCCATTCCCCTTTGAGGCGCGGATCCATTAGCCTGAAGGAAAGGAGTGTGAGAATTTTAGAGCTACAAACATTATGTCAATTTTATGTCTCAACATAGTTGTCATCTTAGCATCAATATAGAGTTGAATAGAAGTGATATTATAACATTGAATTACAATATAGATGTAGCAATGGAATTTGATACAATTTTTTTCTTCAATTGGTTATATGGGATTGAAACAAGTACCACCAGTATTACATCATCACCACATAGTGGTATTACAATAAATCTTGAATATTATCCATGTATCACTTGGAAAGATTTGAACCTTGGTCTCCCCCGTAATATTAATGAATCTAATTGGTTGAGCTAATGTGATATTATAACATGAATTACAATCTAGATATGGCAATGGAATTTGATATATTTTAAACATATATTATAACATATTTACATTCTATAATTTTTATAGTTTAATTTAAAATTTAAAATTATAATTAATAATAAATATATAAATTAATTTCTATTAGAATTATAAATGAATAAAAAATTAAAAAAAAATCAATAAAAGCATTCCATGTAAAGAAATAAAGGCAATGATAAAATCAGTTAAATGTATCTTTTATCTTGAACAAATATACAATGTATATTGTGTATATAATATGCATATATACAAATATGGATAGATGTATATCAATACACAAAAAATAAAGATTACAATTTTTCGTGTTTACTCTTATTATTTAAATTGTCATCATTAAAACACCCATACTTATTTTTCTCATTTCTAATGTAGTCCTTACCATTGAAATATGTGGTGGTAAAGCTTCACTTGAGGTCACAACTAACTTTGTATTGTATTATATGTATAAGCCCTTTGGGCCTTTGTAAACCTTATTTATGTATCTTTTAACTTTTTACTATTTAACCTAAACGTTGGTTTTGTTGAAGATCGTAATGTAAAGTAGATTAATTATTAATAATTAATAAATTAAATAATAATAATAAATAACTATTAATAATTTATTTTATTATTTTAGAATATTGATTATTTTGTAACTGGATCTTATTTTTAGCACATGTAAAAGCTAGGATAACTTAGGAATTAAGTTATCTTATTTTAATAAGAACAAACATTCAAAATATTAGAGAAAGGTAGTAGAAGCATGGACCCAAAAAAACAATTATGGATATTCAAGTGGTGCAATGGTAACTTGGCATCATCGAAGACCAACACTAATCAATATTTTTGGATGAACAAGATTGGAATATATCAAGAAGGATGCTAGATATTTGTATTTACAAAGAAAATTGAAGATGACCCAAAAAAATGAATATAAAGAATTCAAACTTAAAAAAAAAGGTATTAGCTATAGCATCTCAATTAAGATGAGAATTGAATATGTTTGTAAAATCTCAAGCTCTATATGAGAGAGTTGGGATTTTTCAAGGGTGGGGGACATGAGTACAACCCCCTTTTCTCAAGAAAAAAAATGTTATCTTATTTTAGGAATAAATTTAGTTGATTCTAGTTATATTTTGGAGAGCATGCATATAATTGCATAATGTATACTCAATGTATGATGCCCATAATTATGAACATGTGAGTTCTAGAAATAAAATTCTAAAAATAAAAAATGGATATAATCATATAAAGGATAGGGGAACCAGATATAGAAGTGTTGTTATTATTGGCATGTAGGATGTCTATACATTGAGTGTTGGGCACCAATTATAAGAGGATTCATTTGATGATTAAATTATATTCAATTAATTCAATTAAATTATATTCAATTATATTGATGTGTAAGTTCAAAATTTTAGAGTTGATGTTTTGAGATGAACATATGTTATGTAATTTTCTCTTCCATCAATAATATAGATTATAGATATTTTTAAGCCTAACATGTATGATTATGGGTTTTCATTCTTCTATAATTTCTAATCTGTATGTTTAATTTATCGAGTCTCACCTCCCTTTCACACTCTTTTGAGTTATCACATTTGGTATCAAAGGAGGTTGCAAAAATTCTTTAGAGGAGGAGAAAGTTGTTTATTGGTGAAATATTTATTTTGGTTTTTCCTTAACCAAAAATCAAGACAACTTTTAGAGATAAAATCTCTTCATCATGTGAGTTGTTGTAATGGCTCTTAATGGCACACCAATGAATTTTCCTCTATTCAAAGGGGAGAAATTTTAGTACTAGAAAGTTAAACTAAGAAGTATTTTGGTGTGGAAAGGGATTTGGGAGACTATATCAATAGGCTATGAGGTTCCTTAAGACTAGAATATTTTTTCTCAAGAGGTGAAGACAAGGAAAAAAGAGGAAGAGAAGCTTGATGCATAAGAATTTTTATATATTTAGAGTATAATTGATACTAGCATCTTCCCTTGGATTACAGGTTGCAAGAATGCTCATGAAGCTTGGACAACAATGGAGAGTTCTTATAGGATACAAAGAAAGTGAACACAACAAAACTTCAAACATTGAAGATGACCTTCAAAAATATGAGAATGAATAAGGGGGAATATGTTGGTGACTCTTATGCCAAGATCAATGACATAGTGAACAATGTTGGAGTATATTACATTATTTAGTACATGCTAATGTATCACCTTAGGTACATCTTTAGATTAAGGGTGCCTTAGATTAGAGTGTGAGTATTTACTTTATGCAATGTAATAAATACACAAGTATTATTAGAATGTGCAAAGTATTTAATAATGTAAATGTGCATAGTAGTCCATGTGCACATGAGTCCATAGAGTAGGAAAGTGAAGAGTCTCAAGAAGAGTGAAGGCCAAGAGTACTCCATATGAAGAGTCACATTCTATTATATATGTGTCTATGTGTGTGTGAGATACATAATGTAGAGTGAGAGTGTGTGGAAGTATGGTGTATTGGATATCTTTATTCTATTAATATACTATTTTGGTGTGCATTTATTAATGGTATTTTTTATGAGTTGTTGCAGAAGTTAGTTATGAGTTTTATATGTTTAGAATATTGTCACTGACTTACATTTCTTACAACTTTATTTTAGATCTTGTGGTTATTTTTCTTTAAGTATTAAGCATCAAAAGATAATAGTGCTATAAAAGTCACAAAGGATATTTATAGGAGATAGGGAAAGTCACCAAAGAGATTGAGAGGAGATAGGAAGATTTCATTCATAGAATCTAAAATTTGTAGTTTGGCTAGAGTATTTCCATAGGGTTCAAAATTTTTCATAAAGACTAGGATTCAACATAGATTTCTTTCCAATAGATTGAAGGATAACTAGTGAATAATATTTATTTCAGAATTATGGAGATTTGGATGTATTTTGTTGCTATTGTCTAATTTTTTTGTTTTAAAAAATTAGTTCTCAAAAGTTAAGAAGCTTCCTACAATAAATAGAGAATAATTTCACCTTCGATTGCCTGAAAGTATGTGCATTTTCCTTGTGCATGGATCAGTTTTGAGTTGTAGCAAAAGAGTAGACATTGAATATTGAATATTGAGGAGACCTAAGAAAGAGATCCCTATTGAATATTGAAGACTATAGATTGAATATTGAGGAGACCCAAGAAAGAGGTCCCCATTGTAGATTTGAGAAAGGAGATAGAATATTGAAGAGTTTGGAAACCCAAGAGAAGAGGTTTCAAGCAAATTTAGGAGTAAGAAGAAGGCTAGAGAAGCCTTATTGAGAAAGTTAAAGAAGTGGCCATTGGATAATATTTGAAGAAATTTTGAGGTAGAAGATTGCAAAAAGTAGAAAATCTTGAAAAGAGGTACTCACATCAACTTTGTGAAAATTATTATCATTCAACAAGCCCAAAAGGATTTATGAAAATAATTCAAGGAGAATATTTTTGTCAAGAAATTTGCCAAATTTGAGAAAGCATTTTTGAATACTTCAAGACATTTATATTCTTGAAGAAGAGGCTAGCAAAGAGGTCAAATTCAAAGATAGAATTTAGTGAGAGCTAAGGAGGAGAAATATGATAGAAGAGGCCACCAAATTGAGAATTTTGAAGACAACCATTAAGATTTTAAAGGCTGATTTGTAAAGAAGAAGTTTGCTGATTTTTGAGGCAGAAGTTGAAGGGTCACATGATAGAAAATTAAAGGTGACATAGAGCTGCAAATTGGAAAAAATTGGGCAGATTTTGTAGTGCCCTTGAACAACAATTGAAGGAGAATTTAAAAGTAAACTAAGGTAGAGGATTGAAGTTAGAGACTATTTTTGGACAATAAGATACAGGAAGAGAAATTATATTTTTTGAGCAGTGATTGAAGAGTTTCATGACCACAAAATTGGGCAGCAGTAGAAGGATATAGTAGAGTTATTTTTTAAATATTTTTAGGGCAGATTTGGGAGAGCTTTAGATAGGAAAATTAAGGAATATTTGGCAGTATTTGAAGCTACAAAAATTATATTTTGGGGCAGCAAATTAAAAGGAAGTGAAACTACAAAATTTTTAAATTTGAGACAAGAAAAAGGTGAATCAAATCACCAAGGAGATTAGCTACAAAAGGAGGCAAAAGAGGTTTGTAAAATTGGTGCTATAAAATTTCATTATTCAAGCATTCAAATCAACTTATTATAAAGGTTTTTTAAAGCACCATATAAAATTTATTATAGAAAGCAAAAGATAGTCTAAGTTAAGAGTTTCCAAGCCATCAAAAGATAGTTTTTTGAAATTTGAGCTTCTTTCTCATTCCACAACTTTCTTGCAAGGTCACTAATTTTTATTGCTTATTGTAAAGCATTAGTAGTAGGATTGACTGGGGTAGTAGATGTGATCATTGGAGCCTAAGGGAAATGGAAAGGAGGTGGAGTAATAGAAGAAAAAGTAGAGGGAATGCCAAATCTAGGGTGAGTTATGGTTGGTGCTAGTACAATGGAAGTGTGTGGTGATGATTTCATAAGGGATGGTGGAGGTTGCACCTAAAAAGATAGAATATGTAGATAAAATAGTGAGGAAGGATCAAGTTGATGGTAAAAAAGGGTAGAGATATTTTTTAGGGAAAGACAAGGAGAAAGACTTTGAAGGATAATTTTGTTGCTCAGAATGGGAAGGAGGCTTTTTTGGGAAATGATGAGGAGAAGGAGAAGGAGAAATAGAGTTATAGATATATACAATACCTGCTACATATCAAATAGATATGTGGTGCTTTAAATTTATTTACTACACATGCTACACCTGTTGTGCTAGTGGAGGAGCATCCATGGATGGTTCTTGTATAACTCTTGGTTTTTTGTTCTCCTCTTCTTTGTGATCTCCTTTATTGGTGAACACAATTCCCATACCATGTTGTTCTTAGCCTTTATTTTATAATTGACTGGGTAAGGAGGTTGAGTAACTGTGTTTTCATATTGTTATTGATCCTTTGATGTTATTTTATTTTCTACAAGAGGATTTTGTGATTGCGAAGCCACAACAATAAAATTCACCCTTGAGTCAACCATCTTGGCTTCATCCTATTGTAAGGTTTCTACCCCTAAGCCCATATGCTTTACTCTATACTCTCCTTGTAATATTTCAATACTTCCTTGGGAATTCTTGCCCAGGATTAGACTATAATAGCCCATCAATTATATTATTCTAGTTCCCTTTGAATATGTTGTTAGTTGTTGTTCCATGGGGGTGTAGACCTATGGAGGCTATGAAGGAGTGTTTTGAGAAATGGCCTGCTCCTGAGATTTAGAGGGATCAATTTGAACTATTTTACCCTTATCTACAACTTATTCTAGAGCTTGCCCTTCTATTGTACTTGCTTTCTTTGATGTTTTATAAAATCCAATGCAATTCTTCTCTAGTCATCATCTACCTAGGAGTCAAATTTTGCATTATACTTATCTAAAAACTCATCGTTAGGCTTGATAGAATATTTAGAATTAATCATGTCTATCTCAACTCTCATGGTCCACCATTATAGTATCTTGCCTTCAGACCAACCAATATTTTTTTTGCATGGTAGCTATCCTTTCTTCACTAAGTACATGGTTAGGCTGATGCTCGGGGTTGTAGTCTATAATCTGATCATACCAATCCCTCCATGGGGGAAATAATTATATTTTGTTTACATGCCACTCCAATTCCTCATATTTATTTTTTCTATATGCATATATATGAGGACTGATAGTTTTTTCAAACTTTGGATTCCTAGCCGTATTTATTGAATTGAGTATTTTAACAAATCTATCGATGGGGTCATACCACCATCTTTGAGGAAGTTCTAGCAACCCTAGCTTCTTCATGGCCTAAGTTATAGATTTATTTTACCATTTATTTTTTATTATTATTCCTCCAACAAATATAGGATAGTTTCAAAGCCCTTTCTTTCCAGCCCTAGTGCCATATACACAAATGATATAATCAACCCGTCTACAGTATTCCAAGGTGAACATCCTTTCTATCGCAAAGTGGGAAAAAAGAAGATGTTTTTCTATGAAACCATACAAGTGTATAACTATGCCCTTGACCAAAAATAAGAAATATTCCTCCTCTACATTGGGTTTTCTGTAGTGCTTTCTTAAACCTGGGAGATAACCTAGGCACTTCACCATGCAATACTCCCAACACTAGCCCTAGAAATTCTCTAACAAGTTATAATAAGATCGTGATTTATGTAGAATGTTACTCCATTCATACACCTGCGAGAGATCCCCATTCACATCTATAGAATTTACACCTATCCAAGCCATTTTTGATACCATATGATAAAAGAAAACCCAAGCCAAATGGGAACAATTCCTAAAGCTATCGCCATCGCCAGGAGGCTTCCTTTTCAACTCACATAACTACTCATGTATTTGGACAAAGAGGAAATGAGCCTAATTAAATAAAGTTGGGTGGGCATTGCTATACATGATTGTAGGGTCGTAGAATTTAGAGTTGGAAATAAAATGCAAAGTGGCTATTTGCCATTCATAAATCAACTCATATGAGCGCAACCCTGCTAGGATGGCCAACATTGAGTACATTTAAGGGTTCTTAAAACTTTTTTATTTAATTGGGGTTTCAAGTAAACTTTCTCCTATATTGACATCCTTTAGCTCTTCCTATAGCCAATCCTTGAATTGCTTACCCCCATATGCATGCTTGCTTAGGGAGTAAAATTTGGCTTGCTATTTAATTTTAAAGGGCTTGAGAGGCACATTAGAGGGTAGGTCCATGGTGAAATCATGGGAAAAAACATTGGGGGAGAGTGTGAACAGGATCCTATCATATTTATTCCTAACAACCCTCTGTTAGGCATCATAATATTGAGCTATAGCATTGATAAGCTCAAGGTATGGGTGAAGAGGCGTGCAAACATAGAAAGAAAGAAAAGAATGCACAACAAAACCTTTAGAGCTAAATTTTGAAATACTTGCCAATAACATGTTTTGTACATATTCTCTTAGTCTAGAGGTGTCCTTCCATATCATGTTTGTATCTACAATTTATGCATCCCCATAAAAAAATCACCCAATTTTTGTGTAAACCGAAATCGAACAACACCAATACAAAGATAAAGTAACAAAAGAATAGTAATGATATAATATTGCACAAAAGGAATAAGATTTTATTAACGCAGGTGGATATCTAAATTATACAATCAATGTACCCCAATATGGGGTTTTACAATGCTTTTAGATACATATTTTACAAAATCTAGGGTTCTCTAAAACCCTAGCTCAATACATAACTGGTGTCTTCTCGCTCATTCTAGATCTAAATAAGGAGTGTAGGTGGGATCACGTATCCCTGCAAGGCCACCCTAGCTTCAAAATCTTCCATAAAGATGATTCCTACACCTGCAAACAAAAAAATATATATTAGAAGCAACTATGAGGGCTCCATAGTGTGAGGCCCTAAGAAAGATAAAACTAATAAAACCCTAGATTCTATAGAATTTAATTGTAAAAAAATGCAAGAATATGAGTGAATGATGCAAAGAATATTTTACCTTGTTATCAATAATTTCTATTTCTGCTTTTTCATTGATGGTCGTGAGGATGCTCGAACGATACCCGAGGATTGTAGGGGTGCAGATATACTACGAGAAACACTTGAGGGCATTTTGTGATGGCTATGTATGCCCATAAAAGTTTTAAAAATACCTAGTCATTTTGCAGACTCTGGAGGGCATTCAAGGGTTGAGGAACATGTTACAGAACCAAATATAGTTTGTGAGGGTTAGAAACAATAAAAACGGGGATGCAAATGGTGACATATGATAGGGAAAATGGCTGAGGTGCTTAAGGGTTTTGGGAACTTAGGGGGATTAAATATTTCTAAATATTCTAAGGTTTGATTCATCAAAATGACTCCTCTTTTATAATATACCCTTGAACATGTTAGGTTTTTGACGATACAAAATGTGTGGCCAAGATTAAAACATGAGGAAGGGTGGAGATTACGTTTGGGCAAGTGGCATGGATTGATATGGATGGATGGCTAAGATTAAAACATGACGAATGGCTAGGATTTATTTATATAAAGACATAATTATTAAATATATATATATATATATATATATATATATATAAATATAATATATTAATATATATATATATATATATTAACTATATATATAATGGGCAACTATGATTGGAGGACACATATGGATGATAAGTGGCTAGATTTTGGTATCTACAGATACCTCTTTTTATACCGTGTTGCGTAAAACACAATGTGGTAAAAATATGAGACAACTGGTTTGGCATGATGAATCAACTTTCTTTCCTTAGAACGCGAAGATAAATTTGAAGATAAAATAATTTGTATGTGTAGCTTACGCCCTCAATTGGCGAATGAGTGAAAATGACTCTCACAAGCCAATTGATAGAATTGTGCAAAATTATGCAGGTGAATGGTGTAAGTGCAAGTGTATGATGTAAGTGTTATTGAATGACATTAATGTAGATGATATGAATGATGTAAATTGATTCTATTTTTGCCCCAATGGGTAAAAGGGTTGTTGTAAAATGTAATTGGTTGATTCTATTTTTACCCCAATAGATTAAGGATTTTTACCAAGTGTAGATGCCATAATCATGTGAGATGTATCCCATTGTGGGAAAATCAAAATCAAGTTGAGTTACCCCAAGTTTGGGGTGTTTCCATGCTATTGAATAAAGTGCCTTTTGACGTCATTGAAATTATAAGTGATGAAAATGCATAATATTAGAAACCAATCATCCTATGATCTGGTGATTTCTAGGAGGCCCCTCCTAGTGAATATGCATAATTTATGAATGCAAAATGGAATTATGTAGTATGAATTATCCATGTTTCAAGCCCCACATACAATGCCATCAATGATAGCTTTTGAGAAAATTAATATGAGCATAGTCGCACTCAAAAATGATGGATCAAATATAATTTGACTTTAAAATAAGAGATATTGTATGATGAAAATTGCCAAGCATCCTTATGGTGATTTATTCATCTTACCAAATTGCATGGACAACCAATCACTACAATCACCAAGTAGATAGAATCGACCACTAGATACGATGTTCACTTGAATTTGTATGGGAACTTGAAAAATATATAAATGCAATGGTTTATGGATGAAAATGGTGTTGAAATGAATGTGTGATGATGATAAATGCATTAATGATTGGATTGCATGATTTTATGAAATTTTGGATTTTTTTGGAGCATTTTGAAGCATTTTTTTATAATTTTACGACTTTTTTGGTTGTAAACAAAAATTAATCATAAAAATCAATCCATGTTATCACAAAGATGAATGCAAATGATGTAATGAATGATTGGAATGATGAATATGGTCATTTTGTGAAAATTCAAACCATTTTGATGTGTTTTGAATCTTGTATGGCGATTTTACGACTTTTGGTCATAAACAAAAATTAAGTGCCCAAATTGATTTTTGTTTTCATAAAACATGATATGATATTGGAATGAATGTATGGATGTAATTTGGAGTGATTTTGTGTAGGTAAGCTACTTTTTTTGATCATTTTGGTCTTTCTAAAAATTTTAACACCAAATACCAAATAACGTCTACATCATGCGTAGACATTGATAAGTGTTTACCACTCTAAAGATGTTGGTCAGTATTCCAATGTGCCTATGAATATCCATGGGCATTTCAGTGTGCCAAAAACAACTATAAATAGTCTATAGAGGTGAAATTAGACTCATTCTTGCATTCGTGAATTCCAAAAGTTACGTCTAAGTGAAGAAGTGAGGTGGATTGTTGTGGAGTGGAAGCTATGGCGATGGAGGGTGCAAATGCGGTAGTAGAAGTAGAGATGGTTGAGGTAAGTTCCCTTCGAAATATTATTTGAATTTTATGCACATTTTTTTAAGTATGCAAATGGATGTGGCATTAATGTGTTTGTATTGTGTATGTGTTGCGTTGCATCTAAAGATTTTGGAGGCTCGACATCGGTTCTCACATCTCATATAGAGGGTGAGAAATATGTTGTTGAAGGAGCAGTGGGGTTGGTTGGAGGATGTGGGGTTTTCTAGGGTAGCTCGAATTGATATGATGAGGATGGATGAGGGCTATCTCTCTGTCTTGGCAGAGAGATGGGATCCAAATAGGGGGACCTTTCAACTCTCTACTGGAGAGACGATAGTAACACTTGAGGAATATGACATACTAAAAGTGCTAATGGAGGGGTTAAGTGTCAAGGTTGGACATGATAAGGGGTATGATATAAGCTAAATATTCAGAGATCAATGGTAGGATGTGAGTGTGAAGGATAGAGGGATAAGGTACTTGGTGATGTATGTTGAGAAGAAGTTGGATGCATTGCCCACCTTGGTCATGTTCTTGTTGGTCAACATAGTGGTTCCAAATAGCACTAACTACTAGTTCCATTGGAACATAATCAGGTTGGTGTATGATATGATCTATGAGCATTGGGTATATGCATGGGCACCTGCTCTACTAGTGTAGCTATACCAGGAGTTTTACAAGGTAAAGAGGTAGAAGAAAAATGGGTTGGGTGTAGTTTACTACTATAGTGTTGGGGCTGGGAGCACTTTAATGTGGTTCAACCTATGTGATTACCTATTATGGTGTGGGATGGAGAGCAAACTTATGCTTTAAGGTGGCAAGTTGCTGAGGAGGTGCAATCGAGTCATCCTATCTAGATTGGCCAGGATTATAGGGATCTATGGGTAGTGTTGACACCTTCTTAGGTCCTTTGGAGACCATGGCGAGGTGTGAGGTGGACTAGTGATAGGGAGCAGTTGTAGAGGATTTGATAGGCTATATGGGAGGTTGGGAGGCATGTTAGGATTTGAATGATATGAGATATATTACACATGAATGAGATTACAATATATAGGTATAAGCCTATATGAAAAACATGACACTTGTCAAGGAACATGACAAGTGTCAAAGAAGGCATAGTGCACATTATATTCTAACATTCCCCCTTAATGTGCACTATCCTAACTATAGAAAAAAATAAGTCAACATTAGGTAACATTCCCCCTTAATGTTGATGTCTCTAAAAAACCCTATCATCCTCCTTTATTACATGATTTGGTCTAGGCTCATGATATTTGATCTCCAACTATGAATAATGCTATATCAATGGTGTATACATCTCGGTATGTTGCCTTAGGGTCAGCCACTTCCTTGGATATGTTGCTTCTGGGTCAACTGTCTAAGTGCCTCAGGGTCATCCTAGGTGCCTCATGGTCAACCACTTATGGGTCTATTACTTCTGCAAGTGATGCAGGAGCATCCAACGAAAGGCAAAATAATGCAAAGTAGAAAAAGTGTCGCGATATTGTGACATGTCGGCAAAGAATAAAAAGTGTCGCGATATTGTGACATGTCACATTTTCTCGATGTAAATACGAGAGAAGGCGAGAGAGAGAAAAGTGTCGTGATATCGCAACATGTCGCATTTTTGTGACCAGAAAATGAGAGAAGGCATAAGAGAGAAAAATGTTGTGATATCACGACATGTTGCATTTTTGTGACCAAAGGTGAGAGAAGGCTCGAGAGAGAAAAAGTATCATGATATCGCGACATGTTGCATTATCACGACAAAAAGACGAGAGAAGGCACAGGAGAGAAAAAGTGTCATGATATCGCGACATGTCACATTATCGCGACTAAAAGAGAAGAGGAAGAGCAAGAGGGAAAAGGTGTCCCGATATCACGACATGTCACATTATCATGACTAAAAGAGAAGAGAAAGAGTACGAAGGAGAAAGTGTCGCGATATCGCGACATGTTGGCAAAGAAGAAAAAGTGTCGCGTTATCGTGACATGTCACATTTTTGCGACCAAAAAAAAAAAAAAGGGCAGGCGGTTACAGGGGCCGTTACAGAGGAAATTATCGAGCGATGGGTATACCGAACGTCATCATTGGTTGATAGGCGGACAGAGTCTACAGTGGCAGCACTGAACAGCACGTGGCACCAAGGTGCAATGAAAGTGGAAGAAGATCAAGAGTCAGAAAGAAAGATGTTTCAAAATCCAAGACAACGAAGAGGCATGGGAAATGAAATGAAGGGTTAGAAAAGGGAAACGAAGAGTCACGCCAGAGATTTTAAAAGGGGAAGCGAAGGTATGCATAAGGGGCCAAAAAAAATTTCTAAGACAGTGTTGCAGACGTGAAGGCAAGAGGGTCATTCTGGACCTGTTTGGGCTATTTTTCTTCCAGGGTTGGAAATGTTGTAATATAAAAAAATAAACTATCTTTCAGGATAAAGGAGTGTATTGGCAGACTGCTGCCATTATTGTAAATTTTTCCAAGTTGTTTAATGAGAATTGAGAATTTGGTGTGAGCAATTTTTGGCTCCCCATCAAGTGGTATCAGAGCGGGAGTTCCTGAGTGTGTGAGTAGATCATCGAAAGTGAGGCAATTTGCACCAGGATCTATGGAAGAGTGGGAGTTCTTGAGTGTGTGAGCAGATCACCAAAAGTGAGGCAATCTGCACCAGGATCTGTGGAAGAGCGTAGGGTTCCTGAGTGTGTAAACATATCACCGGACATGAGGCAGTTTACATCAGGATCTATGGAAAGGTTGTGAGAAGAGAGTGAGGAAGAATGCCTCCACAAAGAAATCGTGGTGGTGGGAGAAATGTGGTACCTAAAAAAGATTTCAGAGCTTTGCAGAGGCAAGTGCAAGCCCTACAAGAGGAGTTGCGAAGAGGGGTTGAGCCAAGGAGAGAAGACCATAGTGAAGATGAAGCTTGGGAGGTTGATAATCCATCGGATGAAGAAGAAGCAATGGATCCTATAGAAGCTAGATTAGTTAGGGCCATATCTCGGATTGGGAAGAAGCCAAAGTTTGATGTCTCCACGTATTCTAGGAATCTCAATCCAGAGGAGTTGATTGATTGGATCAATGATTTGGAGGAATATTTTGAGTATGAGGAGGTCGTAGATCTAGATCGTATCAAATTGGTAAAAACAAAGTTGAAAGGCCATGCTAGAATATGGTGGAAAGAAGTGTAGCTAGAAATAAATAGAAACAGAAAGGAAAAGATAACCAGATGGGATTGAATGGTAGAGAAGTTGAAGAGATAGTTTATTCCTGTAGATTATGAATTGGATCTGTTGAGAAAAATGCAAAGTTTGAGATAGTCAAACAAATCTATCAAAGAATATACAAAGGAGTTTTACCAGATCTCAATCAGAACTGGCCATTCTAAGGCTAACAAGGAGAGGGTAGCCCGTTACATTAATGGATTGAGAACCAGTATTCAAGAAGAGTTGATTCTGGTTAGAATTAGCACCATTGAGGATGCTTACCAGTTTGCTCTAAAAGTTGAAGAGAAGCTGAACAGAAGGTTTGAGGGTAAGCAGAAAGGAAGAAGTCATGGAGAAAGAACTGGTGGAAGAATAGATGGAGGACAAGATGAGGAGAAAGAAGAAGCTAGCAGTAGTCAGGATCAGAAGGGAGATAATGATTATAGATCCCATGGTCAGAACAACTACCAAAGAGGAAGAGGTAGATCTGGACATGGCTATGGAAGAGGAGGATTTTGTGGAACCTGTTTCCATTGTGGGGAAGAAGGACATCGAGCATATGAGTGTCCCCAACACCAAGAGAGGATGAATAGGAGACCTGAGGGTCATGCTAGAGCTGTTGTAGCAGATGAAGGTGCTGAATTAGAACATTCTGAGGAGGCAGAGAGAGGAGAAGTTATGGTCACAAGGAGAACCTTGTTGAATGAGGAGAAAGGACCAAACCAGAGGAGGAGCCTGTTTCGGATAAGGTGCAAATGTTCAGGTGAGGTTTGTAATGTTATTATAGATAATGGTAGTACTGATAACTTGGTCTCTGAAGAAATGGTTACTAAGTTACAGCTAGAGAGGAGGAGACACCCGCATCCATACCGGATTGCGTGGTTTGCAGAAGGACCATAGGGCATTGGTCAGTGAACAGTCCTTAGTCAAGTTCAATATTGGGAGATACCAGGATGAGGTCCTGTGTGATGTTTTGCCTATGGATTATTGCCATGTGTTGTTGGGGAGGCCATGGCAATTTGATAGACGTGCGATGTATGATGGGCCTACGAATACTTACTCTTTGACGAAACTTGGAGTGCGCCACAAGTTGAAGCCATTGAAGGAGATGGATGAAAAGAGTTTGCTGACAAAAATGAGAGTGGAAGTTATGGAGTTTGAAAAACTTAAGGGTTTGTACCCTGAAGACCCAGATTTTGTTGAAGCTTGGAGAGCTTGTATAGCCCTAGTTAAAAAGAAGGTGACAGAACAGTACAGAAGTGAAGGTCACTTCTCAATCCACCCCGGTTGTCTGATGCAGGAGCATCCAATGAAAGGCAAAATACCGCAAAGTAGAAAAAGTGTCACGATATCATGACATGTCGGCAAAGAAGAAAAAGTGTCACGATATCGTGACATGTCGCATTTTCATGACGTAAAGACGAGAGAAGGCGAGAGAGAGAAAAGTTTCACGATATTGCGACATGTCACATTTTCGCGACCAAAAAATGAGAGAAGGCACAAGAGAGAAAAATGTCGCGATATCGTGACATGTCACATTTTCACGACCAAAAAATGAGATAAGGCACAAGAGAGAAAAATTTTGCGATATCACGACATGTCACATTTTCGCGACCAGACAACGAGAGAAGGCACAAGAGAGAAAAATGTCGCATTTTCACGACCAGAAGACGAGAGAAGCCGCAATGGAGAAAAAGTGTCACGATATCGCGACATGTCAGATTTTCACGACCAAAGGACGAGAGAAGGCGCAAGGGAGGAAAAGTGTTGTGATATCGTGACATGTCGCATTTTCACGACCAAAAGGTGAGAGAAGGTGCGGGGAGAAAAAGTGTCACGATATCATGACATGTCACATTTTCATGACCAAAGGACGAGAGAAGGCGCAAGGGAGAAAAAGTGTCGTGATATCGCGACATGTCACATTTTCGCAACCAAGAGGCGAGAGAAGGCTCAAGAGAGAAAAAGTGTTGCGATATCATGACATGTCACATTTTTGTGACCAAAGGCGAGAGAAGGCTCGAGAGAGAAAAAGTGTCGTGATATCACGACATGTCGCATTATCACAACCAAAAGACGAGAGAAGGCACAAGAGATAAAAAGTGTCGTGATATCGTGACATGTCGCATTATCACGACTTAAAGAGAAGAGGAAGAGCAAGAGGGAAAAGGTGTCGTGATATCGTGACATGTCGCATTATCATGACTAAAAGAGAAGAGAAAGAGTAAGAAGGAAAAAGTGTCGTGATATCGTGACATGTTGGCAAAGAAGAAAAAGTGTCGCGATATCGCGACATGTCGCATTTTCATGACCAAACAAAGAAAAGGGTAGGCGGTTACAGGGGCCGTTACATAGGAAATTATCGATCGATGGGTATACCAAATGTCATCATCGGTTGATAGGCGGACAAAGTCTACAACTGCAGCATTGAAAAGCACGTGGCACCAAGGTGCAATGAAAGCGGACGAAGATCAAGAGTCAGAAATAAAGATGTTTTGAAAGCCAAGACAAAAAAGAGGCACGGGAAATGAAACAAAGGGTCAGAAAATGGAAATGGAGAGTCATGCCAGAGATTTTAAAAGGGGAAGTGAAGGCATGCACAAGGGGTCAAAAAAAACTACTGATACAGTGTTGCAGACGTGAAGGCAAGATGGCCATTCTGGACCTGTTTGGGCTGTTTTTCTTCCAGGGTTGGAAATGTTGTAATATAAAAAAAAATAAACTATCTTTCATGATAAAGGAGTGTATTGGTAGACTACTACCATTATTGTAAATTTTTTTGAGTTTAATGAATGAGAATATGGGGTTCTTGGGATGAGCAATTTTGGCTCCCCATCAGCAAGTCATACTCTAGGTATGTTGCCTCTCGTAGGTCACTGACTAGATTCACCATGAATATCATCCCCTCATGGTGAACTCAATATAGAAGGTGTCGATATTGCCAAAAATACACCTTAATAAAAAAGGATTAGAGCCATATGAGTGTCGGTATATAAAAAAAATGCACTCAAAAATACAATAAAAATGAGCCATAGAATCCAAATGTGGAGGATAAGTAAGAAGAAAGAAGAATAGAAGAGAATATTTTGAAGTGTCTTCGTTTGTAGTCTTCAGAAGTTGATCCAAAAAAGTCCTCAAATAGAGTCTAGGGTGTCTATGTTTGTAGTCCCTAGAGTAGGTGTCCTTATTGTGACCTCCTCATCCCATTGGAATGCATGGGTAACCAGCCACTACATTTGCCAGGTTCTATAGGGAAGGTGACTTGATACGAGGATCACTTAAAATTTACTTGGGAGTGTCGGGTACAACCGAGAGTGCACTCCATGATAAAATTATTTTTAGAGCTAAAAAATACAAATGAAACAACCTCAAAATGACAAATGGATATCACTATTGTGTCCGTCTCAAAAAAACCTTTTTGACGACTATAAACACCCCTATGTTTGGGTTTTAATGGGACCTTCATCTTATACAAAAACAACATGCCTTTCTAGGAAACAATATAGGACCATGTGGGTAAACAATATTAAATTGGCATGTTAATACCCAAAAATTTCTATATGCTCGGCAATTTTTCACGAGCACTCTCAAATCTGGTTTTACATACCATATATTCATACCCCATACAATGAGAAAAATGGCCTCTCTCCACTTTAATAAAGAAAATTTTACTCCATTAATACACATGATCATGGGCCCATAATTTTGAAGTGGTCATTCCACTTATTATGATTTAATTTAAAAATATTGCCTTACTCACTTTGATAACCCTATCATTTTGAATAAATAACTTTTTAAATGCTTGGACTTTTATATTCCCCTATTTCACCCGACACAAATTTTCCCATCCCACCAATGACGTGGGACACAAATTTAGTTTCAAATATTTAAAAAATAAAATGCTCGTTTTGTCATCCTGCAGTTATATATGAACCTTGTTTTTGGGCCCCATCATCAGTTATATTAAAGAAACATTAAAAAAAATTGAAGATTCTTTAACAAAAAAACTACCCCACTTGGGATTTAAAAAGCGTGCACGCTAGCCCAAAATGATAACAACCGTTCTACTTTAGGACTGCACTACACTATGATGTGGTCGGATCTTGACTAGAAGCTCTCTTCACTGGAGGAAAGCTTATTGAGTAACAGGTGGCTAGGTGGGCTCAAAATGTGTAAAAATTCTTGTCATCAACACGTGGTCAAATTTTTGCGTATTTGACTACATCAATCATAGTATCTACTATTTTATTTCTCGGTTTCTTCAATAACAACATCCCGGCTAAAAATATCAAACTGGAAAAAAATAGTAAACTTATTTTTAAAAAACACGCAGCAACAAGAGGTGTAGGGTAGTCTCGGTAGTGCATCTGTATCCATCAATATTTTAAAACTACCCTATCAGTACTTAGTTCCCCACAAATCTTATAGAGAAAAATAATTTAGTAGCATCAAAATATGCAATGGCTCCTGCTCATCAATAACCCACAACTATGGGAACACCTAACTAAAAATCTCGCATTCCAAAGATAAAATTTGGTTATCCACCTGAAACAGCATCACCACCAGCTTATTTTTAGCTTGGATCATGAACAAAATATGATCATTCTCTGCAAAATAACCTTCACTTGAGCGGGAGAAGAGGCGGGAGCACCGCAGAGCTAGGAGGACGATTAGATTAATTAAAAAAAACTTGTCACCAATAGAGAAATCATTGGTGGTGTAGTTGAACATTTCTTTAAGAGGTAACATTGCACTTCACATAGTAGTGATAGTTGCATAGAAATAAGTTGATATCCTTCACCACAACAGATGGACACCTACAACAAATAATAATATTTTTGCATGTGGGGATCAAAAAATTATTACCGGGAGTCGATCACATGCCACAAAAACGTAGCAAGGAAATATTGTAAAAAACTCCATACCCACTATAAAATGGTGTCTTCTTGATGCTAGATCTTTCTTGCTCTTAGACTGGAACACATAGAAAAATCTGTAGATCCACCAATATATCAAGTGACATTCAACAGATCATCAAAAATAGAATCTTCATATTGCTCCATACTGCGACCTCCAACTTCTTACTGTAGGCAAAATCACCGATGCCCAAGACCAAAATCAAGGTATGCAGAGTTGAAGAAATAATATGCTCACTACATAGCCATAACTATTTGGGAAACTAAAATCGACGTGTGATAAAAAATCTTAGGGCTACATTGTTAATGATCTCCATTATCTCCACAGCTATGCCAACCTGCTTGTATTTTGCACTGATCAACTATTACGTTTGAAGCACGACCGTACAAAATATTTTTCTATTGATTTTACTGATGGTAACTGGAGAAAAATGTTCATTTTTTTACCTTTCATTTGTTTGAATATCTGCCAACTGAGCGATAATAGTGCCAAAACCTCCCTAGTCAGCGCGTGCAGGTTTGGTATCATGGGAAAAACAATAAATGTAGGCCCTGTAGCCCTAGGATTAAAGCAATAGTAGCTAAATGGTCATCACACGAGCACTTGGCACATGGATGATCTGATTCATATTGAAAATTCTGCAACATCAACAGGTGGAGCAATATCAACTACTAAAAATATTGTGCAAACACGCACTCTGCATGATCGACCAGATCCAAAATATTCTACCATCATGGGTATTTGCTACAACCATAAAATTTATCCATTAATAACTAGCATAAAAAAACATCGACAAGATTTTTGGTGCATCATCGTTTCATTCATTTAGGGATGCCACAACTACCGTCATCTTCTACATATTGAAACATCTCTTAAGATATTGCCAGTCCATGTAGCTCAAAATGGTAAAATTTCTTTAGTCAAATGGATTCCCCACTATGGCCCGTCCATCTTTCCAAGCACCTCGATGTTTCAACTTTGAAAAAAAATATAGTGCATCTAAAAATAGGCAATGAACATCGTTGGTCTCGCACAAAATCGATCAAATGGTCTCCAACATCACATCTCCTTCAAACAACCAGAAAAAAATACTTTCTTCTCCAACAATAAAAATATCCCTCCTTTTCATTTGATGGACCACATCATTGCAACTCGCACGGATGGCCTTGAATGATGTAGGCAATGCTAAGAATATTTTCAGTGTGTACAGTACTTTGATTTTTTCGATCAAATTTGGGGAAAGGGGCTTAGTATCTTGCACTACAACTACAAATTTATTCTACAATGAAAATTTTAAGATAAACAAGAGCAACAAGGTTGTTTATGGAAATAATAGTGCCATGTGTCTTAAGAAATCCCATGAAAAATTACCAAAGATTAAATCATATCAGGGGAAGATTTTTCATTTATCATTTGAATAAAAAATGGCCTGGGGAAAGAGGATAATATATTCCAAATAAAAATGAAAACAAAATTGTAAATGGGGGAGGAAGAAAAAATTGAGGGGGGGATTCCCATGAGGGAAATGCCCCCTCAAGGATTGGCACAGACAAGATATCGAACCTGCTCTAATACCAAATGCTAGGATTGGAATGATATGAGATATATTACACATGAATGAGATTACAATATATAGGCATAAGTCTATATAAAAAACATGAAACTTTTCAAGGAACATGACAAGTGTCAAATAAGACATAGTGCAAATTATATTCTAACAAGACATAGGAGTGAGGTGGAGCTTATCTAGTTCTCACGGGTGCTACGATAGTTTGGGCTAAGATAGGGGGTTCTTGAAGCACTGGTGCTATATAGGCACCATCATGATAAGATGGATTTGGCTTGTGATGATGCATGGAGGGTGACCTATGAGGATGATTAGGATATGGATCTATCTGATGTGAATGATACAAGAACTACTTCTAAGTATGATGTATGGTTCACTACACAACCATCATGGGTGCCAAGTATAGTAGTGGATGAGGGGAATGGGGATGAGAATGAGGTAGAGGCTGAGGTGGAGGAGGTAGATGAGGCTCCTAGATGTTGGAGATATATTCAATCCAGTAGTCAAGAAATATGGGATAGAGATGTAGTAGAGCAACCTCCAGAGATTGGAGATGATGAAGATGTCATGGATGATATAGAGGAGGTTCTAGAGAGACCTCCAGGTCAGAGTGAGGAGGATTAGGCGAGGCTCAAGAAGTTGGTGGTGAAGTGAGATGCAGTGATAGTGGCTCAAGATGTGGAGATAACTCGATTGTGGGTGGAGCTAGAGATATAGATGACTATATATGGAGGTGAGGATAGTATCACGAGGCTCTAGGAATATCTACTTGAGAGGGATCATCATCAGAGACACGATGTACTACACCTTCAGGCCTGATATGGATACATCCAATATTTGGAGGATCGATTGATGTAGCACCACATTGGGCCGCCATATACACCCTCCTCATCCATATCTAGGTCTGTTAGGCATAGTGAGTCTAGGCATAGTAGCTCTTGTGACCAAGAAATCATGAATGATTGATGATATGAAATATTTGTATTAACCATATAGTTTAGGAACTATAGTTTAAATAGGTTACAAAATAGGTAATCAAACTGAATGAACAGGAGATCACGCCAAACAATTTGCCAAGAGGAAGAGAGTTTGGTTTAGAAATCTTCCACCTAGGATATTTAGGAAATTAACCATTAGATATTTAAGACAGTAAATATCTACATGGTAGAATATAGAAAAGTAAATGTAATAATCTACCCAAGTAGTGTAATGCAATATACTACCTATTTTACCTAGTGGAGTAAAAGGGTAAATATCCTAAAGAATGGAATATTACTCTAACATCCCCCCTTATTACATTATTTGGGTAATGTATATAACTACCCCAATACAATGAAAAAGATGTTGATCTGCTGGTTCTTGCTCTGTCATAGTGCTCTGGCTGCTCCTAAGCAAAAAGTGGGTCATTCCTCACTTTGTCTTCACACCAACGAATGTCCTTATTGTAATATTGTCATCCAATCAAATTGCATGGGTAACCAACCGCTGCAATCTCTAGGTGTAGTAGAGTAGATCACTTCATACGAGGTTCATTCGGTTACAATATGAGTTTGCAAAAGATAAGGTAGCTAAGGTGTTGATCGCTGCTAAAAATGCACCCTTATAAGTTCCCCCCTTCTTGTTGCAAAACATGTTGTAATTAATTTTTGAAAGAAGTATGACTAAGGTGTCGGTCGCTGCCGAAAATGCACCCTTATAAGTATTCTTCCCTTTTTACAAAAAATTGTGAAGAAAATAAATGAATATCCCCCTTAATTGCAAAATATGTGCAACTTAAGAAGCTTTGTGAAGGATTTGTACAAATATTGCCTCCTAGGCAAATTTTACACAGAAAATTCCCCCCTTTTGTTACAAGAACTTCAAACAATGAGAGTTTGCTATTTATGAAGCCTAAAAAGAGGTACAAACACCCCTTTATTATAAGTACTTCAAACAAAAACTTATTCTATTTATGAAGCCTAAAAAAAGAGAGAGGAAATGGTGCTTTGCTTAAGGTGACAAAATGTGTTTTCCCTCTACAATACTATCTTAGCAATGAGCACTCTGTGTGCTTTTTCTGAACCAGAATCAGAATCGGAACTAGACACTTCACTAGAAATATTGCCTTTGTTTTGCTTCTATGTTGTGCCTTTGTCTTTCATCTTAGTTTTCCATGCTGAATAATTAGGACCTTTAAGCAATTGTGTATCAGTTAAGTATTTGATAGTTGCCATGATGAAGGTCCTAGAATTTGCACTAAGATGATTTTTCTTTCACTCTTAAGTGATATTTAATGGCACCTACTTGAAAATTTTCTTGAAGAGAGATAATCAGTTGGAGGAAATTAAGCCAAACAAATAAGAGATGAAATATAATTCACTCAAAAAGATATTTAATGGCACATGCCTGAAAATCCTCTTGAAGAGGTATAATCAGTTTGAGGAAATTAAGCCAAACAAATGGAGTGAATTAGGGATTTTTGTTTGTAGGAGAGAATATCAAGTGAATATTGGTTTTAAATTTGTGCAATGGTTAACACAAATTTATTAGTGAAATTTTTGGGTATGGAGTGTTCTTGATTCTATGACTTATAATTGCAAAAGAAATAATGCAATAATCAAACAATAATGCCCACAAAATTCTTATCACCTAGGTGTCGGATGCAACCAAAAATGCACCTAATTTGCCAATGAAGGTGTCGAGTAAAATCGAAAATGCACCTTTTAATTTTTGCAACAAAATGTGAAATTGTGTTGTGCAAAAAATTGATATGTTTTTGTCTCCTCCTTGTCTTAAAATTTTACAAATAATGTGACAATAAACAATTGCCTATATTTTCTAATTTTGCAAAATAAACAAGCTTGATTTGTTTTAAGTGCTCCTCTCTTTTGTGTTACAAGTTTGCAAAAGAAATACAATTTCTTGTCTTCCCCAATTTGTTTTGTAAATTTAACAAATAGCACTCCTTTCAAGACAAGTCAACACACGACCCGCATTTGAAAGGCTTCCAGAACTAGTCGACACACGACTTAGTTTATATGGACCCAATGTCACAATTTCTTCTCAAGTTTTTGCAAAAAATAAGATGTGCAATTTCCTGTCTTTTATCCCTCCTTGGAGAAAACAATTGCACAAATTTTGACTTTGAATTTTGCAAGTTCTGGTGACTCCTTGTGTTACAATTTTGGAAAACAAGAATCACAAAATGTGATATTTCCTCCCTTTTATTTTATAAAATTAACAAGGGTTTTGGAGAAGAGTTGTAGGCTTCAAATTTGCAACAAAATCATGCTAAGTTCTTGTCTTTTATCCCCAAATTTGGAGAAAACAAAGAATATAAATTCTTGTAGTTGCAAAATAGAACCCTTTTTATTTTATTTTAATGCATAATTTCTAATTAATTTTAAGCATCAAATTAATTAATAAAAAAATAATTTTGTTAAAAAATCATGATTTTAAAACAAAATATATTTAATTATTAAGAAAAAAACTCAAAACTAAGTAAAAATTACAAAAAAAATAAAAAATTACCTTAAGACCATTTGGTGTGGCGCCCCTTCTATCAAAAAAATGTTGATAGTGTCCCCGCGGGGAGTCGAACCCGCGACCCCGCGGGACTTAGCCCTTGGCTGGCTCTTCAAGCCAGTCGGGCTATCCCGCCCGACGAAGCTTGAAGGGGAAGGCCTTCACCTTGAAGGCTTCCCCACGGCGGAGCGGGAGTAAAGTGGGAATAATCCCACATGCATCCCGTGGATGCAATTTTGCACTTTAAAAGGGCAAAGATGCCATTTACTTGTCGACTATCTTTGGACAGTCAGTTCAGGTCATGTTTTGGTCCTCGCCACTTATCAGTGATAGTCTAGTCCACGGGTCATGTTCGGTGGCTATCTACCACCTATCAGTCTGCCACATGTCTACTTTTGTGTTGTGTTCGGTTGGTGTCCAGTGGCTATCAGACATGTGTCGGTCCTAGTCCAGGTCAATGTCTAACGACTATCCACCACGTGTCGATCCAGATCAGGCTGACACATCAACTCTTGACCCTCAGAAGTCATGCCGGCCACCAAGTCAACACCCCATCTCCATGTCAGCAAGTGTCATCCACCTCCTCAAGATCCGAGTCATCAACCTTGTCACATCACCTTCTCAAGATTTGAGCCCATGCCAAATGATGTCAGCCTTATCAGATCCTTGGGCTGTGGTCTAGTGCCACATGTCCACCTATGGATTTCTAGTTTTTTGTAGGTTTAGGTCTTGTCCAACGTGTCCACCATGGAGGGTTTTGAGTCAAGTCTGGTGCATCCTCGAGGTGTGTGCCATTAGTTAGCGACATCTATGTCTATGTTAGGAGTATGGTGCGCTTCGTTGGGAGTGTGAGGGGACTATGACCCTCTAGGCACTCCCAATTGAGTTGGCCATGTGGGAGCATGCGGGTGCTACTACCCTCTATGCGCTCCCATTGGGTTACCACGGGTGCCCTATCCCTATGGAAGGGAGCCTCAAAAAGGCTCCTTCCATGACCCCTTGGGCATGATCGCATGATCACCGATAGGAAGTGTGCTATCTGATCGATTGACTGCGGGTGCTCAAGATCATCGGCGTATAGGGCCTTGTCGGTCAATTTCCTGTGGGTCCTCACCTACGGGCCCCAAAGCCTGTTGAGGTGGGGTCAGGGTGGGTCTGGGAAAAAAAATCTAGGTTTATACCTCCTCTGCCTCTAGGCTTAGTGGGTTAAATAAATCATTAATCAAACATTAGGAACTTAGGAAATTTAGGAAGATAGGAAAAATAAATTAAAGTCACCAAATGAAAATGGTGCTTCCTCCTACGCGATCGCCTTCACCTTCTCTAGCGGAACGAAGATGTCTCGTTGCACTTCCTCGCCTTGTCCAGTGGAACAAAGTTTTGTTGCATTTCATCCCTCTATCTCCCTCGAGCTCTAATGCCAATGTGACCAAGAAATCATGAATGATTGATGAAATGAAATATTTGTATTAACCATATAGTTTAGGAACTATAGTTTAAATAGGTTACAAAATAGGTAATCAAACTGAATGAACAGGAGATCATGCCAAAAAATCTTCCAATAGGAAGAGAGTTTGGTTTAGAACTCTTCCACCTAGGATATTTAGGAAATTAACCATTAGATATTTAAGACAGTAAATATCTACATGGTAGAAGATAGAAAAGTAAATGTAATAATCTACCCAAGTAGTGTAATGCAATATACTACCTATTTTACCTAGTGGAGTAAAAGGGTAAATATCCCAAATAATGGAATATTACTCTAATAGCTCTAGGTCTAGGGCTCCTTCGGGATCACAAGGGTCTTTCTATAGGCATTAGCTAGTGCTTAGATGCAATTTTTATATATGAGCCTTGGTGCTCCATTGTATATATCCTTAGGGAATTCATTGTACATGTGATATTTATATATATACATGGATTTTACTTTTGTGTTATGATTTTATGTGAATGCTTTTGTGTGAATGCATGTGTATATGTGTGATGGATGAAAATGCAATGAAAAATGCTTATGAATGCAAATAAATTAATGCACTAATGATAATTCATAGTTTAAATTTTTCTTGACCATTGATAGCATTGTTGTTTAATCAGGGGCACCAAAATGGTGGCATGTAAAATGGAGGACTCATGTACTAATATGGAAGAAGACATGGATAGCTGATATGGAAAACTAATTGTTTTGCAGAGACATAGAGCTACTAGTGATATAAAAAAAACTCACTAAATACTGCCTAATTTCTCTAAGATCAAATATGTGTGCAATGAATTTATTTACCAAATCATGAGTATAGTAATGACTTGAGGCAATCAAGAACCAATGTGTGTGCAAGTGAGTTCATTAACCCATATTGAGTAAATTGGGATGAAACTTATTATGGAGGAAACCAAGAAGCTAGCTTGTCCTTATGTGTGGTCATATGTCTTTTCAAGAGAGATGTGTCACCATGCATAAGTGTACTCCACTGCTAGTCAAGCATATATAGCCCTAGAGGATATTAGATCCATAGTCCAAGAATCTAATCTCTAAGCTTTGGGGATTCAAACTACCTAACTGTCTGATTAGAAATGTAGTTCCATCCTTAAAAATTGAGGATTTATGGTGTGTGATTTGTAAAACATTTAGATCTTTGGGGAGTTCGATTCTCAAATGAAGTGTGATGAGAATTTTACCCTATCCTTACTACTCTTTCTTGTATTTGGAAATGATTGTGATAGTGGTGAAACCACTATTTTTTATTTTTGGACTATGTGCATGATGGGACAAGCAAGGAATACCCTTTTCACTTTGAGGTTCAACCCAATTATGGTGTTATCCCTCTTTGACATAAAATATATTTTAATATGTGTGATTGTGTTTGGTTAAGGAATGTTAGAGTCAATTCCTAGAACTCAAGATTTTCTTAGTGAGAATGTGTCTTGGTCCTAAAGAAAACTCGACATGTATTGGAGGTTTCTAGAAACACTAGGAGTGTTTAAGTGAATGAAAACACCTAGGGATTATGGAAATGTGGTTCTACAAATGACAATTTGACTTTATGTAATGTTGCAATGAAATGGATGATGATGTGAGGGTGCCCCTTATTAAAGCAACATGACTTTACTGGATCAATTATTATCTAAACTAAATAAATGATCCCTAATATGAAATGTAAAATGTGTGAATGTGGTTTTGAGTGTAATATATGAAATGTAATTTGTGAAATGTGTGCAATTCAATGTGTGAAATTCTAGGTTTAAAATGCAATGTTGTGAAATGTAATGTGTAAAATGCAATGTGTGAAATTCAATGTGTGAAATGCAATGTTATTTTTGTGTATTATCCATGATATATATATATATATATATATATATATATATATATATATATCATATTAAGCATAGAATTCTCTCAAGTGGATGATGTTAAGTGGTTCGAGCTCTTCAACTCCCTCTAGACTGGAAAGCCTATAAGTTCCTTTACCCACTTTTTGAGTGATAATATATGGACCTAACCAATTAGCTATGAATTTATCATGAAGATGTAGTAATGCATTGGTATTTTATTGATTCTCTTTAAGAAAAAGATCTCCTACTTGGAATTCATGTATATGGACTTTGGAATTGTAAGTATACTTTAGGCGGTCTTGATAAACTTGTAAATGCTCTAAAGTATTGACCTACCTTTCATCAAGAAGCATGAGTTGGTCAAAATGTGCTTGTCTAGTAGTATCATCATCTATGAATTATTGTAATGAAATTTGCAATGAGGGGATCTCAAGCTCAAGAGGTATGATTGATTCGGCTCCATAGACCAATGAAAATGGTGTTGCCCTAGTAGGTGTGTGGATGCTTGTTCGATAAGCCCATAATGCCAAGGGAATTTGAGTGTGCCAATCTATATGAATTTGGTTGACTAATTTCTTGAGAATAGCAATTAAGGTCTTGTTGGTAGCCTTAGTTTATCCATTTGCTTGTGGGTAATAAGGAGTCGAGAAACTGTGTTGGATATTATATTTCTCACAAAGTGCTCAAAAATCCTTGTTTTTGAAAGACTTTTCATTGTTAGAGATGATTTTTGAGGGAATACCAAATCGATAGATAATATGATGAAGTATAAAATCCACAATTCTAGGTCTTATTGTACTAGTTACAGGAATTGCCTCAACCCACTTTGTGAAGTATTCAGTGGCTATGATGATGAATGTATGTTGTCCCAAGGAAGGAGATGAGATTTTTCCAATCAAATCAAGATCCCATTATGAAAAGGACTAAAGGATTTAAATAGGTTGTAATGCTTGTGATGGTACATGATTTAAATTAGCATGTTGTTGAAATTTGTTGACAATGCTTGACATAAGTTCAACAATCACGTTCCAGGGTGGGCCAATAGTAACCCATATGTAAAATACACTTTACAATGGTCATTCCACTAAAATGACCACCACAAGTACCATCATGAGCTTCAACTATGGATCTTTGTACCTCTATAGACTAAAGATAACGAAAGACTCCATCATAACCACATCTATACAACACATCCCCCAAGAGAGTAAAATGAGCTACCTTTTGCTTGAAAGTGCATTTAGTAGTCCATGATATGTCTTATGGGAGTGTTCTAAACTTGATGGAGCCAATTATTTGGTTTGACCAAGGCTCATATGGCTTCGAGTAGATAAATCAACCATCATTTTCATCCTTAGATTCAACATGGACAATTGCAAATTTAGAGATCGTTGTAAAAATGAGTGGTTGTACCTCTCCTACAAATTTCTTTGGAATTAATGATCCTAGAGAGGCCATCACATCTGCAAATCTATTAGTAAAATGTGGTAAACTATCTATTTCATACCAATCAAACTTAGAGAGCAATGACATTACTACTTCATGGTAAATATTTATGGTAGGTTCTTTGTGTTGGTATTCTCCATTTATTTGTTGAACGACAAGTTGAGAATCATCAAATATTTTGATATGGTTTATGCCATAGCTATGGCTACTTGAAGACCTAAGATTAATGCTTCGTACTTTGCATTATTGTTTGTGCATTGGAAGTCAAGTTTGAATGATAGGGTAATATGCACACCCTATGGTGTATGAAACACGAATCCAACACCTTGACCTTTTTTGTACTTAGAACCATAAAAGAATAGTGTGATATTGACATCTTCATATGAAATGACGTCTTATTCTTGTTTAGTGATTGTAAATACCGAATCATTTGGGAGATAAAAAATAAAGGGTTTATCACTAGGAAGTGGAGCTTCCACAAGTTGATCGACTATGACCTGATATTTAATGAATTTTTGACTAATGAACTCAAGATCAAATTCAGTGAGAAGCATTATCCATTTTGTGGTATAGGTGTTACTGTAAGTGCGAGATATCATATAACGTAGAGGATTTTTGTGAGCTATGACATATGTGGTGTGACTAGACATGTAATATCTAAGTTTCTTAGTGGTAAAAACCATGGCTAAGCACAATTTTTCCATGTAAGCATATATGGTTTCATAGCTTACCAATGTTCAACTAATGTAATAGATAGCTTGCTCTTGATTATTTTCATTATTTTATGCAAGTATTGTCCCTAATGCAAAGTCCATTGTTGAAACATAAAGATGAAAGGGGACACTCGGATGAGGAGGAGTTAATATTGGTGAAGTCAGGTATTTATTGATGTCATCAAAATATTTTTGGCACTCATCTATCCATGAAAATATCACTTTCTTTTGTATCAGATGATTGAATGTCCTACATTTATTATAAAGTTGTGCAATGAAACAACAGATCGATTGGATATTTTCTTGTAAACTATGTAATTCCTTAAAATTTATTGGGGGAGGCATCTCCATGATGGCCTTGAATTTTTTGGGTCCACCTTAATGACTATTTTGGAGATAATGAATCCTAATAGTTTATTTGAGGTAACACCAAAGGCACACATTTTGGGGTTCAACCTTACATTATGCTCTAGAAATCGATCAAAGAATTTTTACAAGACACCAATGTGCTCTTATCAAATTTTAAAATTTTCCAAGAGATCATCCACATAATATTTTATGATCTTATGCATGTAATCATGGAAGATATATGTCATGGAACATTGATAAGTGGAACCTACATTTTTGAGACCAAAGGGCATCACCTTGTAACAAAAAATCCCCCAAGGTGTAGTGAATGTTGTTTTGTGTCGGTCATAAAGATTGATTCAAATCTGGTTGTATATTGAAAAACCTTCCATTAGAGAAAGCATTTCATGGCTAGTGCAAGTATCGATAATATTATCGATGTTTGGTAGAGGAAAGTCATCCTTAGGACACACTTTGTTAAGGTCTCAAAATTTAGTGCAAATGTGTATTTCCTAGTTAGGCTTACGAACAGGTACCATGTTTGAAAGCTACTTAGGATATTCAATGGGGATAATGAAACCCACATGTAAAATCTTTTGAAGCTCTTCTTTGACTATGAGGGCAATGGTAGAATGTATCTTTCTCAATGTTTGTTTGACTAACTTAGCATCATAATGAAAATTGAGATTGTGGACAACCAGGTTAGGGTCAAGACCAAGCATATCTTTGTAGGACCATGCAAAATGCCCTTCTTCTTGAGGAGAGCAATTAATTTCTCTTGTTCATCTATGGATAAAATTTTACCAAGTTTGACAATTTGGGGATTGTTTGCATCTAAACTAAGGTTCACATCGATGGCATATTAAATGAACATGTGAGAACCTTCCTCAAGCTGATGGTGTATTGGGATCAGATGAATGTCATCTATGACATTATAAAAATCTTATGACTCAACCTATTCTATGTTTTCCTAGAAAACCTCAGGATCTAAAGGCAAGGTGAAGGCAAAGGTGGAGGTAACAGAGAAATGTAGTTGGTGGAAGCCCTTAACAATTCCTTGAAAAGGAAAAATTAAAAAAAGGATGGTGATGAGAAATCCGTTCCATATCAATAAGGCTCATATCAATTGGAATTGGCTTTGTCAAATCATATGGATTACAGAGTGGGTTGAATAAGTCAACGTGATTCATGTTGACTTAAAGGGGAAAAATGGTGGTTGGAAATATGGAGGATGGATGGATCCTGTCTACTAAAACTGATTCAAGGGATTGGGGAACCTGAAAAACAATGAGCAATACAAATAAATGCAACTAGAAAAAATCCATGTACATGTAATGCAATGATTTTATTTTTATATTTTGAAATTTTGAATTTTGTTTTGTTTTGTTTTTTTTTTAATTTTTGTGATTTTTTTAATTTTTTTGTTTTATGTTATGTACATATATTACAAGAAATTTTTTTGGTGAGGTGCATTAATGAAATGGAGGTGGTTCACCGGTTGGTTCGGTTTGCTCTTATGGAAGAATCAAGTGAAATATGGTCTAATGGATGGGGAAAATTTTGAGTAAAAAATATCTTGTTCAGTGATTGAAATGATGGGTTTTGATTCCTCATCATATTAATCGAAAGCGATTGACATTATGTCATATTCTTCCTAGATTTCATCTTTAGTCATAAGGATGATGTATTTCTTCTTTTTAATTCAGATGTATATTTTGAAAATCTTGTTCAAAAGAAGAGGTGGAGAGATGAGAATGATAGCCTAAATCTAAATGGTCGTGCACTATGAGGTATCAATGATTTTATGCATTCCTTGTTCATATCATCCTAGGCCATAACCTTACCTATTGACTCGATGAAAATACCAGGATGTAAAACCTGACATGTTCTGTATGTGGGTAGGTGTTGGTTGTTTGGGTTCATCTAGGGAATATGGACTGGACGATGAATCAATCCCCTCATAAACAAAATTTATGTTATTGGGCATTGAAACCATGTTGTACACCACTCCTATGGATAAGGGTGGGTCATGTGGGTGATCATAATCCCTAGAAGTTTGGATATTAAGTGGTGTGACGATGATATCTTGGACCACATATTCACTAATGCTAGGATTAGTGAGGTGGACCGCAACTTGGCATGATGTGGGAGTGGATGTGGAAGTGGATTTGAAAGACTCTAGATTAGCTTGGAGCTCTAAAAATATGAGAGGTATGTACTAGAATGGCATCTCACAATCCATTAATTCAACTTGTGAGACATCAACTGATGTGGATGAAGGTGGATTTGGTTGAGATGCTTGATGCATGGATGATGATGAAGGATTGTTGATGGAAGATGTTGATGATTATGATGTGGTTGATGTGACTAGGCTTGAATACATATGCATGTATTCAATGAAGCTTGATGTGAAGTGGTGATGGGGAGTTCCTCAGGAATAGGAACTTTGGATGGAGAAGTGAATGGTGTGGTGGATGATGTGTTTGATGATGTCACGAAAAGGTAGGTAGATGGAAGCATGGATTCATAAGGATTTGAAATGAAATTACAATACTTAAATAGTTCAATGTCTACTGGTATACAATGAATTTATCCCTCATGTACATATTTCAAGCATTTATGAAGTATATAAGGGACACATATCATTTCCCTAATCTAAGGACGTCCAATGAGTACATTGTACACCATGGAACCTTCCAATATGTGAAACATTATGTGCAACATTTTTACCTCCACTAATGAGGTAACTAAAATCAAAATCACACAAAGTAATATTATTCACATGAGGGGATTTTATAATATATTTTAAAACCATAATCTCCCAAATTAGGAATATGCTCAACCATAACTATGACTAAGAACTCAAACTCAAATTTTTAACTCTAACTAAGTTAAAAAATCCAATCCAAATACTATGCCATCCAAATGTGTAGACATCTACAAGTAGGAATTGGATATTATTAAATCACACCTAGACTTAGGACTTAATACTTAATCAAATAAGTAAAGCTAACACCTAGTCTAGAACTCACACATTCTAACTTAGACCTAGGAATTTAGGCTTTATTAAATGATAAAATAAACTAATCCTAATAAAAAAAATCTAAGTCTAATGATATCCACATCATCCCTCTCCACCATAGAATAATTGGACTCCAATGCTTTTACAATAGGGGTGAAGGGGTGAGATACTACACAGTGAAAAACTAATCTAACTAAAATGCTGAACAAGGTCATGGAGGCCATGAGTCACAGTTGATGCTGAAGTAGAATATCATGGTACATATCGATCACCAATCTATGTAGTACCTCAATGAGGTAAGTATGAAGCACTAATAGTCTACTATTGAGCTGGTGTAGTTTACTGTAGAACAGGAACCGATGAAGATGGAAATGAAGAAGGTCGCTCTAAAATAGAAGGAAGAAGAGCAAGATCAACAGGAGGAAGTATCGATGAAGAAATTACCTTTGTAGGAGGAAATTTAGCATAATATGATGAAAATTCCATCTTTGGATGAGGCGGTGCAATGGAAGCAAGTGTGTCATGAGGTCTATTGAAGACTAAGTGATGCAAAAGCATCTAGTGGTGTAAGAGTGATCTTGCATCACCCAAATTTTATATTTGATGTAATTATTTACTAAGTGTATTTAGTTGTCTAGGGGATAGAAAATTAGATCCATTGGTGAAATAATCACCCTAAAATATTGAACGGTTTGGGAGATATGTACATTTTATGGCAAAACCCTACCAAAAACAATGAAAATCTAGATACCCGAACTTGCAGGTGAATTTTGAGGGTCTTAGAGGATGAATTTGAGAAATTTAAAATAGATGCAGGACTTAGCTAAGTATTTCCCTATTTATTTCATCTCGTGCCCTTTTTGAAAAGGTCTGCTGGCAGTCAATCAGAGCAACGAGTGCGAAGTTATGACCCTGGGAAGTTTGCCTCCGAAATGCAAATTTCAAATGCATTATTTTAGGTGGGAAAAGGGGAAAACAGGGTATTTGAGGGAAATTTCAAAATTACAAAAGGGCTCTTTCTTTTGTATCCTCTTTGGGATGAAAGTGATAAAATGCTTGGTTTATCTGACATGATCAAATGAAAAACACTCGTGGATTGTTCATTTTGTGTTGCATGATATGCTTCACTAAGGCTATATTCTTTGGTAGATAATAATTAGTTATAATGGTGGTCTGTGGCTAAGAATGAAGATAATATTACCTCTTCTTATGATGCAAAGTGTAGGTCTGATGGTATGCATCATAAATAGCCCTTTTATCAAATTGATAGGGTTGGCCAAGAATAAGACCACAATAGTCCATTAGAGTCACATCACAGGTGACTCTATCCACATAATGATTTCCAAAAGCAAATGAAATAGTGCAATTCTTTGTGATATAGGAGTTAGAATATGTATCCTTCCATCCCAATGGATAAATATGAGGATGTGGTTCCATAGGAAATTTGAGACTATCGACAACAGATTGCACAATAAAATTGGTTTGCAATCCATTATTGATAATACAATCCACAAAGAAGTCATGAGTGAGGTGGGATTTGGTGACAAACAAACAATCATGACCATATTTTTGATGCAGTAGTGTAACATTGTTCAGTTTACCTCTCTATTCACCATATGTTCTCTCTTCTCCCATAACCACAATGGGAGCCTTTTGAGGCTCTTCCACTATAGGTTGTGCAAGTAAGTTCTTCTATTTTCTAAAATACTTAGATTTTAAGTGTCCTTACCTCTTACAATGATTACAATATTTCTCTGCATTATAAGAAGTAGGGGGAGAAGAGGAAGAAGAAGAAGAACTAGGAGGAGAATAAGTGGAATGCATATTGGCCTTTGAATACTACTGCTAATTTAAAGAGTGAGAAGCTCCTTGTGCTTGAGTGGCAAACTTCTCTTCAGCCATATGTTCATGGTTGAAGTCAGCATCAATTGTTTCCAAGGGAGTATATTTGAGTTCCATATACAAATTCTCTTGAAGGCCACTTGTAAACTTCAAAATCAAGTCATCTGTAGGATCTTTCACACGAAGCAAAATGCGTAACCTTTTGAAAGAAGAGATATATTTTTGCACAAAAATATTATAATTTTGGCGTAATCTACACCATTTCACTCTCAATTCTCTAGCATAATCAAAAGGATAAAAGGAATCCTTCAATGCTTGTTCCAATTCTTCCCAAATGGTAATGGCATTTTGGTCTTTTTGTCTATCCATGATGATCATTTTTGCTAACCCAGTCAAATTAAGTTTAGAAAAGGAAACATGATCATTGATAAAAAAAATTGTGTATGCAAACCAGATTTCCATGTTCATGATCTAGTTATTCAATACATAGGGGTTCTGAGACCCATCATACAATTTGACCTCACATTTCGTATGGACTTAGTATCTCTAGTGGATTTTTCTTCAGGAGCATAGTGAATTGAAATATCATCCACTTTGTTGGCCAATTGCCCAATAGTTTTGGCCAAGGCCAAAATTTGGTGAGATAAATATGATGCCATATGATATCTAGTGTAAGCCACATCAATTACAAAAATGTGAGTACAATGGCGTTCTTAATATCAAAACAAGAAGGCTTTCAAATTTACCAATTACAATTTATTTCTACCTCAAAATTGCAATTTATGCCCAAGCACTAAAATAAATTTTAGTGTTCCTACCCAACAATTAGCAGAAAATAATAGTAAGTTGTAGAAAATTTGGGTAATAATTAAAAAATGTTGTTTAAAACTTTAAGCAAAATTAAAAAATATATATTTTTCTTCTACCAAATCAACGACAGGTCTGCGGTAAGAGGTCAACCATAGAAACCAAGAAATACAACTATAATCAATGGTGAAACGATGAAAAACAAGTCACAAGTCAACTGTCATATGCAAAGTCAATGGTTATCATGGTCAACGGGAGCATGCACTAGCCAAGGCGACAAGCCAATGATCAACTCCACTTGGCAATAATGATCCTAGCCAACCCCTCTAGACTGGCTACCTTCATATAGGTGTGCAACACATTTTATACACCTAATTGCCTTCCCACACATGCAGTGTGGGATAAACCTATACATAGACACAAATAAAAACAACAAAAAAATATTGTTTGTCTATCATGTGGCTGATCAATGAGTTCCGAATAGTAATGCCAAATAATGATGTTGTGGTAACACGGTGGCCAATATTCTAATCCAAACTTAGCTGAGCTATCCAATTAGACAATAGAAACATGATGGTGCTCTAGCCAATCCCTATAGGCTGGTTGGTTTGTAATAGGCGTTTTGTGCCTATTAAAGGCCTCAGTTTCTCCCACGCATCAAATGGGGGACATTCTTGCAAATAAAATAAAATAAATAGTTTAATATTTTATTTAAACTCTATAAGCCACTTGTAACAACACCTACATGTGTAGAGTATTTTTGTCAAATAGGAGATTATATAGCATCGATTTTTGTAGGAACATGATGAATCCTATAGTAACTTGATGGATTTCACAATTCTATGTTGCAAAGTCATGGAAGGTCATTAGAAATCATTTGAAAACTCATTAGATTGTTGAAAACTGTTGCAGTCACATTGGTGTTGGCAAATGGGTGCAAGCGTTAGGAGGAGTTAAAATCATATGATGATGAGGAATTTACCTTTGGAATGGTATGTAGCCACCGATGGAGCCATATTTGCAACAAAACATTTGTACTAAAAGGAGCATCCCATCGAAGATCGTCGATGGTGCTCATCAAAATTATCAGCAGTGATTGTCAACACGTCGTCAGTAGGACCTGCCTTGGGGTTAACATTGGAGCTTCAGGTAAAATCACCATTGGATGGTAATTTCAAGGCCTTTAAAAGCTAGTAACCATTGAATACTATAGAATACCATCCAAAAAACACCGCTATTTATAGTGTAGGTGGCAATGGAGGTGTGCTACAATAAGCATCATCGAAAATAATCTGCAATAGCTTTGGTCAGCACCAGTGATTGGAGGTATAAATTGCATCGGAGTGGGCCACCAACTGCTCTTAGGCACCAAAAATCCATGCCAAAAGTTGGCATATGGTGCATTGGGGTAGGTCACTGGCTAGACTACTGGTGGTCGACAGTGTGAAAATTGGTCGGTTGTCGCTATCGACACAAGATCAACAAGGTGCTAGCTAGAGACACGGGGGGTGATTGATGACAAATTGAACCTTAAAAGACCAAATGCACCCTTTTTAAAGCTTGATTTAGAAAAATTACATTTTATTATTAATATTTAATTAAAAATATTAATATTTAATTAAAAATATTAATATTAAATTATAATTTAACCTTAAATTGACTTCAATGCTCACCTATTTGATACAAAATTGGAGTAAACTGATTCAAATTACACCAAATTGTATGCATGGAAGCAAATTTACTTGAAAAAGCTAACAGAGAACCTTTTTGGGATATAAAATAGGAATTTGAAGGAAAATTTTACACAAAATTTATCAATTAATTCTATGCAAATTAGGATTTCCTAGACAAACTAAGAGTCCAACTAGCACAAGCCTGATCATAGGCTCTAATACCAATGATGAGGGAACTAAAATCAAAATCACACTCAGTAATATTATTCACATGAGGGGATTTTATTATACATTTTACAACCACAATATCCCAAATTAGAAAGATGCTCAACCATAACTATGACTAAGCACTCAAACTTAAATTGTTAACTCTAACTAAGATAACAAATCCAATCCAAATACTATGCCATCCAAATGTGCCAAAATTTACAAGTAGGAATTGGATATTATTAAATCACACATAGAATTAGGACTTAATACTTAATTAAATAAGTAAAGCTAACACCTAGTCTAGAACTCACACATTCTAACTTAGACTTAGGACTTTAGGATTTAGTAAATGATAAAATAAACTAAGCTTAATAACTACAACCTAGGTCTAATGATGTCCACATCACCCACATTGATGGGTTAAACTACAGTGCCAACTATAGAACAGAGAGCATCGTAAAATGCTTTTAGGGTGAAGGTGGACTTTGTGATGTGAGATGATAGGAGATTAAGATGTTGAAGAGCGAATGTGGTGATGATATTTATGGAGGAGACGATATCAATCAAAACTCATTTGAATGGATTCCTATCAATTTAAGCCATGATATGCAATGGAGGGTCCACTGATCCTAATGATATTGGTTTGATTTCAAAATTGTAGAATGTAATGGTAGGCTCCACACATATTCAGATGCTCCCCACAAAATTGCTAAAGGTATTAGCATCCCGATATTGGAGTTCAATAAGTTTAAGAATCTCCATTAATGCCTCACGTTGTGGGGGAGATGGTTGAATTAGCTCATAAATAGATAGTTTAGTTGAAGCTATTTTAAGGCTAGTGGTTAGCTAGTTACTCAGAGAGATGATTGGCCTTGATGGATGATTCAGAGGTTAAATGGGTGGAGGTGGATGAATTGGAATATGAATTGGTTGGGAAGATTTTATGGAGAACTGGATGGGTGATGATGAAGTGGCAGGTTGAGGAGACACACTTACCTGTGGTGCTATGGGAGTTTGAATAGGCTGGTGCTATGAATTCTATTGATTTGTATTTCATTGTTGACCTTGAGTGATTACATTAATAGCACCCACAAAACCTTGGTATTGTTGAACATGATTAACTTTATTAGGAGGAGTCTGGGTATTTTACCCTCTTGTTGTTGGTTGAACTTCCTCGTGATGGGGAAGTGGTGTTTGATAGATTCCAAGGTTTTTATTTTTTTGAGTTAAGGGACTATCAAGATTGATGGCCCCTAAGTCAATTAAGTCTTGCACTATATCTTCAAATGTGTAGCAGCCATTAATATCATACCCATTTTATCGATGACAAGGGAAAAACAAATATTCCTGATAGATTTTTCTACATTTGATGGGATCATCTGGTTTGACCTCAGGCAAGGCAAGTTGGTTTGTATCATATAACCTGTGAAATATGGAGGTGTATAATTCAGCTAAGGGGGTTTATTGGTAGTTTTGTTGAACGAATTATCAATGTTGATGATTATCCATAGTTGGTGTTATATTTTAAACTTATGATAGTGAGGGAACCACATGATATGCAATTTTTTGTGGGGGTTGTTGTACAGGTTGTTGTTGAGTCACTATCAACTGTCTCATGACCAATTGATTTACTTGATTTGCTTGATTAGCCTGATTAATTGGGTTGGCCAGAATAAGTTCTTTTGGATTGACCCTTGTTCTACCATTATTTATTTTTAGGCTTTAGTACACCTTCTTGGATTTTAATTTCTTCAATTATGCTATCTTGGGCAAAATCTTCTTCAAATGATCTATACTATTGTAATTGTAATAGCCAAGATATGGGTTTTATAAACAATCAAGTTAGATCTTCCATTGGTAGGGAGAATGGTAGTTTCATGATAACAACCCTTCAACGGTTGCTAAAATCATAGATTGACTCATCATCATATTGCTTAAGATTGTATAAGTTAGTCAGTGAAATTATATTTCAAACATTGAGAGAAAATCTCTCTAGGAATTGGTTCACCAACTATTCAAAAGTTTAAATACTATGATGAGGTATATGGTTATACTACTCCACGACATCTCTCTTAATGTATGAAGAAAATTTATAAGCATCAGGGCATATTTATTTTATATTCTTAAACATGAGTGAATGAATGTGCTCACATGCTCTCTAGGGTCTTTACTCCCTTTGAATTTATAAATTTTGGTACTATAAAATCTGGTAGTAAAAAGTGGATTGGTTGATTGATAAGCTATCTTAAATTTAGCTTCAGGTTCATCATACCTGTTGGTAATTTTGGGTACATTGGGTACATTGCCTTTGCTCAAGTTTTGATGTTGTCATTGATGTCAAGAAGCGAAAGGGTTTTTTGTGAAAACCAAGGCAGACAAAATAAAAGGTTTTATTTAAAACCATGGACAACAGATTTGAAATGGGTTTTTCTTAAAACCCAAGTTGGATTTTCGTTTCGTTGAAAAATGTGCCCCGGTGATGAAGATATTTAATTTTAAATATTTAGTTTAAATTTTATTTATTTAAAATTTAAATTAAAATATTAAAATAAATTAAAAGTGCCGACGTGTTAATCAATGCATTTTAGTGCATATAAAAGGTGGCAATGGAATTCATTAAGGTGTATGTATGGATATAAATTTTCGTGCATCGTCTGCGCCAGCGAACGAAGAGCTAATGTTTTATTGGTGCATGAAATCAATTAAGGGGTGCTCGATTTCGATCCAATAGTTGACGAAAAATTGTGTGCGAACGAGATTTAGGAAGACGCCCTTCAAAAGCACATGATGTGAAGGAAAAATATGAATTAATTTATACGCTCAGGATGAGAGGATAAAAGATCAATAGTGCTCGAACTACCATATCCTCGATTAATATTAAAACACAGGTTCGCTGACGGATTATCGAAATAGTGCACGAACCTCGAAATGTGATTCAGTTAAAATGGTTATCAGTTTGTGTAAAGTTGAAAGAAGTTTTAGGTAGACCTTCATTTGATTAAATGAACATCGAATGATAAAGGAATGAACTTCGAGCAAGCCTTGAGAAGTGTGACGCCAGTCGGTGAGAAACTAAAGAGCAGCAGAGGATGTTTCCGGTAATGCGACAGAAAGGTGATTATTTTTATTGAAAGCTTCCATATTGCGAGGTATGTAATGGTTTGATATTTTGTAAGTTGTGTTTGATTTTAGAGGAAAGTCAACCTAAGTGAAGAAAGGTTGAATGTTGTGATTTATTTTACTTTTATGGTATAAGTGGTTTTGGGAGTTATAAGGTTATGCAATGTTGTGATTTATTTTACTTTTATGGTATAAGTGGTTTTGGGAGTTATAAGGTTATGCAATGTTGTGATTTATTTTATTTTATGGTACAAGTGGTTTTAGGAGAGATAAGGAAGTTGTGCAATTAAAGACTTTGGTGATGATTATTGAAAAGTGGAGTAATGTTGATTATTTTGTGATCTACTAACCCTTGTGAAGATTGGCAAAAGAATTTTGTGATTGTGGCAGATTTCCAAAGGGGTTCCTTCACTTCAATAAGGTATGGGCACATTCTTCTTATGAGTATGATTGGTGTATGTTTTCCTGAAATAAGATTGGAGTGAAAAGGTATTCAACAAGGTTTCCTTTGGTTGGGTGTAAGTCCTAGTTTCTGGTTTGTTGAAGACTACTTATGCATTGTTATCATTGATGAGAGTTTTGGTGAATGCATAATTCTGGTTTGAGGTAGTGGAAGCATTGTGCACTAGGGTTTATGTTTGTAAGTCTTGTTACTTGCATTGAGATGGTGAAACCCTTGGTTGGCTGTGTTGAGGTTGATGGTTGAGTTGCTTCCATAGAGGTTGTGTTGATCAAGTTATTGCTTTTACTTGATTCATGATATTGGGCTTACTCCATTGAGTTGATTTGAACAAGTTATTCTTTGCATTTGGTGATATTGTGTGGGTGGATGTTTTGTTCAAATATCTTTGGAGGGAAAAGGATTTCTACTTGTTTCCTTTTCTTGTGATGATTGGTTGAATGCTTCAAGGTTAATGTTGAGTTGAATGATGTTGGTTAAACCTTGTCTTTGAGCATTGTTGTTGAAGCCCTAATTGGTTGAGAAAAGATATTGGTTGTTGGAAAGAACATGAGTTTCATTGTTATATGAGATATTGCATGGTTGGCAATTGTTGGGTTGTGTTTCATGTTCTTGAGAAAAGCATACTACATCTATCTTATTCTGTTGAGATTGAGATTGGGAGTTAAGTATAGAACATATTGAGTCTCTAACAATTCTCTTTATGCTTCTATGAGGTTGATGAATCACATTGGGTCTCTAACAATTCTCTTTGTGGGTTCATGCCAAGCAAGTTTTCTTGATGAACTTGTGAGCAGGTTTTGGACAAGTTCCATTGGGGACTTGTGAGCAGGTTTGGACAGGTTCTGTTGAGGACTTGTGAGCAGATTTGGATAGGTCCTAGCAGAGGACTTGTGAAGCTGAGTTTGATAGTTCTATCAGAGAACTTGAGGACAGAGGTGCATTGGTTCTATGAGTAGAACCCGAGGACATTTGTGCCAGACTGAAGGATTGTGTTTGGTGCAGATCAAAGACAGAGGAAGAGGACATTTGTGCTAGACCGAAGGACTATGTTTAGTGCAAATTCGAGGACCAACTTTGAGGTGATAGAGTTGAGGACAGAGGTCTCCAGCTAGAGCAGGGAAGACAGGTGTCTTCTGTGGATAGAGTTCCATTTGCTAAGGGCAGAAGAGGCAGAGGTCTTCTAGAGGATCACCAGCCAGAGCAGAGGAAGGGGAAGGTATCTCCTTTGAGCAGAGGCTCATAAATTTAGATTAGGGGAAGGTATCTCCTTTGAGCCAAGGCTCATAAACATTGTAATTGGGAAGGTTTCCCAAAGAACTTTGAGATAACTTTTAGAGAAAAGTTTTGTGGATGAACCACGTAAATTGTTGTGTCACTTTGTGGATGATCTTGTGCATTGCTTTGATATTGCTTTGGATATATTGCTTTACTATTTTGAAGTATAAAGGAAAAGTAAAAAGAGGTCTTATACTTTTCACCCCCCCCTCTCAGTATAAGCTTGTGTTCTTCAATTGGTATCAGAGCAGGTTCCTTCGAAAAAGTTTAAACAGCTTGAAGGAAGATCTTGCAAGAACACAAATGGCAAGGAAAGGCAAAAGCAAAACCATTAGACACAAGAAAAAGAAATCTCACAGGGTCATGAAAGAAAATGAAGATGATCTCAATGTTGCTACTTTGGGAATGGAAATAGATTCAAGAGATGAATCAAACAATGGAGAACAAGCCAGATTAATAAAGTTTTGCACCAGATGTGGGAAGACCGGTCACTTTGCAGCTGATTGCTCACAAGGAAGAGAATGTTTTGTTTGTGGTCAACTCTATCACAATGATCATCACTGCCATGGGTTTAGTAGTAATGAAGATGAAGATGATCCGTTCAAAATTGGTGAAGAAACAGATTCAGAACAAGAGTGTGATAAAGAAGGAAGTGATGCAGAAGCAAATTGGAAATAGAAACTGATTTCAGACCTAAGTAAAAAGGTTGAGGATGCAGAAGATATAATCACCAGTTTGAAAGTACAAGTAGAAGATTACAAGAAAATTTTTGAAGATCTCGAAATGCAATCATCCAAGAAAACAGAGTATTGCAACAAGCTAGAAAAAGAAATTGACGGTTTAAGGATGCAGACAGAAGAAATGAGTAATAAAGTTAGTATATACAGCAAACATGAAGAGGAATCTAACAAAGTTGTTAGCAATCTAAAGCTGAAAATAGAAGAGTTCAAAAAGAGTGAAGAAACTCTCAGGTCTCAAATCAATGAGAAAGAGACTGTTTGTTGCAAACAAAAAGAAGAGATTGTTTCATTGAAGAAACAATTAGAAGAGGCCAATACAACTCTTGAAATCAAAGATGATCACAACAATCAAGAAAAGAAGAGCGTCTACCTTGACAAAGCAAGTAAGTGTTCTAGTAGTGATAGTGAAAGTTCTTCAGGTGATTATAAAAATGAGATATTGTTTATATCAGAAAAGGAGGAAGAACCGAAATGTCTTAGATATGGAAATTGTGGGCACCTTGAGGATAATTGCAAAAATAATGATTTGGTTGCTAGTATGTATGAGGATGCTTCAGAAAATGATAAGGAAGATGCATGTATGGTTTTTGAAAAGGGTAGCACCTCTAGTGATAAGAAATCTGAAAAAGGCCTTGATAATTCAAAGTGCAATCAAATAGAGGATCTTGAATATGAACTTACTAATGCTCTTAGTGTTTTGAAAAAGGAAAGAAAGAAGAATGCTAGACTCAAGGATAAGTTAGATGAATGTTGTATGGAGAGAGATGATCTCATAGAAAGTCTTGACATCTCTATGGCTAAGACACAAGAACTCAAGGATGAGTTGAAGTCTAAGGTTCTTGAGTATAGTGAGTTAGAGCAGAAAATGGCTTCTTTGAAAGAAGAAAATAAAGAGTACAAGGATAAGCTCTACAGATTTTAGGATAGCTCCAAGAAGGTTAAATCTCTCATCAAAGGACAAAGAAAACCAATAGATAAAACAGGTCTCGGTTTCATTAAGCTACACAAGGAACAAGTTGGAGAGTCTAGTAAGAGACTCCAAAAGGAAGAGAGTTTTGATGAGGAAAGTATTTCTGATCATGAGTACTTGAATGATAGATGCACAAGAACATAAAATAGAATTCAGAATGAGAAGAAGTTTTTAGGACCCAAGAGGTCAAATAATGGAAAGTTTCAAGGCAGATGTTTTGCGTGTCACATATTTGGTCACATGGTTGTACATTGCATGGCTCAAGTGAAGAAGGTAAATGACAGTTTCAGAAGTGGTAATTTCTTTCATGGGTATTGCTACTCTTGCAATCAGTTTGGGCACAAGGCAGTTCATTGCAAGGCAAATAACAGGAACAGGTTTAATCAGAACAGATGGATTCAAAGAACAGGTATGCCTCAAAGAAATAACATTGTTACTTGTTACAAGTGCAACAATGAAGGTCACATAGCTAGACAATGTAGAGCTGAAATTCTAGGATACAGGAACAGGAACAGTGGCATGATCAGGTCCAAGGATCAAAAAAATGACAGGAATAGGAATATGGAAAAAGAGTTCAAGAGAAGGCCCGACAAGGAAGTTATAGACGCTGATGATGATCAGTGCCTAATGGGAGTTTTACTCCCACTCCAGAATTAATCACCTCATCAGGAGGTGGGGGAGGGACTAAGCTAAGAGGCTCATTCTTAGTCCCGAGCCCCAAAGGTGGCCCTTTGCCATTGATGACAAAGGGGGAGAGATATGAGTAAGGGGGAGAGCTTCAAGTGAAGAGGAAAGCTTCAAGTCAGGGGGAGCAAAACTTCAAAGAGAGTGATTTCAGTTTTGGCTCTTGAAGATGTGTTTTTAGTAAAGTTTTGCCATCAATGACAAAGGGGGAGATTGTTGGCAATTTTGGGTACATTGGGTACATTGCCTTTGCTCAAGTGTTGATGTTGTCATTGATGTCAAGAAGCGGAAGGGTTTTTGTGAAAACCAAGGCAGACAAAATAAAAGGTTTTATTTAAAACCATGGACAACAGATTTGAAATGGGTTTTTCTTAAAACCCAAGTTGGCTCTTCGTTTCGTTGAAAAAGGTGCCCCGGTGATGAAGATATTTAATTTTAAATATTTAGTTTAAATTTTATTTATTTAAAATTTAAATTAAAATATTAAAATAAATTAAAAGTGCCGACGTGTTAATCAATGCATCTTAGTGCATATAAAAGGTGGCAATGGAATTCATTAAGGTGTATGTATCGATATAAATTTCTATGCATCGTCTGTGCCAGCGAACGAAGAGCTAATGTTTTATTGGTGCATGAAATCAATTAAGGGGTGCTCAATTTCGATCCAATAGTTGACGAAAAATTGTGTGCGAACGAGATTCCGGGAGACGCCCTTCGAAATCGCATGATGTGAAGGAAAAATATGAATTAATTTATATGCTTAGGATGAGAGGATAAAATATCAATAGTGCTCGAACTACCATATCCTCGATTAATATTAAAACATAGGTTCGCTGACGGATTATCGAAATAGTGCACGAACCTCGAAATGTGATTCAGTTAAAATGGTTATCAGTTTGTGTAAAGTTGAAAGAAGAAGTTTTAGGTAGACCTTCATTTTATTAAATGAACAGCGAATGATAAAGGAATGAAGTTCGAGCAGACCTTGAGAAGTGTGACACAAGTCAGTGAGAAACTAAAGAGGAGCAGAGGATGTTTCCGGTAATCACGTAAAGGTGATTATTTTTATTGAAAGCTTCAATATTACGAGGTATGTAATGGTTTAATATTTTGTAAGTTGTGTTTGATTTTAGAGGAAGTCACTAAGTGAAGGAAATTGAATGTTTATTTATTTATATTTTATGGTATAAGTGGTTTAGGGAGTTATAACGGTTATGCAATGTTGTGATTTATTTTACTTTTATGGTATAAGTGGTTTTGGGAGTTATAAGGTTATGCAATGTTGTGATTTATTTTATTTTATGGTACAAGTGGTTTTAGGAGAGATAAGGAAGTTGTGCAATTAAAGGCTTTGGTGATGATTATTGAAAAGTGGAGTAATGTTGATTATTTTGTGATCTACTAACCCTTGTGAAGATTGGCAAAAGAATTTTGTGATTGTGGCAGATTTCCAAAGGGGTTCCTTCACTTCAATAAGGTATGGGCACATTCTTCTTATGAGTATGATTGGTGTATGTTTTTCTGAAATAAGATTGGAGTGAAAAGGTATTCAACTAGGTTTCCTTTGGTTGGGTGTAAGTCCTAGTTTCTGGTTTGTTGAAGACTACTTATGCATTGTTATCATTGATGAGAGTTTTGGTGAATGCATAATTTTGGTTTGAGGTAGTGGAAGCATTGTGCACTAGGGTTTATGTTTGTAAGTCTTGTTACTTGCATTGAGATGGTGAAACCCTTGGTTGGCTGTTTTGAGGTTGATGGTTGAGTTGCTTCCATAGAGGTTGTGTTGATGAAATTAGTGCTTTACTTGATTCATGATATTGGGCTTACTCCATTGAGTTGATTTGAACAAGTTATTCTTTGCATTTGGTGATATTGTGTGGGTGGATGTTTTGTTCAAATATCTTTGGAGGGAAAAGGATTTCTACTTGTTTCCTTTTCTTGTGATGATTGGTTGAATGCTTCAAGGTTAATGTTGAGTTGAATGATGTTGGTTAAACCTTGTCTTTGAGCATTGTTGTTGAAGCCCTAATTGGTTGAGAAAAGATATTGGTTGTTGGAAAGAACATGAGTATCATTGTTATATGAGATATTGCATGGTTGGCAATTGTTGGGTTGTGTTTCATGTTCTTGAGAAAAGCATACTACATCTATCTTATTTTGGTTGAGATTGAGATTGAGATTGAGATTGGGAGTTAAGTATAGAACATATTGAGTCTCTAACAATTCTCTTTATGCTTCTATGAGGTTGATGAATCACATTGGGTCTCTAACAATTCTCTTTGTGGGTTCATGCCAAGCAAGTTTTCTTGATGAACTTGTGAGCGAGGTTTTGGACGAGTTCCATTGGGGACTTGTGAGCAGGTTGTGGACGAGTTCCGTTGAGGACTTGTGAGAAGATTTGGACAGGTCCTAGCAGAGGACTTGTGAAGCTGAGTTTGATAGTTCTATCAGAGAACTTGAGGACAGAGGTGCATTGGTTCTATGAGTAGAACCCGAGGACATTTGTGCCAGACCGAAGGACTGTGTTTGGTGCAGATCAAAGACAGAGGAAGAGGACATTTGTGCTAGACCGAAGGACTATGTTTAGTGCAAATTCGAGGACCAGCTTTGAGGTGATAGAGTTGAGGACAGAGGTCTCCAACCAGAGCAGGGAAGACAAGTGTCTTCTGTGGATAGAGTTCCATTTGCTAAGGGCGGAAGAGGCGAGAGGTCTTCTAGAGGATCACCAGCCAGAGCAGAGGAAGGGGAAGGTATCTCCTTTGAGCAGAGGCTCATAAATTCAGATTAGGGGAAGGTATCTCCTTTGAGCCGAGGCTCATAAACATTGTAATTGGGAAGGTTTCCCAAAGAACTTTGAGATAACTTTTAGAGAAAAGTTTTGTGGATGAACCACGTAAATTGCTGTGTCACTTTGTGGATGATCTTGTGCATTGCTTTGATATTGCTTTGGATATTTAGCTTTACTATTTTGAAGTATAAAGGAAAAGTAAAAAGAGGTCTTATACTGTTCACCCCCCCCTCTTAGTATAAGCTTGTGTTCTTCAATACCAAGAGTATGTTGCATAAATATATCAATATACTATTGCATTACTTGAATTCTAGGGTCTTCCCTAGGTATGTGGAAGCCTTGAATTACTTGAAGGTTGTGTGGAGATGAAGTGGTGAAATGTTGAGGTGTGATGAGATTTTGATGATTTGGTGGAGTGAATTGTATTTTGTGATCTTGGGCTTGATGATGGAATGACTATGGATGATGAAATGGATATGATGTTTAAGGACTGAATGGGATGACTTGTGGGAATGGAACGGTTGTGAACTAATGGAGGTGTGGGGATGTAAACCATAGAAGACTATAATAGCCATGATGGATTTGATGAAAAGAAGGTAGTTTGGGTGGAAACATGTTGATACTTAATATCTATCACATGTACTTTTTTTTGGGAACAAGATTGAACACCTTGTTGAGACATAAGCAATTTGTGGAGATGTTGCCATGCTTTTTGAATGGAAATATTTGAGTCAGATGGTGTGGATGTGGTGGGAATGGATGAAGTAGGTGGAGGATAAGTTGTAATAGGAATTGCAACTAAATGAGGGGGAATCGATGTAGTGGAAAATAACATTTGTGAAGTAGCATTGACATGTGATTCATACAATGGATTGCCATAGGTGGTGGTATATGAAGATAGGATGGAAGTTCTTTGAGCACATGATTTTTTTAGAATGGACCAATATTGGGAAGGTGTAGATGACACATCAAAAAGAGGGTTAGTATACACCTAGGTGAAATTGGAAGTTTATGAGTGGGAAAGTTCCTTTTGAGAAGAAGAATCATGTCTGGGTGGACTATAGATTTATTATAGAACATAGTTAGCAGATATTTGAAAATATTCCACTTTAGCCATGTTTATGTGGGTGATGTTATGATCGATGGGATATGATGTCTTAGTTCCCAGAATAGGGATATTGGTGGCTCTATGTAACACATTAGAATTTGAAGTGTACACAACATGTGATGGACCCATAGACAAATCAGAATAGCTTATCTAAATCACACTGATAGGGTTAACCACATAAGTGGCAAGGGAATATGTGGAACACTCCATGGATGAAGTGGTTTGGATAACAAGGGCTTAACTCAGAATATTTGCTTGGCTTCAGGTTGAAACCATAAGCTAATGAGTCAGATGAGGGTGGTGATGTATGTGGAATGCATTGAAAGAAAATGCAAATTAAGAACACACAGAATCAAACAAGCAATTTAAACCTATGCTTTGCAATACATTTTTTTTTCAATTTTTTTTTGGGGTTTGTGTGTTGTAGATGTGCTAAAAATAAACTATTATGCAAGGTGGAATCTAAGGCTGGATGGCAAATGAGATTCTTCCTAGTGATGAAATCCAAATTTTTTTCTCATGGGTGACTATGGCTTCTATGGGTGAGATATGATGGATGGAGATGAAACCCATTGTCACCAATCTTGAACAATGGTTGGTGATGAAATCCAACTCATTGTTGTTTATTGTGAAATGTGCAAAGTGTGTGATTCATTTAAAAATTTGTGTTATCTATTGTGTTCACTCAATGTCAAAAACACACCTATTTCATTCATATATGTATCGTTCCAAATTTTCCGCACCCTTACCTTCAGGCTAAAGGATCCGCGCCCGGAAGGGGGATGCGGGAAGGATGGGACAATACCTCGGACTGAGAGGCCTTTGGAAGGTCCCGCCTCTCGGGGGAGGTGTATTAAGGTGATTTTTCGACGGATGGTGGGTTCACCAGGAAACTTTTGAATGGCAGTTTCCATGCCTAGGTTGGGAATGTGTTTGATGTGTTCAATTTTATCTTTAATCATTCAAATCCTAGGTTTGGCCAAATGAATCTAAACTGTTCTATATGAAATGCAGATTTAAATGAATACAGAAAATAGATTTGAACAGAAAACACAGAGAATAAGCTAGATTAAAAAGCCATACCTGATCCGGATGTCTGATGGAGGTTCTGATTTTTGAAGCAGTCAAGATCGCCTTTGATATGACAGGATCGTCTACGTGATCAGACAGGATCATCTGAGATCTGACGAATTCGTCTGACGAATTCATCAGAGACCTGCAATCAGAGAAATAGATACAAAACATAGAAAATGCAGCAATGCTAACAGAGGAAAATGATGTAAAATGACAATAATAATATCAAACTGATAATTATAAATAGAAATTCAAGTGAAATTACAATGATTTAATGACAAATTATGATTTTATCATGCATTAAACTATATGGGTGAACTCCAAGATGCAAAATAGTAATAAGTCTAACTAATGCAAAGCAAAACAATAGATAAATGGAGAAAGAATGCAAACTCAGGGCACTGATTGCCCCCAATGTTGACTGTAGTCGAAATCATCTCGAATTGGTGTGAGATCGTCCGAGATTGTACAGGATCGTCTGCGACGATCTGAGCTTGCTTCGGCTGAAGAATAACAAAGTTCCTGCAAACAAACTTGGAAAAATATGAAGGCAAATGGTAGTCTAAGACATTCTAATGCATGTAAAACTTGAAGTACAGAAAAATTCAGCCAGGGGAATGTCAAGGGGAGGGCCTAAGATTAAATAGGCATAGGAAGGAGGTTGGGAGGTTGGAGATCATCCCAATTTGGGAGATCTCCAATGGGGGAGGTCTCTAACCGCATAGACACGCTTTTGCCCTGGTTAGAGACGCCGTTGAAACAGAAGCTAATTATGAAAAATCAGTTTTGGGACGAAATCGTCTGGACGTCCTAGTCCAGACGAAATCGTCCGATCTGAGGCGATATCATCTGATCGGCGATGATATCATCCAACGGTCACAACAAATCCTAAAAATGGCATGAAAAATGAGGAAAGCGGTTAAAAGGCGGTTTGGGGTTGAAAATTTGAATTTGAATTATTACTAAGGTAATTTTAATTATTGCTAAGGTTTACTACGCCAATTTTAGGGTGCTACATTTTGCCCCCTCTTTAGCGAATTTTTCGAAGAAAATGCGTTAAAGATGAGTTCTTCTCGATCTACGAGAAAGCAAAAATTATTCCCATTTTTAGGCGACGATTCTAGGTCGAATCGTACGACAACTTACTATGGTGCCCCCTCCGTGTTTTTACCCAAATCGAACGTTTGAGGTAAAAACGTGGAAAAGCAAAATTTTAAAAATGTTGTTTAAGTGTTTTTGAATAAAATTAAGAAAAATAGGGTAAAACCCTAATTCATTGTTACTGTTCATTTTCTTGATTTCTAGAGCTCTGCAGACAAGATGGTTGAGACAGCGCACAGATCGACAGAGGTCCAGCGCGGGCTACGGGTAAGGGTCTAAACTTAGTTTAGAATGCTTTAATTTAGAATTTCATGCTTTTTAGATCAATTTTGACTGATTTTTGAGCATCGCGGCCATTTTTGGGCCGTCGACGTCGTCGGGACGAAATCGTCTCGATTTCGTCGAAATCGTCTCGATATCGCCGATTTCGTCCAAGGGCGAAATCGGTGATATGGGGACGATTTCGTCCAATAAGGGATGATTCCCTCATGCGAAATCAGAGACGAATTTGCTCAAATTTGGGACGATATCGTCCAATAGTGGACGATATCATCATTTGTATGAAAGTGAACTTATTTTACTTGCATTTTTTAATTAATGTTTTATTAATGATTTTTATTGTTTTGTTGTTTATGTTGCAGAGAGGATTACTAAAGAGCCGAGAATGGAAATACGGTGGACTGAGGGATGACTTGGCCGCTCTATCTCAGGCAGAGCGAGATCAGTTGGCGCAAGTCGGCTTGCAGCACGTGGCAGATATGCCACAAGTGTCTATGAGATATGGGGCTATTGACAGCCCTAGCAGAGAGGTGGTATCCGGGTTCTTCTTATTTCGGTTATCGACAGGGGAGATGACTCCCACACTGGAGGATGTATGGAGGATTTTGAGGATCCCCATACAAGGACGGCTAATCACTCCCATGGCCAATCAGGGCCACGTGATGATGCGACTGTGCGGAGATCCGAGCTTCACCCTGGAGAAGGGCGGAGTGAACATCGAGTCGCTACGCCAGATGCACGGGGCATCTAGGCTGACACAGGTTTTGGTTGGGGTGGTAGGTGGTCTGCTGCTATGCCATCAGAGTGGATGCAGACTACCATGGCTACTGATAGATGTGGTCTACGACATGAGAGACCACGGATACAGGTTTGCTTGGGGGAGCTTTGTACTATGCCGATTGTATAGGATCCTGCATGGGGTCGTATACAAGGGCGGCCGATGTCTAGTCATGACATCACTACTCGCAGGTTTGGTGCTGGGAGCACATCACGGTGCGGAGGCCGGTAGGGCTCCCACTGATAGGGATTGACGGGGAGAGGCCCCGAGTTTTCTACTGGTGGCTCCGGAGAGGGTCACAACAGCAGATAGATCTGCCAGTGTCCCGAAGACTACTTGATGACCTTGTCTCCGACCAGATCACCTGGAGGCCTTGGAGAGATCATCCAGGGTGGGCCGAGGATGGACAGGAGCTGGCTCACATCAAGCGAGCCTATTGGCTGAGGATGGAGAGGGGAGAGGTGGAGCTCCACCGCTATGACCAAGTTTTGAGGCAGTTCGGTCTACAATAGGGGATCCCATCTCTCAGGGACTACGAGTTTTCCTGGACCATCCGAGATAACACTACAGTTAGCGGGGCTCCAGATATGCAGCGCTTCTAGAGTCAAGACGTGGATGATGCCCCCATCCAGCCAGTGGATGGTGATGACGCTGGGGTTGCTGATGGCTATGATGCTTGGTACGTAGGCATCCGCCCTCCTCGGATGACGAGGGCTCAGGGTCCGATTCATGTAGTTGTGCATCGGATGGGGAGGCGATGCCAGGCGGCCATTGAGGTGGCACAGGGTCACGATGGGAGAGAGCAGAGGAGGCCACAGGCTCAGCAGAGGCCATGACAGTGGGAGAGGAGGGAGGAGAGACCCCCTTCTCCATGGAGAGAGAGGCCACCATCACCCGATAAGGGCAAGGGTGTCGAGGTAGGAGAGAGTAGCGAGATGGCTACTCTCCGAGCGGAGACTGTTCATCTCCAAGCTCAGGTGCAGTCCTTGCAGGATGAGGCTGCATGACTTAGGGCTCGAGGCGGAGGGGCGAGCACTCAAGATTTAGCATGGGCTATTGCCCAGGTTACATTCTATCAGGCTCTATATTACCAAGCGGTGCCAGAGAGCAGAGGGTGCCATTACCAGCTCATATTGCAGAGCCTATCATGATGGGGTCATCTAGGACATCATCACGATCGGCGTCCAGGACTCATGGCACCACACGGACTACGATGGGGCCACCTCCTCCACCTCAGGGCGGGAGAGGAGATGAGGCTGAGAGCTCGAGGGGTTCTCGAGGCTAGCTGCTATAGACTGCACTACATAGATTGATACATAGTGTTTATTATTTTTGATAGAGGATTGAGTATGCCGAGGTACAGATTGTGGCATACCGATCCAGTTTTGAGATGATGTATATATTGTTGATATATATATAGATGAGATATTTTTGATCATATGACTTGTCTTATGTGTTTGTATGATGCTTTAATGTTTTGGTGTGATTGATTTGATGATTCATGTAATTATGTCGTTTGGAAATATTATGGTTTGAATGTCATGCTTTTAAAATTTAAATGAAATAATCTGATGTAAACAAATTGGTTGTTGTGATGTGATTTGATAAAAAATAAAAGGGACTTCTAACAATAATTTCAAAGGACATTGTCGCTATTATAGACCATTTCATGGAGTCGCCGCTCACTCGGTCGTCAAGCTAATCCCAGTATAGAAATATTGTTAAAAGTAAAAGAGTGCTTAAGAGACTGTCTTAAGACTTTGTTGTGATGATGCAAATGATGATGATGATGGTGATTTGTTTTCAGATTTTCATAAAAATAGTATGCATGAAATATTTTAAAATGATTTTTGCTAGGCATAAATTCCTAAGTGTGATAAAATTTTGAACAATTCCTTAGAAATTATACCATGGTTGCAATATTGAATTTGAACATAATGACATGAAATAGAATAAGTGTTCGTTTCTTTGTAAAGCATAATTGTGTAACATAATGATTTAAGTCATATGTTTTTATGATTTGAAATAAATGGGAAAATAAAATTAAAACAATGGTTTGCGCTAGGCATAGAATATTTAGGTATAGACTTATACCATCATCGCGAAATCCAAAGAAGAAAATAATAGTTTTATTGCATGGTTGATTTTTAATTTTTGAAAATAAACAGAAAATATGAAGATGAGGACTTGCGCTAGGCATAAAATTCCAATTTTGGTTTTGGAACTATACCATCGTCGCGAAAGTCAAAAGTTATATATAAATGTAACTTTATTGCATGTTTTTGAAAATGATTTTGATTTTTTTGGTAATGCATGTAGTTGTCTTTATACTAAACAATTGTTCTCAGAGAAGAAAATGAAATTATTCCGGACAATTTGCAAAAATATTTCAAAGTATCTTAAAGACAAAAGTTAGATTTATAAGGAATCCCATGTGCGTATGTGAGTTCATTTCCGATCTTGATTTATCATAATGATACACAAAATCTCTCAAATACAAATGTGTGTGCGATTGTATTGTTCATTTACCAGTTTTGAGCAAGATACTTTGATACAAGTGATTTGAATTAACCAAATAAGTGTTCATTAACCATGATTTAGATGCATATAACCATACCGAGACTACTATGTAAGTCGGGTTATCAAGAGCTAGCTAATCCATAAGCGGACATAGGTCCGTACAAAAGAAGGTCGCTAATGTGACGGACATATCACCACGCTAGGAGTTACCCAAGGCCAAGCGGGTTGGGCACAAACCACCTGTTATGGGGCTTACCTCACGGTTTTCGAATAATTGAGAATTCCAAGGATTCAAGCTCATCAACCCTTCTTTTCTTTTCAAGGGGTAGGGAAAGGGATTTTATTGCTTTTGCTTTTGCTTTCTTTTGCTTTCTTTTCTTTTCTTTTTTTATTTTTTTTTTGTATCTTTTGCTTTGATATTTGAGATAATGCTGAAATAGTGCTTTTTCTTGTTCTCTTTTTCTTGAACTTTTCTTTTCTTCCTATTCTAGGGATACTTGCTCGGATTAGCTGTAGAGCAAGGGATTTTTATTCGGGTAGGGGTGAGCTTGTCCTTTTGTCAATTCTCAAAGATTCTAGACCATGTGCATGATAGGATAGCAGGGGAAACTTTTCGCTCAAGAAACCACTTCTACTATGTAGCATAGCATGGACATTACAAATATAATCATTTTATTGTGAAAAAGATATGCTTGGTTTAAGTAAATAACAAGATCAATTCTCTATGCTCAAACTTTATTTAATTGAATTTTGTGGACTTTGATATAAGAGAGATTAGTAATCATACCAAATAAATCAAGATATTTATTCATGTGAATGTGAAAGTGTGGGATTCCAAATAAATGCTAATTTATCCAAAATAACTGAAAATATAACTGCAATATGTCACAATTTGAGAAGTACAAAAATAAAAGATGTTTTTGAAGATTTTGATGATTTTGAATGTTTTTGGTGTTTTTATATTTTTAAGTTTATAAATTGAAAGAAATACAAGATAGTGGTTTTTTGAAATATTTTAAACAAATATATACAATGATGAAATGACCAATTTTTATGCATAGTAACGTTTAAGATGCAAAATATTCATGGGTTCTTTAAGTTCTTTACCATCTAAGGTAGATAATTTGTATGCTCCCGATTCAAATTTAGTAGTGATAATATATGGTCCAAGCCAGTTGGGCTCAAATTTACCTTTAAGGTCTTTAGTTGCATTAGTATTTTTTTGATTTTCTTTTAAAACAAGATCGCCGACCTCAAAGGATCGATGACGAACTTTCTTAGCATATGATCTTTTAAGCTTGTTTTGGTAGGCACGAAGATGCTCCAAAGCATTGATGCGCTTTTCATCTAGGAGTTCCAGCTGACTAAGTTCTTGTATAAAAATAACCTTCAACAGTTTTTCTAGTTCTCCTTTGACTAGTAAGGCCATTTTGGGATGCATTTTTCTAAGTTTCTGTTTAACAAGTTTAGCATCCGGATGGACTACTAGGTGATGCATGACTACGAAGGGTCTAAACCTGGCATATCTTCATATGTCCAAGCGAAGACATCTTCATATTCTTTAAGGAATGCAATGTATTGCTCTTGTTTTTCTTGACTTAATTCTGATCCAATATTGATTATGTGGGGATTATCCTCAGTTCCAATGTTAACTTTAATGACGTTTTCTACTTCCATGTGTAGATCTCTTTCAAAATTAGGTGGGGCGGGTGAAACGCCCAATTCTTGTAATTCTTTTAAGGTTAACTTGGATAATTCATCTTGAGGAGTCGTGGCCTCAAGTTGGGCTATAGTAGGTATAGAACCATCAAAATAAAAACCATTGTGTAACATCTCTTCAACGGAGACATCATGGAAAATATCTCCTTCCAACTCATCATCGGATTCAGCAATCATTTCGGGATAAGCTATGGATAGCATATTGCATGTAAATGGCTGATTTTTTAGAGGCAAATCATCACGCCCATCCAAATAATCTTGATAACATATGAGTTGATCATCATCTTCAAAAGGGAAGGGTTGACCCTTACTAGGAAATAGGCCCACACCACATCGGGCGGGCCATGGTTCTACCTCAAAGGGTTCTTTCATACCATCTTGGAAAGGTCCCAAGCCTTTCCCTTTATATCCCATTTTAAGCATTATAGGTTTAGCTTTAATATACTCATTAGTAAAATAACATCGAGCATATCCCTCATGATGAGTTTTGATGTTCCTGGGTATTCTTCCCCAGTCATATCCCTTATAAATGAAGGCACAACTCCCGACTTGGTAAGTACTTCCCATAGGTTGTGGGAGGCCCAAAGTACGAGGAGATGGCGGCAAATTACTTAAGATAATGGAATTTTGCATAGAAGCATTTGTTTTTTCTGATATAAGAATTTTAGATAAATCGGGTAAGAGTTCATCAGAAAGAGCATAAGATGTAGAAGGATCATTCCCTATATCTTTAGATGTGGAAGGTATGATAGATGTAGATAATGTGGAGGTGTTAATAGATGGGTCTATAGGTTTTGAAATTATAGGGATGGAACATGAAGGATTGGTTGTGGATTTAAGATCTTTTTGAGGTTCTAGAGTGGTTTGTTTAGAAGATTGTTGATATATATATAGGGTGAAAAAAGAGAACAAGATGAAGTTATGGGTGTGTGTTTCACAGTTTAGATGAAAAATAAGAATTAGGATGTGTGGATGACAGAGCAGGGCAAAATTGAACTCCAACAGGTTCTGCCAAAGCACACATATCAAAGGGTCTAGGATCACCATGGATAGTGACCAACTGATTTTTAAATTCGAATTTAACACATTGGTGTAAAGTTGATGGGACAGCCCGCATTGCATTGATCCAAGGATGACCCAAGAGTATATTGTATGATGCGGGGCAATGTACAATAAACACGGTCGTATCTAAGGTTCTCGGACCAACTTGCAATGGGATGGTGATAACTCCACACGTTTCTTGTGTTTCGTCATTGAAAGCTTTTATGATCATGTCGGTTTTCTTCATTTCATCACTTCTAAACCCAAATCTTTGGTAGAAGTCAAAAGTGCAAATATTTAGAGATGAACCATTATCAATCAAGACCCTTTTGACTGCTACATCTCCTATTAGGGCAGTAATATATAAGGGGTTATCCTTATGTAAACTATGTTGCGGGATATCTTTATCCCGAAAGTCAATACAATCAACTTCTCTAGTGATGATAGTATTGGTCATGGCTTCAGGTTGAATGTTTTGTGGTACCATCATTTGGCTTAATGTAAGCATCAATTCATCTCTATGGGTAGGAGAAGATCTTAATAGGTCCAAAAGGGAAATTCTGGCTGTAGTATTGGATAATTGCTCATTAATATTATAAGGAGGTTTAGGTTGAACATTAGGAGCATGATTCCCTTTATTGGGATTTTTCAAAACAAATGGGGTTGATCCATCGTTCTGATTTGGTTCTTGTTGAGAATTTTGAGCTTGTTGTCTGGTAACGACTCCGATGGTACCTACAATGTTATATTGAGGATGCTGAATAGGTCTTGGTCTAGCATTTATAGCTTGTTCATTAGAAAGGAACTGATTAGAAGAGGGTCGAGTAGTAACTCTTCTAGGAAATGGTTCTTCCGGAACCATAGAATCTGTGATAGGTTGAATAGGATCTGATTCATCTTCAGAACTATTCGATTGATTTGAGGTGATGTCTATTTCACTTTCAGTATCCGATTCTACATCACTGAGATCCGGTGTTTGAATATTATGTAGGGGCCTGGTCGTGACCATGGATAAAGTTGTGTCAAATTTTTGTAAATCATGATTAGGTAAATGTCCGCTAATAGTTCCTACATATCGGGTAGGAGGAGGGACATTATGATGCTCAATTTGATTGGCCACCTCTTTACCATGTTTTGGTAAAGGATGTTGAAATATATCTAATGATTGATTAGCATTTTGATTTTGATTTTGGGGAATGTTCTTTTGAGCATTATTAGGAGCATTTTGTTTAGGTTGGAAGGCTTGCACCTCCATCTCATTATTATCAATCAGATCTTGTATTTTATGTTTTAACCTTTTACAAGAGTTGGTAGAGTGTCCAGGCCCTCTATGGAAATCACAGTGTAAATCGGCTCTGTATCCGGGTATGGTTGGATCAGGTTCTCGGATAGCTGGTAATTGAATCAAACCTCTTTCGAGTAATTGGGGTAGAATAGTTGATAATGGTTGATTCAATCTAGTAAACTCTCGAGGAGGTTTATTAGGAGGTTTCAATATAAATTTTTTTGTTGTCTTCGTTGTATTGATATTAGCAACATTTCTGCTGTCAGTGACTCCGTCACCTACAACTTGTTTGTTTTTATATTGATTTCTGGATGTTTTCTCATCATCTTTCTTCCTAAGCTGGCCTCTCCTAATGAGAGCATCTTCTACTCTTCGAGCTAAGTCTATAGCCTGATCGAAGGTAGTTAAGGTAGCAGTTGATAACTCATAAGATATTTGTTCTTGCAAATTATTAATAAAAATGTCCAACATTTCCCTATAAGGTAGCACAAAGTGCAGTTTTCCTATCAACTGCCTCCATCTAGCTAAGAAATCAGCAAAACATTCATCTTTGTCTTGTTTTAAGTTGTACAAATATTTAATGGTTACATGCCTTTCGATATAGGCACTAAATTGATGCACAAAAGATTCAGCGAGTCTCTTCAAAATTTCTCAAAGAATGAGTGGGCAATTGATAGTACCACTCTAATGCCATTCCTCCTAAACTTTTTGGGAACATTTTTAGTAATAACAAGTCATCATGTGATATATCATGACATGCTATCCTAAACATGCGAAGATGCTCTATGGGATCTTCGGTTCCTTTATATATAGGCAGGACGGGCATGGGAAAGTGTTTAGGGTATGGTTGTGCTACAACTATAGGATCCAGAGGTTGACTACACATCTCTCGATAATTGTACGAGGGACGGTAGGGATCCATCTGGTCCATGCGGGAAGCTAACTGTTTCACCATGGCTTCCAGATATCTGGTTTGCCCACCATATTGGTTCGGTAGGGCATTAATATGGGATTTGTGAGCATATGATGGAGGGACATGAAGATTAGATGCTATATTGCTATTGTGTAAATTGTTGGTAGGAAGGGTGTTATGAAGAAGTTTTGAAGTTGTATTATGTTGTATCCCAGATTGTTGAAAATTGGTGTTTGGCTTCATTTTAGGTTTTTGTCGATTTGAAGCATATTGATCAATAGTTTGGCGAAATAAAGCAGTGAATGAAGGTCTCTTTTGTGTGGGAATGATTTTAGGCTCAATAACAGGTTCCTTAGGAGGTTGGGTAACCTGTTGTTTTTGCATGTTCTGAATTATAGCGGCCATATCCATATTGGATGGTCCAGCTTTATCACTTTCTTGATCAACGAAGGACAAGGGATTAGTGTGTATGTCAAACATATGTTCCATGGCTGCTTGAGTGTCACTAATTTGTCCCCTATCAATACGAACTGCCATATTAAGAGCACCAATATTATTATTGAAGAATTTCCAAAAATGATCTATGTTATCAAAAGTAACAAGTTCCATCCGGAGCCATTCTAGGGGATGAGGATCCTTCCTCTCTAACATTTTCTTGTTGTTCATTTTCTTCAACCGGGTCATCTTCTGGTCTGTTCTAGAGTTTCTTCTTCTGGAATTGGATCCTCAGGAAGGGCATTTAATTTTTTGTTTTTCTTGCCTAACCAATCTTCTTCTTCTTCTTCTTCTTCAGTTTGTTTACCATTCCTAAGTTTAGTCATTGTGCTTAAACTTAGATTTCAAAAAATATATATATATATATATATATATATATATATATATATATATGCAACAAGCTTAAGAGGTATATATTTTAATTATATACCTACTATAGTATTTAAAATAAAATGTTTTGGTTTTTGTTATGTTTTTTTGGTTTTTCTTGTTTTTTTATAACAATATTATAAAGATAACAAACAACACACAAAACGCAAGAAATAATAATAATGAAAGCAATGATCTAGTTTTCTATAAACAATTTATAAATATCATTAATGGGCTCAAGTTCTTCAGGAGTCATGAAATGTTCTTCTTCAAATTGAAAATTTTCTTTCAAGAATTTGACAAAAAGTGCTATAGTGATATTATCTGTTTCAGATTCTGTTTTGTAGAAGTAAAGCTCGTGGCAATACTCTCGATATAACACAACTCTAGGAACTCTCCTCCATATTTCCCTATCCGTAAGAATGACCTCTTGATCTTCTACACGACCTAGGAATTGGTGTATAGTGGTTGCATTCTCGAGGTATTCCTCGAAGGTGAACAATTCTGAAGACACAAGAGCTCTCCTATAAGCTAACCACCTATGGCAAGCTCTCTGAAGTTCATGATAAAAAATGAGTTGATGAGGATCCAGGATTCTATCTAGGGCAAGCCTCTTGATTTGTTTAAGTTCTGTTGACCTAGATGAAATGATACCTAGTCTCCTATTAAGTTCGTCCCACAAAGGTGGGACTCTGTATGTTTGAGATGTTCTAGACAAAGAATCAACCTCTATGGCTATTAATTGATTTTCAACATTTATAGTAACTGCTTGTCTTTTCTTAGGAGCTACCATCTAAACATGATATGCAACTTAGTAGTTTTCTAATGATTTTAAATGCATCTATTTTTTTGTTTTTGTTTTTTTTGTTTTCAAAAGGTTTTAGTTTCACGTCGGGTTCACCAAAATGTATCGTTCCAAATTTTCCGCACCCTTACCTTCAGGCTAAAGGATCCACGCCCGAAAGGGGGATGCGGGAAGGATGGGACAATACCTCGGACTGAGAGGCCTTTGGAAGGTCCCGCCTCTCGGGGGAGGTGTATTAAGGTGATTTTTTGACGGATGGTGGGTTCACCAGGAAACTTTTGAATGGCAGTTTCCACGCCTAGGTTGGGAATGTGTTTGATGTGTTCAATTTTATCTTTAATCATTCAAATCCTAGGTTTGGCCAAATGAATCTAAACTGTTCTATATGAAATGCAGATTTAAATGAATACAGAAAATAGATTTGAACAGAAAACATAGAGAATAAGCTAGATTAAAAAGCCATACCTGATCCGGATGTCTGATGGAGGTTCTGATTTTTGAAGCAGTCAAGATCGCCTCTGATATGACAGGATCGTCTGCGATCAGACAAGATCGTCTGAGATCTGACGAATTCATCAGACGAATTCGTCAGAGACCTGCAATCAGAGAAATAGATACAAAACACAGAAAATGCAGCTATGCTAATAGAGGAAAATGATGTAAAATGACAATAATAATATCAAATGATAATTATAAATAGAAAGCATGAATGCATTACAATGATTTAATGACAAATTATAATTTTATCATGCATTAAACTATATGGGTGAACTCCAGGATGCAAAATAGTAATAAGTCTAACTAATGCAAAGCAAAACAATAGATAAATGGAGAAAGAATGCAAACTCAGGGCACTGATTGCCCCCAATGTTGACTGCAGTCGAAATCGTCTCGAATTGGTGCGAGATCGTCTGAGATTGTACAGGATCATCTGCGACGATCTGAGCTTGCTCCGGCTGAAGAATAACAAAGTTCCTGCAAACAAACTTGGAAAAATACGAAGGCAAATGGTAGTCTAAGATATTCTAATGCATGTAAAACTCGAAGTACAAAAAAATTCAGCCAGGGGAATGTCAAGGGGAGGGCCTAAGATTAAATAGGCATAGGAAGGAGGTTGGGAGGTTGGAGATCATCCCAATTTGGGAGATCTCCAATGGGGGAGGTCTCTAACCGTGCAGACACGCTTTTGCCCAGGTTAGAGACGTCGTTGAAACAGAAGCTAATTATGAAAAATTAGTTTTGGGATGAAATCGTCTGGACGTCCTAGTCCAGACGAAATCGTCCGATCTGAGGCGATATCGTCTGATCGGCGACGATATCGTCCAACGGTCACAACAAATCCTAAAAATGGCACGAAAAATGAGGAAAGCGGTTAAAAGGCGGTTCGGGGTTGAAAATTTGAATTTGAATTATTACTAAGGTAATTTTAATTATTGCTAAGGTTTACTGCGCCAATTTTAGGGTGCTACAATATAATATAGAATCCAAGAACATGAACAATAATATCCTCAAAATAACTTAGGGGCACACCACTTAAGACCCACCTTGAATCATTAAGTGATTCCAATAGTGAAGGGTTTACCTAGTTCTTCCACCATGAATCATTAAGTGATTCCAACAGCAAGAGTATACTTAAGAATGATGATCTTGTTCCAAATTAGAAAAATAAAAATGGAAGCTTTCAACCCTACTATAAAACTATTTTATGCTTTTGTAATTTCAAATGCAAAAAAACATACAAAAATAGTGAATGAATACACCAGGAAAACAACAAAAACCTAAAATAAATGCAATTTACAATGAATGCATGAATGCAATTCTACTCTATGTGCAATTTATATTATGAATGTAAATGCCTAAAATACAACTACTTTAAACATAAAATGAATGATTTTATTTTTGTTAATTTTACTATAAAAAAGCAAGAAAAATAAAATAGAAATGGATTAGGGTTTGAAGCAGGCTTACTAGGAAGCCTACATATTTCTTCCCCACTCTATTAAACACCTCCCATAGTATCTAGAATGCTATAGGGCATCCCTCAAATGCTGCAGGGCATCCGCACGACCTCTAATCAAATTTTGCAACTTTGAGAAACCTTCATTTTCATGATTTTTGCATGATCGAACTTTTGGAACCTGCAAAAATAGAAATTAGTGATAAGATAAATTAAAATGAAGAACCCTTTGGGGTCCCAACATGATTTCCATTTTGTACACCGAAATCAAAAAACACCAATACAAAGCTAAAGTAACAAAAGTACAATAGTGACACAAGATAGCACAAAATGAATAAGCTTTTATTAATGTAGACGGATCTCCAAATTATACAATCAATGTGCCCCAATATGGGGTTTTAAAATGCTTTTTGATACAAATTTTATAAATTCTAGGGTTCTCTGAAACCCTAGCTCAATACATAGCTAGTTTCTTATCGCTTGTTCTTGATCCAAATGGGGAGTGCTGGTGGGCTTGTGTATCCTTGCGAGGTCACCCTAGCTTCAACAGCTTCCAAAAAGATGATTCTTGCACCTGCAAATAGAAAATAACAAAAAGAGATTAGAAGCACCTATGAGGGCTCCACAGTGTGAGGTCCATAGAAAGAAAATCTACTAAAACCCTAGATCTTGTAGAATATAACTAAAAATATAAATGCAATAATGTGAGTGAATGATACAAAGAATGTTTTACCTTATTAGCAATAATTTCTATGTTTTCTTATGTCATCGATGATCGCAAGGACATCCAAATTATGCTCAAGGGTCGTAGGAGTGGAAATATGTTGTGGGAAACACCCGAGGGCATTCTGTGATGGCTATGGATGCTTATAAAAGTTCTAAAAATACCCAAAGATATTCTGCAAACTTTGGAGGATGTTTGAGGGTTAAGGAAAAGGTTGCAAAACCAGATCTGATTTACGAGGATTTTACAGTGATGAAAATGGGGATGCAAATGGTGGCAGATGATAGAATTAATGGTTGAGGTGAGTAAGGGTTTTGGGAACTTAGAGGGCTTAAATATTTCTAAATATTCTAAGGTTTGATTCATCAAAATGACTCCTCTTTTATAATCTACCTTTGAACATGTTAGGGTTTTGACGACAAAAAATGTGTGGCCAAGATTAAAACATGAGGAAGGGTGGAGATTAATCTTGGGAAAGTGGCATGGATTGATATGGATGGATGGCTAAGATTAAAATGTGGTAAATGGCTAGGATTTATTTATATAAATACATATATATTTATTAAATATATGTATATAAATATAATATATAAATAATTAATATTTATATATATATATTAAGTAAATAAATATATATATATATAAATAATGGGTATCTATGATTGGAGGACACGGATGGATGACAAGTGGCTAGATTTTGGTGTCTATATTTTGGCTTTTGCTTTGGATTTGGCTTTAGTTATTTTCTTAGCAACGGATGAAGAAGCCATGATGTTTTGCAATATATTATATGATATTTGTGAGCTATTCGATACTGTAATTTACCTCTAAGGTATAGGAAAATAAAGGGTTTTAGCAATGGATTATGAAGTAGGCCCTTATTTAAATACCTTGGCAAAAATTTCCAATGAAGCTTCTATCGTTAATGCAATTTTTGGGTTGCCTTTATGTGGTTCCATTGGTGCAAATTTATCCTAATGATTCACATGCAAGAATGAGTGGTGCATTAATTATCTTGTAGGAATTGGTGCACTTTGGTAGTAAAATTTTAAATATATGTCTATTGAGCTAACGGGTTTGACTAATTGACTATGGCATGGCATGGAATTGCTTCTTCATGGATTACCACGATGTCACAATTGATTGGATGCCAAATTTTTGATGCAAAAACTATTATAATTTTGTGACACCATACAATTGCATGCACCATCAAGCTTTCCAGCCTATTTGAGTGTGGTATGGGTAGAATGCATAAAATCACAACTTACCTTACAATTTTTTTATGACTGTAGGACTATGTCATGATGTCATGCATGTGCAATGCTTGTCGGGGTTCTCAAACTACACAAGCATGAATCAATGTTAGTGTGCAATGTTGCACTCACTCTGTGTTTTCCTTTGACTTTTACCATTTGACCATGTTATCCGTAATATTGGTACGATATCGTTGTGTCACACAATTGCATGGTCTATCTATTTTTTCAACTTGTATAATCATGACATGGTAATAATGCATAAAATAATGCATTATTATTATTATTATTTTAGGCATGGTTTTTGAAAAACTAACCATTTACTAGTATTGAAAGCAATCTACTAGTTAGATCACATAATTGAAAAGCATTAACATCATTCATTTGTTTGATGATATATGCTCCAAACCACATAACTTCAAACTTGTCATGAGCCTCTAGTTTTGCTCTATCAACATCCCAATTTAAGACAAGATCTCCTTAAATATCTTGGAATATGCCTTTCTGTCAAACCATCTCTTGAAAACTCCCTAATGATGACACAAGCTATTGTATGCTTGTTCTCTCATTTCTTCTATTTTGACCAACTTAGCCATTCTTCTTTCCATTGGATGCAAATCTTCTAATTCTATTTCATTGAGAAATCTAAGTGCTGGAAGATCTAAATTGATAGGGATAAATACCTATTTTCCATACACCAATGCATAAGGAGATGTTTTGAGTGACTTATTTGGGGTAATCCTATCTACCCATAATGCTTGATTAAGCAATAAGTGCCAGCTTCTCAAATTTTCATCAATATTTCTCTTGATTATTTTCAAAAGCCTTTTGTTTGTGGCCTCTACCAAGCCATTTCCTTAAGGATAATAATTGGATGAAGCATTCTAGTATATGCCATACTTCCTATCAAAATCCACCATTTACTATAATAAATGATCCACCATTATATGAAACAATAGTAGAAGGAATGCCAAACCTTGTAATCAGTCTCTCCAAGAATTCAATGATTGTATCTTGGCTAGCATGTTTTGTAGTTTCTATCTCTGCCTATTTTGTGAAGTTTATATCCAACATATGAGTTTGGGTTGTTTAGATATCTAAAACATGTCATGTTTAGGAGACTAATCATATGGGCACATCTGCAGACCATATGACCAATATTAGACCTTTCCAAGAGCAAGTAGTGGTCCTAACCACTCAAAAGGGGCAATTCTAGCCCATTTAGGTTTGGATGCTATCGAACCGAGTGACCACCAATCCTGGATGCTCAAGCTAAGAGTGGTAAATCCTGGCTTCTCAAGTTGAGAGTGACTAATCCTAGCTACTCAAGTTGAGAGTGGCTAATCCTGGCTGCTCAAGTTGAGAGTGGCCAATATTGGCTACTCAATATGAGAGCGGCCATAGCTAACCACTGTTGATGATAGCGGCTAGCACTAAAACATGAACTACCATGAGGTATTACCTAAATCACAAGCAATAATGGCAGTTTACATGTATTTCAAAGGGATCTCAGTGAGGCACTCCTAGAGTTCCTCCTCATTACCCCTTGCATGCCAAGTCAAGACTAAAACTTCCCTCTGGGATAGTCAGTTGGCATGCAGATCTGGAGCTTGGCTTCCCCAAGAATCCAAGCCCTAGATCTAAACCTAAAAACTAGAATTCTATATATGCAAACTTCCAAGAAGGCAAAAGATATTGAAAGTCCAAATTGTGTGTAGTGGAGCCATTTCAAAAATGGAGAGCCAATCTACATCCCTTTGGGGAGCATTAGAGCACTATCCGGCTGAGCCATGTCCATGCATTAGTATTCAAATACACCATTACCAACCGCCAATTAGTGTAGGAGACACACCTAACGACCCTTGAACATCAATTTGAGCAAGGGATCAACTACCACATCCCATAAGACCTGAGGTAACCTTTAAGTCAGAGGTTGTTGTCTTTGACAATGGATCATAGTCATAGCCAGGTTTTAAAATAGTCTATTTCTTTATTCTAAGTAATAGATCTTTATTTATCATTATTTCATTTACATGGCTTTATCATAGATCTGAATCTTTCATTGCATTTAGATTAATATTTCTAATTTTCATATGCATATTGCTTAGATCTAGTATATTTCAATGCATATTATGCTTATTTATTCAGATCATTGTATTCGCTAATAAGATCCTCTTCCGTAGAGGTGACCCGTACTGATTATTGTGCTATGTTGTTTCCATACCCACAGATACAGGTTCATAGGATCAATTCAAAGCATCTAGTTCATGAGATCCCTCCAGGACGAGATCAGGAGAAGAAGGCATTTGTAAGCCCTCAATACAAGTTTGTGTGTGATATCGGGAAGCCTGTGGAAGTGCACCACCCCTTGCGAGGGGATACATTCACCATTACTCTGCTTGTAATTCATTGTATCACACACTGGGTATCCCTTAGAGGGACGAATATGTAACCATAGATTGGAAATATCAATAAAAAGCATATTTATTTGTTTTTCTTATTTAAGTGTCATGTGCATGTTCATTCATTTTAATTTGATATAATTGCAAGTTAGGTCGGGTGCGATGCAATCTCCCTGGTATCGCACAAATGGAGATCACGGTGGGACCCCCACTAAGTTTTTGTTTTTGGCCATTTTAGTAATGTTTTGGGTATTTTTTTGTGTGCAAGTTTGGTCACTTTGGTTGATAGTGGCTAGCATATCTTATTTGTTGTAGCTATTAGTATCTAGCTTAGCTATTGTAGCTATCAACTGCTAGCAGATCTTAGCTATTGTAGTTGTTAGCGATCAACAAATCTTAGCTACTGTAGATATCAGCAACCAGTAGCAGCTGCTCTGGTCAATAGCGGCCAGCAGCCAAGTACAGTAGAAGGTAAAATTTCCATCATAAGAGTAGGATTTGAGGTTGGTTTCATCCTCTATTTTCTTTGTGTTTTCTATCTACAACTTTATTCCAAAAACAAGCAAAATTGTAGTTTAATTAGGGAAAAATGAAGAAAATGAAAAGAAAACTACATTGTACATTTCTTAGATTTCTTTAGTTTCCTCTAGGTGCTTCTAGGAATAGTGGGCCTCTACTTTTAAGGTCTGCCCTAGTCTCCAACATGCTAGGATTCTATGTGATTAGTCTGCTTGCATGTGGCCCAACTGGTGGCTACCCATTCACAAAGTAGTAAGTGCATTACATGATGTATTTTTTTGAAGACAAAAAATTCTTTTTAGGCATGTAGTGAAGTAAAGCATGAATGTTTGTTGATGCATCATTTTATATTTCAAAATATAAAAAGAACCCCACACACTTGCATGTATCACAATAACATTGGTAAGGTTGGATTTCATCACCAACCCCCAATTTAGACCGATGATGTTGGAATTCACCTCCTTCCATCGGCTTGCCCCTAGATGTACTTAGAATTAATAGGGAGCTCCTTTAAGTTGGTGCATGTCACTTATGTTCAAACGGTCTCCCACTATTGGAGCAATTATTGATTCATAATGGAAGAGCTAGGGAACCCTCCACTGGGATTTAAGCGATGTACCCTAGACTCTTTTGAGAAATCATGTTTGGCACTAGTGTTCCTAGTCATCACTTTTATTGATTTCCCTCAGTGTAAGTCCAAAATACGAAAAAGAAAGCAAGATCAACAACAAATATAGACACACTAAGACAAGTTCTTAGGATACGCATTTAATCCTTAAAATAGATATTCATATTGTCTGTTTTGTGTGTTTCTTTATTGCTGGGGTAATCAACCTAACACTATTTTTTCAAATAAATTTATTGAAAAAAAGCTACTTTTTGATTCTACATCCAACAGATCGAGAATCATGAAAATTAGAGCCATAACGAAAAAGTTATTTTGGTTTTATGATTACTCTATTTTTGAAGCTAAAAATAGCGAAAAATGCACTACAATAGTCATAAAATGAGCTAGGCAATTCCAAAAATTGCCAAATTTGTTTTTTTTTTGTCTTAGTTAGCCCCTAGGGTACCTCTCCTAGAAATTTTGAGTCCTAAATCTTCATGGTTCAAAATTTGCCAAAAAATCCTAAAAGTGGCATTTCCCCATGGGCCCCAGTTGGGAAATTATTTCAAAAATACAAAATTTTGACCCAAAAGTAACCTTTTAGATTCATAGTCCATTTTGATAATCTTGTTGCATTGATCATTTTGGTATATAGCACCCACAACCTTTCTAGAAGTTAAATTTCACAAGGTTATGGTCAATACATGGGGTAGTCCCCAGTCCAAGACTGAGGTTGCACCTAATGCACCAGAGGGCCCAGACCACCCTAGAGGCATCACACCTACCCAAAATATACCTGAATGAACTTTAGGTAGTCTTAAGGGAGACAACACCACTCATAGTGTATCTCACCAAGAAATCCTACTCAGGAGAACCAGCACCAGATCTTCTCATGACCTAAACGAGAATACTTCTAGACCCACCATATATCATCACACTGAGAGTTTAAATCAGCCCAATGAGGGGAAATATATAGGAAAGGCAACCATTCACATACCCATTGTAATACCAAATCCTTCTAAACATGGGGGATGTGAGTTGTCTGACAATAACATTGGAAAGGAAGGAACTCCTCTTGCCCAACCTTGGAAGATTCATCACCTTGACTTATTATATCAAGGTTTTGGAAGATCCCAACAGAGGATATTTGAGCATATAAGCAAATATCATGATCATACCCCTTGTGGATCTACTAGATCTACTAAAGAATACATCATGGATGAAGGAACTGTAACTCAGTTGCATCCTATTTGTACCCACGATGAGTGTTCCCAACGAACACATGGCACCCCCACAACATCCTTGCATGAGGGTTACACCCCTAGGGAAAAGCATAATATCAATGCAATCTTGACTCATCGAGGGAAGAGAGTTGCCAACCTTGTTGTGCAATTCAAAGCAAACAAGAACCCTCACATGGAGTTGTAGAGTCATAGACCCAAAGCATAGAAAACCAATCAAATTGGTCGCATAGGTCAGATGTAATTTATAGAGAACAAATGCTCCAATATCATTTAGGAGATTTACGCATTGATCCTAAGAATTTAGAAAAAATAGAACAAGAAAACATAAAACAACAACAATTGCACCAACAATGATTCTATGAAAACCACCTAAAAGAGCAGTATCTCCTTGATCTAAAGGGGCATGAAGAGTGATCAAACAAATTGGCTCAATCAAAATTACCTCCCCATAGAGAGTATAGGCAGCAACACAATGAGAGACATGCTACTTTGCACCTTGAGCTGCATAATATGCGAGTAGACGATTATATTCGCCATACCTATCAACATGATTCTAGGCTACATGAGCGTTTAGTGCCAAACATGCCTGTGCATAGGCATTATGAGAGATCAAAGTTGGATGACCAGGATCAATAATATCCTAAACCATCTTCTGTAATCATGGTCGATGAATACAACCGACCACCCCATACTCAAAGAAACTTACCTCTGCTTGCACACCAGAGACCCCTTCTGGAGGAAGATATCATTTCTTCTCAAGCATACAAAGTGCTAGCTAAAAGAGTCAAGTATCTTGAGAAGCAGGACATAGTTGGAAAAAATTCAAACTTAAGTAAAATACACAACCGACCTTTGTACCCCTCGGTACCAAGTCCTACTTATCCTAGGCACTTTGAGATGCCTAGGTTAGAAAAATTCAAAGGAGAGGAAGATGTGCAGGAACACGTGACCAAATTCATGAACACATGCTTCCACCTTGAGTAGAACGATACCCTGATGCTGAGAACATTCATCATGATATTCTTAGGCACAATGAATCAATGGTTCAATCAATTGCCCAAGCATAGCATCGCTAGTTTTGAGAAACTGGTGAATGCATTCCTTGAAATATTCTCCTTCAACACCAAGAAAAAGGTGAACCTATCCAATCTGGCCAATTTAAAGCAATATGACGATGATCTAGTGATGGACCATGGGGACAGGTGGAGAAAAATCATGCAAAAACTATAATTCTATGTCCCCATTGAAGAACTCACCCAATGTTTACAAAGAGCTGCATAAAACACATCTCGTTGATATTGCAACTGTAGCAGTATGAAACATTCGAGGAAGTCTTGGCTCAAGACAAGTTGATAGAAGATATAAAGCTATAAGAAGGATACCTAAAGCTCTGTAGCAATAAAGAATGGAAAAAGAGAACATGATATCAATCACAATAGGCCTAGCCTACACATGCCAACCAGATCATGTTAAACATTCCAAAAGAAGCACAAAGCCAACAATAAGAGAACTATTAGGCTCAACCTCCTACTATGCATTATGACCAATGCAATAGGAATCAAGGAAAGAAAATAGAAATGTCCACCTTGCAACTATATGCCATTGCCTGAATATTTGACATCAATTTTCAACCACCATTGTGAGGCCAAGGTTTTAAACTTGCCTAAGGTGCACACCTTGGATGCTAATTGCCATAAACCTAATGGGTATAGGGAAGATCTATATTGTGTTTATTATAGGTAAAATGGCCATGATATATAGGATTGTTTTTTTTTCAAGAATGTAGTGTAGAATATGTTGGATAAGAATGAATTGTAAAACATCGACATATTTAAAAATCATCTTCCCAATCACGGGGTCATCAACAATCAAGTTGAGCACGTCAATGAGGTGCACATAGCCCCACCTAATGAGGGTTTTATCAGCATGATCAATACTACAATAGGAAGCAAAAGATACCTGGATCATCCCAACATGACAAAAAAGTCAACTAAAGATGATAATCTATCACAGTCCACACAATAATGAGTTCAATTCACTTACAAAAGGACCCTGTGATTACCTTTCATAGACAGGAGATTAATCCAATCTCTAGGGATGAACCTGATCCTTTGCTACACATCATAGCAAGCATCAATTAGATTTCGTTCAAGAGAGTCTTGATTGACACTGGGTCATCTACCAATATCATCATAGTTGCAGATTTGAAGCACTTAAAATTGCCGCCTTCATGCATTACGGACTCAACATTTACATTGAGGGCCTTCAATGATGCTACTTCCCCAAAAATTGGCACAATAATCCTACCTATACAGGTTGGGATAAATACAATACCTACATTGTTCCATATCCTGGGGGTGAGAGGCAATATAACATATTGCTAAGTAGACCATGGATGAGGGATATGGAATGCGTGCCTTCCATATTGCACCAAAACCTAAAATTCATACACCAAGGACATGTGTATGTGGTCCCCAATGATACTGAGACATTCAAGTATTACAAGAAGGTTGATGAGACATAAGAAAAAGTGCCTCCTCAAGAGTTTGTGGCAATGGTCAACAACAAGACAGAGGACCAAGTGACTCTAAAGTAGATAAAACAAGATATGGTGCAACAAGATGCTATTTCTACATTGAAGGGGTAAAAACCATTGGCATTAGCCACCCTGAATCACTTCTCATAATGCCTCCTCAAGAAAAAGAACAAGCATTCCCCTCACATCAGATGGTGGATACCAAAGCTAGCACAATGCAACACCACAAGATGAAACAAAAATATAAATTGAGTCATAAACATGAGCATATGGATACCACTAATGAAGTGGATCATCATGAAGTGTCCATCGCATCTCACATAAAAGAAATTGGTGATTTACATATACTTGGGGGTTCTGTAGACCCCAATATTTCACCTCCTTCAAGTGACAACAATGGTATTTTTAACCAGTCATTAGAAACACACATGATATCCTTTTCAGTCTTGCAATCCATTCTAAGTCATATAGATAGAATGGAGTACCAAATGGATGAGCAAAATGAGGCATTGCACTTTATCAAGAAACAACTTGAGAGCCTAGAGTTACATAAGCAACCTTCATCTGAGGTCAAACTATCTCTTGTGCAGCCACATGAAAAGCCTCAACCAGAATAAGTGCCAACTTGACCACCTCAGCAACTTAGCAAGCATCCCTCATTACCCGAGCCTGCTGTATTGATTTTTAATCAGTTAATTGCCACAAATACCATCACCCTACCTAAGGTGCAACCTTTAAATCCAAATCGTCCAAAACCCTAAGGGTATGAGGAAGAGTCACACTGTCTATATCATAGGCAAAATGGGTATGATATTCAATTATATCAGGGTTTTAGAGCCATAGTATATAACATGCTTGAAAAGAAGTAGCTTTGGGTTATCAACTATAGAGACCCTGGGGAAGCGACACACCATCCACTACTCTATTTGTGAATATTATTTGATTTATTTATACTTAATCATGCATTAAATGAAAGATGAGAAAATAGATGCAACCAAAATATGAAGAAATGAATGAATAATTCTCTTTATTGATTTTTCTCAAGTTCGGTTACATATAGATCCCTCTAAGGGATTCCCTTCATTTGATACAGATTTTACAAAATAGGGCAGCAGATGTATGATATCCCCTTGCAAGGGGTGATGCACTCTCGCAAGCTTCCCGATGATGCACACGGAACTGTATGAGGGCTTACAGATGCCTCCTTCTCTAGGTCTGGCTCCTAGAGGGATCCTTTTGCTTTCGTATGTTGATAACCTATCTAGTGAACCTGTAGTCCTACAAGCATGAAAACAACAACAAACACTCAGCTGTCCGAGATTGCCTCCCCGGATGAGGTTGTTAGCAAAACCCTAATGATAAACATAAATATGCTCAATGACAATAGAAACTAATGCTATGAATGCAAGTAAATGCAATAAATTAGATCTATGCTAATGGCATGAAAACATGTAACAAGCTAAATAAAAGAAACTAATGCTAAGAACCCTAGACTAGGCCTGTGGGCCACTGTCCGAGACAGTGGCCGCTAAGATGAAAACCTGTCTCTATTGCTCCAAGGCTATGGATCTAGGATTATTTCTGAAGTTGAAATGGTTGTCGTTTATGCCCGATGTGTTGAATATCCTATAGATGATAACCTCTCAATCGGCCAACACTTCGTTGCTCCTAAAAGGTGCTCCAATTTGCTCTCTGATCCGATAGGGCTTCGCTACAAGAAAAGCTCTCCAAGTCTCAAAAAGCTCTCTCGAAAAGTCTCTAAATCTATCTTTGGTGCTCTTAGGTTTGCACCTTATAATGTGTTGAGGGCTTAGGTTTAGGTCTAAAACCCTAGGACTGAATCCTGCATACAAACTATTTGTTAGCATGAGAATTTAAGTCTTTGTCTGCCCTTGAGGGTCAGTTAACTGATGTCTAAATCTAGACTTGAGTCTCTCATGTAGACTGGCTATGAGGAGGAATGCAAAGTTATCCCTGCTCAGCTTTATTGCATGCAAACTACCACTTCCACCCGAGATTAGGCTAGTTTGATGGCAAGTTGCTATTTAGGGTTTAGCCACTATCATCTGTAGTGGCTAGGGCTTGGCCGCTCTGAGCTTCAGCGGCCAGAATCCAGCCACTCTGGTTCATAGCGGCCAGGCTTGGATGGGCTAAGACTTCCCCAGATGAGTGGTGAAAACCACTTTTGGCACTTGGAAGGTCCCAAGGTTTAGTCACATGGTCTATGAATGTGCCCATATGAGTAGTTCTCCTAAACATGACATGTTTTAGGTGTCTACAGATGCCCCTTTTTGGGATGCACTATGTGGAAAACACAACACGGAGAAAAAACGTAGACTATCTATGTTTGTAGGGTGTATGATGATCATTGATCTGATCAACGTTGGATGGCCCAATCATGCAAGATGGTGCACACCCTTGAATCATTGCTTCAACATGATGGAAGGCTTAACTTAGCACAAGGCTTGCACATATTCACTTGCACTCATTCCTCAAATGCAATCGGGTAGCTTATGTCACTACAATGAGATCCGACTGGAGGAGAGCTACAAATTGAAAATGTCATATTTTTGCTTATGAACCCAACAAATAGGGGAAATTTTGTAATAGTTGTCTGCAATGATTCATAGGATGAATGCAATTTTGATATGATTGAGTGATCTTTGGTTGACTTTGATTATGATTATTTGAAGATTTGAACTACCCCCTCACAAAACGAATTGATGAGGGAAGGGCAATGAATGAAGTGACAAGTCGCTTGACCAATATGACTAGTTTGGCTCCTTTCTAGTGTTTGTTCTTTTAATGGGCAATCCCCCATCCAAGTGTGACTTCACTATTTTTGATGATCATTCATCCCTATCCCAGGGAGCGGTCCGACCATAAATAGCCTTCTTAGGGAGTTAGGATGAGTGATTCTATTTAGGCTTGTGTTGAATCACTTGGCTCAGTGTTGTAATGTCATAAAGGAATTAAGATGATTCTATCACACCCGTGGAGCAGTCCGACCATCTTGGTCTTCTTAGGGATTGAGGGGGCACATCACAATTCCAAAATGATTAATTTACCCCAAGTAGCCCTATGGTAACTCACTCATCTCACCGAATTGCATGGAGTGCAAATCGCTGCAACCATCGAGTTGATAGAGTAAGTAACTGGATACGAGGCTTACTTGAGATTTTGTTTTTATGTGATTTTTTTGTTATTTTGATCATTATGATGATTATGAATCATCAAAATGTGCTTATTTGATTTTTTTGTTATTCCTCCTGGAAGGAATTTTTTTATTTTTGCTGTCTATTGTTGGCCACTATCAGATCCAGCCCCCAAATGCATATTTGTGGCTGCTCTCAACTCCAGTGGCCAAGAAGTTTGGGCCGCTGATGACTACAATGGCCGAGGCATAACTTAGGAAATATAAAAGTAGCCTAGGGTTTTGAATTTTCACTTTTCCTAGCTAGCAATTTGCTTTTTTGAGCTCTGGAGTGAAAGTGACTTCTTGCGACTTTGGAGAGCTTATCGATGAGGACCATGGCTGTGCAAGGTGAGGCATCTATGAGTGGAGGAGTCAGAGCTTCTCAAGTACTCTTTGAAACCCTAACCTTGCTCATTTTTTAGTAAAAATGAACCACACTAAGTAATCGATGAACGAACCTCATTAAACTTGTTGGCAATGAACCAAACCTGTAGATAGGCTTAGTTTAGGATTTTTTTGGTGGGCTTACCCCCTTTTTGTTGTTTTGCAATTTTTTTGATGTTTTTGGCCTAGGGCATACGTGTTTGTCATGTCGCCCATTTTCGCTATCGCACAGAGTGACCATTTCAGCCCGCGGCTTGGCCACTGTCGATGGTAGCGATCGGTTCAAAACTCAATGGTCAAAATTTTGACCATTGGGGTTTGGCCGCTACCAGCCTCAGCAACCGATTTTTGGTCATTGTAGATGAAAGCGACCAGGAAACCTTAGGCAAATTTTATTATTTTTTTTGTATTTTGAGATGATTAATTGATTTTTTTGAATTTTTGAGTTGCTTTTCTAAAATTTGTTGCATGATTAGGTGCATTTATTCCTCTTTCACTTAGACTTAGGATAGTCTATCATTATTTGCATCATTTTTCATGTTTTAGTGTGATTTATGCCTTAGATGCACTATAGTTATACCTTGATTTTTGTCCTTAGATTCTTTCTACTCGGGCTCGGGACCCGAAGCTCTTGAATGACCTCCTACCACGTATGGATGATATGAACTGGGCATGGTTTAATGCCCATGGATTACAGTATGTGACTAGGCTACCCCAGATTATGTTAGATCAGGCCTACCTCATGGCCCTAGCTCACCGATGGGATCCCAGGACTAATACCTTCCACCTTCCTACCGGTGAGATGACTATCACACCGGAGGATGTATACAAGATTTTCAGATTCCTTTTGATGGAGTGGCCATCATTTCTTTGGCCACTAATGACCATGAGGTAGTCTTTGCTTGGGTGTTTGGGAGGCATGCTATGGATGCCTTCAAGGACACCAAATATAGTGGTGTATCTATTCTACAATGGTATAGGGAGAGGGTCTTTTCTGAGAGGCATGCGGTGTTGCTGATGGTCATCAACAACATGCTTCTCCCAGACTGCTTAGGCTTGAGGTTCCCTTGGAACCTCCTTGCGATGGTTCAGGATTTGGTGGATAGTGAGGACCCTATCATCTACGCATGGGGGAGCACTTTGCTAGCACAGTGCTATGATGAGTTGTATCGCATCCACCAATGGGGTCATGCTAGCATCACTTGCAACTTGCTCCTATAGATATGGGGATGGGAGCATATCCATGTAGATCATCCCAGAGGGCTTCCCATAGAGATCATAAAGATTGATGATTTGATGTAGTGCTATACCACCAGATGGGCTCGAGAGCATGAGGAGCGCAAGAGCCACCCTCATGCGGGGAACTCCCCCATTACATTGCTTCTTTCACTAGGCTGTAGGCCCAAGATATCATATGGTGCCCATATCATGACTGCCCAACCTGGGATGATCTAACCAGATTTACAGCTAGGACATGGTACGAGTGGTGGATCATTGGCCACAAGGGCAGCATCAGAGAGTATTTCTTCTACTCTTGCATCCTTCATCATAGTACAGATTGCAGTAGGATGTGCCACTTGTCCTAGTCCTGTATAGGCGCATCATAGCAGAGAGAGACCTTCCTCCACCACACATCATAGAGCTTACTGATGAGGAGGATGCCCTAGTAGTTGATGTAGGTGTTGATGGGGGAGTCATAGAGGCCTTCACATAGTGGTGGGGGGATCGATTATGGCATGGTGATGGTAGCCTAGGCCATGAGGATGATGGTGATGATGGAGGTGCAGATCCAGTAGGGCAGAGAGTCCGAGCTAGGACTGAGGGATGGGGCCAACCGATAGAGCAGGCAACAGTAGAGGAGCAGGAGGCTCCTAAGGAGGAGGAGGAGTTGGATCCCGAGGAGAGAGATTCTCCTCTTAGGGTACAATTGCATGAGGTAGAGGTTGAGCTCCAGTCGACCAAGATCTAGGTACAACAATGAGATGCCACTATAGCACAATGAGATGCCACTATAGCACAACTCACGATACAAATATAGGTATTGCAAGCTACTATCAGGAGTGGTGCTACTAGGATGCAGCTTGTTGTTGTTCCTCCTACTCCATAGGGTCCTATAGGGGTAGATCCAAGGGCAGAGACTAGGCGTCTATAGAGCTTGTTGGATGAGTGTGATGCAAAAATTTTTGATGATGCAGCCTACATTACCACTCTCCAGATGTAGATCAGGAGGCTAGGAGCCACTCCTAGGGAGAGGACAGGTGCAGGTGGATCACAGGTTAGTAGGTGCTCTACCTCAGGGTAGTCTTCAATCAGGCCTAGCCAGAGGACTCGGACTCATACAGAGAGACCAACAGGCTCACATCATTCTACTCGAGATCTAGCCATAGGGGGCGCAGGTCCGCTTTGATTCATGATGTACTTTGGCTTTTATTTTTGAGGTCAAATGACCTACATGACTATAGCCTATGGGCATTTTGTACATCTATGTATTTGACACACACATTTATATGAGATCTTTACATTATGATTCATTATGTGTATCCTTTATTGCTCATGTTTTTGTTTTATTTATGTGATGTGATGATGGCATTATGATGAGTTGATGTATGTGTTAGATGATAGGTGATATTTATGATGATGTGGATGTTTAGATGGATGCTTATGTAGATGTTTATATGATATGATTATTGTGACATGATATGATGTATCATGAGTTGACTTAATGATGGATTTATGATTGTATGCATAGGTGGATTATGATGTATGCATATATGGATGCTTATGGGGTTTTACATGTTTTGATTATGGCTATATGATGTGGTGCATATGGATATTGCCTACATGAATTGATTATTGCTTTATGATGTAATGCATGTGGATACCATGATGTGATTTTAGATGTAAATGGATGAGTTATGAACTATGTATTTATGGATGCAATGTTATTGTTAAATGCATGTTTAATTTTTGCTTTAGTTGTATGCATTCGACTTGTGTTATGTTATGGTAAATGCAATGTGTAATGCATTATCTATATGGTGTTTGATCTAATGTGAATGAACCTATATGCTTTAGTCACTTAAAACATAAGGAATGCATATGATATGAGTTTAACAATCTAATGGGTGACACCACAGAAAGTATATTAGTCATGAATGTAAATAATCACTCTTATCACAAGAATTAATTATTTAAGCATCCATATGTGAAATGTAATGGCGTGGAATGTATGTACTTTCTTGATAAGCTTATGTAATTTAAAATATTCAAAATAGCTAGTGGCCATGTAAATATCATTTCTGACATCTATCTGGTATCTAGCCTACTTTGTTAATACCCCTTAATTCACAAAACCTCATAAAGAAAATTGATGATGTGATTGATGATATGATTTGTTGCTATGTAGGAAGTTTTGAGGTTTTTCCTGAGACTCAAACACTCTAGTTACCCTATCAACAGTTGCGTACTGACCATACAAGACTTTTGAAAAGCAAGGCTTTCATCATGGACCTAGATATTCATTATCCCTATGTGTGCAAATGAATATATTTAGATAGAACTCAAGCATTTCCTCCGATGTCAGGCAGGATTCTTTCAGCCCATTTCTAAGATCGGGGATCCTCAAGTGTTCATCTGATCCTATGTTGGACTTAGTTGGACTATACCACTAGGCAGTATTGGGTTACCCAAAGCTAGCTCATCCACATGCAAACATTGGTCTACACAAATGCAAGATGCTATTGTGATAGACATATCATCATGCGTAAGGATACCACCATTGCCAAGCTGGTTGTACACCAACCTGTAATGGGGATCACCTTCCGATTTGTACAATGTTGAGAATTCTAGGGATTCAAGCTCCATTCCCTTCTTTTCTTCATTTTATTTGGGATACTTGCTCATGCTTAGTGATGAAAATCACTATTTATTTTTTACTTGATTTTTTTGTTTTTCTCTTGAGCAAGGGATTTATGTAGTGATGATAATCACTTGTTTGTTTTGATTTTGACTTTAGCTTGATTTTGGAATTTTGCTTATTTTGGTAAAAGCAAGGGATTTAATTGGGTAGGGCAGAACTTGTCCTTTTGCCAATTCTCAACACCTTTGAACCGGTTGCACAGGGGGATAAGCAAGGAAGACCCTTTTCACTTAAGGTAACCTAGACCACTTTTGTAGCTTTCATATTTCCCTTGTACCAACTAGAATTTTAATGTGTCAATTAGTGATGGGATCCTGAATATCCAAGGTATTATCATGACTAGACCTTACCCTCTACTAATCAAGATGGCTTTCCACAAAATTTGATAAGACCACTAGATATGGTTGAATGACCGGAAAACCTTAGCCTATTCTGTATAGCAACAAGAAATGGTTGTGTTGAAAAACACAGTTACACACATGGATGAATGGATGAAGATGGACTTGAATGTTTATGGTTGTGATACAAACTGTGGCATCATTTGCAAGAGTGTGATCATAGCATATGCAAATGCAATGGATATGAATGTTTAATGCAATGCAACTATGTGGATGCAGATGTAAGATGCAAATGTTTTTGTATTTTTGATCTTTGCATTGTTTTTGTATTTTTGCTATTTTGAATGTTTTTGTATTTTTTATATTTTGACCAAAGGGCTTATTGTGCCTTTGGGGCTTTTTAGGTTTGACCAAGCAATGAGAAGATACCCTTGGAGCAATTTTTGTTAAGGTGACCAAGTGGCATGAAGATACCCTTGGAGCATTTTTTATTAAGGTGACCAAGCAACATGAAGATACCCTAGAGCATTTTTTATGGAATTTGACCAAGCGACTTGGATACCCTTGGAGCATTTTTTATTAAGGTGACCAAGTGGTATGAAGATACCCTTGGAGCATTTTTATGGAATTTGACCAAGCGGCTTGGATACCCTTGGAGCATTTTTATTAATTTGACCAAGCGACGTGAAGATACCCTTAGAGCATTTTTGATTAATTTGACCAAGCGACTTGGATACCCTTGGAGCATTTTTGATTAAGGTGACCAAGTAGTATGAAGATACCCTTGGAGCATTTTGATGGAATTTGACCAAGCGACTTGGATACCCTTGGAGCATTTTTGATTAACTTTGAATTTTTATGTTTTTATGATTTGTTTGTATTTTTGATGCTTTATATTGTTTTTGTATTTTATGACATATTTGAATGTTTTTGTGTTTTATGTATAAAATACCTTTAAGTGAATGATATTGAGAGGCTCAGGCTCTTCAACACCATCCAATGATGTGAGGTGATATGCTCCAAGCCCAACCCTTTTTGAGATTATGTATGGGCCTATCCAATTTATCATAAATTTGTCTCGTAGGTGCGGTGACAGATTTGAGTTTTGTTGGTTTTCTTTGAGCACAAGATCCCCAAATTTGAATTCTCTTAAGTGGACTTTACTATTGTAAGCTCATGCAAGGTGATCCTGATAAATATGGAGATGCTCCAAGGCATTGACTCAGTATTCATCAAGAAGCGTTAATTGATCAAGGTGGCCTTGCCGTGCGGTGTCATCATCTATGAAGTCCTTCAATGCTATGCGTAGGGTTGGAATTTCCAACTCTAAGGGCATGATGGCCTCAATGCCATATACAAGTGAAAATGGTGTTGCCCTAGTGGGCATCCGCACACTAGTCCTGTATGCCCATAATGCAAGAGGCAATTGCAGATGCTAGTCCTTATGATTATCTTTCATCGTCTTCCTCAAGATGGAGACTATTGTTTTGTTTGAGGCTTCTACTTGCCCATTTTCTTGTGGATAATAGGGTGTTGAAAAACTATGCTGAATATGGTATTTGTTCATCAAAGCATGCACATTTTTGTTCTTGAAATATGGCCCATTATCCGATATTATTTTTGAAGGGACCCCAAAATGACTTATGATATTATGGAGTATAAACTCCGCAATCCTTGGTCCAGTTGTCGATGTCAAGGGGATCGCTTCGACCCATTTGGTGAAGTACTCAATGGCCATTATGATGAACGTGTGTCGGCCTGAGGATGGGGGTGAGATCTTCCCAACTAAGTCTAGTCCCCACTGCGAGAAGGGCCATGCTGCCTGGATGGGTTGCAAGGCTTGGGATGGCAAGTGAGTGAGGTTTGCATGATGCTGGCATTTAACGCATTTCTTGACATACTCACAATAGTATTTTTCCATAGTGGGCCAATAGTAGCCCATTCTCAAGATGCACTTAACGATAGCCATGCCACTAAAATGACCGCCACACGTACCGTCATGAGCCTGTGAAATTGCCTAGGATGCTTCCTATGGCTCAAGACAATGGAGGAGCATTCCATCATAACCTCGTCTATAAAGGATCTCTCCCAATAAGATGTACCTTGTTGCCTTCTATTTAAATGTTCATATTTCAGCATGCGATAGGCCTTGTGGTACCATTCCAAGCTTTAGGAAGTCTCGTAATTGGGATAGCCAATCCTGATAAGCCACAACTTCTATAGATAAAATGGCCTGTTCCTCCTACGATCCAGAACTTGTGAATATAGATTGAGAAACAACCCTATGGTGAATGGTTGTACCACACTCCATAGGACCTTGAGAGATCAAAGACCCCCAAGGTGCCATTTGCAAGAAATCTCTAGCTCTGAAGGACCAATCCTGATTTGGTTCGATATTGATCATGTTGACTGATTCTCGATTATCAAAAGCCTCATGTTGTATCACTGAGTGCGAGAGCACTTTAACATGAATGGTTGTGAAATCAGTAGATGGATTCTGAGGGATTAAATATCCCAAGGATGCCATGGTGTCCATGAATCTATTTTATGTACGAGGGATTGCCTCGATGTCATACCATTCCAGCCGGGCTAGGTAGGTGTCAACAAGTTCCTTGTATGATTTTAGGATTGGGCATCGACATTGGAACAAACCCTTGACTTGATTAACTATGAGCAAGGAGTCACCAAAGATATTCAATATTTTAATGCCCATTGTGATGGCTATTTGAAGTCCTAAGATCAGGGCCTCATACTCGGTGTTATTATTTGTGCAAGGGAAGTCTAGTTTGAATGATAAGGGCAATGGAGTGCCCTACGGTGTGATAAAGACAATCCCTACTCCGCCCCCTTGCTCGCACTTTGAACCATCGAAGAACAATGCCATGTCTCTTTCTTTCTCAGGTTCTTTGGGTTTGGGTGGATCTGATAATGCAAAGACTGCATCATCGGGCAATTCTATGGTGAGAGGCTTGCTATCCTGAAGAGGTGCCTCTGCTAATTGATCCGCTATGACTTATCCCTTGATGGACTTTTGGCTTATGAACTCTAGATCAAATTTTATCAATAGCATGATCCACTTTGCAGTACATGTATTGTGATAGGTCTTGTTCATCATGTACTGCAAAGGATTTTGTTTGGATATAACGTAGGTCGTATGGCTCAACATGTAGTGTCACAACTTTTTGGTCGCAAAGACCACTGCCAAACACAACTTTTCTACATACGCATACCCTAGCTCATAACTCACCAAGGTGTGACTGATGTAATATACGGCTTGCTCTTTGTCTTGTGCATTATTTTGGGCCAACATGGTGCCCAAAGTGAAATCAGTAGCCGATATGTATAGTAAAAATGGTATGTCTGGCCTTGGTGGAGCCAATACTGGTGGTGTTGCCAGGTAAGTTTTGATCTCTACAAAGGCTTGTTGGCACTCTTCATCCCAATGAAAAGGGACTCCTTTGCATAGCAGCCGATTCATGGGCTGACATTTATCTGATAATTGAGCAATGAATCATTTAATGGATGCTACCTTGCCTTGTAGGCTTCTTAACTCCCTAATGTTGGTAGGGGTGCCCATTTCCAATATAGCCTTTACCTTTGTAGGATCGACTTCAATGCCTCTCTTAGAGATGATGAACCCCAAGAGCTTACCAGAAGTTACGCCAAACACACACTTCTTGGGATTCAATCTGACATTGTGCTCAATGAGGCGATCGAAGACTTTTCTAAGGATTTCAGCGTGCTCTTGCCACAATAAAGACTTGGCCAGTAAGTCATCAATGTAGTCCTCTAAGATTTTATGCATATAGTCATGAAAGATGTATGTCATGGCCCACTGATATGTGGCACCAACATTCTTTAGGCCAAATGGCATCACCTTGTAACAGAATGTTCCCCATGGAGTAATGAAAGTGGTCTTATGCTGGTCTTCGGGTTTGATCCGGATTTGATTGTATCCAGAAAACCCATCCATTAGGGAGAGCATCTCATGGCCTACAGTGGCATCAACAAGAGCATCTATGTTTGGCAATGGGAATGAATCCTTTGGAGTTTCCCTATTCAAGTCTCTAAAGTCTATGCAAATACAGACTCTTCCATCAGGTTTTCCCATGGGCACCATGTTCGAGACCCATTCAGGATAGTCGATAGGAACGATAAAAATCACATCCAATAGTTTTTGCAACTTGTTCTTCACCATCAAAGCGATGGTTGGATGCATTTTCCTTAGCTTTTGCTTGATTGGCTTCTTCATGGGATCCAATGAAAGGTTGTGAACAACTAACTTTGGATCAAGCCCTGGCATGTCTTTGTAGGTCCAAGCAAAAAGGTTTGGCCTCTCCTTAAGGAGAGGGATTATGATGGCTTGTTCCTCTAGAGATAGACTTTCTCTGAACTTGAATTTCTTTGGTTGAGTAGGATCATCACTGATGTCCACCTCGAAAGTCACTTCTACAGCCATATGTGACCCATCCTCTAGATGGTGAGGCATGGGTATTAAATGAATGTCATCGATGGGATTTATAGGTCCTACTGACTCAGGATCCAAACCAGCATGGAATACGTCATATGCACAACCTGATGCAAAATGAAATGGTTGTAACATCTCTTCGTTAGGGAAAATATCCTCAAGCTCTACAAGTGAATCAGCATGATCCCAATCAATAGCATCTATATCAAGATACAATGGTTTAGTAGGATCTGCTGGGTTATGAAGTGGAGTGGTCAAATCAATGGAGATTGTGTTGATGGATGGAATGAAATCTCCAGGACCACATGGGTGAAATCTTGTCTCAGAGGTTTTCCCTCCATACTCATGATGAGGCTCTGGAGGAAAAGGAATCTCTAGATCTAGCCCATGAGTAGGCCGGATAATAGGATCATTGGGTTCTAAGAGCTCTCTAAATGTAGGTGGAGGGGGATTGATTGCATGGTAAATGGCATCTAAGTTGACAGGTCTTCCCAAAAATTATAAGCCAGGGTCTATGGCATGAAGTGCCACTTCTCTTTCTACCAGCATGTTGACTTGTCACAAGTGGTGAGGCCCAAGATAAGCCATCTCAATCTCATCTTCATAGTCATCATCACTTATCCAAAAACCATTAGCATTGGTATGTGGCCCTAAGACAAGGGGCACATGTCTTGGCCCCAAGTAGGCCATCTCTATCTCATCCTCATATTCTTCATCACTTATGAAGATGCTATTTGCATTAGTTTCTTGCCCCAAGCTATGGGGCCATTGCCTTGGCCCTAGGTAGGCTCTTTCTATTGAGTCCTCTGACTCATAGCCACTTTTGTCCGATATGTATCCACTCTCATTGTGGCTAGACCAGGCAAGGCTTTGTAAATAGCGAGGCCCATGATAGGCTAAGCTTATCTGTACTTCATCATCGCTTGCCACATATCCATTTTCTTCTCGCTCTTCATCCCACAAGATGCAACCTGTTGGGGTGGCATCAATTGAGAAGTTTGGATGATAAATATCTAGTGGTGGTATGTTTACCAGGGCCACTTATCTATTGATCAGATATCTTGTACTTGGTGGGTGATAAGGAATAAAATCAATGTCTTCTCCTAACCCCAAGCTTAATCTATCCAAGGATGTTGCTAGAGAGTCATCTTGACCTTTGATGTGGTAGCCTAACCCAAACATATCAGTGGGAAGCTGGTATTGCGGCTCGTATGGCCGCCTACGCCCTTGCTCATATATACCAAGACCGTAGCCATGCCAATGGTAATGTTCAAAGTAGCTTAGAGAAAACTCAAGATTAGAGAGGTAATGAACATTAACAGTGAATAGTTCATCATTATCCTCTTCTACATGTCTGAAGACTCATGGGTGCAATTCAGGAAAACATAGATAAATTTGGTCTGGTTGGGAGGGATTCCAAGCATAATCACTATTCCCACTGGTGGTTTTAGGTCTTTTGGCTGCCCAATGTCCTGTGCAGACTCAATGATGGGCGTGAATATTATGTTCTGCACAAGGTACTCTCCTATCCCTATACTTGCCAAGTGTATTGTCACATGTGAGGTGGATGACCCTACAGATGACACTGGCGAAGCAGGTTCTAGTATTTCCTCGGCTTGATCCTAGAGATCTTCCTCTTGCATGGGACTTGGGATTTCTGCAATGGCTATAGTTAGCAATTCCTTGGGATTTTCTTCCTCAATTAAGGGTACCTTTATCTTCTGATTATCTTTAGGTTTAGACATTGATGGTCTCTTAGAAGCATCAATTGTTTTAGGTGCAAGAGGAGGTGCCGATGTGGATGGGTCTTTTTGTACCCCTTTGTTTCTATAATCTAGTTGTGTAGTTGGATATGAAGGTCCTATATATATGTGGGTGGAAGGAATCACAAAATATCCTAGAAGATCCACCTAATGGACATATTTGAATGGCTCTTGTTGTGGTTGATCCACAACACACCCCAAAATTGGGGACCCACCTTTTTGCAGGCTTGCAGAGAAGAATCTCGGTGACCCAGATGCTAAAATTGAAGAAAAGAGGAAAAAATGCATGTGTTGAAAGTGTCGTGAAATCGCGACATGTCGCGAAATCGTGACCTGTCGCGCCATCGCTGCCGGAAACAAGAAAGTGTCGCGAAATCGTGACATGTTGCCCCGTCGCGGCCCGAAAGAGGAGAGAGAAAATAAAACAAAAGATATCGCAAAATTGCGACATGTCACTGAAAAAAATGAAAAGATGTCACGAAATCGCGACATGTCGCTGGCAGAAATGAAAAGGTGTCGCGAAATCATGACATGTCGCTGGTAGAAATGAAAAGGTGTCGCGAAATCGCGACAGGTCACTGGCAGAAATGAAAAGGTGTCACGAAATCGTGACATGTTGCTCCGTCGCGGCCCAGGCAGGAGAGAGAAAGGCAAGAATGAAATTCGTCGCGATTTCGCGACGTATGGAGCTGCCATTGCTTAGAAATGAGAAGTGTCACGATTTCGCGACGTGTTGCGACGAAAGAGTACGGATGATGGAAATGATAGCAAAATCGCGACAGGTTTCGGCAAAGTGTACGGAACAGAGGAAACGGTCATGATTTCGTGACAGGTTTTGTCGAAGCGTACGGAGAACGAAAATGGTCGTGATTTCGCGACAGGAAGCAGCAAGGTAGAGCAAAGCTGAAAAACGTCGCGATATCACGACAGAAAGAGGTCAAAGAGCACGAAGCAAGAAAATGTCACGATATCGTGACAGGAACCAGTCAAACAGGGCAAAAGGCTAGAATGGTCGCGATATCGCGACAGAATCAACCGAAAGGCGTGATGCGCAGAAGTGGTCGCGAAATCACGACAGAAGGTAGCCTAGGGGGACGAAGCGAAAAGGCGTCGTGATTTTGTGACAGGTTTTGGCAAAATGTACGGAGGGCAAAAGCGGTAGCGATATCGCGACAGGTGGCGGCAAGAAGGTCCGAAGGAGAGAATGGTCACGATTTCATGACAGATTGCAGTGAAGTAGTACGGATAGAGAAAAGCATCGCGAAATCGCGACAGGTTGAAGCTCAAGCGTACGAAAGGGAAAAATGTCGCGAAATCGCGACAGCATGCAACAAAGGTGCCCGAAGCAGAGAAGCGTCACGATTTCACGACAAGGTGCGGCCTAAGGGGTACGAAAATGAAAATGGTCGCGAAATCGTGACAGTTTGCGGCATGAAGGTCCGAAGGTGAAAAACGTCGCGATATCGCGACAGAAAGCGGCATGAAGGTCCGAAGGTGAAAAACGTCACGATATCGCGACAGAAACGGCCAGAGGCGTACGAACGAGGAAAGCATCGCGATATCGCGACATGTCACGATTTTGCGACATGTCGTGTGTTCGTGGCCAGAAAGGTGAGCAGGTTGCATGTTTTTTTGTCGCATTTTGGCACGGGAAGACGTTATAGAAGACGCAGAAAATGCAGGACACGTGGCTTACAGGTGTCAGTATTGTAGAGGCGTTACATGCAGCGGTGGATTTCGAGCGTTTCAGAATCGAGCATTAATCAAAAGCAAGGAAAAGGTGGGAATTTGAAAGGTCAAATGCAGGAAGGTGAAACGAAGCGACACAGGGAGAATCGAAGAGCCATTTCAGTGATTATAAAGTCAAGAGCGCGGATTGAAAGAGGGGTTGGAAATTGTTGCTTGCGAGTTGCAGAGACAAGGGCTTCATGCCATTCTGGGCTTGCACTTGGGCAATTTCCTTCATTTGTTCTGGATTTGTAAAACCTGGAACATTCTGTAAATGTAATTGACATATCATTCAAATACAGAAATATAGAAAGTTGGCATCTCATTGATGAGAAAGAAGGAGTCATTTTGTGCATGCATGATTTAATGTTTTATCATTCATTCCAGATTTCTAAGGCTTTTAGGTGAAGTTTAATGCAAGTGTGCTTGGTTGCTTCATGCGAATGCCTAAATCTGGAATTACAGTAGAAACCCTAGAAACCAGCACCTAATTTATTTGGATTGTGCGAATTTGTAGGTTCATTAGGTTAGGTTGCATGCAGAAAACCTCATTATCTTCGGTTTCATCGAATTGATGACAACATTCTGACTGTAGTTTAGTTTCATTTTCATTTATTTTGCTTTATTTTTTAAACCCTTAATTTATTTTCTGCAGTTTAATTCATCGTATTCAAATAAACAAGCTGAAAATCCATCAGAACTAAAGAGGAGAATAGATATTATTCATTTTGAGTCCATTGTAATTTCAAACTAAATAAACCACGGTTCCCCTTGTTAACATCCACTTGCAAACCCTAAGGTATTCCTAGCATTTCATTTGAACAGCATCATATCAGCATAACAGGAACCTTGGAGAAATTATTTTCTTTGCAAGCGAAGGATTTTGGGACTCAGATCCTACCGGAGAGTGTGCTTTCACAATTGGGTGAAAACACCACTCAACAGATTGGCGCTAGAAGGAGGGCCTGAAAGGGGTTTATTTTATCATGATTTTAGATGCTACGGGTTTTTAATTGTTTAAGAGCTTTACATTGCTAAAAATTTCAAGTCCATTTTATTAGCATATACGGCCTCTAACACCACTCAACGGATTGGTGCTAGGAGGGCCGTACGGGTTTATTTTTAGTGTAATATAATTTTAAATTTTTGTATGCATTAGTCCTCTAACATTCAGCGGATTGTAAAAAGGACGGTCTGAATTTATTTACCTATTCTATTTTAAGCAATTCAGGTATGCTGTATATTTTTCTGATTGTTCATACAGAATTAAAGTGATTTGATTTAATTTTTCAGAATTTTGGTCTCATGCAATTACTTTTCATTTGATTTTAATGAATACATCTCTTAGTTGATGCTAACTTGATTTCTTTTTTATATTGCAGGTTGAATATTCAATGATTTGGTTCTAAAATTACATTTTAAGTTCACTAATGGCAACACTTGAGGAGCAAAGGGTATCCCTGAGAGCTGAAATAACATCTCTAAGAGAGAGAATGGTATTAATAATAGAGGATCATTATAAGGGTTTGTCTATACCTGTGGTACCATATCATGTTCCTAAAATGTTATTGGATTTTTTACGGTGTTTTAATCAAGAGGTACCACTAGGATACTTGCAAAAGCTGCATGTCTACAAGAATGCATTATGTCAATTCCAGATTTTCTATGAGGAGGTGGCTTGTAAGTTATTTGCATACATTTTGGATGATAGACCATTCTTTTGGTATAGCCAACTACCCATGGAGGTTAGGACTTCTTGGATACAACTAGAAGCAGCCTATCTTAATCATTTTGGTAATCAGGCGACTTAGAAATATTGAAAAATCGGTTTACCTCCATATGTAAAGAGTCTAATGAATCCTTGAGTCAATTCAATGAAAGATTTCGTGAGTTGCACTCCCAAATGTGGGAAAATTTTAACACATTAGAAGAGGAAGCCATGAAAGTATACCTAGGAGCCATACACCCCACACTTGCTTCACTCATTGAGGAAAAACTCAGTGGTTTGTCCCTAGAGAGAATCCATGAGATCTTAGAAGAGATAGAACGACAAGGTCTTGAAGAAGAAAAGGCACAACATATTCACATGAGAGATTGTTCTTTTGATGCCAACCTACACCAACCATCAAACATAGCACCCTCCACTCCAATGATATCTAAGGTAAATGATCAAGGGGATGAATTTGAATACCCAAATTTTATGACCACCTTGGATGTAGTCCACGAGGAGGTGCAAATTGCTAAGACAACATCCACTAGTGAGGATCATGTAGAGATACATGATTATCTAGATGAAGGGGTTCTAAATTCAACAATGTTTGATATATGTGAATGGATGGAACCCACCATAGAATTGAATGAAGTGGTTGAAAGTGAAATGGAAAGAAAATCAATAAATAAATTTGAAGATATGATAGAATTTCACCACTTGTTCTTGGAAGATACTATTGATGAAATGTGTAAAATTAAAGATCAAGAAATTCTTCACCCTCCAAATTATGATAATGAATCATGGGTTACTAATTTGGACAATGATAGCCTTATAAATTTGAATTCAAGAAATAACCCACTTTTGGAAATAATTGAACCATCTAAGGAAGGTGAAGATGAATTTGATGAGAAGCACATTGATGAATTGGAAGATGTTGAAGAAATAGTTGAACGTCACCACTTGATTTTGAAAGATGATTATTATGATGCTTGGAAGAAGTGGGAAGACTTCACTCTTTCCAAAGCTACTAATGAAACTTTTGTGCCAATTGATATACAGGACAACATAATTGCCTACTCAAAGGAAGATATTACAACTCCTGTACGATTTGAGGATGTTTTGGAAGAGGGTTTCAAATCTCATCAAATTTTGGAAGATTATAATGATCCTATTGCCAAGGACAAAGAAGAAAAAGAATCTATGAATGAATCAAAAGATCATGTCACAAATATCATGGAGTTTCATCTCACGGATTTGGATGACAATTTTCACAATGGTTGGGGGAGATATGATAATGCATTCTTTTCTCACATCCCTATAGATGAAACTCATATTTTACTTGATATGCAGGATGTTGAACCTTCTACATCATACGAAGATCTCATATTCACAAGATTTGAAAAGGGGACAAAATATAAATTCATTGAAAGTGTGGATGCAAGTTTGCATGATGATTTGGGGGATTCAAATGAAGAGATACCATGGATAGTGAACAAAGAATTAGAACCAAATGATAAAGAGATGGATCAATTGGAAGCAACTCAAATAAGTGATCATCAAAGCAGATTACTTGACATACACTTTGACCAAGAGTGTTTGAGGATTGAAAAGGATGACCATATTTTGAATTTAAATAATTTGAATGATGAAATGTCACTAAAGGTAAATGAAAAACAAGGTATAATTTTTAATCACACCTTTAATAACATGGTTTTAATGAATGGAAAAGAAGTTGATGCACTTGAATTGTTAAATAAAATTCATCAACAATTACTAATTGAATCTAGGATAAAAACTTTTAATGATCCTAATTTAGTAAATATCTTAGATGCTTGTAAATTGTTACACAAATTTGATTGGCCTACAAATTTGGAAAATGATTTGGCTAAGAAATTTGTAGAAATAGGCTACTACTTACAAAATTGCATATTTGAAAAGGATAGCCTAATTCTAAATCAAGGAGGGAATTATGAAGATTATATTTTAAAGAATAGACATGATAAAATTGAAAATCATTTATTGTCTAATCATTCTAGTAATTTGATGCTCACCTATGGGAGTATTATTGGAACTAAATCAAATTGGTATGGTGAGCATGGCAAGTGGAAATTTGTTGCATTGTTTGGTCTGGTCTTAGATTCCCACAACATTTGGCATGCATATTATGTCATATTTTTGTTGAAATGTTCTAATCATGTGTGGGATCCAGGAAAGTGATAAGCTAAGCTTTGCATCATCTTGTATTATAGTGTACATTTGTATATAAATTTTGGTTTTTGGTTTTTGGTTTTTGGTTTGTGTTTTCAAATTTTCATTTTTGGGATTGCAGTTTGGTTTTGGATTGAATAAGTTTTAATTTAAAGATGTGTGTTTATTTGACATGTTTTGTTTGTCTATAAAAAAAAAAAAAAAATGATGATGAAAAAGTTGCCTTGAGATGCTAACTTATGTTCTAGATCGGGAGAATATGAAACATTGGAATTGTCTTGTAAAAGCTCCACAAGTAACACAAACAGTTTAATAGTATCGTTTGATTTTGTGATGCATGAAGTAGTCAGTTTTATATAGCAATACTTCATCTGCAATTCAAAAGACAATGCATTCGTATTACATCTCGCTTTGCACATACATGCCATCGTAGTTGCAAATGCATTTCAAATACAAATCATTAAAGTATGTCAAATCCTCTTGAGGTTATGCTATCACATAAATAAGAAAAATCCTAAGGTGGGAAACTGAGTCTTGAGATATCTTGAACCAAGCACGTCTTATACATTAAAAAGGATCTTGAGCAAAATGATCAAAACCTAACTTGGAAGGAAAGGTTGGGCGAAAGAAGTATTTCATGTCTATCCTATTTATGCAGCATGATCCTTAAAACAGTGGTTTTGACCACTTCCATAGAGCTTAAAAGCCTAAAATCAGAGTAGTAAGGATAGGGTTAAATCCTCATCGAACTTAGGTTGAGGATCCAATTCCCCAAAGCTTTGATTTGACCTACATGGAGTAGTAAGGATAGGGCATAAATTCTCATCTCATTTAGGTTGAGAATCCAATTCCCCAAAGCTCTTATGTCTCATTTCACAATAAATCTTGGATTGTAAGGATCGTACTATTTGTCCTCTGCAAAGGATGGGTAGTCATCCCCAAGGTCTAAGCAACAAAATTAATATTTTCCATCTACATCTAAAGTTTGGATTGGAAGGATCGTACTACATGTCCCTAGCAAGGATGGGTAGTCATCCCAAAGGTCCAAGAAGTAAAAAATAAAATTTTCCCATCTCATATTTATAGTGGATTGTAAGGATCGTACTACTTGTCCTCTGCAAAGGATGGGTAGTCATCCCCAAGGTCCAAAGAAATGAAGATAAGTTTTGGATTGTGGGGTTAAGTATGCCCATGCATGGCAACATGTCTTGTCTAAAAAACAAGACCACTGATTGTCCAAAGGGTTAGACTAGCATGACCATTTCTTTCATAATTGGTTAAATTATTTTGCTCAAAGTGAGGTAATGAATTCTAAATCAGAATAGTAAGGATAGGGTTAAACTCTCATCTCGGTTGGTTGGGAGTCTGATTCCCCAAAGTTCTGATTTCACTTTCACTTGCACATGGGTTCAAGATAGTAGGGACTCATAACCAACTTTGGGATATATAATAAAGCAATTCATATAGTTGATCCTAAGAGGGTTTGGCAATCTTGAATGTTTGTGTATGATACTAGAAGGTCTATGTTTTTTTTTTAAAAAGCAAAATCTCCAAGCATATTTATTAGGTTACACAAATCATTCACAGTCTCATATATGCATTCATGTAAAACTGACAATGGAATGTTGATCAATTTCAAACGATAGGGAATGAAAACACATTGCACACACCGAGCTAATACTTGATGATTCTGATGATTCATGTACTTCTGATCTTTGGGCATTTGTTATATTGCTTATGTGCTAATGCATGTTTGCGAGTTTGTGATATGTTTCAGGTTGGGTTCTTACTAAAATGCTCAAGAGCATTTGACAGCAGAGTCGCCATTTGTTGTGGTTGATCCACAACACACCCCAAAATTGGGGACCCACCTTTTTGCAGGCTTGCAGAGAAGAATCTCGGTGACCCAGATGCTAAAATTGAAGAAAAGAGAAAAAAATGCATGAGTGTTGAAAGTGTCGCGAAATCGCGACATGTCGCGAAATCGCGACCTGTCGCGCCATCGCTGCCGAAAACAGGAAAGTGTCACGAAATCGCGACATGTTGCCCCGTCGCCCGAAAGAGAGAAAAGAAAACAAAAGATATCGCGAAATCGTGACATGTCGCTGAAAAAAATGAAAAGATGTCGCGAAATCGCGACATGTCGCTGGCAGAAATGAAAAGGTGTCGCGAAATCGTGACATGTCGCTGGCAGAAATGAAAAGGTGTCGCGAAATCGCGATAGGTCGCTGGAAAAAATGAAAAGGTGTCGCGAAATCATGACATGTTGCTCCGTCGTGGCCCAGGTAGGAGAGAGAAATGCAAGAATGAAATTCGTCACGATTTCGTGACGTATGGAGCTGCCATTGCTTAGAAATGAGAAGTGTCACGATTTCACGACATGTTGCGACAAAAGAGTACGGATGATGGAAATGGTAGCGAAATCGTGACAGGTTGCAAAAGGAGAAAAGAGGAAAGGTCGCGATTCGATTTCAAGATAGGAGAACGAAAATGGTCGCGATTTCAAAAAGGGAAGGTAGAGCAAAGTGGAAAAATGTCGCGATATCACGACGAAAGAGGTCAAAGAGCACGAAGCAAGAAAATGTCACGATATCGTGACAGGAACCAGTCAAATAGGGCAAAAGGCCAGAATGGTCGCGATATCGCGACAGAATCAACCGGAAGGCGTGATGCGCAGAAGTGGTCGCGAAATCGTGACAGAAGGCAGCCTAGGGGGACGAAGCGAAAAGGCGTCGTGATTTCGTGACAGGTTTTGGCAAAATGTACGGAGGGCAAAAGCGGTAGCGATATCGCGACAGGTGGTGGCAAGAAGGTCCGAAGGAGAGAATGGTCACGATTTCGCGACGATTGCAGCGAAGTAGTACGGACAGAGAAAAGCCATCCGAAATCACGACAGGTTGAAGCTCAAGCGTACGGAAGGGAAAAATGTCGCGAAATCGTGACAACATGCAACAAAGGTGCCCGAAGTAGAGAAGCGTCATGATTTCACGACAGGGTGCGGCCTAAGGGGTACGAAAACGAAAATGGTCGTGAAATCGCGATAGTTTGCGGCATGAAGGTCCGAAGGTGAAAAATGTCGCGATATCGCGACAGAAAGCGGCATGAAGGTCCGAAGGTGAAAAACATCGCGATATCACGACAGAAACGGCCGGAGGCGTACGAACGAGGAAAGCGTCGCGATATCGTGACATGTCACGATTTCGCGACATGTCGCGTTTTCGCGGCCAGAAAGGTGAGCAGGTTGCATGTTATTTTGTCATGTTTTGGCACGGGAAGACGTTACAGAAGACGTAGAAAATGTAGGACACGTGGCTTACAGGTGTCAGTATTGTAGAGGCGTTACATGCAGCGGTGGATTTCGAGCATTTCAGAATCGAGCATTAATCAAAAGCAAGGAAAAGGCGAGAATTTGAAAGGTCAAATGTAGGAAGGTGAAACGAAGCGACACAGGGAGAATCGAAGAGCCATTTCAGTGATTATAAAGTCAAGAGCACGGATTGAAAGAGGGGTTGGAAATTGTTGCTTGCGAGTTGCAGAGACAAGGGCTTCATGCCATTCTGGGCCTGCACTTGGGCAATTTCCTTCATTTGTTCTGGATTTTTAAAGCCTGGAACATCCACGTAAATGTAATTGACATATCATTCAAATACGAGAAATATAGAAAGTTGGCATCTCATTGATGAGAAAGAAGGAGTCATTTTGTGCATGCATGATTTAATGTTTTATCATTCATTCCAGATTTCTAAGGCTTTTAGGTGAAGTTTAATGCAAGTGTGCTTGGTTGCTTCATGCGAATGCCTAAATCTGGAATTACTAGAAACCCTAGAAACCAGCACCTAATTTATTTGGATTGTGCGAATTTGCAGGTTCATTAGGTTAGGTTGCATGCAGAAAACCTCATTATCTTCGGTTTCATCGAATTGATGACAGCATTATGACTGTAGTTTAGTTTCATTTTCATTTATTTTGCTTTATTTTTTAAACCCTTAATTTATTTTCTACAGTTTAATTACTGTATTCAAATAAACAAGCTAAAAATCCATCAGAACTAAAGAGGAGAATAGATATTATTCATTTTGAGTCCACTGTAATTTCAAACTAAATAAACCACGGTTCCCCTTGTTAACATCCACTTGCAAACCCTAAGGTATTCCTAGCATTTCATTTGAACAACATCATTTCAGCATAACAGGAACCTTGGAGAAATTATTTTCTTTGCAAGCAGAGGATTTTGGGACTCAGATCCTATCGGAGAGTGTGCTTTCACAATTGGGTGAAAACACCACTCAACAGCTCTTCATCAGCCGAAACCACATAAACTTTTTCATCATGCACATACTTGACACATTGGTGTAAAATTGAAGGCACACACTTCATATCTCTTATACATGGATGTACTAGGAGAATATTATATTGCATGGCCCCTTCCAAGACATGACACATCATAGGGATGGTCTTATGCCCCACCTTAATGGGTAGGACTATCATTACCACAATATATCATAAAGCATCATTGAAAGCTCTTAGCGTGTAGGCTCCTGGAACGATATTGGACTTGGGGATTTTAAGGTGCCCTATTATTGTTGTTGTGATGATGTTGATTTATGAACCTATATTGATCAAGACCCACTTAAAAGGTAAATAATTGACTGAAGAAATAATGTACAGTGGAGGGTCTGGAAAGGCAGTATGTACTATCTTAATATCATGATCATAAAATTGAATTACAAGTTCCTAGCATTGTTGTACTTGTCCCATAAAATTAGTGAATGCATTTGAATCTTGTGGTTGGATCTCAATTGATCTCAAAATATCCATCAAAGTCTCCCTGTGCTTTGGGGACTATTGTATGAGCTCATAGATAGATAGCTTGGCTAGAGTCATTTGTAATTTTTGTTCTAGTCTACTCCAAACAGTTACCACAGGTCAGGTTGGTGGACCTGGAAGGTTGTTTTGCCCCTGTCTCTGCCTAGGTATAGCTGGGACATTAATGGGAGGTGCAGGAGGCTATGGTTGACCATATCATATACTCTTGGTTGCTACATTGATAATTTCAACCATCCCAATGCATGTGTAAGTAGGTTTATCAATTCAGACATGATTGACTTGGGCACCTTGCCCTCTAGGGACCTCATGGTTTGGTAATAAGTTTTTGTATATGCCTATATATCTATTATTGAGAGCCAATGGGTTGTCAAGTTTAAGTTCTCCCGCTTCAATCATATCTTGCACCTGGTTCTTGAAACCAATGCACACTTCAATGTCATGCCCTGGTATTTTATGATAAGGATAAAATTGATCATCCCTATATCCTTTTGGCTTAGGACGGTTGGGATCTAAAAGAGGGACATCCAAAAATATGATCTTCCCAACCTCGCTCAACTGGTTGAAAATTTATTGCATTGACTTTGACAAAGGTGTAAAATAGCGAGGTGGCTTGCGTTCTCTGTTTTGCCCTTGATTGTTCTTTTGGTCGTAATTGTCTAGTGGGGGCTATGCATGATAATTTTGGGGTTGCTGTGTAGGCCCATATTTATGTGTAGCCAATACTACTTGATTAACTAGAGCAGGGTTTTCCTGCTTCTGCTTATATTTATCATTCTTACCATTTTTGTTCCACTCCTTCTTGGTTCGAAGCTTAATGGTTATGTCATCTACTTTTATTTCCTCAATGAGTTTGGCCTATGCAAAGGCTTCCTCAAATGAAGGATATTTTTGAAGTTGTAAAAAGAGAGAGATGTGTTTAGAACAACTCTTGGTGAACATGCAGATGATTTCTTCCGTGGGGACGGAGAATGATAACTTTGCCATGACTTTTCTCCATATATCCCCATAATCCATTACTGGCTCATCATCATAATGTTTTAAGTTGGCCAGGTCTGAAAGGTTCACCTTATTTTTATCCCCAAAGGAGAAAAATTTAAGGAAAGTGTTTACTAGTTGTTCAAAAATGGATATGTTGTGCTTGGGTAGCTGGTTAAACCATTGAGTGGTAGCACCAAAAAATGTCATAATGAAAGTTCTTAGCTTAAGAGCATCGTTGTCTTCAAGATGAAAACATGCATTGATGAAATTTGTAACATGCTCTTGTGCATCCTCTTCACCTTTGAATATAACCTAGGCATATCAAAGTGCTTAGGATATGCAAGGCTAGGAACTGATGGGCACAATGGCTAGTTGTGAATTTTACTCAATGTTGGTTGGTTCCCAGTCGTATCTTGCTCCTAAAAGGACTTCATATTTTTAGTGAGTGTCTGAAATGCCTTTGAGGTGAGGATTTCCTCTTATTACAGGCCCACTCATGGTAGTAATGGAGGTAACCCTTTATCTATTTTACTTGTTCTATTCTCTTCCCTCCTATGAGAGGATTCAGGATGTGTTTGATACTAATTTATCATGTTTACCCTTTCCCCACAAATTTTATTTTGTTCATGATTTTAGAGGTAGCTATGTTGTGGGATTTCTTCTTTTCTAATGTGCCCTTCTTATGGTGAGTCAAAACGTTCATTTCTTGGGTGATCAATACCATTTGCTTGTAGGTTTATACAAGCTAGTTGCTCTGCTTGTTCTCTTAAACTCTACTCATGTTGGTGCAAGAGCCTTTCTCTTTGTTTATCATATTTGAGAGATTAAAATAGCTCTCACTCTTTGTGAAATGTATTTTCTAACCATCGCACATGGTCTGATTATGTTTTTAAAGAAAATTTGTGTTTGTCTTATTTTGTTCTTATGGTTCTAATTGACAGATTCCTCGAAGAGGTTTTTACTGTTTCTTTGCTCTTGCTAGCCAAGGTAACTTGTTCAGTATGTTGATAAGTGCCTCTATGATTAGACTAGGTATGTGTACTGTTGGGTCACTTTGAAGCTTCCCCAAGTTGAGTGGTGCATTTAGAAGTAACACTTTGTGAACTTCTATATGCAGAATTTTATGTGGCTATGGTTCTGGGAGTTGGCCTTGAATGAAACTAATCCAACTCATCTAACTGTCTTGTTTTCCATGACTGATCCCATGGGGTGCCATTTACTCCAATGAGGTCATGATCTATTGGGATCCTTCCTCTTGTGTGAAGGGTGTCTTATTTTTGGTGCCTATGAATGGATGTAACTCTAGTTTCATGCCCCTTAGTGGGAAGATCTGTTCTGTCCCATGTGAAGTTTGAGATGTTGTGACTCTCGTGTGTCTTTTTGGTGATGAAGGCTTTTTGGAACCACTATTCCTTCATGAGGATGGAAGTGGGTAACCCTCGTCATCCCTATGTGAAGAATGCGGTCTAGAACCCCTTTTATGTCCATGTGGGGAGGAAGCTCTTGAAGCCTCCTCATGTCTTTGAGATGTCTCTATGTGTCGAGAGGAGGGCCTTGAGGCCCCTTCACATCTCCATGATGAAGGAGACCTTGAAGCCTCATTGTGTTTAGGTGACTTGTTTCCATGATGTGTCCCCCTAACTGGGGTTGCTCGAGGAGAACCTCCACGGGTTGAGTTATCACCTCTTAGGCATCCCACGGTGTTGTGAGCAGGTGGTTCCATGTTACTACGACTTCACCTATGGGTATGTGTTGCTTCAGATTCTACCTCGATATTGGATCGAGGATGCTTACTTATAGTTTTAACCATTGTGTTTGTGAATTAACCTTGTGTGTTGTAATTAAAGATAGCCAAACAATATCAAGTAAGTGTTTATCTTGATTACCGATTTACATGTGCCCTAAACTGTTTACTGTGTTTTGATGTGTTTTTGTTCTTGTTTTCTTGCTCTTGTTTTGGATTTAGAATGAGGAGACTTGTTCATAGTGGGAATCAAGAACACCCATGTCAAACATGATTTTCTCAAAAAAAGACTAGGGTACAATGCTTAAATCCTAGTGGGGGGTTCGCCTAGCTATTCCACTATGAATGAATGATTGTTCCAATAGTGGGATACGGTTTTAACACAAGTAACTTAGTACCACTATAAATAAGTTCCTTATTCCATTCTAGTAAAATCTAGGGGGCAAGCCGGTGGAAGGAGATGAATGCCAACGTCATCGGACTGAATTGAGGGTTGGTGATGAAATCCAACTCCCTAATGTTTAAAATATGTGTGCGTGTGTGGGGTTCATTTTAAATTTGCATAAAATAAAATGCATCATATAGTAGAAATGCATCTTTCCTATATGCCTAATACAAATGACATTTCATTTTTTAGAAAGATGCATAAACTAATATGAGTTTCATGGATGCACTCTATTTTGTGCAAATATGACCTCTAGAAGGGCCTCAAAGCAAGTAAACCAACACATGATTTCTAGCACGCTAGATTCTAGGGCAAAATTTACAAGCATAAGCCATTGTTCCTAGCAACGCCTAGTGGAAATCTAAAAAAAAACCCTAATATGCATAAGATGCAAGTTCTTTCCTTTCCATTATTTAGTTTCCAAATTAAAATGTGTCTTAATATTCACTGTTTTAGGAAACTAGAAGCAGACAAAGAATAAAAAAAACATCAAAAAAATGTACCAACCTCTAATCCAACTTAGAAAATAGATATTTTATCCTTTGTTGCACTCCAGCTTCGACCGTTGTTGACCAGAGTGGATGATTTCTGGCCGCTATTAGCAAGAGTGTCTAAGGTTGTGGGTCGCTATAGACCAGAGCGGCTAAACCTACACACAAAAACCCAAATCAATAAATTTGCAAAAAATAAAAACTTGGTGGGGGTCCCATCATGATCACCATCTGTAGCAACCCCGAGGAAGCAGTGCACCGCCCACTACTCTATTTGTGAATATTTATTTGATTTATTTATACTTAATCATGCATTAAATGAAATATGAGAAAATAGATGCAACCGAAATACAAAGAAATGAATGAATAATATTTTTTATTGCTTTTTCTCAATTTCGGTTACATATAGATCCCTTTGAGGGATTCCCTTCATTTGATATAGATTTTACAAAATAGTGCAGCAGATGTATGGTATCCCCTTGCAAGAGGTGATGCACTCTCACAGGCTTCTAGGTGACACACACAGAACTATATAAGGGCTTACAGATACCTCCTTCTCTAGGCCTAGCTCCTAGAGGGATACTTGTGCTTTCGTATGTTGAGAACCAGTCTAGTGAACCAGTAAACTTGCAAGCATGAAAACAACAAAAAATGCTCAACTATCCAAGATTATCTCCCTGGATGAGGTTGTTAGCAATAACCCTAATGATAAACAAAAATATGCCCAGTGATAATAGAAACTAATGCTATAAATGCAAGTAAATGTGATAAATCATATCTATGCTAATGGCGTGAAAACATGTAATAAGCTAAAGAAAGAAAACTAATACTAAGAACCCTAGACTAGGCCTACGGGCCACTATCCGAGACAGTGGCCGCTAAGATGAAAACCTGTCTCTATTTCTCCAAGGCTATGGATCTAGGATTATTGCTACAGTTGAAATGATCAGCGTTTATACCCGATGTATTGAATATCCTATAGATGATAACATATCAATCAACCGAAACTTCGTTGCTCCTAAAAGGCGCTCCAATTTGCTCTTCGATTCGAAAGGGCTTCACTACAAGAAAACCTCTTCAAGTCTCAAAAAGCTCTCTAAAAATTCTCTGAATCGATGAAAAAGTCTCTTTTGGTGATCTTAGGTTTGTACCTTATATTGTATTGAGGGCTTAGGTTTAGGTCTAAAACCCTAGGACTAAATCCTGCATACAAACTATTTGTTAGCATGAGAATTTTAAGTCTTTATATACCCTTGAGGGTCAGTTAAATGATATCTAAATCTAGACTTGAGTCTCTCATGTAGACTGACTATGAGGAGGAATGTAAAGTTATCCCCGCTTGGAATTATTGCATGCAAACTACCAATTCCACCTGATATTAGGCTATTTTGATGGTAAGTTGCATTTTAGGGTCTAGTCATTGTCATCTACAGTGGCTAGGGCTTGGCCGCTCTGAGCTTTAGCGACTAGAATCCAACCTCTCTGGTTCATATCGACTAGGCTTGGATGGGCTAAGACTACCCTAGATGAATGGTGAAAACCACTTTTGGTACTTGGAATGTCCCAAGGTTTAGTCACATGATCTATGAATGTGCCCATGTGAGTAGTTCTCCTAAACATGACATGTTTTAGGTGTCTACATCAACCTATAGATGATCTTAGTCAACAATCCATCTATTGCATCAAAAAATTAAGAAGAGCCCCCTAATCCATCAAGTGACATACCTAGGGCTCAACCTGGTCCTCATACCAGGCTAAAGCATTCTAAACGCTCAAAATAATAACAACACATTTGCACTCCTTTAAATGAGTCTATGTATGACATTGTTTAAAAGCTACAGTAACCTAAGGTCATCACCTTACCAAACATCAATTATTTAGAACCAAATAGAGCTAAACCTAAGGTTTATAGAGAGGACCATTATTGTCTCTATCACTGAATAGAGGGGCATGCCATTTTCAATTGCTATGGATTCAGGAGTGTAGTTCATAATCTCATAGATAGTGGGGATTTTTCCATAAATGGTTCATCCATAGTGCCTCCACCTTCCCAAATAGAGGTTACATCATCCCAATTGAGATCCCAAGGTCATTCGTAGCCTCGTAGGTCTAACAAGCCACCTCAACAGGAGGTAACATTTGAGATGACTAGTGCAAATTTATTTCAAAAGTTGTACAAGGCAAATGGATTTGTATTTCCTAAGGCTAAGAAAAGAGCACCCAAGCATGGGTCCACTGATGAAAGCCTCTATTGTATGTATCATTGTATATAGGGGTATGACATCCACAACTGCCATTCATTTCAGAAGGTCGTCCGAGGTCTATTAGAATGAAATGAGCTCCACGAAGATGGTTCACTCATTTCATCTCATCAAGACAGGGGTACCCCATAGAATTTTGTGCCCCAATTGAGAGAGTTGATTTTTATCACTCTTCCTAAGCAATATGATTACATTATGGTGGAAAATATATGCAATGGGGGTCCTAAAGATAGCATACCTTCCCCACCATACACTTCAAGTTCAATGAAGAAAAGTGAGATTTCTAAAGGTATCACACCTTCCTCACTTTTATTGAGTAGCACACACATAGGGGATACCTAAGGTATCATACCTTTCCCCTATAAAAACAATAAAATTCAAAATTTCAAAAACATTCAAAACATTCAAAATTACAAAAATAGTATAAAACATAAAAAAATCCAAACAAATCATAAAATATTAAAATAAAAAATAAAAGGCTCCAAAGGCATCTTAAAGCCCTTTGGTCAAAACAATTTAAAATCAAAAAGTTCAAAAACATTCAGAATAATCAAAACTCAACAAAAACAATTGAAAACATTAAAATACAAAAAAACATTTGCATTTCGTATTTTGCATCCATGTAGTTGCATTGCATTTAGGCAATTCCATCCATTGCATTTGCATTAGAGTAGAGTGTGTTTACAATCTTACAAATGACACCATGTTTGTATGCCAATCATGCATCTATTCATCATCATCATCCATTCACCCATGTGTGTAACTGTGTTTTTCAACACAACCCCTTCTGATGCTATAAGGAATGTACTAGGGTTTTTCGGTCACTCAGCCATACCTAGTGGTTTTATCAAACTTTGTAGAAATCCATCTTAGATTTTAATGGGTGAGGTTTAGTTTTGATAGCACTTGGTATATTTCAAAATCTTATCACTAATCAAAACACTAAGAACCTAGTTGGAACAAAGGAAACATGAACACCACAAAGTGGTATTAGATATCCTAAGGAAATTTTTTTATCTTGCTCATCCCCCTGTGCGATCAATTTGGAAATGCTGAGAATTGGCAAAATGACAAGTGCACCCCTACCCAAATAAATCCCTTGCTTTAATAAAAAAAAGCAAAAATCCTAAACAAAGAAAAATTCAAAAACAAAATAAACAGTGATTGTCATCACTACATAAATCCCTTGCTCAAAAGAAAATAAAAATTCAAAATAAATAGTGAGTTTCATCACTAAGCATGAGAAAGTATCCCAAATAAATATGAAGAAAAGAATAGAGTATTGAAATTGAATCCCCAGAATTATTAGTGTGAAAGAGCCTTACACACAACGATATGTCTGTCACATTGGCATCTTGGTTTTGTACAAACCAATGTTTACATCTGGAAGAGTTAGCTTTAGGTGTCCTGTATCGCCCAGTGGTCTAATCCAAATGAGTCCAACTTAGGATCAGGATAAACATTTGAGGATCCCCAACAACAATGGGCTGAATGAATCCTACTTGGCACTGGGGTATGCTTATGTTTTACCTAATATATTCATTTGTACACACAAGGATAATGAGTATCTAAGTCTTCAAAATAAGAAATTTATCCTTCAAAAGCTCTGTATGGTCAGTATACAAATTTTTATCGAGCACCTAGGGTGTTTGAGTCTCATGGAAAACCTCAAAAATTTACTAATAGTAACAAATCATTCCATATCATAAATAACTGCATACATATCATATCATCACATCTCACATTTGGATGCTTAAATAATTAATTCTTATGATAAGAATTATTATTTACATTCATGATTGTTATACATTCTATGGTGTCGCCCATTAGATTGTTAAATTCATTTCACATGCATACCTTATGTTTTAAGTGATTAAAGCATACATGTTCATTTAAATTATATCACCATCATAATGCATTACACACATTTCATTTATCATATCATAACAATATAAGTTGAATGCATAAAATTTAATCAAAATTAAACATGCATTTAACAATAAGCACTACATCCACATATGCATCCATCACCATCATCTAGATCATACCATCTAAAGCATACATCTATCATCTAGCTAGTGCATTTCACTAGTACATTGCATAAATATAGCATAATCAAATCATTATCTAGGCATAGCATCCATCATTGCATCCATAACATAAAATCAAAATAAAAATATTTGCTAAACATCAACTAGGGCATTATTGGTATCATACCTCCCCTAATAAGCAATCAAACAATTAAACAATCAATCCTAAAAAGCCCCAAAGGTATCCATAAACCCTTTGGTCACCCAAAAAGACCCAAAGGTAGCATAAGCCCTTTGGTCAACCCAAAAATCCCCAAAGGCATAAAAAGCCCTTTGGTCAATTCACAAAAGGCCCCAAAGGTAGCATAAGCCCTTTGGTCAACTCACAAAAGGCCCCAAAGGGCATAAGCCCTTTGGTCAACTCACAAAAGGCCCCAAAGGTAGCATAAGCCCTTTGGTCAAATCACAAAAGGCCCCAAAGGTAGCATAGTCCCTTTGGTCAACCCAAAAGGCCCCAAAGGTGGCATAAGCCCTTTGGTCAACTCACAAAAAGCCCCAAATGTAGCATAAGCCCTTTGGTCAATTCACAAAATGCCCCAAAGGCATCTCAAGCCCTTTGGTCACCTCACAAAAAGCCCCAAAGGCATCATAAATCCTTTGGTCAACTCACAAAATGCCCCAAAGGTATATCAAGCCCATGACTGGGGCATCCAATGTTGATCAGATCAATGATCATCACACACCCTACAATGTGGTCCTAGGTGGTCTATTTTTGCTTTGCGTTCTGTTTTCCCACAATGCATCCCAAAAATGGGTATCTATAGATACCTAAAATGTGTAATGTTTAGGATACTACTCATATGGGCACATCTCCAAACCATATGACCAATATTGGAACTTTCCAAGAGCAAGCAGTTGTCCTAACAGCTCAAAAGGGGTAGTTCTAGCCCATTTAGGCTTGGCTGCTATCGACCAGAGCAACCACCAATCTTGGATGCTCAAGCTGAGAGCGGCCAATACTAGTTGCTCAAATTGAGAGTGGCCAATCATAGATACTCAAGATGATAGTAGCCAATCCTAGCTACTCAAGTTGAGAGAAGCCACAACTAACCATTTTTGATGACAATGGCTAGCATTGAAACATGAACTACCATGAGGGATTGCCCAAATCATGGGCAATAATGGTAGTTTGCATGCATTTCAAAGGTATATCGGTAAGAAACTTTCAAATTTCCTCTTGATTGTCCCTTTCATGCCAAGTCAAGACTAAACCTTCCCTATAGGAAAGTTATTTGGCATGCAGATCTAGAGCTTGGCTTTCCTAGGAAGCCAAGCCCTAGATCTAAACCTAAAACCTAGAATTCTATATATGCAGACTTCTATGAAGGCAAATGATACAGAAAGTTCAAATTATGTGTAGCGGAGCCCTGTCAAAATGGAGAGCCAATATACATCCCTTTGAGGAGCATTGGAGCACCTCCGACTAGGCCAAGTCCACACATCAGTATTCAGATCCACCATTCCCAACCGCAAATCAGTGCAGGAGACACACCTGGTGACCCTTGAACATCAATTTGAGCAAGGGATCAACTGACACATACCATAATACCTGATGTAACCTTTAAGTCAGAGGTCACTATCTTTGAAAGTGACCCATAGTCATAGCCAGGTTTTAAAATGGTCGATTCCTTTGTTCTAAGTAATAGATATTTATTTATCATTATTTCATTTACATGGCTTTAGCATAGATTTGAATCTTTCATTGCATTTAGATTAATATTTCTGATTTTCATATGCATATTGCTTAGATCTGGTATATTTCAATGCACATTATGCTTATTTATTCGGATCATCATATTCGCTAATAAGAGCCTCTTCTAGAGAGGTGGCCCATACTACTTACTATGCTCTATTTTTTCCATACCCGCATATACAGGTTCATAGGATCAGTTCAAAGCATCTAGAGCACGAGATCCCTCCAGGACTCGGGAGAAGGAGGCATTTTTAAGCCCTCAATACAAGTTTGTGTGTGATATCGGGAATCCTACGGAAGTGCACCACCCCTTGCCAGGGGATACATTCACCATTACTTCGCTTGTAATTCATTGTATCACACACTGGGTATCCCTCAGAGGGACAAATATGTAACCGTGGATTGGAAATATCAATAAAAAGTATATTTGTTTTTCTTATTTACGTGTCATGTGCATGTTCATTATTTTTAATTTTATATAATTGGAATTCAAGTCGGGTGCGGTGCACGCTCCTTGGGGTTGCAAAGGTTGATTGCACCTATGAAGTCCAATCCCCACTATTGAAATGGTTCTTCAACAATAATTGGTTTAAGAGGTATTGCAAAGTGCTTATTGTTTCCTAAAAATATTTGACATTTGTCAAAAGACCTATTCAAAATAAAAACATCAGATAAAATTCAAGGCCAGTAATAACCAACCCTTATAATTTTTGTTGTTGTTGTTTTTGTTGCATAGTATCCACCTGAGAATCCAACATGAAATTCCTTGAAGACCTTTTGTTCTTTATTATAATGCAAGCATCTCAACAACACTTCATAAAAGTTTTTTTAGTACAGGATGCCATCAACTAGTGCATACTTCCTTGCTTGCAATTTGTACCTACATCTATGAGATAAATTTAAGCCCTCTAGGTATTTTCTAGTGCAAAAGTAGTGTGTCAATTGCTCAATCCAGGAGCTTGACAATGCTTGTGGTTTTTGTTGTTCAGTGGATTTTTCTTGCTCCCCTAGTAGCAAATTTTAGTTCAACATAGTAGATTCTACCAAATATTTATGAAGATCTCTATCCCTTACTAACTTTGTTGGCCTTATCTTGACATCAAACTCTTGGATTTTTGTCACCCAACCAACTCTCTTATCTCCAAGTTCTCCTTGAATAACAAAATTACTTACATTTGGGTGTATCATATAAACAAGAGTTTTGCTCTAAAAGACAAAGTGTCTAAACCTATTTAAATATTTCATCACTACATATATTTGTTTCTCTATAAAAGCATATTTTTTCTCATGGATTTGCAATTTGGCTCAAGAATGGAACCTATTGCTCACTATGATCTTCACCTTTTTGGGTGAGTACTATTGCATAACTTTTGTTTGCCCCAAAAACATATAATATAAAATATTTTGAGTAGTCAGGATTGACCAGCACAGGAGCTTGGAATATTGCTCCTTTGATATTTGTGAAGGCTTCCTTTCGGATATCTATCCATTTGAAATCAATATCTTTCTTGAGTATATCGGTCATGGGCTTGACTACTTCTATAAAATTTAAAATAAAATTACATACAAAATTAATTTTTCTAAATAAATATTGGAGTCCCTTATTTTTTGTTAGAAAAGGTAGATCCAAAATGGCTTTTATTATGTTTGGATCAATGTTCAAACCTGATTTGGACACCACATGTCCTAGCAATTTACCTTCTTTTGCATCAAAAATGGATTTCTTTGGATTTAAAGAAACGTCAAATTTTTGGCATCTCTCAAATACCTTCTTGAGGTGATGTATATGATTCTCCTTTTGATGAGAGAATATTGTCATGCAATTGAGGTAAATAACTATTATCTTATTGACAAGTTTTCCAAAATCTAGATCCATAACTCTTTGAAATGTTGCCCCAACAATGGATGAACCAAATGGTATCCTTTGATATGTGAAGGTCCCCCACTTCATGGTAAATACAATTTTGTATTGATCCTCATCACGGAAAAATATCTGATTAAAACTAAAAAATCCATCCAATAGGGAGAATATTTTTTCTCCAAAAATGATATGCAATATTTGGTCAATATGAGGTAAAGGATAATGATCCCTTAGGGATGTCCTACTTATATTTCCAAAATCAACACAAAGGTGAATGTCCCCATTCTTTTTTTTTACTGGTACCAAACTAGCAACCAAGGTTGAATGTTTAATGGGATAGAATTTTGGCATTCAAGAGTTTCAGCAAATGTTGCTTCATTAAGACTTCTATTTTTGGATTGACAGGCATCTACTTTTATCTGAAGGATTTTGCACCAGGTTCAAGGTCAATAGTATGTTGAATAATTTATTTCCTATATGCTTTGAGATCATCATATGACCAAGTAATAATGTCTTGGAACTCCCTACACAACTCCTAAATTTGACTTATTTCATGAACTAAACACTAAGCCCATACTTAATTTATTTTACAAGCTCAATTTGTACTTCTTTACTGCCTTGAACATTAATCTTCATTTTATGGTCTACTGGCCTATCATTGTTGTCAAACAAACTTTTGAGATTTATCAACCCTTTGGTATGTGGTTGTTCTTTAGCTGAACAAAATCTCTTTCCTCTTAATCCTCTAATGTCTTGCTACTTGAAAAATCCATATCATAGATCAAAAAGTCTACTATTTGTGCATCATTCTAAAAAAATTGCCAAAAAATATCCTTTTTGGGTATAGAAGGTCTATAAACAAGCCTTATTGTTCTTACTTTATGTATGACATTTGATACTAGATAGTAATTAGCTCCAATTGATGCTAAATGTCAGCATGGATATTCTGTTCTCTTGGGATGGATTTGATATTCAATGCCTCAAAGACCTCCAGTTGATCCTAGACCCAATTCCTATATGCTTTGAGGTAATGTTTTTTGCTAGAGTATTTCTCTATAACCTAGTTTATGACCAATTTTAAATCACTAAATATTTGCAATTGCTTAGCCCCCAATTTATCAACCTTCTTGAGACCTAAGCACAATGCCTCATATTTTGTTGTGTTGTTTGTGCAACTCCATTTGAGTCTATATGAACATATATTTTGAGCTCTAGTGGGTGATATCAGGACTATACCAGCCCCAACCCCATTTTTGCATCTAGCTCCATCAAAGTAGAGATTCCAAATTTGACTAGGAATAGGATCATATTTAGCTTGCAAGTCTTATTTTTTTTCTTATAGTTTTAGAATTGTATATGTGTCCATACCTATTTCAATCATGGCATTAAAATATTTTAAGGAGAACCGATCCTTTGTTTTAAGTTCATCTAGAACTTCCTCCATCAAATATCCTTCCTTAGTTATCATGCCAACTATGTTTTTTTGCTGGTTACCTTCTTCCATCTTCTCAATGTGGAAAAATGAAGGCTTCTCTAAGTATATTTTGATCCTTCTACCCTTATAGCCACCCAATTTTGTAGTAAAATCTCTTGATAAACACATCCCAAAATAGGGTTTCAAATCTACCACCATAATATCTTGAATGACTATGACTTGAGGTAATCTATGTAGAACCGTAGGCACATCTTTACTTACCTCAACTATCTTGACTAGTGTGTCATCAAGATGCAAAACACTAGGGCTATTTCTTGTATATTCCATGCCCATAATATCATAGACCGCTTTGGGAAGAAGTGTTGTAGATACAATTGTGCACAACCCATCCTTCTTGTGGAACACCAATAATATGAAACACCAATATCACCATGCCCATAATATCACCATGAGGGTCATTACATGTGGAACACCAATAATCTGAAACTTTCTCTGATGTAGAGGGGTCCTTTTATTGATTTGCAAATATTGTAGTAGGCTTGTTAGGAGTCTTACTTGTAGAGGCCACTTGGTATTTAGTCATGAAAGGAAATCTTCTTGGTTGAAAATTCCTCTTAGCCTCTCTTCTCTTCAAGGAAGTGACTTCATTAGTCAAGTTTTTCATAGCCATTACCATTTATTGTAGAACAACAACTCGAGGATCTAGAGTTGGTAATGCAGGTACTACATGAGGTGTAGGCAAAGTTGGGACTAGAGGGATTATTGGCAGAGTAGGCACTAGGGTTCTAGGCCATTCTAGTAGGTTTAATTATAGTACAATAATGGGATAAGAAATGAATAGCTAAGTCTAATCTTGATGAAACTCAAGAAATATAGGTATTATAGGTTTAGGAGCCAGCATACCTATGGCAATCAAATCCATTTCTACTTTTATAGCTTCTTGTAATATTTGAGGGAAGGTGATGACATTTGATTGCCTAATCATTAGACCCATATCTAAGACAAAATATCTTACATTATAATAGAGAGCTTGCTCATTGGTTGATCGTAGGTCCTCGAGCACTCTCTTCCATGTAAAATTGAACCTAATATTAAAATAAACCACCTCCTCTTGTGGATATCTTTGGATCACTATAAATTGGGTAAGCAAGAAAAATGGATCAAACTACTCATTAAACTGCTCTATCAAATTTCCAACTAGAGCATCCCAAGATGTTATGCTCCCATCTGGGAGGGTTCTAAACCAATACATGATTTTTCCTTTTAAATATATAACCAACAATCTTATCATAGTGTCTTCATTCACATTGTTGTTTATAGCAGCTAAAGATACCACGTCTAGACAATGTTCAATTGCAGTCTTGCTAGTCCCATAATATGTTGGTAGAGCTTTTAATGTTGCTTGGGGAATTGCATTTTGATTAGCAAGATTTAAAGGGCATGTACTATTGTAGGTGGGGTAGTTGTGTTGATTAGCATTTTGGGCCATTGTGGTAGTTGTATTAACATGGACCGCAGAGATGATATTGGCTTGAGGATTTAGTGGTGTTAAGGAAAAATATAGATATTGTCTAACTGATATTTAGTTAGGTTAGACGAAGGGTCTGACTTGGAGGATATAATATACTGCCCTCTTCCAAAATGAAACTCTAAGAACTCAATGGGTTCATCAGATTGACTGACCTTTTGCATTGTAATCATGTAAATTTCTAGATTAGTTTTTGATAAATGATCTTTTGGGTACTTGCTTGAAACGAAGTCTCTAGGTGATTAGAAGAAACTTTCTTGATCAAATAATGACCACTTTTTAGATTATCTGATAGGTAGGGCAAGTGTCCCACTAGGTGTGCCAAAAATTGTTGGTCTAAAAACCGCCTAAGGAAAGGTTGTGCACCCACAGACCTTGACCAACTTTGAATGACTTGAAAGCTTTGAGGCTTCTTGGTCAATCATCGAAGAAGGTTAGCTCCCTAAAAATCCTAGCTAATTATTGGGGTTGAAAAAGATGCTAAAAGAAATGAAAACATAGCTAAATCTAGAACTTATGGAGGTATAAATTAAACCACTTCATAATAGATGCAAATATAAGCATTAACCATCAAAATATAGGATCAATACCTAACAAACCAGCTAGTATTTTTACTTAAACCAAATCTTAGCTTATGAAGAAAAAATCCAAAGCCAATAATAAAAAAGCATAGAATCCAAATTATAGAATAAAAGCTATATCATTCAACAATTTTTAAAATAAAAATGAGCAATCATTCATTCATACATATGTGAGAAATTGTTAGAGGTCGGATTGTAGTCCCTTTGTATTTATTCAAAAAAATACCTGTACATATAGATTGTAGAGTCTTAAGAGTCAACCCTTGAAATGGATGTCCTTAACTCCTTATATAGAAATAAAATTAAATTCAAAACTTAGATCAGGTGTAATTACAATGTTTTAGTAGGCTAAGCTAGCAAATTTTCATGTGGCATCCTCTGTCATGTTGCATTGGTCATCCACTCCTTTTACTGTGATTGGTAACTTCATTGCACTTGCATGCAGTGACTACATGATGGGCATAGTGGGGTTGAGCTTTACTGCTTTGTTCGTATAATCACCCTCTATTATAGATTCATAAAGGCTCATGAGGTCTAGATCCTCTTGTTGATTTTACATTTAAAAACATGACCTTTCCATCACTTACGTGAAATGAATATCATCTATTCCCATTCTCATGCATTTATATTTTGTGTCTATGATGAGTCAATATAATCCCTTGATATAATCTACTTTGAATGGTCAAGAACAAATTTGAGTATACTATTTTAGGTTTCTCTCAAACTAGTATTGACTGCCACATCAGGGTAATATTGTGATATCGTGCCTACGCAAGGCTTTTTAAGCCTCCCAAATTGCATGAGCGTGAAATGGCATTAGTGCATGATGTTATGCATTCTCCATCACTGGGCCAATTTCTTTAAATTTCACTATTGACCAGAGTTGACCATGACATCGAGACGATGTCACGATGTTGTGTCTGTGCAAGGCTCATCAAGCTTCTCGATCTGCACAAGCATGAAATGGTGTTAGTGAGCGATGTCGTACCTTATTTGGGACTTGATCATTTCTTTTAAATTTCATTGTTGACCAAATTTGACAACAACATCAGGTCAATTTCATGATGTCACACCTATGCAAGGCTCATTGGGTTTCCTGGACGACACAAGCACAAAATGGCATCAGTGCATGATATTGCACCTTCTTCGTGACTTGGTCATTTTCTTCGAATATCACCATTGACCAGAGTTTATCATGACATCAATATGACATCGCAATGGCATGCCTATGCAAGGCTCATCGGGCTTCCCAAACTGCATGAGTGTGAAGGGGTGTAAGTGTGAGATGTACCCTATGCAATACAGTCATTTTCTTTGAATTTTACCGTTGACTAGAGTTGACTGTGACATCGAGTTGATATCTCGATGTCGCACCTGTGTAAGGCTCATCAGGCTTCCCAGACTGCATGAGCATGAAATTGCGTAAGTGCACAATATTACACGCTCTACAAGACTTAGCTATTTAGCTTAAGATTTTCCAATAAATCTTGTTGATGTGGTAAAAAATGATCCACATTAATAACAAAATATTTTAAAGTCAAGAGAGATCTTAGACATGGAGATCCTCTATCACCATATTTGTTCATTATTATGGTAGAGGTATTGGATAGGAACTTGAATAAGGCTAACAAATATGAGCTAATAAACAGACTTAAGGCTAGTAATATCATTGACAACATCACCCATCAATGGTTTGTAGATGATACAACAATTTTTAGGAGGGCATGGATAAATGAGGCTAGAACTTGGAATAACTTATGAAAGGAATACAAAAGAGAATCAGGGTAAAAAGTTAATAGCAAAAAATCTAAAATTTACTTCCTAAACAACCTAACTAGAATCAAAGTAGGGATATGTAGGTTACTCAGGCAAATTTGCCAACAACTTATCTGTGGATGTCCTTTTTTGAGGGAAGAATGAGGATATAATTATGGAATCTAGTTATAATTAAATTTTAGAATAGACTAATGACTTGGAAAGGTAGATGGTTATTGTTATAAGGAAGAGTGCAGCTAAGTAAATAAGTCTTACAAGCCATTCCAACATACTATATGTCCTTGTATACTATGTTAAAATCAATAAAAAAGTTTAATCTATATTATGTTGTCATTTTTGTGGTTAATATTACATGATAAAGGAAATTTTCTTTGGTTAAATGGAGCAAGGTGTGATGATAAAACTAGGGGAGGTCTTGGTTTAAGAGTTCTTTCAGATGCAAACTTAGCTCTTAGGGAAAAAGTAATTTGGAGATTGTGCAAAGAGAGTCTAAGACTATGGAAAATAATTTTCTAAGTAAATATGTTGAGCCTAATGACCCAAGATTAATATTTACAACACTCTCACTACCAAATGGTTTTGTTCTATCCAATGGTTTAAAAAACAATTGATTTAGTGATTAAAGGTCTAAGATGGGTGATGGGATCTGGAGAGTTTTTTTTATTTGTATGGATACTAGGTTTGATCAATAACCATCAGTAAAAATCCAATTTTGAAACCATGGATGAGATTACTTCATGAAAAATATGATGATAGTGTTTCAAACATTATGTATAAGGATTAGGAAGGAATATACAAATGGAAAGAAGATTTTTTTACAAGTATACAAGACATTGATGCTAGGAGGTAGTTGAGTAGAAAGATAACAATAGTAAGTATTTTTAGGGAGGTAAGGATAAGCTGATATCTTAGGGGAATACACAACAAGAAGTGAATATAATTTAAAGAACCAACAAAATAGGAATATCACAAGAATATGGAGGAGATATTTGGAAGTCTAAGCATTCCTAAAGTTAATTTTTTTGTTTGGATAATAGGTCATAGAAGAATTTATACTAGGATAACCATATGAAAATGGGTTTTCATGGCCCCTCACAATGTATCCTTTGTAAAAAATAGAAGAGTATAGACCATCTCTTAGGGGACTGCTCAATAGTCTAGAAACTTTGGAAATGGATTCTTAATATGTTTGGTAAATGCATGGTGATGAATGATAGAATTGAAGAATGGTTAAAACAATGACAAAGAACTTTTAAAAGTGAGGCTTTAGAGACAATCTGGGATATTTCAAAACATACATTACTTTGGACTATATGGCTAGAAAGGAATAGAAGAATATTTAGAAGAAATAAAAGTGGTTTAGAGGTATTAAAAATGAAGTTTTGTTAAGCCATAGAGGAGTGTTAAATGACCCCATCAACTCACCCAATCCTAATCTAAAAGTAGAGATCCTTGATAGATGGAGTCAAATCATCAAATGGAATTATGATGTTGGGTACAGGAGAAACAAAAAGAAGACAACAAATATAAAGAATATAAAGTAGAAGCCACCAGATGTGGAGTTGGTCAAAATGAATTTTGATGGAGCATCTAAAGGAAATCCATGACTAGAAGGAGAAGGAATAATTAGAAATAATAGAGGAGATATTTTGTCTCATTATGCTTTCAATATTGGATTTAAAACAAATAATGAAGCTGAAGCTTGTGTGGCTTTGAAAAGGTTAAAAATATGCAAACAAATGAATTGGAATAGAGTATAGATGGCAAGTGATTCACTAATAGTAATAAATGCAATTTTTAGGAAAGCAAAGGCTAAATGGAACATACAAGAGATAATTGTGGAAATATAAGACCTTACTATAGAGTTTGAAGAAATCAAGTTGACACATACATTAAGGGAAAGAAACAAATTTGCAAATAGGTTATCCATTAGAAAGGTTTTAATTGAGGATCATGAAGTTAAATTCTCTTTTCCATGGTTAGACGAAGCAGTAAGTTTAGTTGAAGCTGACAAGAAAATGTTGATTGCATGAATCAAATAATTATTAAAATTTAATTTAATTTTTTCCATTGGTAATATTTGCTTTATTTTATAACATTAATGTGTTTTCTTATAAACTATATATTACAATTTTTGTGGTTGTACTTATGCTTTAGGAAGGAAACTAGCAATCCAAATCTAATAAAGCAGACTATAATAATGTGATGTTTTGAAAATATCAGTGATGTTTTGAAAATATTAGTATACTAAGATGCAATGCATAAACAACAAAGGTGGATTTTCGGTATTGTGAAGGCTGCTATAATAAAATATGAAAAAAAATATGCTAGATTCTAGAATATTTGTATTCACATAAAAAATTGAAAAATATCTAGAAAATGAAAATCAAGAATTCAAAATTTTTATAAAAATGATGCAATTATCTAGCTATATCAACTCAATTGAATTTATTTGTAAACTCTCACGCTATAAAATAAAGATTTGTGATTTATCAAGGGTGGGGGACCCAAGTACAATCCCTTGACGAAAAAAAGAACAATAAAAAAAAATTAATTTAACTTAACAATTCCTTCGGACTTAACGCTTGTCCCTTTCTTAGGGTTTAAAATGATTGTGGCATGGTGGTTATAGGAGCAGACATCACAAAGAATTATGTGGCGGCTTCCAAGGTGAACAACGTAAAATACTATGACAATTATAAAATCCGGACAACCTACCCGAATTTGTGGCGGCTACCAATTCCACGTAGATTCAAAAAAAAAATTAACCTAATAATTAAAATTTAAATTAAATTTAACATATATCAATTAAAAAAATAAATTAAAGTTAAACATTATCGGAAGACAACTGGTTCAAGCTTTGGCTCTTCTTAAGAAGGTCGAAGGTTCAAACCTAGACATGTGTATGTGGTTGTGTGGTAATCCCTTATTTATAAGCTTGATGAACCTTGAACATCATCGATAAATTGTAGGGGTTTTTCACATTAACATAATAAAAAATTTAATTTAATTTAAACATTAATAAATTAAAATTAAACTTGATATTAAAAACATTGAAATTAAAAGTTGTGGGAGAGAACAACTTCAATTGTAAAGGCTTTGGCTCTTCTTCAAAGGTGGTAGATATGTGTATGGCTATGTGTTTGGCCCTACTAATAAGCTCAGCTCTCACCCCTTATCAAAGGTCATGGTTGGGATGAGGATGCCCAACCCTATGTGTGGGGTTGCAGGGTTCTCACCCTAACCTTAATAAAAATAAAATAAAAAATAAAAAATAAAAATCCCAGTGTGGTCTACCGGCAACGACTCCACTTGCATTATCAGTGGTGTGACCCGGGTTCAATCCCCATAATAGATGTGTATAAAAAATATTACTAAAAAAAAATTAAAAAAAAATGCAACGGCCAAATTTTAAATGAAAAATAAATAAAAATTTAAAATAGCATTAGCCTCTCGGCTTCACTATTTCCAACCCACTGTCCTCGCCATTTTACACTATAAAACTGGGCTTTAGCCTTTGTTAAAAAAGAAAAAGAAGCAAGTATAATGCGCATGAAAAGAATATAGACTTTGGGAAATTCTGTTCTGCAGAGTTATATATTCAACTTGCTGAGTCTAATAATTTTTGTTCACCAAACTCTCACATCATTCTTGCTGACTGTGCTCGAAGGTCACTCTCCAACCGTGATGCAGTGGCCTCCGCATGATACTTTTCATTTCATGCCAACATATTTATTTTCAGTCTCTATCGTGCTCCAGTTCAGCTTTACTCTTTTGACAGCCCTACATTTAACTTTTTGTCTTGCCACAATCCTTATAGGTCATTGTACCATAGCATCTTCGATCCCTGTGATTATTTTCTTTTATTTTCCTCATTTACTTGTTGGTAAAGGGTTTCATTTATATAGTCTATTATTATAATTTCATTTCCTCATTTAGTGGTTGTTGGCATTTCTATTCAGTCCTTGTTAACTAGTTTGTTCGATACTCTCAGGTAGGAATTTTTTTCTTCGGTTACGTTTGTGTTTTTCGTAAACGAAAACAGGGGCTTGACTAAATATTGAGGAAGTTAAATATTTCTTTCGGCCTTAGCAAGCACCTAATCATTGATACATTATTTTGTTTGTTAGTGCTTTTATGTTTAGAACTGTGGAGATTCAACAATCCATACAAGGTGGTGTTGTCCACTTGGTTGTTGAAGGATACTAAATACTTAGATTTCTAGTCGCATTCGAAGCTATCATGTCTTGCCATTCTCCACATCCTAACGTTATCATTGCCAGGTGCATCGATATTTTAAATGATCACCATCCTCGTGTTAACCTGAGGTTGTCTTTTCTCCATTTTAACCTGAACAGGTTATTATTATTATTATTTTAGATTTGTTCATCTTATAATCTAAGTGAATATCTGCCTTATCACCTTTTGCTCACTTGACTACTTAAAATCTACTATCGCACTTTATCCTTTGCATTTCTATTTATGTTTTAAGTCCTTACTTTGTCGCTTTTACACATACTTAAAAAGAGGAACAGGGCCTGACTCCTTTCATCAAGGAAGTCTTTTATTCCTTTCTAACCTGATAGGCCCCTAAATACTAACAATTTATTTTATTGTGTTTTCCATTAGTGATTTATTTGCATACCACAAGGTGGTTGATTTGGAACATTTGCATATTTTGTCTGTAAAAATTGATACTTTTTTCAAATACTTATAAAAACCTTGTAAAATTATTTACCGTTCATAATCTTTTCACATTGTTATTTTCTATCACTTTGCTTAATTTTTTACTTCTGTTTATACTTCAATCTTATTTTACATTTGGTTAAATAAGTTTGAATAAAGAAATAGTAGTGTAAATATTTACTTGATTGTTTGAGTATCATAATTTTTTAGTCTTACAATAACTTCCACACAATTATAAATAATAAAAAACTCTTATAAAAATGTTAATTATCAACTATAGTAATTCAAACATTTAAAGTATATATTAACTGTGTAAATATTGTTTAACTATTGGAGTGTTGTGTAGGAGTAATAACATACCAGAAACAAAATTTTAAAAACAAGAATATACTTTTATGTAGAGTTTTAAAATTATTTTCTTTCCCTTATATATTAACTTTATTACATTAAATTATATAATTTATTTAAAATTGTAAAAATTAAAATTTAATATAACTTATCTTACTAAATTTTTAATTATAAATTTAAACCTAAATTAAAATACTCATATTTTCAACCATTAAACCATTGAAACTATATATATATATATATATATATATATATATATATACTGAGACTTCACAGTCAAATATAAGTTTACATGTCTAACAAACGTTAAGCAGGTATCAACGCACCTGTTTCCTATAACTATTTAGAACTCCATCCGACACCGACACCGACACCGACAATCACCTGGTTATATTTATTATAACTATATGCATCATCCTGTAAAACTCCACCCGACACCCACAATCACCATGAAATAACCCTCAAACTACAACACAAGCCACATCATAATTAAAGTAGTTTAGGTAGTAATATATGATCTAACAGGGCTTGTAGCAATAGCACTTGCGACTAACCACATGTAAATCACAACTTCCAGTTGGAAACCTCTCCGTTCGACACACATTTCGGCAGTTGGTGTCGCTGACGCAGTATCCCTTAAACTTCTGGCTTTCCGTCTTGCACATTTTCACTCGACCCTCCGCCACCTCTGCTTGCATTTCTGAATTACCCACATAAAAATATTAACGGGATTTTCTTCTTATTTTAAGACTAGAAATGAATAACAAATAAACGAATCAACCTACCAAGGATAATGAAAAGCAAAAGCAGCATGAGAAAGATGCTGATACTTCCTCTACTTTCAGCCATTTTATTGTGTCTTGGGATTGTTGAAGCACACTCAGAAAACGAACTCTGAAGTAGAGAAGCAGAAAACGAACTCTGTGAAGCTATAGCAAGGGGGTTGCTGCATATATATATAGGAATTCTGTGGCTTATTTCAATGTCTACATTGGCCGAAGTCGGTAAATGTGATAAGCATTATCACAAGTGGCAGACATAGAATAGATGTCCGGGATAGGACCACTGTGGTTTCACTTTATAGCAAAAATTTATTTGTATGTGGGGCGCACCTAAGCGATGATTTTTGAATTCCACGGCAAAGGATTAGAAAATAATTTTCTTAAGAATGTGAAAAAGGTGCAGTGCTAGATGAAAGCTCTAGATAAACTGAGGTACCCTTGTACTAGTTTGCAGATTGTTTATGCAGTGATTTGAAAAATATACATTGAAACTTACATTGACAGTGTTACTATGGTTGTATTCCCATGCAACTAGCTATTTTTAATTGAAACTTACATTGATAAGTTTATGGTTGTATTCCCATTGAAACTTACATTGACAGAAGGGGCTATGGTTGTATTCCCATGCAACTAGCTATTGACACTGTTACAGGTTTTGGTTTTGCTTATTCAAAAGGTTTCTTATTGATTTCTTGCCTTTTGCCGAAAGGGGATTCGCAATTATCTTCGTTTTTCTTTGACGTCTTGAACGTCCCACGTCACTTGAAAAGCTGGAAGTGGAAATGTCGGCACTAGATGGAAACGTTAGATTTTACACCAAACAGTACCGTAATAAGTTCTGACGAAGTGATAAATGAAAGTAAAGACCAAGCTCTAAAACCTTGGATAATACCCTTAGTAGTATTGCTGAGGTAAACCACCAGCAGTCTGCTTTTGGCACTGCAATTAGATGCCCTTAAAATATAATTTGCAAGTCAAGAAGCAAACCAAACAAGTGGGTTTCGTCAAGAAGCGGAGAGGCACTCTGCTTCATTCCTGGTCGCCGACAGCCAGCAGCAGTATTGATGAAATCATTGCGATATCCAAAACGTCTTTATTATTAATATAAATTTGATATGATTTGAACATATACAATTGACCGCCCTCAAATCGATCTCTCCTTTTTGTTTTGATTGATACGGGCATTAGCCAGACAATATATGAGCTTAATGGGCTTACTTTATCGCGGAGCAGGAAAAAACATAATTTTTTTTAAACAGAACTTGTGTGTGGTCGATTTTTGTTTGTAAACATGCCGCATGGCTGAGAGTTTATATAAGCAGGCTTGTCGAGTGTGAGCCAAGTGTGCCGTGAATAAAACCAATCCAACATAAACTCAAACCTCTCGAAATAGGGATGCTAAAAATGTCCCCACAAGCTACAGTGGATTAGGAAGCTCAATCAATGTCGGCAAAGTTGGTAAGATTAATACGTCTAGTCTGGTTTTCTAATCGATTCTTATGATATGTTTTTTTTTGACACAAACTATTTATTTTTCAATAACGTATTCGTATAATAAACTTTAATTTTATAGTCATACCTCTTCTGTATAACATCCATTCATATGTTTAATACCTCTTCTTTTATATAAGATGCGTTCATATATTTTTATAAGTTATGTTTACCTGTTTGCACCTTCACTTAAACTATCCGCTTTTCTTTTTTTTAATACAGAACCATGAGGGATTACACACAGTGAAGAACATTAGAAATGGAGATTACAGGGTAAACTACGAGCAAGGGAGAGGCTTATTCGTTGTCCCAACTCTCGGACTATTATGAAGACATTGCGATATTTCTAAATATTATTCATTTTATTTTTAAAAATATTTAATAGTTTAAATTTTAATAATTAAATTTGTAAGACATCTATATGTAGACATCTTATATATTTATATTTATATTTAGGTTATTTGAGCTAAACAGTTTAATAAGTTTTATAAATACTTAAAAAAATAACAAAATTAATACAAAATGTTAAAAATAAATTATGAAAAATAATTTTTTTATTATATATTTATTGTGTTATGAATTTTCTTATGCAACCAAAAAATATTATATGTATTCATGACTGTAGAAAGAATTTAAGAAGAAAACAATATTTTTTATTCAAATAGGAAGTGAAATAATTTTAGGTTATATTTAATGAATTACCTTCATCATATGACATAACAATATGATCATGAGAAAGAAGAATTCATTATAAAATTTCATAGATTATTATGTGAATAGTGTAATTTTGTGCATATATAGAACTCAAATGGAATTCCCCTTTCTATATAATAATTTGGGGGAATTGTTTCAATATGGAAAGATTCTTGCTAATTGACTAATAACTTATTTATAGAAACAAGAGTAGTATTTAAATTTCACTCCAAGGAGTTAAGGAAAACTATAACTATTGTAAATAAGTATGGTTAATATAGAGATAGACAGGTTTTATGGGAGGATTTTTTTGGTCAAGATCTTCTAAAAAAGGAGAATTTAGTGGTGGAAGGGGATTCAAACTTTGTTACAAAAAGAAGTGAAATATGGGAAGAACAAGCCAAAATAGACCCACTAGCTAATTTCTTCCTTCACAAAATTCATAGTGCTAGACTTTCTGATATAGAACCAACAAAGCTTGCTCCTATATGGAGAAACAATTAATTTGGAAATCATGGGATAACTAAAAGATTGGACAAATTTCTAGTTTCAAAAAATATCTTCTGATAAGATGAGGACTTAGATAGCTCAAGCTAGTATTTTTTGGCATAAAATATTCCATAGTTTCTAGTCCCATTGACATAATGTAGAATATTTTTGTTTGCCTACAAGTGAGTGTTCCTTGGTGCTTCCATAAATCTACTAATCAAACTCACTGCAAACATTAAATATGGTCTTGTTGTTGTCAAATACATCAAGCTTCCAAATAACCTTTTGTAGAAATTTGAATCAACATTGCTACTACAATCATTCTTGCTTAGCTTTAGGTCTATCACAATCGACGTGATTGCAGGTTTTCTATCCTCCATTCGAAACCTCTTCAAGAAATCTACTACATACTTACCTTGAGATATGAAGATACCATCCATAGATTGGTTAACTTCAATATCAAGAAAATATTTCATCAAATCTAAATTTGTCATCTCAACCTCCTACTTCATGTCATTTCTAAACTACTCAAATAGCATCTTGCTATTGCCAGTATAAATCAGATCATCTACACACAAGCAAACTATTATCATCTCCCCCTCTACATTTATCTTCATGTAGAGAGTGTGCTCATATGGGAATTTGATTAACCCATTCTCCTAAAATTATGCATCAATGCGGCTATACGAAGTATTGGATGTTTGCTTCAACCCATACAAAGATTTCTTTAATTTTAGGTTGGTCTATGTAAACCTCCTCTTTACAACACTCCATTGAGAAAGGCATACTTGACATCCATCTAGTAAATATTCCAACCCTTTTGGGTTGCCAATGCTAGAATCATTCTAACTGTGTCAAGTCTTGCTACAGATGCATATACTTCATTATAGTCAATCCCTACCTTTTGCTTGTAGTATTTTGAAAAAATTCTAGCTTTATGTCGTTCAACTTCACCTTGAGCATTAAACTTAGTTTTATATACCCATTTCACTCCATGGTCTTCTTTCTTGGTGGAAGATCCATTAATTTCTATGTCTAATTTTTCTCTATGGCTTCTATCTCATCATCCATAAATTTTACCCAAGTTTTATTCTTAACTACTTCAAATGAAATTGGATCACGCTCAAAAAATAAAGCAAAATTAGAATGTTCTACTTTTTCAATTTCATTTGTAGTTACCTGATAGATATCTTGCAAGCTCCTTGTCTTTGATGGTGTCTTCAAGTTGGATATCCTTCTTGCAAGTGGAGGCGACCATGATGATGAGGCAGTGTTGTTGCTGGCACTAGTATTACTACTTGAAGCTACAAACGGATGCACTCTTTCTTCATCCAAGTTCTCAGACTCAATGATTACTGGTTCTTGCTGACTAGTCTTGGATTTCCAGTTCCAAGCTTCATCTTCCATGAACTTCACATCTCAATTTATAATCAGCTTCTTTGTGACAAGATTATATAACCTATAAGCCTTCGATTCTTCACTCTAACCAGTGAAGATGAATTTTTTTGCTTTATCATCCAACTTCTTTCTTTCTTGTCTGGAATGTGTGCATATGCTATGAACCTAAACTCTTAAGTGAGCCACACTAGGCTTCTAGTTGCTCCAATACTCCTGAGGAATCATGTCCTTCACGCTCTTTGTGGGACACCTATTCAGTAGATAAACTACGTAAAACTCATGCAACAATTCTTTTACCTTCAACATACTTCATGTCATCTCCATTATAGTTTTGTTCTTCTTATTTGCATCATCATTATATTGTGGTGTGTATCTAGCTGTGAATTGCCTTCTAATTCTATTTACCTTGCAAAAATTATGGAATTAATTGGAGATATATTCACCTCCTCCTAGGGTTATGCATAAAGGGTTGGACTCAAAATGCACTTGTAAAAAAATGGTGAATCCTAATCAAAATCAAGGTGAATCATGGAGAATCCTAAGAAAATAAAATTGAGCATCTTCACACCAAAATTTGGGGTATTTGAAGCCCTAAAATATAAGGTCATATTTGGAGCCACTTTTGACCTATTAAATCATCTTATAACTTTATAAAAATACCACCATTAGATCAGGCTTAAAAAGAGCTTTCCAACGAGTACAAATATGCCTATGTTTGGATATATATTATGGCGAATTGACCCTAAGAAACAATTGATTCTAAAAATTTTAAGCGAATGGGCCGACGTCGAGGGTCCTCATATTCACCAATTTCCAATTTTGAAAATCCTAATATTCGTCCAATTGGCGAATATTCGCCACTATGCATAACCCTACCTCCTCCATCTATTTGGAGAGTCTTAACATAATAACTGCTTTGTTTTTCAACCAAAGCCTTGAACTCCTTGAATTTTCCAAAAGCTTCTAACTTTTATCTAATGGGATATACCCATGTCCTCCAATTGAAATCATCTATGAATTTTAGGAAGTATTTGTTTTTGGAAAATGATTTGGTTTGCATTGGGCCGTAAATATCTGAATGCACCAACTCCAATGGTTGTGAAGCTCTCCATGACTGTCCATTAAGGAATTCATCCCTATGTTGCTTATGATGAGGCCTGGAAATGCCTCAATCATAACATGTTTTGAACACTAAAAATGCCTATAAACTCTTATGTTTTATTTGATATGTTAGTTAAGTTGATTCAATATGTTGTATATTAACCATTTTGCATGATCAATGTATTTGAAATATTATATGTTGATTTTACAGCTTTTTGCATAGTTTTGTGTTCTTTTTGCTATGATTTGCTAAAATGGGATATGCTTAGAATAATAGCAGCATTTCACTAATCATTTTTTGATTTGTCTCAAGCATTTATTTCACCTAAATCTAGCAACAGTGCAAGCAAACTGTTGCTGTGCAGCAAAAATTGGTCTTTCCCATGTAAATTCTAGCCAGCTGTCCATAAATAGCAAGGCATGGAATTCACATGAGGAAAGGGATGAAGACCATTGGAATTTGATTTTAAGAGATAACCCACCTGAGAGATGCAGAAGAGATCACTAGAAAAGCATACATTTGTTCATTCCGAAGTATCTTCGGAATGAACAGATATCTTCGAAATGAAAGATCACAGCGTCTTCGAAATGAGCGGATCTTCGAAATGAAGAATGTAGTATCTTCGAAATGAGCGAATCTTCGGAATGAAGGATGCAATATCTTCAAAATGAGCGATCTTCGGAATGAGAATGTAGTATCTTCGGAATGAGCGATCTTCGAAATGAGAATTGCATTGTCTTCGGAATGAAGCCACTTATCTTCAAAATGAAGAACAGAATGTGTTTCTTTGACCTGTTGACCGATTTCTGAAGCCAAAAAAAGGGAAATAAAGGTTGGAAAAGGTAAAGGGAAAGATCTTCCATCTGTCTTTGCCGTCATTGCCAACCAAAGCCATCATTAAGGGAAAGATCAAGTTTTAGTCCTCTTCTAGGATAACACCAAAATTTGTTGCAACATTGTAGGATTAGATCTTTTGAGATATTCTTTGTTTGTAATCAGATTATAGGATAGCTATAAATATTGCTTTCGTTCAAGTTGAGCCTAGTAGGAAGTAGATAGTAAAGGAGGTAGAAAATAATGTAAGGAAGCTAGCAGAAAATACAGAGTATAGGTAGAAATTGACTGTTACAGATCTCATGCTGATTTTCAGTGAATTATTGTAATCATGTATTCTAATCAATAAAGTGCACTAGTTCTATTTCATATTGCTTGTAAATGAGTGTGATTAAGATTTAGAAAAAGAGAGAGACTTACATCTTCTTCTGGACAAAGAGGTTGGCCACTTCTAGGCCTAGGAGGAGGACTAACAAGCAGGTTTTTATTCTGATTTTGCTGCAGCAGAATGAGTTGTAGAACTTGTTATTTCAATTGCTTGTAAACAGTTGACAATATTTGCAGTCTTAGTTTATTTATGCTTAGATTAACCTTGTGCTTAATGTTTTAGTTGCAATCTTACTTTCAGCAAAGCTTCCACTTTATTTCAGACTGTTATTTCTAGAATTTACTATTTTTCAGCAATTTTCAGCTTTTTATGTTTTGTTGTCAAATCCTGCACAGAAGATTGACAACCTTATGTTATAGAAATTTGACAGTTTTTATTTCCACATTAGATCTAGACTTTCATTACTGCAAAAGTAATTAGATTTTCTTTCTGTAATTAGGATCAGACTTTCAATTCACGCAATCGTTATTTCTGCAATATATATAGGTCTCATTCTCGCAATTGTAATTAGGACTTCATTTCTGCAGTTAATGATTAGTTTCCAATTCTGTAACTTAGATTAAGATTTAATTCATGCAATTTAGAGATAGGAATGTTCCAAAACCCCCCACACAACCGGTTCCACCAATAAAACCTGTTACTCTAGATTGACCTTAGTTATAGCTGTTTCACTTCTTCTTTCGCAGATAGCCTTGTACACTGCCCTGGATTGACAGATTCATTGAGAATTAATGATGGTATAACGACTATGCATAATTTTGGCATCGTTGCCAAGGAATAGTGTTGTCAGAAGAAAACAAATAGTCTAATAGCTGTAATCAGACTAAACTATGAACATTCAGGTTAAAATCTGAATATAACAGCTGAGGAAGATAAAAACTATTGACTTAATTTATGTCATTTAGGAGTAAACATGAATGAATAAGTCTAGGGATGAAAAATGTAGAACTACCCCAAAGGATCCCTGGCTTGTTCCATTAAGGATATCTTCACGCCTAAGGGGTGAATCACCTATGTTTGAATTACCAAAAAGATTGATAGAAAAATCACAGTCTCACCATCACTAGAACATTCTGAGATAAGAAAATCACCAATTTTATCATCATTAGAATATCCTAAGAAAGACAATTCATCAGACTCATCATTAACAAAGAGGCTTGGACCTCTTGAGAGAATAATTTGGGAAGCTTTAACTTCTCCCAACAAACAGGAAACTATGGTAGAAGGAGGCAATATAGATGGCCAACATGGCTATGTTCATAATGAAGGAGATGATCAGGATATACTTCAACTGTCCAGAACATTTGAATATCCTATTCAGTCCGAATCCAACACAAAACTCTCCCATGAAGACCATTTCACCTTCGATACTTCCAACCTTTCGAGGTGTTGAATCCGAAGATCCTGACCAGTTTTTGTTTGAATTCAAGGTAGTGTGTCAGACCTATGATTATATAAATGACAATAAAAAACTTAAGGTTTTTCCCTCAACTCTCAAGGATTCAGCATTACGTTGGTTCATGAGCTTAGAGCCTAATTCCATAAGAACCTGGGATCAAATGGAGACTGTCTTTTTAGACAAATATTAGGAATATTGTCATGTAAGGAATAGAAAAGATGAGTTATTCAGAATCAAGCAGGAAGATGATGAAACTTTGAAAGATTATCTTGATAGGTTATACTTTGTTCAAAGGAGATGTGGACTTGTAGAACCAGAATTATGTAAAACCATATTTTTTAGAGGATTGCAAGATGAATCCGAAGAAGTTCTGGATTTGATGGGAAAAGGGGATGTAACCACTCTCAATAATGAGGAAATTATGGATCTCTACAGGAATTACTCTCGCATTAAGTAGAGAAGAAGAAAAAGCCGCACAAATGGCACTGATGTAAAGGACCTGATAGAGGAACTTGTAAATTTCAAAACTGATATTCTAGTGCACTTAAACACTACTTTGGGGGAAATGTCTGCAAAAGCAAAAAACATAGAACCTTTGGCAATTTATTGCCCAAGATGTAGAAATAAACATGCTTGGTAGGAATGTCCTTTGAATAAAACATCTATCTCAGCCATTTGTAGTATCTATTCAGAAAGGCATTCAACTGATCAATGCCACCTGCTACCACAACTCAAAACTATGTTAGAAAACCAGACTGAGGAACTCAACTATATTGGACCAAAACAAGGGAGAAATTTCTCTCAATATCAAAATCCCCCTTGTTTTCCTACAAATTGGGGGCATAATCCTGATACCATGCCTTGGGGACAATCAAAACCACCCCAACGTCCTTGGAATTATCCTCAATGGACAAATTCTCAAGAATGACCATAATCAAATTGGAGTAACCCAGCCTGGAATCAGAATCAAAACAACCCCTCATGGAATCAAAACAACCCATCTTGGAATCAAAACAATCCAGACTTGGAATCAAAATCGTACTAATCCACATTGGATGCAAAACCAACCACAATGGAATCGACAATACCAGTCCTATCCAAGGCGACAAAGGAATCAAGGTCAAACTCAACATTTGTTGCCTGCACCTAATCAAAAATTTTAAGAAAAACAACAGCAAACACAACAAGTGAAACAACCTCAATTGCCAGCTCAGCCAGTCACTAATCCAAACAGCATGAGACAGGCACCTCCTGTCTATGTGGCTGAAGCTGAAGAAAATGTTGAAATTAATATTCTTGATTGTAGTAACATCCAACTTTGTTCAGGGAAAGTTGTACCTAAACCAACTTCAATTGAAATCAAAGAAAATGGAGAGCAAGAATCATCAGAACCAGAGATAATCCAACCAACAATAGAAATAGAAGAAAAATTGGAACCAGAGAGAATCCAACCAACAATAGAGAAAGAGACACAAGCAGAACAATTACCAAGGATAATTCCATATCCCGAAAGACTTAATGCAATACCAAAAAATTCTGAGTCAGAATTGGTCAAAGAACTCAAAAAGTTGACTATATCATTGCCCTTATTGCAAGCCATTAAGGAAATACCAGAGATTAACAATACTGTCTGAAATTTATGCATTAAAAGAGTAGGAAGAAAGAAGAAAGCATTTCCCAAGACTGTGCAGGTTGAAGGAAAGATAGCTGATCTCTTATCTGGAAAACTACTACCTCCAAAGTATAGTGACCCAGGAAGTCTAGTTATCACATTTACCATAGGTTCAGTACCAATATCAAATGTTTTAGTGGATCTAGGAGTTGCAATAAATGTCATGACCAAGGATACAATGGAACAATTACAGCTCAAACATCTCAACCCCACATTTACAATTTTAGAAATGGCTGATAGGTCAGCTGCAAAACCTGAAGGAATCATTGAAGATGTCCCTATAGAAGTTTCTTCTTGGGAATTCCCTACAGATTTTTTGGTTTTATAGCCAAGAAATTCAGCACATGGATATCCCATTATTTTGGGAAGACCTTGGCTTGCAACTGCAGCAGCCTTCATAGACTGCAGATATGGAAATATGACTATTTCAAATGGTATTAATCTGAAACAGATTTCTTTATATCCTCCTGCAAAACCATCTAGCAAATTTTTAGGTCATTTATGGTTTTCTGACTCAGAGGAAGAACCAGAAGAGGTCATTTCTCCACTAGCTACCTTAGTAGTAAGAGAACACACAGAAGACCTCAGTGACACAAAAAACTTAAAAAATGAAACAATCCTGATGAATGTTCTGCATGAACAAGGTTTAGAAGGGGAAATAACAAATATCCAATAGTTGATAAGTAATGAGGAGAATCAAAAATCTGAAGATGAACCATCTGTGCTATCATAGGGAAACTATGTTTCACTACCACATGGATGGCATCATCATCTGATTTTTCCTTCTCACTATTCCATGCAAGATATGCTTCCCTCAAGCAGTAATAAAACAAAAACTGCTTATTTTCTCCCATCTCAGCAATGTCCTCTTAATCCCTTAATCACTAGGTATGAAGGAGTGAATTCAGTCCTTATAAATACAAAACAAATAGAAGTCCAGCTAGGCAAATTTTTGAACATCTACAGCCAGCTTACTAGGGAAGATGAAGAAAAACTTATAGTTGTCTTACAAAAGCATGTTCATGCTTTTTCTTGGAACTACAAAGATATGTCAGGAGTTCATCCTGATATATGTACCCACAGAATCTATACTGAAGAATTCAAGCCAGTTAGACAACCTCAAAGAAGATTGAATCTTGCCTTAAGAGATATTGTGAAAGAAGAAATTGAAAATCTCCTGGAAGTAGGATTCATTTACCTAATTTCTGATAGCCAATGGGTTTCTCCATTGGTAATAGTTCCTAAGAAAAATGAAAAAATGAGAGTATGTGTAGACTATAGAGAGTTGAATAAGGTGACATACAAAGACCATTTTCCATTACCTTTCATAGATCAAGTGTTAGATACTCTTGCTGGAAAAAGATACTTTTGTTTTCTTGATGGATTTAGTGGATATAATCAAATTCAGATTGCACCTGAAAATCAAGAAAAGACAACTTTTACATGTCCATGGGTAACATTTGCCTATAGGGTTTTACCTTTTGGTTTGTGTAATGCCCCAGCAACTTTTCAGCGAGTAGTCCTAGCAATTTTTGCTGATCTGACCACCAAAAGTGTTGAAATTTACATGGATGATTTCACGAGTATGTGGACAAACTTTTGATTTTACATTGGAAAATCTTGATAAAGTCTTAACTCATTGTGAAACATACCACTTATCCTTAAATCCAAATAAATGCTTCATGATGATGAAGGAAGGGATAGTTCTTGGTCATCACATCTCTCCTGAAGGGATCCAAGTTGATCCAAAGAAGGTTGAAATTATCAAGAATCTCCTTCCTCCTAAAACTCAGACTAATGTCAAAAGCTTCCTAGGACACATTGGTTTTTACCACAGGTTTATTCCCAACTTTAGTACAATAGCCAGTCCTATGTTTGCCCTATTGACTAAAGATTCTGAATTCTCCTGGACTACAAAGTGTCAGGAAGCATTTGAAGCTCTGAAAGAGAAATTGATAACTCCACCTGTGCTCAGAGGACCTAATTGGACATTACCATTTCACATACAGATTGATGCCTCCAATATAGCAATTGGAGCAGCATTAGGAAAAATTGATAATGGTGAACATTATACCATCTACAACATTAGCAAGAACTTGACAGGAGCCGATAAAAATTATACAACAACTGAGAAGGAATTCCTAGCAATAATTTATGCCATCAACAAATTCAGGCATTATATCACGGGTTATCAAATATTTATTCACACGGATCATACAGCCATTAAGTATTTGATGAATAAACCTATGGTAAGTGCAAGAATTATTCGTTGGTTGTTGTTCTCTGTAAGAATTTTATATCACTATAATCAAAAAACCAGGAAAAGCTAATGTCGTGGCAGATTTCTTGTCCAGGTTGTAGAACACAGATGAAGGGGAATTAGTTGATGACACTTTTCCTGATGAAAAACTATTTGCTATATTAGTCCAATCACCTTGGTTTGCAGATATAGCCAATTATTTGGTCACAGGGAAAGTTCCTCCATATTTCACTTCAAAACAGAAAAAAATTGATCAAACAGAGTTCTTTTGAATGGATTAAGGGTATGCTTTTTAAGTGTAGTCCTGACCATGTGTTAGGTAGGTGCATCCGCAAGGATGAAGTGTATGATATCCTTAGAGCTTGTCATGATGAACCCTCAGGTGGACATTATTACGCAAAAAGCACGGTTAGGAAAATCTTAGGGACAGGATATTATTGGCCATCTCTTCACAAGGATGTGAGAAAGTACATCAGGCATTGTGATGCATGCCAAAGAATGGGGAAACCCACTCATACAAATGAGATGCCACTGCAGCCTCAATTGGTTTTAGAACCATTTGAGAGGTGGGGGCTTGATTTTGTAAGACCTATTGATCCACCTTCTCAAGGAAAGGTGCATATTCTAGTATGCACTAATTACCTGACAAAGTGGGTAGAGGTGCGTGCTTTTAAACATGCTCGTGAAGAGAAGGTCATTGATTTCTTGTATACTCAAATTATTCAGAGATTTGGAGCTCCACGGTCTATCACCACAGACCAAGGACCCAAATTTGCATCCAAAGTCATAAAAGCATTTACTGAATTGTATGAAATCAAACATAGAAAATCATCACCTTACCACCCACAAGCAAATGGCCAGGTTGAAGTAACAAACAGGGAACTAGAACGCATCTTGACAAAAACAGTAGCCTTTCATAGGAGAAATTGGCTATTGAGGTAAGCCCTAAAATTTTAAGTTAGATTATAGAGCTACCATTAGAAGGGATTTCAATTTCTAGATCTGGCAAGAACACATTGGCAAATGTATTTAATCAGTTTGTAGAAGAAAATGATAGAGAACTAGAGTATTTAACCCATAACAACACATGCAAAGGGTTAAAAAGGGCCAGCCTGCATGAACCCTGGGATGAAGTAGCCACCTGGGTAATTAAATTTTTAACCTATGAAGGGCGAGATGTGCTGTTATCGGGGGCATCATCTACGAATTTTGAACCATCTCAGACATGGTGGGCAACAACCAAAATTTAGGGTAAATCTTCCCCTGTATCCGTATCAAGAGTTAAAGAACATGGCAAAGAGATATCAGGAGGGTAAAGAAAGCCTTCGCCATCATGGCCTCATCAAATTAGTTTGCCAACACCATTTTAGAGGGAACCCTAGGAGTTTTGATAGGTTTTACTCTACCCTAAATGATTTCATTTTGGGGGATGAAAGTGAGGAAGAAGAAGAACCAAATGTTGTTGATGTTGTTGCAGAAGAGGAAACAGTTGCTGCAGAAAATGTTGCAGAAGATGCTGTAGAAGAAACTGCAGAAGGTGCCCCTGAAGTCATGCAGAACTACACCCCACAACGAAGAGTAGAAAACCTTGCTCCCGAACCCTCAACTTCACGAGCTAAGAAACAAAAGAGAAGAGGATCTGGAACTGGCAGCATAGCAGAAAAACAAAAGAAGGTTCATTTTGCTGAACCTGCAACTGATTTGTTAGAATAGAGAAGTGAAGCACTTAACCAAATAGAGGCAGAAATAACAAGGGAAACAGTGACATCTAAAACTGACCCCATGACCCTTGCTGTCACCAAAAAATAGAGCAAAAAGAAGAATTTTGCATCTGGAACTAGGAGGTCTACAAGAATTCATTTGAAAGAAACAGCAGAACAAGTTATGGAGGAAGATAGACCAAGCAGCCCAGATGTCACAGAGATACAACCAGCATTTGAAAACTTTCTAGAATTCCTTGAACAGATAGTTGAGGCAGAAACTAAGCAGGATGGTTTGGAGGAGGCTACAGTTCAATAGGCTACATATATGGTGGATACCCTTATAGCCAGTCTCATAAAGCCTCTTGAACAAGAACAAATTGTTGCAGAAGAAGAGGAAATATTGGTTGAGCAGCTAACTGCAACTAATTTGTCTGCATCAGCTTCTAAAGCAGACATAAAAGTGGAAGACATCACAGTGCAGCTGAGGGCAGCAAGGAGTGTTGTCAAAACACAGAGCAAATGGATTTCAAAGAAAGAAAGCATCATTGAGATGCAAGAAAGAAAAATTGCAGAGCTTTAGCAAGAAGTGGCAGAATTGAGAAAATTATTGTCACAATCTGAAAAACAACCAGCTATATCTAATGATGAAGACAATTTGGCTCAATTTCTTCTGGGTCTATCAAGGGTAGATGACTCTATTGAAGCAGACATAGGAGTTCATCCTGAAACAGCACTCCTTCATTCTAAAGAAATGTCTGTTCATTCTGAAGCAGCACCATCTTATTCTGAAGCATTGCCTTCTTGTTCTGAAGATGCTTCAAAAATGATAAAGAACATTGCAGAGGATGTTGAAGATGAGCCACCAACACAAGAACAGTCCCAACAGCAATAAAATGTTCAAGTAAGTACTCTTATTGAGGTCCCTGCATTTCAACTTGTTATACTTTCAGTAGAAACAGCAGATAAGGGGGTACAAGTAGAAATACTATCTGATGAAAACCCCATAGAAATAGCAAATAAGGGGGTGTAAGTAGAGTTATTAACAGATGAATAGCCAGTGGAAGTGGCAGAAAAAGGAGTTCAGATAAATTTGCTGGCTAGGATCCCTCCTGTAGTAAGACCACCTAATACTGTGTCTCTAGAACAGTACAATGCAGACATAGCTAGCTGGATGATTAGATATGAGCAGCTTGCCACTAAAACTGAAAATTTCAAATTGGAAGCAAAATAGCTAGAAGCCAAGGACATAGAAATTTAGGCATTGAAAGAAAAGGTGTCTGACTTATGCCAAATTGCTGAATTTTTAGTCCAATTTAGATGACCAGCCAGATTTTACAACCTTATTTTGAAGGAAAAATACCTCAGATGGCAGGTCATGAGGATTACTTCAAACCTCCTACCTCAGATGGCAAGTCATGAGGATTACTTCAAACCTCCCATATAAATTGGACACTATTGTAGATTTTTTGGAGGCATATTTTGACAGTCCTTTTGAGCAGAAAAATATCCTGTGTGAACTATTTTTACACAGTTTCTTCATTCCAGAGGAAGTTGACTCTAATCCTCAATTCTACATTGGAGATGTTCAGTTGAGAGCATTTATGTCTACTTTGCGAGAATCGACTTTACTCGGGATCAAGAGAAAAAGCAGAATAAAGTTATTGAAACAAGGGCTGAGTTGTTAGTTAGAGCAATCCAACCAAATCACCTAGTTATCACCAGGCAGCACTTCTCAATGATGAACAGGGATGATATAAAGAGAATGTACTTGAACAATTTAAGGGACTGTGTGGCCAAATTTAACAATTTCTATGATCACAATTTCTTCCCAGCATTGTCAGTATGCAGAGACAGATGGGCTGAACTTTCCATATCTTTGAGGAAAAGAGAACCTATCTCCCCCATAAACTTAGAATGGTCTAAAAGAAGAGCAGAAGGTGTAATCCAGCTGATTCAGATCATGCAACATAATTGGATAGGTCTCAGGTTCAGGCCTTCGACCATCATTACTCCAGTTCCATTCTACTTTGAGGAAGATGCGCAGCCTGATGAACAATTTGAAGATTGGCTTAAAAACATTCAGTAAAACAGGGGGTATTACATAGGCAAGAAATTATTCTACAGATCATTGAATCCAAACATGGACATATGTGATTCCATAGCCCAACAGAATACATGAGGGCATGCATTAATATAAGTTGGGGGAAAATGATGAGGCCTGGAAATGCCTCAATCATAACATGTTTTGAACACTAAAAATGCCTATAAACTCTTATGTTTTATCTGATATGTTAGTTAAGTTGATTCAATATGTTGTATATTAACCATTTTGCATGATCAATGTATTTGAAATATTATATGCTGATTTTACAACTTTTTGCATAGTTTTGTGTTCTTTTTGCTATGATTTGCTAAAATGGGATATGCTTAGAGTAATAGCAGCATTTCACTAATCATGTTTTGATTTGTCTCAAGCATTTATTTCACCTAAATCTGCAACAAGTGCAAGCAAATTGTTGCTGCAAGGCAAAAACTAGTCTTTCCCATGTAAATTCCGACCAATTGTCCATAAATAGCAAGGCATGGAATTCACATGAGGAAAGGGATGAAGACCATTGGAATTTGATCTTAAGAGATAACCCACCTGAGAGATGCAGAAGAGATCACTGGAAAAGCATACATTTGTTCATTTCGAAGTATCTTCGGAATGAACAGATATCTTCGAAATGAAAGATCACAGCGTCTTCGGAATGAGCGGATCTTCGAAATGAAGAATGCAGTATCTTCGAAATGAGTGGATCTTCAGAATGAAGCATGCAATATCTTCAGAATGAGTGATCTTCAAAATGAGAATGCAGTATCTTCGGAATGAGCGATCTTTGGAATGAGAATTGCATTGTCTTCGGAATGAAGCCACTTATCTTTGAAATGAAGAACAGAATGTGTTTCTTTGACCTGTTGACCAATTTTTGAAGCCGAAAAAAGGGAAATAAAGGTTGGAAAAGGTAAATGGAAAGATCTTCCATCTGTCTTTGCCGTCATTGCCGACCAAAGCCATCATTAAGGGAAAGATCAAGTTTTAGTCCTCTTCTAGGATAACACCAGAATTTGTTGCAGCATTGTAGGATTAGATCTTTTTAGATATTCTTTATTTGTAATCATATTATAGGATAGCTATAAATATTGCTCTCGTTTAGGTTGAGCCTAGTAGGAAGTAGATAGTAAACGAGGTAGAAAATAGTGTAAGGAAGCTAGCAAAAAATATAGAGTATAGGTAGAAATTGACTGTTACAGTCTTGTAACAGTTTTTCAATAGAATTATTGTAATCATGTCTTCTAATCAATAAAGTGCACCAGTTCTATTTCATATTGCTTGTAAATGAGTGTGATTAAGATTTAGAAAGAGAGAGATACTTACACCTTCTTCTGGACAAAGAGGTTGGCCACTTCCGGACCTAGGAGGAGGACTAACAAGCGAGGTTTTTATTCCGATTTTGTCTGCAGTGAGAATGAGTTGTAGAACTTGTTATTTCAATTTCTTGTAAACAGTTGACAATATTTGCAGTCTTAGTTTATTTATGCTTAGATTAACCTTGTGCTTAATGTTTTAGTTGCAATCTTACTTTCAACAAAGCTTCCACTTTATTTCAGACTGTTATTTCCAAAATTTACTATTTTTCAGCAATTTCCTACATTTTATGTTTTATTGTCAAATCCTGCACAGAAGATTGACAACCTTCTGTTACAGAACTTTGATAGTTTTTATTTCCACATTAGATCTAGACTTTCATTACTACAAAAGTAATTAGATTTCCTTTCTGTAATTAGGATCAGACTTTCAATTCTGCAACTATTATTTCTGTAATATAATTAAGTCTCATTCTGCAATTGTAATTAGGACTTCATTTCTGTAATTAATGATTAGTTTCCAATTCTACAACTTAGATTAAGATTTAATTCATGCAATTTAGAGATAGGAATGTTCCAAAACCCCCCACACAATCGGTTCCACCAATAAAACCTGTTGCTCTAGATTGACCTAAGTTATAGTTGTTTCACTTCTTCCGCAGATAGCCTTGTACACTGCCCTGGATTGATAGATTCATTGAGAATTAATGATGGTATAACGACTACGCATCAGCTTATCAACTAGACAACCTTCACATGCTTGATTAGGTTGCTCTATGAGGGGTAAACCCTTCACCATTTATTTTTTGTACAATAGGTTTAGACCACTGAAACTCAGTTGACCGTATCTGAGATGCCACAGCCAGGAAGCATCTTTCACAACTACACTAAATGAAAGCAACAATTCATTTTGAATTTACAAAGGGAAAATTTTGTTCTTTGTCATGGCTATATTTTCTACAAGCCCATTCTCTTTGTCTTGAATGATGTAGACTCCATTTTTAAATTGCATAGTGTACCCTTTCTGTACAATTATCCAACACTTAGAAAATTATGTTTCAATCCAAGCATGTAATACACATCAAGAATGTGATTATTTTCACATTGCTTGGTGCGGATTATAATATTTCCTTTGCCTATGATAGGTACATTGCTATTATTTCCCATCTCCACATTATATTTGGTGGTTTCATCTAACTGTGAGAACATTTCTATGTTCCCAGACATGTGGTTGCTACAACCACTATCAAGATATCAAGTGTTCTTCTATCTCTCTTCATGAGTGCTGCAAATTAACATCATAGTCCCACATACATCTTTGCTTTCTATATTTTCATTTTCATTTGTATAGTGGGATTTCTACTTGTTATCCTTGGCCAACTTATTTCTACACTTATAGCTATAATTACCAAATTTCTTACAGTAATAACATTGGATCTTTGATTTATCATACCTTTGGTTTGATCCTCCTTGCTAATTTCTACCATTGCCTCTTCCTCCTGCTTGATGGAAGTTGCAACTGGTCTCTCCTTCATTGGAGTTTGACCTTCCTCATCGCTTATGATCTCATCCATGCTTGCCTATGTTATTCTATCCTATTCCTCCTTGAGAACATAAGCTGCCTTGGTGGGATTCTTCTCTTTTGTTGTTGTCTTGAAATGAAACCTACATCTTAAAATCTTGCTCTAATAAGAATTGAGATGATCGATTCAGCCTTTGCTACTATTTTTGAATAGAACCCATGAGCTCATCTACAAAGACAGTTCCCTCGATTCTTCAATCGCTATCACCATTGAGTCAAATCTTGCTGGTAAGCTCCTAAGTATTTTCTTCACTATTCTTTGGTTCTCAATATTCTCATCATTCAATCTCATCTAGTTGATGATACCCATTATTCGGGGAAAGAAGTCACTCATGGACTTTGACTCACTCATATGCAAGTTCTCAAACTCCTTAGCATCTGTAACCTCACTAATTTCACTTTATTGGTACCCTAGAAGGAGATGGATAGAATTTCCAATGTCTCCTTTGATTTGGTTGTTGTTGTAATTTTTGAAAAAATAGTTTCTTCAACTGCTTGCGTTATGTAGAACAATACTTTTTTATCCTTCTTTTGATTCTTTCTCAATATATTTGACTCTTCTTGGGAGAGAGCGCTCAATGTTGTTACATTTGCGGGTTTCGAGTAACTATTCTACACCAGGTCCCATAGTTCCTGAGACCTAAATAGGATTTTCATATAGATTCTTTAGTAATTGTAGTTCTTTCTATTGAAACATAGGATCTACAACTACAATGAATTACCACTAGAAGCCATTGCTTCTTATCTTTCATGAGTTAGTGCTAGCTCTGATACCAATTTGAAAGTGTTCATACAGGTTGCATCACTACAGATGTTCATGGGCTAGAGCACGCACATGACACCGTGGGCTAGAGTAGTTGTTGCTCTATGCCATTGTTCCTTGTACTTGCCACAACACAAAAAATATACAACGGGCTAGAGAATGGAGGAAGTCGTGGGCCTCAACACGAAGGAGATATGCTCTACACCGCTAGTGCTAATCGTAGGCACACAAACCACCGCACAACAGATCTGGGATACAACATAAAATAATTCAACTGGCTACAACATAGGAGAGGTCAACGGGAACTAACAAGTAATGTTCTATCCTATGATTTGTAATCGCTTACATGTTTTTCAATGTAACTATTATACGAGCTACATCATATGCGATATAAAAACACAAGCTAGCTAGAACATACTTGTTCTACATCGCAACTTGGTCAAAACCACAAGATAGAAAAGCTTTTATGCTTTACAAAGCACAACACAAGCGGGATATAGCACGAGCTATTATGAGTAGGATAGAACACAAAAATTATGTGAGTAGAATACAACACAAATTTTTGCAAGTGAGTTAAAACATGGATATGCTCAGTGGGATGGAACACGGTTGTCAACAAGATAGAACCTAACTTTACTAAGATAGATTAATAAACAACCAAATATTATGCAGAGGCAAAAATACACAAATATTATCAAGGTTCCACGAGCCTGGGGGAGGGGAGGACGTGGGGATGGGGGGGCAGGTTTTTGGGGATGATGGGGGATGATAGGACAATTTTAGGGGACGGCTCGAGGACGACTGGTATAATATTATAAATATTGATTTTTTTCTTAAATTTAGAATAATATACACATTCAAAATTCTACACACTACAAAAATGATATTAGGATATTGAATATTCATATTGATATTAGTTACTAAGTGCAACCATTTAATTGTTTCAACAAATATAACTTGAAGGTTCAGCAAAGGATATCAAGTGCAATCTGCCAATCTCTAACAGTTAACCAAATTAGTTGTTATTTCTCATGTAATAAATGCCACATTATTCAGCTTTTACAAGTCATCATTTTCAACAATGTACTAAAGAACATAAAGAACAAATTAAAGCAAAAGTTATAGTATTCTATGAAGATTAAAGGAAAAGTTACAGTATTCTAAAATAAGTGGATTTGTCATTGAAGTCAATGTCCTAAATCAAAAGTTACAATTTTCTCACTGAAGTCAATGTCCTAAACTCAATGGGATTTATCTCTTTGTAAGAATAAAACAATTTTATGCCAAGCATTCCTCATTTTGTATTTTCTCAGTGGAAGTGTATCCAAAGCAAACAATTTAGGCAACTTTGCAGCAAATCAATAACCATTTATAGCAACAAAGGAACACACGTAAAAGCAAAATAGTGAATATGTTTCTAATTGGATACTATCTGTTTTATAAAATCTTCGTTCTTAAACATTTGATAAATCAACAATAGAAGCATTTTGGACCAGGGTCTTTTCCCCACCAAATAAAGTGCTATTCCAGTAAGAGTTATCATGCCACTTTTACTAGCCAATAGCTTCATCATGTTTTTATCTTACATGATTTTCTGAATTATGAACTTGAATTAAGACATGCAAAGCCATGATCTAAAAATATTTTCAAAAATGCAGTCAAGAGACACACTGTTCAAAGTCCTGTAAAACTTTCTTGTTTCACTTTTTAACATCCTACAATTTAACTATTTTTTTCCTTGTTAGCTTCCTTATCATAAGATTTTGATTAACCTTGTTTAAAGGGATTTTGTAAATTTATGCTTATTAATTTTGTATTCTTGGTTTTTCTTTGGAACACTATTTCCAGCTCTCTCCAAACTGTTGTTACACAATGTAGTATTTGAGTCCAAATACCTACTTTGATCATCTGTGAGCATTAAGAAACTTCCTTTATTTCTAAGTATAAGTAGGGTCTCTCTTTGTTAATCTTTATGTTATTTAGTGATCTCCACTTATTATATCAACAATATTTATCCCTCACTTGTAATTTTAGAATACTGTAACTTTTGATTTAATCTTCATAGAACAAATTGGCTAAGGACTTACTTTAGAATAATGTAATTTTAGAATACTGTAACTTTTGCTTTAATCTTCATTTGTGGAAAGTCATCATTTTCAACAATGTACTAAAGAACATATTGAAGAACACAAATGTTCAATGTTTTTTATTTTATTAAATTTTCAATTTTTTTTTTTTTTTCTTTTGGATGAAGACGCCCATCCATGGGGGATGACTAGGTCCCTTTGGGGACACTCAGGTCATTCCTATGGACACCTAGGAATCCCCGGGGACGCCCAGCCATCCCTAGGAACAATCTGAACGTCCCCAAGGGGACCCAACCGTCCCCTGGGACGGCTAGTCGTCCCCAAGGACGTCCCAAAATAGGGGACCTCTTAGGGACGAGAGGTCGTAGGCCTCAGGCATCCCCGGGGATGTTTCCCAATCGTCCCCCAAAATAGGGATGGGGGAAAACGTCCCCAATGCCATCCCCCCGTGCTGGGGATGTGGGGGACGAGGACACGCATCCCTCAGGGGGGACGCGTCCCCATGGAACACTGCATATTATATATTTCTCAAGATTGAAAATACATCCACATACATGAACTGGAAATACATCCACAAATATCTGCAACTTAGATATTTACAAATTACAATCACAGAGGAGTTTCTGAAGGCTGCGACATCAACTCCTAGCTTTGCTCCATGCTTTCACTGCACTGCTCTAATTCTTCCGCTCTCTTCTCTCCCTTAGAAAGATAACATCGACTTATACATATAGCCAAATATTGGAAGGAAAAAGCTTACCAAATTTTTGACACGCATTGAATTCAGAAGTATGGTGTCAATACAATCGCCAAATAACTTCAACTGCCAATAATAACTTCGGACACTTTTAAATACAGCGATCAAATCCAAAATATAGAAGATCTAACAAATGTGAAATCTGATTTAATTTCTAACATGTATGACTATGTGTTTGACCTCTATTGATAAGCTCAACTCTCACCCCTTATCAAAGTCACGGTTGGAATGTGGATACCCATACCCAATCCTTAAGAAAAGAATTAAAATTAAAAATAAAAGCAACGGTTAAGTTTTAAATGAAAAATAAACAAAAATTTAAAATAACCTTAGCCTCTCGGCTTAACTATTTCCAAGGCACTGTCCTCGCCATTTTACACTATAAAACTGGGTTTAGCATTTGGAAAAAAAAAGAAGCAACTATAATGCGAATGAGAAGAATATAGACTTTGGGAAATTTTGTTCTGCAGAGTTATGCATTCAACTTGCTGAGTCTAATAATTTCTGTTCACCAAACTCTCACATCATTCTTGCTGACTGTGCTCGAAGGTCACTCTCCAACCGTATTGCAGTGGCCTTCGCATGATACTTTTCTTTTCGTGCCAACGTATTTATTTTCAGTCTCTATCGTGCTCTGGTTCGTGCTCCGGTTCAGCTTTACTCTTTTGACAGCCCTACATTTAACTTTTTGTCTTGACACAATCCATATAAGTCATTGTACCATAGCATCTTCGATCCCTGTGATTATATTCAACTGCTCTATTGCATAGTAAAGCATTTCATATAGGTTATTATTATAATTTTATTTTCCCCATTTGTTGGTCGGTAAAGCATTTCATTTATCTGGGTTTTATTATAATTTTATTTTCGTCGTTTACTGGTTGGTAAAGGGTTTCATCTATATAGTATATTATTATAATTTCATTTCCTCATTTAATTTCTATTCAGTCCTTGTTATCTAGTTTCTTCGATACTCTCAGGTAGAAATTTTTTCTTCGGTTACATTTGTGTTTTTTCGTAAAAGAAAACAGGGGCTTCACTAAATATTGAGGAAGTTAACTATTCCTTCCGGCCTTAGCAAGCCCCTAATCATTGATGCATTATTTTGTTTGTTAGTGCGTTTATGTTTAGAACTGTGGAGATTCAACAATCCATACAAGGTGGTGTTGTCCACTTGATTGTGGAAGGCTACTAGATACTTAGATTCCTAGTCGCCGTTCGAAGCTATCATGTATTGTCTTTCTCCTCATCCTAACGTCATCATTGCCAGGTTTATTGAAATTTTGCCTTGATTTAATTATCGCCATCCCTCGTGTTAACCTGAAGTTGTCTTTTCTCCATCTTGGACAGGTTATTATTATTATTAAAAGAGGAACAGGGTCTGACTCCTTTTATCAAGTAAGTCTTTTATTCCTTTTTAAACTGATAGGGTCCTAAATACTAATAATTTATTTTATTGTGTTTTCCATTGGTGATTTATTTGCAGACTACAAGGTTAGCTTGTTGATTTGGAACATTTGCATATTTTGTCTGTAAAATTGATGCTTTTTCCTGCATAGTTATTTATGTGTCTGTAAAAATGATGCTTTTCCCAAGCACTTATAAAATCCTTGCATAGTTATTTATAGTTCATAATCTTTACACATTGCATGATAGATATTGATGCTTTTTCCAAGCACTTATAAAAACCTTGCATAGTTATTTACGGTTCATAATTTTTACACATTGCATGATAGATATTGATGTTTTTTCCCAAGCACTTATAAAAAACTTGTATAGTTATTTACGGTTCATAATCTTTACACATTGCATGATAGATATTGTTATTTGCTATCTACTGTTTGATCTTTTTACCTTCCGTTTATATTTAAATATTATTTTAAGTATGGTTAAATAAGTTTAATAAAGAATATTAGTTTAGGTATTTTTATTTAAATATTAATTTTTTTAATTTGTACATAATTATAAATAATAGAAAACAATTTTTATAAAAAATGTTAATTATAATAACTCAAACACTTAAAAAGTATATATTAACTGCGTAAATATTGTTTAATTATTGAAGTGTCTAAATAAAATTTGAAAAATAAGAATATACTCAAAGTAGGGTTTTGAAAAGGTTTCCTTTCCCTTTCACATCAACTTTATCAAAATAAATTATATAATTTATTTGAAACCATAAAAATTTAAAATTTGGTATGAATTATCTTACCATATTCTTAATTATAAATTTAAAACTAAATCAAAACACCCATACATTTAACCATTAAACTATCATCATAAAACATATATATTTATTGAGACTTCAACAGTCAAATATAAGTTTACATGTCTGACAAACATTAAGGAGTATCAACGCACCTGTTTCCTATTTATTTATTATAAATATATAAAACTCCACCCCACACCGACAATCACCGTGAAATAACGCTCAAACTACAACACAGCTGTTTCCTATTTATTTATTATAACTATATAAAACTCCACCCGACACCCGACACCCGACACCCGACACCGATAATCAAACTACAACACAAGCCACATCATAACATAATTAGTTTAGGTAGTAATATATGATCTAACAGGGCTTGTAGCAATAGCACTTGCGACTAACCACATGTAAATCACAACTTCCAGTTGGAAACCTCTCCGTTCGACACACATTTCGGCAGTTGGTGTCGCTGACGCAGTATCCCTTAAACTTCTGGCTTTCCGTCTTGCACATTTTCACTCGACCCTCCGCCACCTCTGCTTGCATTTCTGCACACCCACATAAACATAATATTACCGGGATTTTCTTCTTATTTGAAGACTAGAAGTGAATAACAAATAAACGAATCAACCTACCAAGGCTAATGAAAAGCAAAAGCAGCATGAGAGCGATGCTGATACTTCCTCTTCTTTCAGCCATTTTATGTGTCTTGGGATTGTTGGAGCACACGCAGAAAACTAACTCTGAAGTAGAGAAGCAGAAAACTAACTCTGAAGTAGAGAAGCAGAAAACGAACTGTGTGAAGCTATAGAAAGGGGGTTGCTGCATATATATAGGAATTCTGTGGCTTATTTCAATGTCTACATTGGCCGAAGTCGGTAAATGTGATAAGCATTATCGCAAGTGGCAGACACTTAGAATAGATAGGACCACTGTGGTTTCACTTTATAGCAAAAAGTTATTTGTATGTGGGGCGCGCCTAGCCGATGATTTTGAATTCCATGGCAACGGATTAGAAATTTTTTTTCTTAAGAATGTGAAAAAGGTGCATTGCTAGATGAAAGCTCTGGATCTTATTTTGTAACTGAACTGAGGTACCCTTGTAGTAGATTTGCAGATTGTTTATACAGTGATTTGAAAAATATACATTGAAACTTACAGAAGGGGCTATGGTTGTATTCCCATGCGACTATCTATTGACACTGTTACAGGTTTTGGTTTTGCTTACTCAAAAGGTTTCTTACTGATTTCTTGCCTTTTCCCTAAAGGAGATTCGCAATTATCTTCGTTTTCTTTTGACGTCTTGAACGTTCCACGTCACCTGAAAAGCTGAAAGTGGAAATGTCGGCACAAGATGGTGACGTTAGATTTTACACCAAACAGTACCATAATAATTTCCGAGGAAGTGATAAATGAAATAAAAGACCTTGGATGTACTGCTAAGGTAAACCACCACAGTCTGCTTTTGGCACTGCAATAAAGACCAAGCTCTAAAACCTTGGATAATACCCTTAGTAGTATTGCTGAGGTAAACCACCACCGTCTGCTTTTGGCACCGCAATTAGATGCCCTTAAATATAATTTGCAATTCAAGAACCAAACCAAACAAGTGGTTTTCGTCAAGAAGCAAACAAGAGGCACTGTGCTTCATTCCTGGTAGCCGACAGTCAGCGGCAGTATTGATGGAATCATTGCGATATCCAAAACGTCTTTATGATAATAATATAAATTTGATATGATTTGAACATATACAATTGACCGCCCTCAAATCGATCTCTCCTTTTTGTTTTGATTGATATAGGCATTAGCCAGACAATACATGGGCTTACTTTATCGCGGAGCAGGATGTCGAGTGTGAACCAAGTGTGCCGTGAATAAAACCAATCCAACATAAACTCAAACATCTCGAAATAGTGAATGCTAAAAATGTCTCCACAAGCTACAGTTTTTGTCATTGGATTAGGAAGCTCAGTCAATGTTGGCAAAGTTGGTAAGATTAATACGTCTAGTCTGGTTTTCTAATCGATTCTTGTGATATTGTTTTTTACAATAAAGTATTCGTATAATAAACTTTGATTTTATATTCATACCTCTTCTGTGTAACATCCATTCATACTTTTTATATGTTTAATACTTTCTTCCATACAAGATACGATCATACATTTTTGTAAGTTATGTTTACCTGTTTGCACCTTCACTTAAACTATCCTCTTTTCTTTTTTTAGTACAGAACTATGAGGGATGACACACAGTGAAGAACATTAGAAATGGAGATTACAGGGTAAACGACGAGCAAGGGAGAGGCTTATTCGTTGTCCCAACTCTCGGTCTATTGCGAAGATATTGTGATATTTCTAAATATTATTCATTTTATTTTTAAAAATATTTAATATATAGATTTTAATAAATAAATTTGTAATACATATATATTTAGACATGTTATTATTCTTATATATTTATATTTAGATTCTTTGAGCTAAACAGTTTAATAAGTTTTATAAATACTTAAAAAATAACAAAATTAATACAAAATGTTAAAAATAAATCATGAAAAATAATTTTTCTATTATAAATTATATATATTTATGGTGTTATGAATTTTTTTATGCAACAAAAAAAATATATTATATATATTCATGACTATAGAAAGAATTTAAGAAGAAAACAAGATTTTTTATTCAAATAGGAAGTGAAATAATTTTAGGCTATATTTAATGAATTACCTTCATCATAGGACATAATAATGTGATCATGAGGAAGAATAATTTATCATAATATTTCATAGATTATTATGTGAATAGTGCAATTTTGTGCATATATAGAGTTCAAATGGAAAATCAGGAGAAATTATTTCAGGATGGAAAGATTCTTGCCAATTGAGTGATAACTTCTTTATAGAAAGAAGAGTAGTATTCAAATTCCACTCCAAAAAGTTAAGGAAAACTATAACTATTGTAAATAAGTATGGTTCATATAGAGATAGAGAGGTTTTATAGGAGGAATGTTTTGGTCAAGATCTTTAAAAAAAAGAGAATTTAGTGGTGGAAGGGGATTCAAACTTTGTTACAAAAAGAAGTGAAATATGGAAAGAACAAGCCAAAATGGACCCACTAGCTAATTTTTTCCTTCACAAAATTCACAGTGCTAGAATTTCTGATATAGAACCAACAAAGCTTGGTCAAACAAGTCATCTTTCCTAGAATATAGTAGCTTCCTTCAGTTGGTCAAACACGTCATCTATCCTAGGTGAGGAGTACTTGTTCTTAACTGTCATTTTATTTAACATCCTATGGTCAATACATAGCCTTAGTGACCCATCCTTTTTCTTAACGAATAAAATGGGTGCTCCCCATGGAGAGACACTAGGTTTAATGAGCCCTATTTCTAATAATTCTTGAAGCTGAGTCTTGAGTTCTTGTAGCTCGATGGTAGTCATTCTATAGGGTGCTCGAGCTATGGGAGTCGCTCCCGGTAGGAGTTCTATAGAAAAATCAAATTCCCTTTAGGGCGAGAGACCTGGCAGATCCTCAGGAAAGACATCTCTAAAACCATCTAGTATTGAATAGGTCTAGAATAGACTTATCCCATTCTTGACGTCCTTTCTCTTATTAAGTTTAACTACAAAGACTTTACTTCCTTTCCTTATGGCTCTTTTAACTTGCATGGTGGTTAGGAGATGTGGTTTCACTAATTCACATCCACAATTAATTTGAATCCTTTGCATAGCATCATCAGTTAAATCCTACCATCTTTATTCAAAGTTTAATAATATTTTATGAGCCTTGAGCCAATACACTCCCAAGATTATGTCAAAAGCATGTAATGGGACTACATACTTTACCTAGATCCATATTAAACCTTCCACCCATTTTCCATATACCCAGGTTTTTTTGGTATGTCCCTCACAAGGCTTGAGAAATAAAACTATCTATTGCTCCTAAATCAATTAAAATACTTACATTCTTATTATAAATTTTTCCATTTAACAAAAAATGTGTAACTTACCCATTGATTTTAAGGTTACCTGTGGCTTCAAATATCTTATGGGTAGGTTTTGTTGATTCCTTTCTTTTATCATCTCTCATGGGGAACTTATCCACATAATGAGGTTCTTTGCAGATCTAGAAACCAGTTCACGATGCCATTTCTTTATTATTTCCATCATTGGCATCCTTAGTACCAATCCCTGGGTTACTAGGTTTCTGATCATATCTATATTTGAAATTTCTCCTATCATAGCCACCTCGGTTGTACTAATCTTCCTGTTTCCCTGAGATCCCTGATATCGATTCTTGTTTTTGCTAAATCTATTTTTGTTCTCATTTCGATCCTTCTAGTTCCTATCTCTTTTAACTGAACCCATATTTTTCTTCTTCTGAGGTTCTTATCTATTAGAGGATTTTTGATAATAGGCCTTCTTGGCCTTATAGTTGTCCTCTTCTTACCTAGCCAAGTTGCAATCATCAGTGAGGGTTGCAGGTTTCAACATCAGGATCAGATACCCAATTTTTGGGTGGAGTCCTAGAAGAAAATTTTGGACCTTAATCTCATTTATTTGCTCATACTCAGGCATGCATTTAAGTATTTGCATAAAGCATTGATAATACTCAATAACAGTCATATTGCATTGAGTTAATCTTGAAAATTCCATAGTCTTTTCTAAGTAAAATTGTGGAGTCAAGAATCTATCTTTAAAGGCTTTTACAAAGGTTTCCCAATGCACATCGGTAGCCTCCACATTATGAGTTTTCCTATAGGTGTCCCACCAATCTACCGCTACTCCTGTTAGTTGAAATACTGCCCAAGAAGTCTTGGATTTGGATGAGAGGGTTCTAATGGTGAAGTATACCTCTAGACTATTTAGCCATATCTCGGCCTCTTCTTCACCACCTTTACCATTGAATTTGGCTATATCAATTTTTTGCATATCCCTATCTAACTCAGAGCCTACTTGTCATCTCTTGGGATCAATGGATATCTCCTCCTCAGTTGTTACTATTTCTTTTCCTTTAGAAAATTTTTCTATTATTTTCTATTTTTGGGAGATCATCTCTTGCTACTGAGTTAGTTGGGCTTTCTGTTGTTCTATATGCTCCAACATCTGAGCAATCTGCTAAGCTATGTGTTCGATAATTTGGGCTCTTTGTTGCTCCATTTGTTCACTCATTTGTTCTCACATTAATTACATCATTCAGATCCATTTGTCCTCTCTAGGAGCTGATTATTTTTCCCTCCTGACTACTCGAGGGGGTTCTGTGGTCCCTCTTGTGTCCTTGATCCTCACAGCCTTCTTGAGAACCCTTCTAGGATTTTTGGTCAACCCTTCCCGCTGTACCGCTATAGATCTCTTTGAGGAGCTAGCCATGGCCTGAGAAAAGAAAAGGAGCCTAGTCAATTTTGGCTTAGATGTTTAATTTGTCAATCATTAGGTTAGATACTAGTTTTACTATCAAAAAGCTCACAACCTTTGGCTCTGATACCAAGTGTAACACCCCAAGTCATAACCACTTGGTTGTCTAATCACCCCAAGTCACTACCACTTGGGTGTCAAATTTTTTTGTTTTATTCTTATCAATTTTCTTTTTCTAGTTTGAGCATGTTGAGATTGTCTTCACGAGTGTCATTCCGCTACAGTCGAAATACTCATGAGATTAGGATTGGCTATATCTCGTATAGTTATCATTTTGAACTTCACTCTCTTCCCGAGATCCTAAGTCTAGGCAGTGGGTTTCTTTTCCTCTAGGGCCCATATCACCTAGAGGTGTGATGCATACTTTCCCATGTCCTAACATGATTGCCCAATTTTATGTCTTTCTACAATGTGGGACTTAGCGCATACATACCCGAGCTAGACGATCAACCATTCTCCCAAGAGCATCGTCTAGGGTCTTACTAATGCCCCGGTAACCACCTGACATCATGTGTTGATTAACCAACATGATGTCCCATACCATTGTGCTATCGATATTACCTAGTCAAACATAATTCACCACTCCTCACTAGCAAGGATGACCTAGAAGGGATGCCCATACAACCCTTCGTTACCTCCCATTCTGACCTTACCCATCAAAAATGCGGTTACCCCTATGTAAGGTGTTTGTCTACCCACGAACACCAATAGCTTTTGTAGTCAAGATTGTCTACCCACAATCTTGGGTTGCGGAACAAGTTTTGTCCTCCCACTTTTGGAGGCTTCTTTAATAGGGTTTATCTAAGGTTTATGAAATATGGTTGATATTTGTTATTATGCTCCGAAGGGGTTATCAAGGTGTATTCTGGATTTCCAAATTTCTGATAGATATATGCATATCTAATTAATATAGCATTTTTAGCTTCAAGAGAAAAGTTTATTTAAACAAACTAATAATTAATATTAAGATATGAAAATAATTCTTCATGCACTATTCATAGAGAACATATGTCTAAATAAATAAATAAATATGGGCTTGACTGGCTTCTTATTATAATCCTCTTACCTTTAAATTAAAGCATAAAACCAAATAATAACATTTCCTCAATATCTTTAAATTAAAGCATAAAACCAAATAATAACATTTCCTCATTATATTTTTAAATTAAAGCATAAAACAAGTGGCTATTATTATGACAAAGTGACATGGCCATTCTTATAAGAGGTGATGAGGAATTTTGGCTTCAGCGATCGATGGGTCACCCTTATTTCGGCTTGCATTTCTTCAGTTTGGTGCTCCATTCTAGTGAACGGATCGGTGTCTAGTTTTTTTAATTCTCTCCGTAGTTTGAGGTAAGGCGATCCATTTTCTCCCTTCCTCTTCCTCTTTATGGCGGAGGCTTTGGGGAGAGCGATTGGAAGGTTGAGCGGGGAGGTGGGTCTTCATCCATATCTCCCATGTTTGCCTATATCTCATCACCAATTTGTTGACGATACTCTGATTTCTAGTGGTGCATCGGTCTTTTTCGCTCATGATATTAAAAAGATCTTATTATGTTATGAGAGGGCTACTGGTCAGGAGATCAACTTTGCGAATAGATTTCTCTACTTTATTAACACTCCACAAGCCAGACAATCAAATATTGCAAATATACTCAATTGTAGGATTGCCATGTTGCTAGCGACCTATCTTGGACTGCCTCTCTTCGTGGGGAGAATGAAAGACTCACTATGGGACCCTTTGATTGAAAGAATCCAACGTAAACTAGCCTCTTGGAAAGGGGTGTTTCTGAGCCAAGAAGGGAAGGCGATACTTGTTCAAAGCACACTCCAGAGCATACCCATTTATTTCATGTCCTTATTCATGCTCCCTGCTAAAGTAACGAATAAAATTGATCGTATTTGTAAAACGTTCCTTTGGGCTGGATCAGATTTAAAAGGCAAGTACCACTTGGTCGCTTGGGATAAGATTTGCAAGAGGATAAAGGACGGGGGTCTTAATTTGAAAAGAGCAACACTTAGAAATAGAGCCTTGGTTGGTAAATCAGGGTGGTTGGTTGCTTCGAACACTGAGAGACCTTGGTGTTCTATCCTTAAATAAAAATATGAATTTAATTATTTCTTGTCAAACGATCTCTCCCCGAGAGGCTCCATTTTTGGAGAAGCTTAACGAAGATCAGGGACTTTGTGAAGGCTAAAAGTAGGTGGATCATTGGTGATGGGAGAAACATCAAGTTTTGGGAAGACCATTGGTTGAGGGAAGAGTCATTATTGGATGACCCAAATCTCATGGCTCTTGATTTGACAACGATGGAGGAAGGCAAAAATTGGGTATTCCAATATATGCCTATTGTCAATGGTAGGCATTCGTGGAATTTTCATCCCTATTGGGTGTCCAACCAGAATGATTTGGTCAGTTGGCAGAGACTTTTAGTGGAACTTAATAGGTATGCGATCAAACAAGACGATTCCAAAGATCATTTTATTTGGAGTGGAGAAGCTAAAGGTGACTTTATTGTGAAATCAACTTATTTCTTCCTTCTCTCGGAAGATGAGTCTCCTTTTCCAGCGAATCCTATTTGGATTGAAAGACTAATCCCAAAGATAAATATTTATTTCTTGCTGGTGGCTCAAAATAAAATACTTTCTTTGGATAATCTTCGAAATAGGGGTCACATTATGGTGAACAAATACTATCTGTGCAAATCAGACTGGGAATCCACGCAACATCTGCTCCTTAGATGCCCGTTCACATGGTAGGTATTTATGTTTATTTTTAATTGGTTTAACATTTATTGGGTGTTTCCAGGTACGTTGATGGACATCATCCTTCAATGGTGTTCACCATTCGTGTCCCAACGACTATCTTGGTTGTGGAAAATTATGCTTCCCTATGCGTGGTGGGGGGTGTGGAAAGAAAATAATGCCCGTGCTTTTAATAACATTGAGATCGATGATGTCAAGGTGGGTACTTGTTGTGATGTCCTTTGCAACGACCCCAAAATTTGGGGACCCACTTGAATTTGAAAGTTGATGCCAAAATATTGCCTACAATTGAAATTTGGAAGTTGATGCCAATGCATTGCCTACGTTTATAGTTCATATTATCACCATTGGAAAGTCAAGAATATTCATCTTTATGTGTTCTTTCTTATAGCAAGTGCATTGTCAAATTCCACCTTGAGATCTAAAAGCTTTTGAGTTATGTTTGCAGGGTCATGTTGTAATTTAGTGATTAAAGCCTTGGTTTATCATTGTTACCATTTTAAATATCACAAAATTGGTGTTCCTTAGGAAGGTCATATAACAGGGTTTAATTCACTAAAAGGTGTGAGAGTTTGGATCTATGCTTTAATTCTAGCACATTGTGGTTCCATCAATTTGGTATGAAGTTAATGTGTTTTGTAGATTTAATTCTTTTTAGATTATTTTTTTAGTGTGTGTTGTTATGTATATGTTTGTTCGTATGTTATTTTTAGTTATGTTATGTTTTAAATTAATTAAATTATAAAGTTTTATAACTTTATAATTTAATATATTTAAAATTGTTTATTGTTTTAAATTAATTAAATTATAAAGTTTTATAACTTTATAATTTAATTATATTTAATAAGGTTATTTTATAAATGTTTTATATTCTAATTAATATTTGTGTTGTTGGTAGGATTATTAAAGTATGTTGAAAAGGTGTTGGTGACATTACGGTTTCATGGACATGTCTTAATTTTAATTTTTGAATGCTAATAAGGAGAAATAATAAATCTTTTGAAAAGGTTTTATTGATATTAGGGTTTCAAGAATTCATTTTTTTTTAAACTGACAGAACAAAGGAAACTAATCAAGAGGAACAAATTTCTCAAGTTATAAATGGAGAATTAGAAACCAAAGAGAGGGTCAGATAGGTTGGAGAAAAATATGAAATATTGAAAGGAGCCAAATAGAAGACTAAGTTGCAGAGGAAGCTACATTTGCACTAGGAATCCTTATTCATGAGTCTGAATCTGGTGAGGAAGATATAATCACAAATCCAACTGAAACCCTAGTCTCTAGCCAATTAGAACCCCAATCCCCAACTAGATCGGGGCCCTCCAATGTTTTGTCAAAATTAGCACCCACTCCTGAAGGGCATATAGAAATTGGTAGCCCCATATCAGATAAGGTGGAGAAAGAAGATAAACATGAGTTCAGCCCCATTAACACTAGAAGCTTCAAAAAAGCCTCTGTAGACATTGGTAGTGAAAAGAAAAAAAGGGAAGACCCTCTATAAATGACCAGAAGAAAAAGGAAATAGAAAATGATATTGCTAATGGCATTCAAAAAACCTTATTCCAAGATCTGCTCAGTCAGGATATGGATGAATAAAAAAGGCCCAAACCTCCCATGCAACAGTCTAAGGGAGGCCGAAAAATTTCCAAAAATTCTAAATGAGGATCCTCTCATGGAATGTGAGAGGCCTCAATAGTGTTGTCAAGAAAAGGCTTGTCTGCACACTGAGGAAAGAACATAGACCCACTATTATGGTCCTACAAGAAACGAAGATTGACCATAACAAAATTCAAAAAATAACCAAATCCATTTGGAGGAATGGGGAATATGCTTTTTGCCCTACCCAAGGTTCGTTTGGGGGACTTCTCTGCATTTGGGACCCAAGTAAATTAGAAGGCAGAATTATTTCATCCTCTGATAGGGTCCTTAACATGATGTTTTTTGTAAAAGCAACAATTTCTCTTGGGTTTTGTCTACTATTTATGCCCCTAACAACCCTCTCAATCGAAGAGGTCTTTGGGACACATTGAGCCAGATGAGGAGTGCGTTCAAAAACATGTTGTGGATCATTGCTGGAGATTTCAACTCTCCCCTATTTCCCTCTAACAAGTAGGGTGGAAATATGATTCCCACCAAGAGCATTGAGGATTTTCACAATTTTGTCATGGAATGTGAGCTTATGGATGTTCAGATCAAAGGGGCAAATTACACCTGGAGTAACAGAAGGTTGGGGGATCAGCACATTCAAGTCAAACTTGATAGGGTTTTCTTATCTCAGGAAGCTATTCTTGTGATGGGTGATGGCACCCTCATATGTCTTCCCAGAGTTGGGTCTGATCATTGCCCATTGCTATTCAAAGTCGATAAAGGCCCATGTTTCAAAATCCCATTCAGGTTTGAAGCTATGTGGACCCAACACCCAGATTTGCGTGCTCAAATTGTTGATTGGTGGTAACATGACTATCATGGGTCTTTCATTTTTAGAGTTTCCCAAAAACTTAAGTATATTAAAGAAAATATCAGAGTGTGGAACAGAGAAGTGTTTGGTAATATTTTTGAAAATAAGGAACAAATTTTGCAGAAGTTAAAAAGTATTGATCTCCAAATTTGGAATGGGTAACTCAATGAGCAACTCAAAAGTGAAGAAAGACAACTTCTTGCAGACTACCATAATGTGTTGGCTAAAGAGGAGACTTTTTGGAGGCAAAAATCTAGGGCCCTTTGGCTCAAAGAGGGGGACTCAAACACAAAATTCTTTCATGCCACTACCCTTAGGCACCGAAGTTCAAATAAAATTAAAGAATTAATTAGAAATGATGGTTCCACAATCAGGGATATCTTTGAAATCCAAAATGAAGCTTCATCCTTCTTTGAAAGCCTTCTAGGAGCCAAACCCCAAAACTCTACCCAGGTTGGTAATCAATTGCTCCATCATATCCCTAGTCTGGTCACTTCATATATGAATTTAGCTCTTATCAAATGCCTTACCCTTGATGAAATTAAAGAGGCTCTCTTCTCTATGCATCCTGATAAAGCCCCAGGCCCTGATGGGTTTTCCCCCCGCTTCTATCAGAACTTTTGGGATATCATAGGGCCTGACATTTGCAATGCCATCATTGAACTTCAACAATCTAAATCCATTCCCAGAAGTACAAATTCCACTTTTATTGCCTTGGTTCCCAAAGGGCCTGTGTGCAAAACTATGTCAGATTTTAGACCTATTAGCCTCTGCAATGTCCTATATAAAATTTTGACCAAATCCATGGCCACAAGGCTCAAAGATATTCTTCCTCAGATCATAGACCCTTTTCAAGGAAGCTCTGTTAAAGGAAGGAATATTACTGATGGTATCATCACGTTGCATGAAGTCCTTCATATGTTGATATTAATTAAAAAGCTACCATGTTTTTCAAACCTTCACTATGTCGATATTAATTAAAAAGTTACCATGTTTTTCAAAATTGACATGAACAAGGCCTTTGATAGAGTGAACAAAGACTTTTTGATTGTTGTCCTAAAATTTGGGTTCCATAGGGAGTGGGTTGAGCTTGTTCACAGTTGCATCTCTAACCCCTAGTTTTTAGTCCTAGTCAATGGTTCTGCAACAGGATTTTTTCCAAGTAATAGGGGCCTTAGACAAGGAGACCCTTTGTCCCCCATACTCTTCATCATCCTTGTTAAATCCTTGGGAAGAGCACTCAAAGTAGCATGTTCCAATGGCATCATTTTAGGTATTAAGGCTGCATCCAACTCAAGAGCCCTGTCCCACCAATAGTTTGTTGATGATACCATCATTGCTACTCATGCTTCTGTGTGGGAAGCAAAGGCTATCAAGAGTATCCTTGATACTTATGAGGAGGCAGCAGGGCAGAAAATCAATTATGTTAAAAGCAAAAACAAATTCATCCACACTCCCCCTGAGAGGTAACTCAAAATTGCTCATATTTTTCAATGTGTTATTTCTCAATTGCCTACTCAATATTTGGGCCTCCCTCTGTTCTCCAGTGCTCCAAAGGAATCCATGTGGAATATTGTCATTGAGAGGATTAACAAAAAACTTGCAGGTTGGAAAGGGGTCCTCCTCTCTCAAGAAGCCAAAGCCACCCTAACAATGGCTTACCTCCAAAGTGTTCATGTTTATTTCATGTCGGTTTTCAAAGTTCTAGTTGGTGTCTACACTAAAGTTGAGCAAATTCAGAAAAAATTCTTGTGGGAGGGCACTGAAGATAGGAAAATATTCCATCTGGTTAATTGGGATAAGGTGTGCTCTCCCAAAATTCAAGGGGGCCTAGGGCTTCGAAGAATATGTAATATGAACACAACTTTGTTAGCCAAGCAAGCATGGAAGGTTTTCACCAATAGCAACCTTGATTGGGTCTCTATTGTCAAAAATAAATATCTTTGAAACCACTATTTCATAGATGAAGATACTCCCAGAGATGGTTCCACTTTCTGGAAATCCATTATCCAGACCAGATCCCTAATCATGAAGGGGACTAGATGGAAATTAGGCATAGGAAGCAAAATAAATTTTTGGATTGACAGGTGGATTTCTAATCAGGCGTTGTTAGAGAACAATGAAATTGCTATTCTTTAGCATTTTTTGGACATTTTGGTTGGCACCAAAGTTGAAAATTTCATTGATACTTTGATTGTTTCAAAGCGCTAGAAAAATTTTCACATTCCTAATGCAAATGGGTAAATTTTTGAGGCCATTAAAGTTCTCAAAACCATCTTGAATGCTATAGTTATTCCCACTGGCAATTCCCCTGACTCCCCTCTATGGAATGAAACTAACTTTGGGTTGTTCACGATCAAAACTGCTCATAGTTTGACTATTGATTATCAAGTGGTTCAAATTCCTTATGATCAAGTTTGGATTAAGTATCTCATTCTGAAAGTTGCTCATTTTAGTTGGTTGGCCATTCAAAACAAGATCCTGATGATTGATAACCTTCTAAAAAGAGGTATGGTTGTACCCAACAGATGCTACTTGTGTATGGTTGCCTGGGAATCTATCAATCACCTCTTCTTGGAGTGTCCTTTCTCCAAGACAACCATGGACCACCTCCTATCTACTTTTCACATCTCATGGGTCCCTCCTAACTCTCTGAGTCACTTCTTCATCCAATGGCCAACTCCCTTTAAAAATATTAGATTATCTTATCTGTGGAAAGTGTGCCTTCATCACATTTTATGGCAATTATGGCTGGAAAGAAATAGCAGGGCTTTTACTTCCTCATCCAAGGACCCTATTTCTATTGCCAACAAAGCTATTTCTTTTGCCATTGAAAACTCTCAACTCTTTCCTTGCCCCAAGCCTCCTGAATCTATATTGGAGTCCATTCTATTTTCCTCTCTTAATATCCCCTACAACTTTAGTTCTAATCCTTCAGGCCCCCATCCCAGAATGGGCGCTCACTAGATTCCTCCCCCAAGTGGATGGTTGAAGCTTAACTTCGATGGTGCCTCCAAAGGAAACATAGGGGATGCTGGTGCAGGAGGCTTAGTCAGAGACCACAATGGTCAAGTTTTTTTGGCTTACGCTGAGTACCTGGGGTGCCAAACAAATCATTTCATTGAAGGACATGCGTTGTGGAGAGGGCTTGATCTTCTCAAGGATTACAAAGGTAACATTTTTATTGAGGGTGACTCACTGAATATTATAACTACTTTTAAAAATAATAGGGTGTCTTCATGGAATGTAAGAACTATTATCGAGGAAGCTCAAAAAATTTCTCAAACTTTCAATGATATTTCTATTAGCCATGTGTACCATGAAGCTAATAGGCCTGCAGATATCCTTGCCAATTGGGGAGTAATTCACAAATATTTGACCATTTGGAAAGAAATATTTCCCCATGAATTTTTAAATGCTGCTAACAATGATGTGGTTTGAAATATGTGGTCTCAGGTTTTGGTGGATCGGCCTATCTAATGATAGCTCGAGCTTCTTCAACATGCTTCTCATCTCTTTTTCTTATTCCAATGGAAAATATTTTTTGGACAGGAGGATTCCCTGCCTTGCTATCAGTACTGGGGTTTGGTCTTCCCTTTCCCCCTCTATGAAGCACTCTTTTTCCAAGGTAGCATTTATCATTGGTTCTGGCTCGTGATGTTTCCCTTTGATCATGTCAAGTCCGCTAATGTGTTAGGGTTGTGTAACTGGTTGTCGTCGAGCAAAGTCAATATGTGCCAAGTTTTGAGCCACCTCTGTTTGTGCCTCACTAATTCTGAGAGTCATATTTTTAGGCATTTAGGTATCCCAACCATTCCCAAGCCCTACCCCTTGTGTAGTCTTTCGTGCACCAGGTCTAGGTTTACCAACATCTATTCCCTATGGAGAATTACTAACCAGTATGCCAATCAAACCTTCTATTTTTGAAAAGGTCAATTCTGGCCTAAAAAATTTCTATAATTACATCCATGGGCTATTTCATTTTAGTACAATTTGGTTTTATCCATATTTATGTGCCCTAGGTAGTAAGAAGTGGTGTGTCTACTTTTTGTGGTCCTCCCTTGTCCTTAGTATTGCCAACATGGCCCTACTTGAGCCATCTAGTCTCCAACTTGATCCCCTTTCCTAGACCTTTCTGGAAGCTCATGGATTCATTCCCTTTCTTAGTAAGTTTAGAGGGGCAGAGCAAGACATCACCGAGGCCTTCCTCAATTCATGGAACAATGGCTATGTGGTTGTGTGTAATATTCATTTCAAAGTTACTATCAAGTTGATGGCAGAGGTGATAGAATTACCAATGAGAGGACGAGCAGTGCGAAGAGATCACCATAATTGGGAACCTGAGCTTTAGGGTTTCCCAAACCATTCCAAGATTTTCAAGTGGAAGGGTGCTGCTGTTGAGAGGGAATCGTTGCCTACCCCCTGGTCCATGGTAATTATTCCGATCCTTCAGTACATCACTATTGATGACCCTGCAAAGCCCTTGTATAGCTTCCATGTTGCTCTAGTTAATCATTTGAGGGGGTTTAATCCTATTAATATTCCCGATTTCCTTTATTGTTCCATCAGATACTCAATTCATAATGCTAGAAAGAGGAAATCCTTTGCCCCTCCTACTCACCAAGGCCTTTTCACTATCATTTACCATCATGTTGAAGCCACCTCTCCTCCTGCTATCCCTGCTTCATTGCTCCATTCCAATCCTCTCTTGAAGTCGCCTACTCACAACTTGTCTCGTTCTCCCACTGAGATTGATAGCGATGAAGAGACCCCTATTTCCAAGGCTAATCTACCCTCTAACTATGAACCCTATACTCATTTTTCCTCAAAGCACAAAGCCAAGCCTGTTGAGCCTTCTCCCCAGGTTAGGAGGTCTGCCCACCTCAAGAAGCCCAAAGGTCATACCAGTCAGAGCTCCCCTTACCACATTCTGGATGATGGCAACGATGACCCCTGTATCTCCACTCATGACACAATTCACACTACCATCATCAGTAGCTTCATCAATGTCTTAGACAAGATCAGTGAGACTCTCAAGTTGCTTCTTAAGAACCAGGCCAAAGATGCTCCGACCAATGAAGATGTTACTGATATTTAGGCTTGGAACATTTGAGCTCTCTTTTGTTTTTGTCGTTGTGTCTCTCTTTCGCTTCTGGTCCTCTGCTCCCCTGTGTGGGACTCTTTTCAACTGCTCTATGGTATTCAATAGGTTTATTTTGCTAGCTCCCCTGCATGGGTATTTTGTTCTGGTCTCTCTAGAGGGTTCTCAAATAGTTAATGATTTTATGCAACCCCTGCGCGGGTATTGCTTGGCATGTATCTTTGTAATTTTATTGGTTGACGACCACTTAGATTCCTCTGTTGCTGGGTGGGCCTTGTTGCACTATTTTTTTTGGCCATTGTGCAGGCCTATTCTATTTCATGCTACTGTATTACCCATCAACTTATATATCTCGATTTAAGGACCGTTTAAACCCATAATTGAACAAATTTACTTAAAAAAACTGGTAAAATTAATATGTTTAGTCTTATTTTCTAATGAATTTTATGATATTTTTATTTTACACAAACTATTTATTTTTCAATAAAATATCCTTTAAATAGACTTTGAATATAACATCCATTCATACTTTTTTATATGTTTAATACTCCGTTCATACATTTGTATAAGTTATGTTTACCTTTTTGCCCCTTCAGGTAAACTATCCTCTTTTCTTTTTTTTAATACATAACCGTGAGGGGTGACACAGAGTGAAGAACATTAGAAATGGAAATTGCAGGATAAACACGAGCTAAGGGAGGGGCTTATTCGTTGTTCCAATTCTCGGTCTATTACGAATTGTGATGTTTCTAAATATTATTCATTTTGTTTTTTAAAATATTTAATATTTATAAATTTTAATAATTAAATTTGTAATATATTTTTATTTGCATAGACATGTTAATATTCTTATATATTTATATTTGGATTCTTTCAGCCAAACAGTTTAATAAGTTTTATAAATTCTTAAAAAAAAAATTAATACAAAATTATTTTTTTAATATATAAATTAATATAAAATTTTAAAAATAAATCATTGTTAAGGAAAAATAAATTATTTTATTATAAATTGTATGTATTTATAGTGTTATGGATTTTCCTATTCAACCAAAAAAAATCAGTGAAATAATTTTAGATTATATTTAATGAATTATCTTTGTCATAAGACATAACAATGTGACCATGAAGAAGAAGTATTCATTATAATATTACATATATTATTATGTGAATAGTGCAAATTTGAGCATACATATATATTTCAAATAACTCAAATAAAAAATTTTGAGGATGAAAAGATTTTTACATATTGATTGATAAATTCTTTATAGAAACAAGAGTAGTATTCAAATTCCACTCCAAGGAGTTAGGAAAAAATATGACTATTGTAAATATGTATGGTCCATACAGAGATAAGTAAGTTTTAAACGTTTATGGGAGGATTGTTTTGGCCAAAATCTTCTAAAAAAGGAAAGTTTAGTAGAAAAATGAGAATTTAGTAGTGGGAGGGGATTTAAACTTGATTACAAAAATAAGTGAAATATGAAAAGAACATGCCAAAATGGACCCACTAGCTGATTTCTTCCTTCACTAAATTTAGAGTGTTAGACTTTGTGATATATAACCAACAAAGCTTGCTCCTAGATGAAGGAACAATCAACTTTTTAAGTGATGGGGTATCTAAAAAATTGGATAAGTATCTAGTTTCAAACAATCTTTTAGATTATTAACTTCCACATAATTATAAATAATAGAAAACAACTCTTATAAAAATATTAATTGTAATAACTCAAACACTTAAAAGTATAAATTATAGAAAACAAATTTTTAAAAAAATGTTGTCTAAATGTTGTTTAATTATTGGAGTGTTTAAACAAAAATTGAAAAGTAAGAATATACTCAAATTAGGTTTTGAAAAGGTTACTTTCCCTTTTATATCAACTTTGTCAAATTAAGTTATATAATTTATTTAAAATCATAGAAATTTAAAGTTTGATATGAATTATCTCACCATATTCTTAATTTTAAATTTAAACCTAAATTAAACCACCCATATTTTTTAACCATTATCATTGAATATATATATATATATATATTTATTTATTTATTTAAACTTCAACAGTCAAATATAAGTTTACATGTCTAAGAAACATTAAGCAAGTATCAACGCACCTGTTTCCTATTTATTTATTATAACCATGTAAAACTCCACCCGACACCGACATTGAAATAACCCTCAAACTACAACACAAGCCACAACGTAACATAATTAGTGTAGGTAGTAATATATGATCAACAGGGTTTGTAGCAATAGCACTTGCGACTAACCACATGTAAATCACAACTTCCAGTTGGAAACCTCTCCGATCGACACACATTTCGGCAGTTGGTGTCGCTGACGCAGTATCCCTTAAACTTCTGGCTTTCCGTCTTGCACATTTTCACTCGACCCTCCGCCACCTCTGCTTGCATTTCTGCACACCCACATAAACATATTATTAACGGGATTTTCTTCTTATTTGAAGACTAGAAGTGAATAACAAATAAACGAATCAACCTACCAAGGCTAATGAAAAGCAAAAGCACCAAGAGAGCGATGCTGATACTTCCTCTAATTTCAGCCATTCTATTGTGTCTTGGGATTGTTGGAGCACACTCAGAAACGAACTCTGAAATAGAGAAGCTATAGCAAGGGGGTTGCTGCATATATAGGAATTATGTGAAGCTATAGCAAGGGGGTTGCTGCATATATATAGGAATTCTGTGGCTTATTTCGATGTCTACATTGGCCGGTCGGTAAATGTGATAAGCATTATCGCAAGTGGCAGACACTTAAAATAGATAGGACCACTGAGGTTTGACTTATAGCAAAAAGTTATTTGTATGTGGGGCGCACCTAGCCGATGATTTTGAATTCGACGGCAAAGGATTAAAATATAATTTTCCTAAGAATGTGAAAAAGGTGCTTTGCTAGATGAAAGCTCTGGATCTTATTTTGTAACAGAACTGAGGCACCCGTGTATTAGATTTGCAGATTGTTTATGCTATGGTTGATTTGAAAAATATACATTGAAACTTACAGAAGAGGCTATGGTTGTATTCCCATGCAACTAGCTATTGACACTGTTACAGGTTTTGGTTTTGGTAATTCAAAAGGTTTCTGATTGATTTCTTGCCTTTTGCCGAAAGGAGATTCGCAATTATCTTCGTTTTTCTTTGCGTCTTGAACGTTCCACGTCACTTGAAAAGCTGAAACTGGAAATGTCGGCACTAGATGGTAACGTTAGATTTTACACCAAACAGTACCGTAATATGTTCTGACGAAGTGATAAATGAAAATAAATAACAAGCTCTAAAACCCTTAGTAGTATTGCTGAGGTAAACCACCAGTCTGCTTTTGGCACTGCAATTAGATGCCCTTAAAATATAATTTGCAGGTCAAGAAGCAAACCAAACAAGTGGGTTTCCTCAAGAAGCGTAGAGGCACTGTGCTTCGTTCCTGATCGCCGACAACCAGCGGCAGGATTATTGATGAAATCATTACGGTATCCAAAACGTGTTTTTTAATCATAAAAATATAAATTGATATGATTTGAACATATACGATTGACAACCGTCAAATCGTTCTCTCCTTTTTGGTTTTGATTGATTGATACAGGCATTAGCCACACAATACATGGGCTTAATGGGCTTACTTTATTAAAAAAAAATTAAACAGAACTTCTGTGTGGTCGATTTTTGTTTGTAAACATGCTGCATGGCTGAGAGTTCAAATTTACACTCCGTTTATATAAGTTTACATGTCGAGTGTAAGCCAGGTGTGCCGTGAATAAAACCAATCCAACTTAAACTCAAACCTCTTTGAAATAGGGATGCTAAAAATGTCTCCACAAGCTACAGTTTTTGTGAGTGGATTAGGAAGCTCAGTCAATGTCGGCAAAATTGGTAGAATCAATACGTTTAGTCTGGTTTTCTAATCGATTCTTGTGATATCTTTTTTACAAAATCTATTTATTTTTCAATAACGTATTCGTATAATAAACTTTGACTTTATATACATTTCTCTTCTCTATCACATCCATTCATATTTTTTTATATGTTTAATACCTCTTCTTCTATATAACATCCGTTCATACATTTTTATAAGTTATGTTTAACTTTTTGCCCCTTCAGTTAAACTATCCTCTTTTCTTTTTCTAATACAGAACCGTGAGGGGTGACACGGAGCGAAGAACATTAGAAATGGAGATTACAGGGTAAACAACGAGCAAGGGAGAGGCTTATTCGTTGTCCCAAACTCTCGGTCTATTACGAAGACAATGTAATATTTCTAAATATTAATTATTTTGTTTTTAAAATATTTAATATTTTTTAATTTTAAGAATTAAATTTGTAATACATTTATACTTACATAGACGTGTTATTATTCTTATATATTTATATTTGAATTCTTTCAGCCAAACGGTTTAATAAGTTTTATAAATACTTAAAAAATAATAAAATTAATATAAATTTTTTAAAACATATAATTAAAGATATTTTTTTATTTTTTCTATTATAAATTATATGTATTCATGATGTTATAGATTTTCTTATACAACCAAAAAAATTATATGTATTCATGACTATAGAAATAATTTAAGAAGAAAACAACATGTTTTATTCAAATAGGAAGTGACATAATAAAAGGCTATATTTAATGAATTACGTTTATCATGGAACATAACAATGTGATCATAAGAAGAAGAATTCATCATAATATTCCATAGATTATTATGTGAATAGTGCAAATTTGTGCATATATAGAACTCAAATGGAAAATCAGGGGGAATTGTTTCGGGATAAAAAGATTCTTGCCAATTGATTGATAATTTCTTTATAGATACATGAGAAGCATTCAAATTCCACACCAAGGTGTTAGTGAAAACTATAGCTATTGTGAATATGTATGGTCCATATAGATATAGACAAGTTTTATGGGATAATGTTTTTGGCCAAGATCTTCTAGAAAAGGAGAATTTAGTGGTGGGAGGGGATTCAAACTTTGTTACAAAGAGAAGTGAAATATGGGAAGAACAAGCCAAAATAGATCCACTAGCTAATTTCTTCCTTCACAAAATTCGAAGTGCTAGACTTTGTGATATAGAACCAACAAAGCGTGCTCCTACATGGAGGAAAAATCGATGTGGAAGTCATAGGATATCTAAAATATTGGACAAATTTCTAGTTTCAAAAAATATCTTCTAATAAGCTGAGAACTTAGATAGATCAAGAGGGAGGATCAAGTCATTCTCCAATCCTTTTACAACTATAAAAGGAAAAGGATTAACCACCAGGACCTTTCAAATTCAATTCCATTTGGCTAAGGGATGAAAATTTTTAAAACATAGTAAGAATAGAATGGAGGTATTATGACCCAACCTCGGAGGAGACAACCATGTTTTAGTTTACTAGTAATCTTAGGAAAATAAAATCAATCACTTTAGGTTGGGCCAAAGCAAAATACTGAGAAGCAAAGGCAAGACTTGCTGAAATTGAATCTACTCTAAAGCAGATTTAAAAAACCAAAGGTAATGAAGTTTTTTCATAAATTAAAATCATGCAAGTCAAAGAACTAAAAAAGAAGAAGAGAGAAATGTTAGAATGAGAGGAGGCAAAATGGAGAATGAAAAGTAGTGCTTTATGGCTAGAATAGGGAGATGAGAATATTTTTTTTTAAATTATGCAAAACAAAGGAAATGTACAAACATAATTTGGAAAATGAAAGAAGATAATGGAAACACTTTGATAAAATTCCAATAATTGGCACCATTAGCCGTAAATTGCTTCAAAGACTTATATAAAGATCCAGATAGAGAATATATAGCAAAGATAATCAAACTAGTTCTAAATTTTCCCAATATGGTCAATGAGGAACAAAAAGAAACTTTGTTCTCATAAATCACCAAGGAGTTACAATCAATAGTCAAATCATTCCAAAAAGAGAAAATTCCAAGTCCAAGTGGATGGACAATTAATTTCTATTTTGGATTTTTAAGAATTTTTTAAGGGGGGTCCTTTAAAAGTGGTAGAAGAATCAAGGATTAAAGGATAATTTCTAGGATCCATAAACTTGACCTTCTTTGCTTTGATACAAAAAAAAGAGACAATCCAAAATATTTTTGGGATTATAGAACTATCTCTTTATGTAATACCCTCTACAAAATCATCTCAAAGATTATAGCTAATAGAATCAAAGGGATCTTCTCAAACAATTTTTAGAATAATTCAGATTTTTAAGTAAAAGATGAATTCATGAAGCAATAGAGGTAGCCCAAGAAGGGCTACATTTAATAAAGTTAAGGAAGCAACAAGCAATGATAATAAAACTAGATATAGCAAAATATTTTGATAAAGTAAATTGGTTATATATTAAGTTGAGCCTAATTCAAAATGGATGTGGCATTCTCTTTGTGAATTAGGTGATGGGATGTATCAATTCAAGCTCTTTTGTTGTGCTTATCAATGGTTCAGCTTTCAATTTTTTCAAGGTTTCTAGAGGTCTACAACAAGGGTGCCCTCTATCTCCTCTTATTTTTATTTTGGTAATAGAAGGTTTGAGTATATTGATCAGAGAACAAAAAATATAAGAAATGATCAAGGGTATCAAAATTGGCAACTCTTTGAAGATAACACATTCGCTCTTTACAAATGATGTTTCACTTTTTGGAAATGCAACATCGAAGAAAGCCTTAAAGTATAAAGAAGTAATGGACCTATATTGTATGGCTATTTGAATGGAAATAAATAAACAAAAAAATATAAATAGCCTTCAATAAGTTTCAACTAGGGCAAATAGAAGTAGTATGAGAATTTTTAGTTTTAAACAAGTAGACTTTGATGAAGGGATAAAATATTTAGGCTTCCATTTGAAACCTAATTACTATGGGTACCAGGATTAGATTTGATTATACACCAAAATAGAGAAGAATATCAACACTTGGTGCACTAGGTGGCTTCATTTGGGGGTCATCTTATGTTGGTGAAATCAATTTTGGAAGCTACCCAAGTATACTGGCACTCCTTGGCTTACATTCCCATCATAATAGTAGAGAAAATAAGGAATAAAGGTTTAAATTTTATTTCATTAAGGAACAAATAGAAGGATGTAATGAAACTAGTTAAATGGAATAAAATAGCTAAACCAAAATCAGACAAAGGATTGGGTCTCAAGAATATACATAATTTTGGAAAAGCTTTAGTAGCAAAATATTTATGGAGATTGATAACTGGTATTGGATTATAACAGAAGGTAATTCAAGATAAATATTTAGGTACTTTTTCCTTTGTAGATTGGATTAGACTATAGAATAAATCAGTTTCAAAAGCCACAATTATTTGGAAAGCACTAGTCAAAGCTTTTCTATTGGTTGAAAATTTCTTGGGTTGGAAAATAGGGAATGGAAAGGAAGTGAGGATAGGCAAAGATACTTGGCTAGAAATAAAAGGAGACTTTTAGATTCCTCAAAACATAATAGATCATCTCCATAGACAAGGACAGGTGGTATTGGCACATGTGGTATCAATAGAGTACTACTTTATGGAAACAAACATAGCTCAAAATAAAATAACTAATATTGAGAGGAAATGATGCACATATTTGGCATAACTATACAAAGGAAATGGAAAGCCTAAATAAATAAAGAGACTGTGTAATATGGTCCAAGAATCTAGCAAGTGGATAGTACATAGTTAGAGAAGCATATAAGGAGAGCTTTGATAACAAAAATGAGGAAAATATTTGGTAGTGGAGTAGAATATGGAATGTAAAAGCTCCTCTAAAAACTACAATATTTGTTTGGTTAACTCTAGCTAAAAAATACTAACATGGGATGTTCTTCAAAGGAGGTCTTGGCAAGGGCCAAGTCAACATGTCATGTACAAAAAGGAAAAATAATCAGTGGACCATATTCTAGATCCTTTCTCTTTCACAAGAGAAGTGTTGAATTCAATTATGTCTTTAACTCAAAGGAAAGGATAGTGGTCTACTAGGAATATTTAAGATAACATGCAATAATTATTCAAATAAAGAGTATTAAAGGAGTATAGATGTGTCCCTTTGATAGTGGAATGGGGCTTATGGATGGCTAGAATGCTAGGTTGTTTGAAGGTAAGGAAATTCTAGTGATTTAGGTACAAATGTAGATTAAATCTATCTTTGAGAGTCTTAAAAATATTCCCAAAACCAAAAGTAGGCAGACATATAGGAACACTGGTAGTAGATCCTATGAAGCCATAGGCCTTCTTTGATGGATTTTGTTAGGGTAGCCCAAATAGGTGTGGTGTAGGAGGATTACTTTATTTAAATAAAAATTGTAAGATCACTCTCAATGTAGGTTTATGTGAAGAAACAAATAATATGGTAGAGTGGAAAGCAATGATCCTCTTGATGAGAATAACATGGGAGTAAGGAATTACAACTATAAATATTTATGGATATTCAAAATTAGTGATAAGTTGGGTTGCAGATCATGTTGAGATGAAAAAATTTATTTTTAGTCCTTTCTATGAGCAAGTGAAATTATTAGAACCTTCTATAACAAAAATTTCATACAAGCACATTTATAGGGAACTAAATATAGAAGCGGATGGTCTTTCAAAATATGGTTTGAACCTTTTAGTAAGCAATTGGAAAAGGAAATAAATGGTTAAAGGACTTAAGGTTTCCTCATAGTCCTCCTCTTATTAAGGATCATATTAAAGAGTTGTTATTAGCAAAAAAAGGGGCTTTGAAAGGGATCCTTGCCTTTATTTTTTAGAAAGATAGGCTTTAGAATATCATTTATCTTCAAAATTGAAATCTCAATCCTCCTCGTTTTTAATATTCAGGTAAGAGTCATTTGAGAGCTATGATTGATCAAGAAGTTATTCTTGCTTTCCACATGTTAAAATTATTTTTAGAATTTTGTTTCTAGATTGTAAGTTGATTGTAACATATTATAATAGGGAGTCCAATAATCCTCTTTGTTAAAAAATTATTTAAATTACTTCATGCCCATAGCATTGAAAAAAAATTCAAACTCATAATTGAAAATTATAGATTTTTTCAAGAAAAATATATGTGTGTGTGTTTATTTGCTTAAGGTTTTATGATATATGGGCTAGATGTATTATTTGGTGGTTGTTGATAGTAAGAAAAATGCATGGAAGAACCCATAATGAGTTATTATTAGAATATATATTGAAAAAGAAATTTCATAATAAAAAATATTTTCCTGAACCAAATCATAATGATAAATAATATGCTTCAACGAGGAAATTATCCAAAGTAAATGAATATAAAAGGTAATGAATGTGTTAGATTTACAATGTTGAAAACGTATGCCAATACATTTTCTAATGTAACGTTCCTTTTGTATGCTATTCTATAAGATTGTTTTTAAATATGATTTTGACACAACATTTTGTTATTTTTTGTTATCACACTATTTTATTGAAAATATGCACATATATACATGGTGTGTAAGGAAAAAAATGGGGAATAAAGAATTTTGTCATCTATATAACTCTCTTTGGTCAAGTTTCTTGTGGTTTTTGTGTGTGTCTTTCTTATGATTTTTTGTCAATCACTTTTTGATCTCGAGTATAATAAATAGTATTATAGTGTATATATAAATTTTCTATTTTGTGGATTTTTTATTTTATGGAATTATAGGGTTTCACCAAAATGATCTCTCACATGACAAGACACTAAAAAAACTATGAGGATTTTAAAACTATTGTTTAAGAAGCTAAATTGTAGAAGCATTTTTATTTTTTTATCAAGGTTGTGGAAGTTGATTTATGTGTTTTCTCATAATATAAAAGTGACATTTAGACTATTAAAAGATCCACAAAAGTGTGAAGTTATAAAATAATGAACTCATTAGCTAGTAACATAGAGATAAAATATATCCCAAGGGGGTCAGTGCAAAAGGATTTATAAAACTCATTCAAGGAGAAGAGTTTTGGTAAGTTTGTCAAATTTGAGAAAGTAATTTTGAAGACTTCAAGACATTCATATTCTTGAATAAGAGGTCAAATTTAAATATAAAATTTAGTGATAGATAAGGAGGAGAAAGAAAATATAAAAGGCTACAAAATTGATAAGTTTGAAGATAACCATTAAGATTTTGAAGGCTGATTTGTAAAGAAAAAGTTTTCTGATTTTTCAGGTAGAAGTTGAAGGATCATAGGATAGAAAATTGAGGGTGACATAGAGCTGCAAATTGGAGAAAATTTGGGCAGATCTTGTACTACCCTTGAGCAACAATTGAATAATAATTTAACAATAAAGTAAGGCAACGGATTGAAGTTAGAGGCTATTTTTGGATAGCAAGATACAAGAAGAGAATTCAAATTTTGTGAGCCGTGATCGAAGAGTTTCATGACTAAAAAATTGGACAACATTAGAAGGAGATAGTAGAGTGTAGACACCAAAACAGCACCAATCCGATTATGTGACTGCAAACACTGATCGCATTGACACACAGCCCCAAGGGCAGCCCCCAGAGGTTAAACAGTGGTCCTAACCACTCTCACAGCAGTTTTGGAAGGTCAAAGATCAATTTGGCACCTTCAGGCACTTTGCTCAATATCCGTTCCACCCAGGGATGAATTCAAACTGGGATTCGCCCCACCCAGGGACGAATTCCAGATTCGCTCCGGGGTGGGGCGAATTGCAGGTTTGACGGGCAAAAAGTCAAATCTTGACAAATGGTAGCTCAGATCCGCCACTTAACGCTTCCTTCATCGCATGGGAGTGTGGGTGAGCATTTTTGAGCGTTAGAGGCTATTACAAGGGCAGTCATGAAGTCCCTATTCAGGGAGGAATCTCCTTCCCCCTGGGAAGGCATGATTGCCAAGTGGCGCCTCTGCATGCCCATTTCAAGAGACCTCCAGGTCTATAAATTGGTGAGTTTCCTCACCCCAAAATATATAGAGAAGGAGCATTTTGGAGCAACGAAGTGCTGTCATTTTACTTTCACACCCACACCCCTTTTGAGTTGTGTCTTTCACATCCTTGATCTCTTTTGGAGAGGAGGTCATAGGGTGGTTATTGGAAGCACAAATCCAGAACCAAACCCGACATTTGGCCACAATATCCCACCCAATTTTTTGAAAATACCCCACAAGAGGTTTTGGACCCATCCCAAGTGGATTGGTGCCGAAATCGGGCCCCAAACGATGGGCGGCCTGCCTCCGGGCGCCCCCTCCCGCATTGCTACAGTCCTAATCGCCCCTCTTCGGAGTGATTGGAAATCTGTGGTAGATTTGCTTTCTTTCATTTTTGCATTCAATTCTATGATGCTTAGATAGGTTGCCATTTAAATTTCATTTCATTTTGAATAATTTTGATCATGTTTCTATCTTCGTTCGCCTTTACTAACTTGCAGGTAGCATCATCAAATTCCTATTGATGAAGGCCAAATTGGGAAAATATGACCATCTGGGTCTTCCCAAAATACCCCCAATTAGCTAACCCCAAGTTTGTAGGTCGTTTGGAGCTTCCTAGATAGGACATTTGGGACAGTACCTTTTCGGCATTTTGTTGCAGGTGAATTCGTCCCGCCCCGGAGCGAATTCAAATCGGTGAGGAATTTCTTGACTGTTCCATTTGTAGTATTTTCTTTGGGATGTCTTGATGCCCCTATCAAATTTTTAGAGCATTTGGATTCATTTTAGTCATAGTTTAATTCATTTTTCTCATTCACTTATCGTAGGCTTGGGGATTGCATGCTTTACTTTATCTACAGGTGCTACTGACTATTTCTTGTTCCTTTGAACGTAGGGTCTAGACATCGGAGGAGTAGCAAGGAGTCAAGACTCATCAACGCGAGTGGCGGTGATGTTTGGTCCACCCATTTTACATGTGGGCACGCGGAAGAAGGAAGGGCATCCATGGATGTAACAAGAACGCATACTTAAACGCTCCTAGCCCTTGAAAGGGGAGGATGCGCATTGTAACCGAGTTTGTGAAACATATCAATAAAAAGGGTTGTCTTATTTATTTGGATTTGTTTCATTTTGATTCGTTCATGCTTTTCCCTCTTTTCATGCACTTTCAATTCCTAGGATTTAGCGTTAAGTCTAAGTTCAATTTGCATCGCATCTTCGCTTTCCTTTTTGCTTTCGTATCCTCGTGCTTTCAGTGGTGATCATGGTGGGACCTTGTCCTCTACTTTTAATATCAGAGATCTGATCAAAACTTGGTTGTTTTTGCTTGCAGGTACCGAGTTTTCATACGTTGATTGTTGTTCGTTCCATCAGGAGGTGGATATAGAGCTATAATTCGTCTTACCCAGGGACGAATGGGAATTCGCCCCACCCTATGATGAATACAATCCTGTAATTCATTCCTCCCTAGGATGAATTTCTATCTCTATGCAGTTTTAGGGTAGAAACTCAGAACCAGCAGATTTGGGCAGAGAAAAGGTAGGGATTCTAAACTTTTCTTGTCATTTTCTATTTTTAGTTTTTCTATTTTTAGGTTACTTGTTTGCTTAGGGAAAGTTTTCTTTTACTGCTTGCTTGCTTCCCTTTTGCAAAATAAAAAGAACCCCACACATCACGTGGCAACATAAACACCAAGGAGCTGGTCGTAAAACCCCAACCCTTGATCAAGACCAACGGTGGATTTCATCACCACCTTGGCTTGAATTTTGCATTCATAAACCCCGATCGCTACTATTGCTAGACGTAAATCCTGATGAAAACTGACCGAGTGTAGCTGGGGTGATTCCCAGAACATGAGGATAAGTCTTCTATGGTAGGTGTCAAAAATAGGGTGATCCCCCTTTCGTATCGCCTACGTTCCACGTACCATCTGCTCTCACGTACCTATAGTTTCCCTCACGTAAGGGCGGGTATATAGAGAGGTTGGTATATCGGCCTGGCAATGGTATATCGAAGGGGCGACCATTTTTGGGAGTCATAAGAGCCATCATATTGCATTTAAACATTCTTTACAAAAGCTTTCAAAAACAAAATCAAAATACACTAAACCAGATTTAAGGCACACTTTTAATATTTAAACGAGATAATCATTGCTTTGTGTGTGTGTGATCTTTTCTATTTAGTGTAGCATAAAAATTATAAAAAAAAATAAAAAAATCTACGCATCTTGTAGGAAAGCACCACCATGGTGTACACCCGTAGCCAAGCCCAAGCAAGGGCGGAAGCTGCGGAGAGTGTACAAGGGGGCACAAGTCACCTCCGCTATAGTCCCAAGGACTTGGTCATTCCGCCTTGGCGGTCGGGCCCACAAGAGAGTCCACATCATGGCATCTCAGAATGGGACTATAGGGGCACCCCTTTGAGGGGCACTCCCATCCAACATAGACCCTTTCAAGAGGAGTCCTTACACGTGGCACTCAATATAAATGGGAAAGCTCCCTTAGAAGCTCGATATGAGTGGCCACCGCACGATGAAGTGCTAGAACATAGGGTCCATGAGGAGAGGCCACAGGATTATGTCATCCCTCCATTGCCCCCTCTCATTATCAGAAACAATAGGACAAATCCGGAGCACAAGGCTCCTCTGGCAGGGCGAGCCAACTCCGCCCGCCCCTTTCACACCTATGAAAGGGAAAATGAGGAAGACCCCTACCTTCCTCAAGAGCAATATACAGACATGGGAGCAATGCGCCTCCGCACCTGCTATTTACCAAAATCATCTTTCGAGGCCAGAGCCTCGAGTGAATGCCGCCAACCTCGACAGGGGGAAGCGACCTATAGAGATCTCGGATCACCACGACCAAGATAAATGTGTAGGAGAGGCATCTAGGCCTCCTAGACTCAAGATGGTGGAACAGATCGACCTGGAAGTCGCCAGACATGCCGCCCGCCAAGCGTAGATTACGTAGCTTGAGCAAGATCAACAACAGCTAGAGCATCTATACCGCCTTAGCAAGGAGCGCATTCAATGCCAAACAGATGAGCTGCTCCATAACACGGTGCCTGAGAGGCTTCCAACCCCTCGCACCCAAAGGGCGGAACCATATGAGAGGTGCAACCCCTTGGTACGAGATAGGTCCCCATGACCTTACCAAGTGCTGCCTCCAAGACCTCCTAGACCTGAACGGGAGGCCACTCCCCGGAACAACGATGGGCTCCCTCCATGGGGACCCACCCATGGTCATAGGTCTCACCCAGAGACTCCTCGAGAAGCCTATGAGGAGTATGAACAAGAAGAGGAGCGGGCCGAAATGCCCTATCAAGGTGGAGGGGCTGCTATCCGGCCACCCCTCCATAGGCCTCAAGTCTCCCACAACCCACAATGGGAGCAAACTAAAGAGGAAGAGATTAAATCTTTCGATGCATACAAAGCACTGCTAGAGCATTTGGAGTCTATGGAAACCAAAGCTTCGGGGCCCCAAAAGCCCATGTTACGCCAACTCCGTAGTCATCCTGTGCATCCGTCAGTGCCTGCACCCCCTTACCCTGAACACTTTAAGCTGCCTCAGTTGGCAATCTTTAAGGGTGAGGAGGATGCCCAAGAGCATGTGACCAGATTCCTGAGCCAATGCTTTGGCATTCAAGACAATGATGCGTTGTTGCTAAGGACATTTATAACCACATTCGTGGGCCCTGCCTCGGATTGGTTCACTCAATTGCCGAAGCACAGCATCAGTAACTTGGATCAGTTAGTGGATGCGTTCCTCGAACGCTTCACCTTCAACACCAAGAAGAAGGCATCACTAAGTGACCTAGCCAGCCTCGGGCAGTATGAGGAAGAAACCATGGCGGCCTATGGGAATCGATGGAGGACTCTGCTTTCCAAGCTACCCTACCTCCCTCCTATGTCCGACCTTACACAAATGTTCTCAAGAAGTTGTTTGAGATCGATCTCTATGCTATTGCAGCTGCAGACAATATGCCACCTTAGAGGAAGCTCTGGTGCAAGCCAGAATCATCGAAGAGATCAAGATACAGGATGGCGAGATTGCCAAACCTAAGAAGAAAGAATGGAACAAGAACACAAAAATAGGGACTACGCAACAAAAACCTACTGTGGTAAATCAAGTTGCCATAAATGTCCCTAAGCCTGCACAAGAAATACAGCCTCAAAAGGCTAACTATCGAGCGGTGCCTCCTAATAATTATGAAAGAGAAAACCAGAAGCGAGGAGCAAAATTAGCAACGTCGCCCTAGGCGACAATACACACCTTATACGGAGTCTAGGGACTCCCTATTTGACCGCTTGTCAACGGCGAACTTGATCAACCTTCCAGAGATCCAAACCATAGATCCCAATGCGCCGAAGCCTAAGGGATACCGGGAGGACTTGTATTGTAGGTTCCACAGGCGGAGGGGACATGACCTGAATGCATGTTGGAAGTTCAAAGGTTTGATACAAGACCTAATTGACAATAAGACATTGGCAGTGGACAACCCCGTAGCGCCAAACAACCAGCAGATGGGAGTCTTCAAAGACCCCTTGCCTGCCCGTGAGGCACAGGCAAAACCCCTTCAAGTCAATGAGGTGCAACAGAATTGCCCCATGCAAGGGTATGTAGGAATGATAAGCATAGTGACTAGGAACAAGAGATACCCAGGAGTTGCCCCCGAGGCAGCCACAAGAGAGGTTCCATCGACGTCACAACCTCAACAACACCCTATGCAACCTCCTCCGCCTAGACCCGCGGCCATGATTCGGACCAAACTCACGCAGAGTTTGAGGACCACGTCGGCTAGGCTCTCCATATATGAGCTTATACAACAATCAATGCCCCATCGGGAGGCTCTCATGGAGATATTGAAAGCCATCGAGTTGCAGCCCCATGAAGCGAATTCCTTCAACAACTTCGTGGGACATGTCAAACGATGCACGGAGCCAGTCATCACCTTTCGAGAGGATGAAGTGAAATCGGTGGTTGATGACATGGTGGATCCACCCCTGCACGTTATCGCGTGGGTCAACGGGATCCCGTATAAGAGGGTGTTGGTAGACACTGGCTCATCCAGTAACATCATTACCACAACGGCATTGAAACATCTAAAGTTGCCAGCCTCTCACATCATGGCTTCCACCTATACACTACGAGCATTCAATGATGCGATATGCTCGATAGTTGGCACAATTGTCCTACCCATTCAAGTAGGACAAAAGATGATACCTACATTGTGCCATATTTTGGAAGGCGAGATGGCTTATAACATCTTGTTGGGGCGGCCATGGATCAGGGGACATGAAGTGTGTCCCTTCGATAGCTCATCAGTGTTTGAAGTATACATTTGAAGGGGAAGTACATGTAGTCCCGATGGACTTGGAACCCTTCAAATATTGCAATGCGGTGTAGCTGATGCCGCAATCGACCCTTCCATCGACGCACTTGGATTTTTAGTTAAATCCATCTAGACAGGGTCCGATTCTGCAAGCATCCCTGGTGATAAATCCATCAAAACCCTAGCCAGGTACATCTTCATCATCTGGTCCTTCACCAACGATGCCACCTATCATGGCCAAATAGAAGGACAAAGGGAAGAAAACCCTGGAAGAGGCTCAACCCCTGGAAGAGGCATTGCCAATAGTATCAACCATCTCTACCGAAGAGATGCCTAGCAAAATGGAAGTTGAGGCTCCTAGTTCACCCAACATGGAGTGGATTCAGGAAGAGCTTCCGTTCCCTCCCCCTCAATCGCCAACAATCACCATTGAAATGGCCAATACGGGCCTGGGGGAGTATCTGGTGTGGAATGTTGTAGCAACGCCCGCACTAGAGTCCATGCAGGACATGGGGAGACCTCGCCTCCCCATCGGTACAATTGTTCCTTTAGGCTGCCCGCCAAACCAGACAAACTTTGTGTATGGGGGCCTTGATCATGGTACTGAGCCATGCATGCAAGAGGACGAAGATGAAGAGCCCTTTGCTAGAAGATGTCAACTATCTGTCTAACCCGGACTTCGCTCTGAGATATCTTGGCCAATGCAATTGGCATGGATATGGGCTAGGCAGGTATGAGCAAGGAGTGCGTGTCCTTTGCCAACCAAGATACCAAATGCCTTATGACAAGTCGGGCGTGGGGTTCAACCACCCCCTGCCCTTGGACATCTTGGTAGAGGACATGCAAGGCCTAGGGATAGGCAACAAGGGTGGATTGGCATTAGATCCCTATGCCAACCCTAACACAATGTATACGTTGGGGGATTATCTCCCATGGTCAACAACCACCCTTGTTAACCTCAATAACCCTTTCCCTTTGCTAGAGAGAGGCGAAAGTTTGGGGACTCACTTTCAAGGAGGGTATAGACAGTGTCAAGAGGGATCTTCGGAGGATGAGTCAGAGTATGAACCAGCATCATATGACCCCTTCGAATCAGATAGTGATCACTCCCAAGTGATCCCCATGAATGACTATCAAGAGAGCCTCTTGACAATGTTCCCTCTAGAGGCTCCAATCGAGCCAGTGCCGCGTCAAGAGAATCAGGTCCCCCCATGGAGAGTGGAACAACCACAATGGGGCCAGATTAATTTGCTCGAGCAGGATGAGCCTGTAATACCTCAAATAGTTGTCGGAGCCAACGAGGGCTTTTGGATCTCCGATAGTGATTACGAAGATGAAATAGAAATGACATATCTTAATCACATGCGACAGATGCAGCAACCATACCCCTTGGAGATTAACGACATATTTGAATAGATGGGCATAGTGCCAGGGCATGAGTGGTACGTAGACCCAGTGGGGTGGGACCAAGTGTTGGATCCGCCACTCTAGGTATACGAAGAGCACCTTCCACCCCGAGACCCTAGAGTGATATCAGTGTCGAGGGTAGACCCTATCCTCCTATCAGCACATAGGGCCGATCCATTCATGCCAATCCCTACAGAGCCAGATCCGAAGTGCAGGAATCATCTAGAATGTTCAAATCACCACACCCACGGTAATGGAGACCAAAATCATTTCATCAACATGATCTCCATTGACTTAACCGCCCCCATCCACAATCTGGCCGATCCAGCATGATCATTGCATCTAGACATAGATGCCATAGACTGGGATCATGTCAATTCACCTCCATCCCCATCAAGTACTGGCCTTTCGGTAAAATGCTTCATTTTACCCTAGGGTCAACTCAGGATATCTTCCATGCTGAAGAGGAACCCGAGGTTCCCAACGTGGATTTAAACTCAGCAAATGATATCCATTTGATCCCGACTCCACACCAGTTGGAGGATGGATCCCACATGTCGATCGAGGAGATGACTGACGTAGACATCGGCTCAGATCCAATGAATCCATAGATTATCAAGCTGGGGGTAAGCTTATCCCTCGAAGAGCAAGCCGACTACATTACCCTTCTCAAAGAGAAGAAGGAGGTTTTTGCATGGTCATACAGAGACATGCTGGGGCTAGATCCGTAGCTAGTCATGCATAATCTAACGCTTGATCCGACAGTCAAGCCAGTTAAGCAAAAACTATGCAAGATGCACCCAACAGTGGCCTTGATGGTCAAAGATGAATTGCAAAAGTTGTTGGATGCACAGTTTGTCATCTACATGGATTATCCGCCATGGCTGTCCAACATGGTGCCCATCAAAAAGCCCGATGGGAGGATTCACATATGCACTGATTTTTGAGATCTAAACAAAGCGAGTCCTAAGGATGATTTCCCCTTGCCGAGCATCGACGCATTGGTAGACGCTACAGCAGGCCACGAAATGCTATCCCTCATGGATGGTTTCTCGGGATACAATCAGATTCGTATCAATCTCGAAGACCAACTAAAAATGGCGTTCACAATGCCTTGGGGGACATTTTGTTATAAGGTCATGCCTTTTGGCCTTAAAAATGCTGGCGCCACCTACCAACGTGCCATGACATACATCTTCCATGATTACATGCATACAACTTTGGAAGATTATATGGATGATTTGTTGGCCAAATCTCTTTTGTGCCCAGATCATATCGATGACTTAAGCAAGATCCTCGATCACCTCATGGAACATAAAGTCAGACTGAATCCCAAGAAGTGCGTATTTGGCATCACATCTGGAAAACTCTTGGGTTTCATAGTCTCAAAGCGAGGCATCGAGGTGGACCCAAACAAAGTCAAGGCAATCCTTGAAATGCTTCCCCCAACTACCATCAAGCAGCTCGAAAGCCTGCAAGGAAAGGTCACGTCAATCAAGCACTTCATAGCGCAACTATCTGACAAGTGCCGACCCATGAACAAATTATTGCACAAGGGAGTAGCATTTCACTAGGATGACGAGTGCCAGTCGCCTTTGATGACATTAAATGATACTTGGCTTCACCGCCAGTATTGGCACCACCTAGACCAGGAGTGTCATTCTACTTATACATCTCAGCCTAGCGAGGTGGCACTTGGGTGCCATGCTAGCCCAGAAGAATGAACTTCACAAAGAACAGGCTACTTACTATCTTAGCCGCACCCCGGTCAGTTATGAACTTAACTATGCATACGTTGAGAAACTCTGCTTGGCAGTGGTGTTTGCTACCAAAAAGCTATGCCACTACATGTTGAGCAACACTACGTATGTTGTGTCTAAGGAGAATCCATTGCGATACATGATGAGTCGTACTTATCATAGTAGCCGCACGACGAAATGGATTATGTTGTTGACGGAATTTGACATAGAGTTTATTGGACAGAAATCCATCAAAGGACAAGTCATAGCCGATCAACTAGCAGAGGCTCCTCTCGAAGACGATCAACCTCTGGTCATAGAACTACCCGATGATGGGGTCTTCCATGTCTTAGAATCGCCAGATTCTGATGAGCCTGAGTCACAAGCCGACATAACCCTATTTTTTGATGGTTCTAAATGTGAGCAAGGAGGTGGCACGGGAATTGTATTCTTCACACCGCAAGGGGCTCCAATGCCTCTGTCATTTAAATTAGACTTCCCATGCACCAACAATAATGCAGAATATGAAGCCTTGCTCATAGGTCTTCAGACAACAATCACCATGAACATCAAGCGATTGAACATCTTTGGTGATTCGTTGTTAATTGTCAACCAAGTCAAAGGGGTATTCCAATGTAAATGCCCGGTACAAGCCTACAAAGCCCTTGGGGGAAAAAATCTCATAGCAAACTTTTGATTGTGACAACGAGAGACACTCCCTCGTCATCAAATATAATTACACTATGGCCTCCTTGGGGTCACTAATCCCGCAAGACCTTTCTGGTGATATGACAACCATTCAAGTCAAAACACTATCGCAATCCATGATGGAGCGTGCAAGCTCTAACTTGATGCCAAGAATCCACATGATCCAGATTGAACCACCTCAGGATAGGTTCTCTCGAATCCATGATCATCTGAAACATGCCAACTAGGGGTCCTTGTTCTCCCCTACTCCCCTTAATAGCAACACAATGCTATTCTTACAAGTTCTTTCCCGCTCAACGTTTGCTAGGGATGAACTTCAAGAGGGATTGGTTGTTCATACCATCGAGGCTTCTGATCAGCAGGATTGGTATTCACCCATAAGGGACTACCTCAAGTTAGGTAACCTCCCACTTGGATTGACGCATGCCGCAAAATGAGCATTCAAGCAGAAAGCGGCAAAGCATGTCTTGTTAGGAGACATTTTGTACCATCGTAGCTATGAAGGGATCCTCCTTCGATGCTTGGACCAGCAAGAGTCCACTTGGGCGATCCCGGCGCACGATGGTACATGTGGTGGCCACTTCAGTGGTATGGCTATCGCCAAGCGCATTCTTTGCATGGGCTATTATTGGCCATCTTTAGAGCGAGATTGTAGCGCATATGTAAGGAAGTGCATGAAGTGTCAACATCATGCTAATTTGATGCACGTACCTTCCTAGGCCTTGCAGCCGATCCAGTCGGCTTGGCCATTTTTGTAGTGGGGCTTAGATCTAATCGAAAAGATTTCCCCTATGTCGTCAGGCCATCACACGTTCATCATAACGGCCACAGAGTATTTCACCAAGTGGGTGGAAGCAGTTTCGCTTACCTCTACGATTGGAACCCGCATTGCGGAGTTCATTTTGCATAACATCATATGTCATTTTGGTATTCCATCCAAGATAATCTCGGATAATGGGACGTCATTCAAGAACAAAGATGTGCATGCTTTGACCACAAAGTACAAAATTCAGCATAGTTTTTTGACACCCTATTATCCGCAGGAAAATGGGCAAGCAGAGGCATCAAACAAAATGCTAGTTGCCATCCTCAAAAAGATAGTCACAGACAGTCATAAGGATTGGCACATTCAGATCCCACTTGCCCTGTGGGCTTATCGCACTAGCATTCGGACACCCACTAGGGCAACTCCATTTTCGCTCGTGTATGGCTCCGAGGCTGTCATGCCTCTCGAGTTGGAAATTCCTTCCCTACGCATATCAATGCAAGAGTTCATCGATGATGACACTGCGTGGCAGGCCCGGTTAGACCAGCTTACGTTGCTCGATGAACGACGTGTTAATGCTCTCGAGCATTTACGTATCTATCAAGAGCGACTGAAGAGAGCATACAACATGAAAGTTCACCTGAGGGACTTTCAGGTTGGTGACTTGGTCTTAAAAGAGAACCAACAGAACTCTAGCTTGCCGCCCCATCTAAGGGACAAGTTCACGGCAAACTGGTTAGGTCCCTATGTAATTGATAGTAAAATAGGACCTGGAACATACCGGCTAGCCTCTCTTGATGGAATCAAGGAACTAGAACCCTTGAACATCAGCCATTTGCGGCCATTCCATATCTAGAAGAGCCACAGCCCAACCAAAATGCTCCAAGGATTCCCACAATCGCTTGGTCAATCCCAAAATGCTCCAAGGATTCCCACAATCGCTTGGTCAATCCCAAAATGCTCCAAGGATTCCCATAATCGCTTGGTCAATCCCAAAATGCTCCAAGGATTCCCACAATCGCTTGGTCAACCCCAAAATCCCCAAGGATTCCCTTGGTCAAACCAAAAGCTCCAAGGATTCCCACAATCGCTTGGTCAAAAATAAGAAAATTCAAAAACAATAAAATCATCAAAAATAACAAAAATTTGCATCTCATTTCTATGCATGCTCAAAATCATCAAAAAAATAAAGAGCTCTTTTTGCATCTCATCTTCATACTCATAAATATCAATCCATCCAAAAACACAAACATATAGTTGCATTAGGCATCACACACATACATTGCATATTTGTGGTCATACAAGTCAGGGCACCATAGACTGTAATTACTTGGCAAATCCATCTTGTTCCATATTTTTCCACTTTATAAATAGTCCATCACAAATAAACGCCATTCACATCTTTTCGCCATACTATAGTCAGTTGACTTTTAATGTATCAAGAGTTTTCGTCATTCAGTTGTCAATAGCTTTTTAACCAAATGTTGTACAAAGTCAGACAGATTTTACGAAGGTAGAGTTCTACTTGGATCACACCTTGTTACGTAGCATCCCAACACAAATTAAAACACATAAAAATTCCCAAGTTGTGTGAACGAAAGATGAAACCTGCAAAGCAATCCAGGTCACCATAAGCGAAATGGTTATCTTGCTCATCCCCCTGTGCGAATGACCCCAAGAATGCTTGAGAGTTGGCAAAAGGACAAGAATCTTCCCTACCCAATTCCCCAAGAATCCCAAGTTCTCAAAAGAAGTTGCAAACATCATACAAATTTGCAAAAGGTCAAAACTCCAAAAATTTGACATCACAACCAAAGTGCATACATCAAAAGGCACATACAATAGTGATTCTCATCACTCATTATTCAAATCCCTTGCTCAAAAGAAAAATAACAAAAATAAATAGTGATTTTTATCACTATAAACGAGCAAGTATCCCAATACAATTGAAGAAAAGAAGGGAGTCGAACTTGAATCCTTGGAACTCTCAACATTCAGAAGGTCATGAGATAAACCTCAATACTGGTTTGGTTGATAGCCTATCGGTCACTCGTGGCAAACCTCCCGCATGACGATATATCTGTCGCATTAACTTGTGTGCAGATCAATGTTTGCATGTGGATGAGCTAGCTTATGGTATCCTAGATCGCATCGCAGATTAATCGACTAAATACAACAAAGGAGTTAGTGGGGCTAATTAGGTGATCCTCAGTACAGGTTTGGTTGACAACCTATCTGGCACTGGCGGTATCCTGACAAATACCACATAAACGAACTCAATTGCACACACAGGGATGTGAAATAACTGGGTCAAAGACAAGTCGGATTCATACCTTGTTCAAAAGTCTTGTAAGATAAAATACAGTTTTGGATAGTTAGTTAAAACATCTGAGTCTCAAAAAACCTAACTACATTCTAAACCAACTGTGCTATCCTCCATCCTCGCTTCACCATCAAAAAATACAAAAAATAACATGCATACATAAAAAGTCATTTACCACAGCAATCGCCTAAGATAAAAAGCCATCAGTTCTGAACAGTCTATGGTGCCATCGCCAAAAATCACAAATTCAATTCATTCATATTCATTTGCATATCATATACATTAAGCAACATTTGCATTCATCATAACACATGCATCCATCAATGTAAATTAACATGCATACATACACATTCATCAATCATTAGGCATAACATCAAATCACGACACATGTGTAACAAAAAATAAAATCATCTATATATATATCATCAAAAATGCCCGTAGGCTACAATATCCGATCATCTGACCCCACAAAAAGCCAAAAGCCCAAAAACCCCCAAGCCTAGGGCATCGGCCACCATGATCACGTAGGATCGGTGCGATGGGAACTACCCCCCATGGTGTGGGTCCTATGGGACCCCTCAGGGTGGCTACCGCTAGCCCCCGCATCATGCCTACTCGACCCCCCCTCGTCCAATCACCTGCGATGAGATGATGTTGACTGCTCAGTATCACTGCCCCTCGTTCGACGTGATGAGCCACCTCTAGAGGGCTCAGGTACCCGCCCCCCGAGGTGGATGATCTCTCCCTCCAAATCCATCCGATGTCGACACCACTCCACCTCCCATCGATGGTACATCATGACTACATCATTACACTGCACCAGCTACATCCGTAGGAGATCCCTCTCCCATGCAACATCGGTATCCCCATCCTACCAGTGATGCATAGCCCATGCATTCTCCCGCTCCGCTAGCTGAGCCCGTAAGAGATCCCTCTCTTACAGAGCCTCCCCTAGCTCCTCATCTCACCTTCGTAGCAGCTCCACCAATCGTGCATTCTCAGCACATGCCCCTGCCTCCATGTCCTTCGAACCTGCCTGAGGCATGGGCATCTTAGGAATAGCAACCTGCTCTGGCTCCCACTACTCCGTGATGTCCTGCATCTCTAGCTGATCCAGAACCCCAAGATCTACATCCATACCATCTACCTCCACCATGTCCGCATCCTCCAGCGGAGCTCCCCAATCATCTCCTGGTGCCTCGGCACCCTCCCCACCTGTTGCTGCTACCTCCGCGCCTCCCAGTGGCCCCTCTCCTCGCCATCACCGTAGTGTCCACCACTGGTCATACTCTGCAGTAGTCCCGACGTCATCCACATCCGAGACATCAATCATCACATCAGAATCCTCGCCAAGTGGCACGATGACTGGCCGGTCCAGAGTCCTCTCGTCCCCCCGATATCGATAGACCACGGGTTCACCAGGAAACCCCTAGTGCACCCCAAACTATCATGTCACCCAGCTGTAAGGGAAGAACTCATGCTCGGTCCCATGCCTCCCAATCAGCCACCACCCCCTACGTACCCATCGGAGCCACTCTCCAGCCTCAAGCCAGGCTGGACAGTCCCGGTAGGGGTGCCAGAACACCTCCCCTAGAGCAAGCCGAGCGAAGGCATCGACATAGTGCCCTACGACACCTGCCCACCATCGACTCTATCCCTGCTCCTCAGACCATCACCATAGAGCCGCGTAGCCTATATCCTTATCCACCATCTCTGCCCGAGTCATCCATGGTAACCCAGTCGGCCTCTCCACCGCTATGTGTTGCCAAGCCCAGCTCTACAATAGATAGCTGCAGCTAATCCCCTTTCACCTTCGACAGTGGACCTCGTACAACTCACCATAGAGCTGTGCCAGCAGCATCTGTCCCCACCTCATGATCAACGGTGCCTCCGTCGAGCACTCAACCAATCGACAGACCACATCCAACAGGTTCCATGGGAACCTCACACCTGACGAGTTAGGTAGCAACATGTTGGAAATGAGGCCCATAAGTACTGCATGCCTCACTCCCAACACCCCCTTCTCCAACCACCATCGGACCAAAATCTTGCCAATCTGGCAGTCACCCTCTACCCTCTCCATTGGGCTCTCCACACCCAGCTCCTCCCCATGCCCGAAGCAGCGTGTCAACACTGTTGTCCGCTGATCTCACGATGTCATCCGGATCGACAGTCCATCTATTGGAATCCGAAGAATCCGATAGACGTCCTCCAAGGTCACTATCATCTCCCCTATTGGGAGATGGAAGGTGTTGGTCCGGGGATCCCACAGGTTGATCAGGGCCATCAGATAGGCCCGATCCCCGACCACAGGCTCCAGTCGAGTCACCTGCTTGAGCCCAAGGGCATCAAGCCACTCCCAGTCAACCATAGTTAGCGCCTCCCATGCTTCAGCAAAAGCAATAGGCACACGATACCGGCTCTTCACAACCTGCAAAAGAAAACAACACAAAAACATTAAAATCATGAAAAATTGTACAACAATAACATGAATATACAATGTACAACTCAAAAGCAACAAAATTCACAAAAATTCAAAACAAAAATAGTTTGTCAGTCTTAGGGTTCTGTACTCTAAGTTTAAAACTGACAACATAAAAACACAAAAACAATTTTTTAACAAAAATAGTTGTCAATCTTAGGGTTTATATACTCTAAGTTTAAAACCGACAACATAAAAACACAAAAACATTTTTTAAAATCATAGGAAGAATATTTCAGTCTTAGGGTTTCTGTATTCTAAGTTTAAAACTGACAAAGTCTGCACAAACAAAACAAAATTAAAATAACAGTTTTTGACCTAGGGTTTTCACCTACGTTTTAAAACTGACAAGTTCAGCCTAAAAAACTAGGGTTTGCATTCAGTTTATCCTAGGGTTTTAGTTTAGCAAAATCAAAACTTTTCCTAGGGTTTACTCTAGTGTAAAGCGAAAAGTAAATTTATATTCCATTTTAAAAAGAAAAATAAAATTTCAACCTAGGTTTAAACTACGTTTTCCGTTCAGTTTTAAGCTAAGTCTTGGTTTGTGTTCAGCTAAGTTTTAGGGTTTCAATTTTAATTTGGAAAACAACATAACAAAGAAAAATAAACAAATAACTTGCAGTTTTAAAACATACAACAAACAAAAGCAAATAAACGAGGAGCACTTACTGGTCTCGCTTCGGCTCCGCCGCTCGATCCGGTCTATGCACTCATGATGTCGGGAGAAATTTGGCAGTGCTTCGCTTCGCAGAATTAACCTCCTCCTCCTCAGAGCTCCAAATCGCAAGAAAATTCGAATGCAAATGAGCCCAAACCCTAGTTTTGGCCTTTAAATAGGCTTTTTGAGCTTATATTCGTTCCTCCCTGGGATGAGCACTCTGGTTAGCGCTCGTCCCACCCTGGGATGAATACTAAGCTGGTATTCGTCCCACCCAGGAATGAATTCAGGGCAAAAATTTCAAAAACAACAAAAATTGAACAAAAATGCACCAAAACAGCTAATAAACTTGCCCGATGAAAGTGCTTTTGCACTTGACATCCCGGGCATGCAAAATAGACGTCGGGGTCACAAATCCTCACTATCCTCCTCCCTAAGAAGGCTACCATAGCCGGACCGCTCCACGGGAGGACGGATTTTTGAGAATTTCATCCCCAAACGGCGTCGTCAAAATGGGTCAAAATCCAATCAAAAATAGCAATAACATTGTCGAACGAAGGCGCCTTGGTGCCTGACATTCTTGGCATCCAAAATAGATGTTAGGGTCACAAATTGTCACTATCCTACTCCCTAAGAAGGCTACCATAGCCGGACCGCTCCACGGGAGAACGGATCTTTGACAATTTTAGCTCCAAAAAGCGTCACCAAAAAGGGTTAACACCCACCAAAAATAGGTCTAAATGTCGAGAAACTACACACACATGTAATGCTAAACATCTGAAGGCACCCTTGCACAAGTCATCTTGGGTCAAGTGACTCGTCGCTTTTCTCATGAAGGTCATTCCCTCATCGATTCGTCGCTTGAGGGGGTAGTCACACTTAGTCACCAATCAACAAATACACACCCAATTAAGGAAAATGACATGCATTCAAAGAATCATTGACAAAGACAATCACGCTCCTGCTTGGGGCAGTAAACAAGCAATAATCACAAGCTGATCAAATCACTTGGCATTTCATGAATCATGAACTCAAGGTTCCCATAGACAAAAGGTTGCGCCCTTTGCCTATTCATGACTGATCAATGTCCAAGATCAAGTAACACCTCACCGAAAAAGGTTAACACTTGAATTAAGTTCCTTCGCTCGTCAGAAGCAAGGATTCAAGAATGCATGCCCTTTCCATACTTGGGGCATCAAAAGTTGGTTAGGTTACTGAGAAACCCTAATCATTAGTGCTTTGGTTATCTATTTTTGCTCGGCGCTGTGCCATGCACAACGCATCCCAAAAAGGGGCATCTGTAGACACCAAAACAACACCAATCCGATTATGTGACTGCAAACACTGATCGCATTGACACACACAGCCCCAAGGGCAGCCCCCAGAGGTTAAACAGTGGTCCTAACCACTCTCACAATAGTTTTGGAAGGTCAAAGATCAATTTGGCACCTTCAGGCACTTTGCTCAATATCCGTTCCACCCAGGGACGAATTCAAACTGGGATTCGCCCCACCCAGGGACGAATTTCAGATTCGCTCCAGGGTGGGGCGAATTGTAGGTTTGACGGGAAAAAAGTCAAATCTTGACAAATGGCAGCTCAGATCCACCACTTAACGCTTCCTTCATCGCATGGGAGTGTGGGTGAGCATTTTCGAGCATTAGAGGCAATTACAAGGGCAGTCATGAAGTCCCTATTCAGGGAGGAATCTCCTTCCCCCTGGGAAGGCATGATTGCCAAGTGGCGCCTCTGCATGCCCATTTCAAGAGACCTCCAGGTCTATAAATTGGTGAGTTTCCTCACCCCAAAATATACGAGAGAAGGAGCATTTTGGAGCAACGAAGTGCTGTCATTTTACTTTCACACCCACACCCCTTTTGAGTTGTGTCTTTCACATCCTTGATCTCTTTTGGAGAGGAGGTCATAGGGTGGTTATTGGAAGCACAAATCTGGAACCAAACCCGACATTTGGCCATGATATCCCACCCAATTTGCTTACAATACCCCACAAGAGGTTTTGGACCCATCCCAAGTGGATTGGTGCCGAAATCGGGCCCCAAACGGTGGGCGGCCCGCCTCCGGGCGCCCCCTCCCGCACTACTACAGTCCTAATCGCCCCTCTTCGGAGTGATTGGAAATCTATGGCAGATTTGCTTTCTTTCATTTTTGCATTCAATTCTATGCTGCTTAGATAGGTTTCCATTTAAATTTCATTTCGTTTTGAATAATTTTGATCATGTTTCTATCTTCGTTCGCCTTTACTAACTTGCAGGTAGCATCATCAAATTCCCATTGATGGAGGCCAAATTGGGAAAATATGACCATCCGGGTCTTCCCAAAATACCCCCAATTAGCTAACCCCAAGTTTGCAGGTCGTTTGGAGCTTCCTAGATAGGACATTTGGGACAGTACCTTTTCGGCATTTTGTTGCAGGTGAATTCGTCCCGCCCCGGAGCGAATTCAAATCGGCGAGGAATTTCCTGACTGTTCCATTTGCAGTATTTTCTTTGGGATGTCTTGATGCCCCTGTCAAATTTTTAGAGCATTTGGATTCATTTTAGTCATAGTTTAATTCATTTTTCTCATTCACTTATCGTAGGCTTGGGGATTGCATGCTTTACTTTATCTACAGGTGCTACTGACTATTTCTTGTTCCTTTGAACGTAGGGTCTGGACATCGGAGGAGCAGCAAGGAGTCAAGACTCATCAACGCAAGTGGCGGTGATGTTTGGTCCGCCCATTTTACATGTGGGCACGCGGAAGAAGGAAGGGCATCCATGGATGTAACAAGAACGCATACTTAAACGCTCCTAGCCCTTGAAAGGGGAGGATGCGCATTGTAACCGAGTTGTGAAACATATCAATAAAAAGGGTTGTCTTCTTTATTGGCTTCTTGTTCAAGTTTTGATTCGTTCATGCTTTCCCTCTTTTCATGCGCTTTCAATTCCTAGGATTTAGCGTTAAGTCTAAGTTTAATTTGCATCGCATCTTCGCTTTCCTTTTTGCTTTCGTATCCTCGTGCTTTCATAGAGTTGTGTTTAAAATTTTCTAGAGTAGATTTGAGAGAGCTTTGGACAACAAAGTGAGGGAATGTTTGGTAGTATTTGAAGCTAAAAAAATCATATTTTGGGGTAGCAAAGAAAAGTGAATTTGTAAAATTTGTATATTCAAGATAGAAAAAATGTGAATCAAATCACGAAGGATATTAGCTACAAAAGGAGGCAAAAAAGGTTTGTAATATTGGTTCTATAAAATTTCTTTATTCAAGCGTTCAAATCAGCTTATTATAAAGTTTTTTGAAAGTGCCATATTAGAGTTATTGTAGCTAGTAAAAAATAGTCTAAGCTAAGTGTTTCCAAGCCAAGGAAATAGATATCATTATCATCCTATAATATTTAAAACACAACAAACATGAAGTTAAAGATAACTTGAAAGGGAGTAATAAGAAGGAAAAATTAATATATATGTTATTTTTATAATCCAAGAAAGTGCAGAATTTTTTCTCTTATTGAATAAAAGAAAGAGATCAAATAGTGCAAGGTTAAGTTAGAGTGTCCAAAGATACCATAAATTAAAGGTAAAAGTTGCAAAAAATATTGGTGAATAAAATTCACCAAAGGAGTGATAGAACAACTAAGCACAAGTGAAGCCACCATAGTATTGAAGGAAGATCCATAGAAAAGTGAATATTGAGTGTCATAGGAGATAAGTCAATGTGTTGTTAAAACAAATACGAACAACCATAACACAGGGGGTAAGCATTCAAAAAATTTCGAGGAAGAGTCATTTTGCAAAGGAGGAGAGCCATCGTGCAAGGGAGAAGAGCCATCGAGCAAGGAGGAGGAAGCATAAGCATTGATAGGAGTTGTAGACACCAAAATCCAGCCACTTGTAAGTCATCTATACCTTCCTGCCAGCCATGTGTCAGTCATCCATCCTTCCCGCCATTATTTGGCCCAAATCCACACTTTCCCACCATTATTTGGCCCAATTTCACTTTTCCCGCCATTTTTCATCCCCAAATTTATTTAAATTAATATATATATATATATATATATATATATATATATATATATATATATATATATATATATATATATTTTTTTTTTTTTTTTTTTTTTTTTTAATATATTTTAATATATATATAAATAAAGTTTAAGTGATTTAATCTGAGCCTTCCATCCTTCATTTAATCTCATCCGTCCATCCATCTTAATCCGTTTCACAACCTAGATTTATTCTCTACCCTTGGATCCACTTTAATCTTAGCCACACGTTCAAAGTGTCGTTAAAACCCTAAAGTGTGCCCTAAGAGTAGATTATAAATTGAGTCACCTTGATGGCTCAAACCCTATCTATCTCTTCGGCTAAACCTACTTATCTTCCCTATCTAAGTCTGGAGTTGGCTATTGCTGTTAATCTTGAGTCTTCTACGGCCCTAAGTCTGAACTAAACCCTTTCGCCGCATCCATCGCCGCCACCTGGTCTCGCCGCGTTAACAGGAAAAGGTATAGATTCGTCTAAAGCAAGTAATCTTTCTTTATGTATTAATCTGCTGTTGAATTCTGCATTTTGTTTATTTTTATTTCATAAATCTAGGGTTTTAGACTGTTTCTGAGGGCTCACATAGTGGAGCCCTCTTATTAGTTTCTAACTCTTTGATAATTTTAATGTGTGCAGGATTCTAGTGGTAGATCTGATTTGTTGATAGCAGCTGCTTAAGCTGGAGTGGTACGAGCCAAAGGATAGAACGAAGCCCACTCATTCTGTTGAGGTTAAGGATACATTCTTCGGAGATGCCACCACATTGTGCCAGCTAGGGTTTCGGAGAACCCTAGCATAAATTGTAACTTTGTATCACGAAAAGGGTTACAGGCCCTGTTGTACTTAAAAGGAGTTTCTAAACTCCATTGATTAATAAAAATCATTCATTTTGTACAACTGCTTTGCATTCCTTTATTGTGATTTCTTTATTTCTGTTTGGCATTGTATCTTTAATCTACAGGAGTTGAATTGGAGATCGAAATAGGGTCGATGGAGGTCTTCGAAAAGACTCGACGATTGCGTTCGAGCCAAACTTGCCAAACAAAGTGATGGAGGCAAATCTTCCATAGGAAGGCAATCTTGGGGTAACGAAAGGGGGTGGGCCACTGGGCGAAGAGTTGCAACAGGGAATTGGGGCGGACCCACTATATCTGAAAGGAGGAGTTCAAGAAGTCGAGGCCCTCTCTAGAGAACGAGCAATCCACGAACAGATGGTTAACCGATTCCCAAGCAGATAAACACAGGTGACATCTATTGGGGATAGGGATCCCCCTTTTCATCAAATTGTCAATGGTGAGCGCCTTATTCTGGATAGCAATCCACACAAAAAACTTGATCTTTGGGATGAGATGCTTGATCCAAACTGCAGCAGGGGGAAAGGATGTTCTGGGAGCAGCCCTAATGAGAGAGAATGTGGACTTGATGAAAAACTCACCACTGTCGATCTTGGCCCAGATCATACGGTCATGCGAAGCAACAGTGGGAATAAGGATGGTTCTTAACAATTCGGATAACCGGGTGCCAGCCTTGCCTGGGAAGCTCCTCCATTGATTATGGTCGTCAATGTAATCTTTCACTCTTCGGCCCCAAGCTCTCTCAGAGTCTTGACGTAACACAAAAATAGGGATAGTCATTGAGGGGTTTTTCCTTAATCCAAATGTCGTCCTAGAAGCTAATAGATGAGCCATCCCCTAATAGCCATCTGATTCCTTTGGATATGAGGGGTCTAGCATGGAGAACAGCTTTCCAGAAGGCCAAACCATTGGAAGGGATGTTGCTATTTAGCAATGAGTTGTGCTGCAAATACTTGTCATGAATCATGGAGACCCACTCCACCTTGAAGTTGGTGAGCACCTTCCAAGTTTGTTTAGCCATCAAGGCAAGATTCATATCAGCCGACCTTCTCAAACCAAGGCCCCCAAGAGCCTTAGGTTGACACACCTTTTCCCACCTGACCAGATGAAACTTGCAAGAATTTTCAGGTCCACGCCAAAGGAAGGATCTTTGTATTTGCTCGATCTTGGAATGCACCGAAACAGGAGCTTTGAAAATTGACATAAAATAGACGGGGATGCTTTGGAGAACCGCCATAGTGAGCGTGGACTTAGCAGCTTGGGAGAGGAGGGAGCCTTTCCAAGCGGCTAATTTACGCTTGATTCTGTCAACAACCCCATCCCACATAGCAGCCTTGGGGTTTTTGGTGAAGAGTGGAAGGCCCAAATAGGTCGTGGGAAGATCTCCAATGGAGCATTGAAGGGTGCGAGCAATATTTCGTTGTCTGGGACCCGGAGTGTGGAGAAAATAACAACTGCTTTTCATGTAATTAATCTCTTGACTAGCAGCAAAAGCAAAGGTGTCAAGGATCCGCTTGATGCGTTTGGCTTGAGGGACAGAAGCCAGAGTTGCAATGATAGTATCGTCCACGAACTGTTGATGGGATAAGGGGGGAACATGAGGATGATAGGAGCCCAAAAATACCCCGATCAGTGATAGCCTTTTTGATAGTTCTGCCCAGGGATTCGGCTAAAATGATGAAGAGGAAAGGGGATAAGGGATCGCCCTGACGAATTCCCCTAGAGCTTGGAAAGTAGCCAGCCGCCGACCCATTTACTAACATAGAGAACCATGGGGCTGAAATGCAGCCTTTGATGAGAGTAATCCAGTCCTTGTGAAACCCGAATTTGTCCATGAATTTTAGCAAGAATTCCCTGTCAACCCTGTCAAAGGCTTTGCTTATGTCTAGTTTGATAAACATGGCAGCTTTCTTATTGCAGTGGGAGGAATGAAGGGATTCATGGAGGGAGATGATACTGTCAGTTATGTACCGTCCTTCAACAGAACTTCCTTGGCATGGGTCAATGATGGATGGGAGGATTTTCTTGAGCCTTTGAGCTAGGGATTTGGTTAAGATTTTATAAATAATGTTGCAAAGGCTGATAGGTCGAAAGTCATTCATGGATTTGCAGTGGGGGCTCTTAGGAATCAAAGCAATGAAAGTGGAGTTGGTCCCACGGGGGATGATTTTAGTGTGTTGTATCTCTTGAATGGCACAGACGACCTTGTCCTCGATCACCTCCCAAAAGGTTTGGAAGAAGCGGGGAGGAAACCCATCGGGCCCAGGGGCTTTGTCGCCCTTCATGGCGAAAAGGGCATCTCTGATTTCTTTGGCCTCCAAAGGTTGAGTCAGAAACAGGTTCATCTCCGGGGTGATGAGAGTGGGAATGTTGCTGAGGAGGGAGGCTTGGGTGGGCCCATCATGGGGAAGCTCAGAATTCAGCAATTTGTTGAAGAAGGAGGAGGCTTCATGGCGAATCCTGACAATGTCATGGGTGGTTGTGCCATCGACGAGAAGGAGCTCCTTCATCTTGTTAGTACTCCTGTTGCGGAGGGTGGATGCATGAAAAAAACTAGTGTTGGCATCCCCTTCCTTGAGCCACAGAGCCCGAGACTTCTGCCTCCAAAAGGTTTCTTCTTTGGCTAAGATGTTGTGGTGCTCATAAAGTAAGTGTTTTTCTTCATCCCTCAACACAGGGATCCACGGCCCATGCTGACCCAAGTGATCCAGCAGCAAGAGATGGTCAAAGATTTCCTTTTTGGCTTTGAAAATGTCCCCAAACACTTCCCTGTTCCAGATTTTGAGGCCTTCTTTGATGATTTTCAGTTTTCGAGACACCCGGGAGATGGCTGACCCATGGACAGAGGTGGACCGCCATTCTTGAATCTTCAGTTTTAGCTTTGGGTGGAGAATCCACATGCTTTCAAACCGAAAGGGAGTCTTGAAGGAAGGGGTTTTGTTGGACTCAAGAAGAAGAGGGGAATGATCTGAGCCAATGCACGAAAGGGGAATGAGGGAGGTATCACCAAACAAGGGAATAACTTGCTGGGATAGGAAGAAATGATCCAACTTAACTTGAATGTGGTCCGCTCCAACTCTTTTGTTACTCCACGTGAATTGATGTCCCCGGAGTTGAATGTCCATGAGCTCATTATCACGAACAAAGTTCTGGAAGTCACTGATGCTTTTAGCCGGCACACTGGTTCCTCCTTTTTTTTCCATCGCACAAAGGGGGGAATTGAAATCTCCAGCCACCATCCATGGGAGGTTAGAGACCGCGCTCTTCATGAGAGACAGGGAGGCCCACATGTTGTTTCTATCCATAGGATTGTTGGGAGCATAGATGTTGGAGAGAACCCACGTGAATTTGTTTTCCTTGCAGTAGAACGCCATGTTTAGGGATCTGCTAGAGTAGGATATGATTCTTCCTTCAACAACTTCTGGGTTCCACATGCACAGAAGGCCTCGAGCAGTCCCTTCATCTGGAGATACTGCCCATTGACCTTTTTTCCATATCTTAGGGGCGATGCTAGTGGTTCTATCGTCATCAATATTTGTTTCCTGTAGGAGAAGAATAGATGGATTGTAGTCTTTTCTTATGGATCGAGCTAACCTTTGTTTGCTCCTGCTATTGAGGCCCCTAATGTTCCATGAAAGGATCTTCATCTAGACGATTTGGGGGGTTTTTTGACTCCTTTGTTGAGGGTAGGAGGAGGTTTGGAACTTTTGCTATCATCTCTCTGTTGATTGAAAAGGGTTTTAGACAAGGTTAGTTGCCTTCCATCGACCACTTGGTCATCAACCTCTTTCCTTATTAGCTCGCTGTTAGGGGGTCTCCCTCTTTTTCTTTCAGCACCAGAGTCCACCAAGCCTTTTTTGCTTCTAGTGATGATGAGAGGGGGTTGGTCCGAGGAGTCCGAGTCCGAGCCGGAGGGAGAGAGGGGATCCTCAACAGTCATGCCTGGAGAGGGGGAGGGGTTAGGAGTAATCAGGGGCACTGCAGAGGGGGGATCGGTAAAGGTTGCAGGGATAGGCCGAGGGGAACCTAATGCAGAAGGTAACGGGGATGACAGGCCTTGGGACAAGGGGTTGGTTGCTGGGAGGGATTCGGGGAAAAGGATCTCATCCTCCGTAGAAAGGAGAGGACCAAACTTATTAGGAAAGGCAAACATGGAGCATACCTGATCAGGGTGCGCAGAAGAAGAGGGAGCGGAAGACTGCTTTGGACCAGTTTGAATCGCTTTCCCGTTCCTGTTCACCGGTCTGGATGGTCGATCACCACGCCTTGGATGGAGGATCTCCTTTGCTCTGAGTTGGTCACTGAGGCTTGAGGGAAGGACACTGTGAGCGAAGGTGGCCCTAGGAATTACATTCGATACAAAATGGGGGTTTGTTTTCGTATTCGATAGCCTGACACCAATGGAAATCGCCATAGATGAGGTTGACACAGGTGGGAGGCTTGGACACAAGGTTGGCGTTGACACAAATGCGAGCACAAGCCATGCGAGATTGAGCTTTCGTTGCAGGGTCTAGGGCCACCGTTTTCCCAATGTAGTCACCAATCCAACGGAGAATGTCTTCATGGTAGAAATGGATGGGAAGCTCCGGGAGACGAACCCATATAGGCACGAAATTGATGTCCTGCGTGCTAGGGCAAAAATCTTCTCCCCATTTCCTTAAAAATAAGCTTTTCCTGCCAAAGAACCAGGGGCCTCCGATCAAGATGCGATCATGGTCCTCTTGGTTATTCAAGCGGATCATGAAAAAACCTCTGGTAAGGGCCACCAGCTGGAGATCCCCGAGCACACGCCATTTGAAGCCAGCCCATTTTTGTATGGACTCCATATTGGTACGCCCTCCAATAAATTTGCCCACGAGGGAAAGAGATTCAACGGAAAGCTTTTCCTTCATGATGGAATCTGGGAGGACCAAGTTCTCACCATCCACAATAGAGCGAACAGGATCAGAGGCGAAAAGGGGTTGGTGGAGCCCCACAACCTTTTGCAGGTATGACACTGTAGAAGTTCCTCTCGGATTGGGCCCATAGGGTGGGCCATCCGGGGGAATCTCTCCAGGCTCCAGCGTGGCAGAGGAGGGAGCATCGGGCGAAGGCCCACCAGTAGCAGACAGGCAGGCAAGGGCAGAGGCGGAGGACGCAGGGTACGCAGAAGGAGCGGGAAACATTTTTCAGGAGAATGACCCAAAACATCAAAATCCCATTAATTATTGCTTTCATAAGTTGGAGTATTTGCCTCGAGGGATGAATTTAGAATTTCTATTTGAAAGAGGCCTCCCTTCGGTCGGGGGCCTCGCTTTGCTCGGGGGCCTCCCTTTGGTCGGATGCGCACCGCTTTCCCAAGAATCCCGCTTTCCCATCCCAACCTCATTACATGCGGTTTCCGATGAGATGAATAGAAAAGCTTGAGAGTCTTTAAAAGCTTGTGGCAAAGAATTTGAAAATAGAGGGCACTGGCTCAAAAAAGAATGGAATGAGTGGGCCCGGATTATAAACTAAGATTAAAACTAGAAAACGATAATTTTTTTTTAGTATTATTATAAAATGTTATAGGATAATATTATAACAACTTAATAATTACATAAAATAATTATTTATATATTTATAATTTAATAAGATTTAAATTTTATTTTTTTTAAAATAAAATAATTTAAACAATTAAATTAACAACAATATTTAATGTAATAATTAGTTTTAATTTCAATTATGAGTATCATCATTATTACTATCGCATCACATGTAAAGATAAACACAAATTTAGTCCCACATGCATGGTCTCGTCTATGTAGAAAGAAGAGCATGCGCTATAAATAATGGGAAAGGGAGAAGAGTAAACTTACGGAGCCGCGTGGTCAGCACATAGCGAACTATTCTTTCGCCTTTTACTAAAGAATACCGTGTGCTGGCCACTTAAAGCGGCATACGCCTATTTTTGGAGGCCCTTCTTCTTATACGTTGGAGGGCCAAACAACACACAATAATAAACATGAAAGGCTTTTATTTTTATTTTAATATTTGATCTTTTCCACATTTGTTGTGCTCTTTTATTAGCCAGATTAGTTTTTGTACTAATACGTCAATCACATAAATTAAGATGACATGAATAACATTAAGCCGTTATTATATTATATTTAACATGAGATAAATATAATAAAGTTATGTAACTTATAAGTCATTCGTTTAATTTAATAATTTATTTATAGGTCTTAATATTAGGTCGATATTTGATAAATAATATATGCTATATTTAAATTTTTAATTTAAACAATAATTATTATTACTTCTATTATTAAGAAACATATTTTATTGGCCTTCATTTACTTACATAAACATCTTTATAACAATGATGTCTATGATTAAGACAAATAATACATTCTCATCTATGTAGACTTTCTATTGATAGTGAATTGATCTCTTGGAGTTCTAAGAAACAATCTACATTTGCTTTGTCATCTAAGGAGGCAAAATATGTGGCTTTATCATGGACATGCACTCAAAGAATATGGTTGCGGCAAGATTTTGAATATCGTGGAGAGGCTCAAGAAGAGCCAACTCAACTCTTTTGTGATAATGAAGAGGTAATTCAATTGTCCAAAATTCTGGTTTTTCATTCAAAGACTAAACACATTGATCTGAAGCATCAATATGCAAGAGATTTGGTGCAAGAGAATATGGAGATGAAGATTGAATATCAAGTTGTTGATGAAGTAGGCACATGTAAAACTAAAGATGAAGCTAGACATTTCTCCATTTTGCATCAAAGGGGGAATAAACATTGTGTATATGGCAAACAAAATTGGTTAAAGTTTTCATCTAGTGTTGCAAGAGCAAAATGGACTTTAGACCTGATACATAAGGATTTGTTTGGGCTTGTGTATGTTCCATCCTTGTAAAATCATTATACTGTGTTTTATTTATAGATGATTTATCAAGTTATGAATAGATATACCCAGGTGTTTTAGGTGAGTTGGAGAGGAGAGGGTAATCCTCCAAGGGAGGTCCTAGGTTCGAATATCCACCCTACCAAAAAGTTGAATTGGGTACCCAAAATCCAATTGATAATGTTGGTGCGAGTAGGGCCGGGTGTGACTCCCGGGTGACTTTGATGGTGTAGAACCCCCTGGTCGTGGTCTCTCAGACCAAGGCAGCCCCAAAAGGGGTTTTTTCGCTACAAAAAAAGAATAGATATATTTTCTTCGAAAAATAGAGGTCTTTACAAAATTGAAATATTTTAAGGTTCTTCTAGAAAACCAAATTGAGAAGAAGATAAAGGTGTTGTGGATAGATAATGGAGGAGAGTTCTGCAACAATGAATTTGACAAGTTTTGTAAGCTATGTAGAATAGCAAGGCAAAAGGTGACTTTATACACTCCTCAACAAAATAGAGTTGTAGAAAAAATGAAGAGGACATTGATGGAAAAGGTAAGGAGTATGCTTAGTGGTTTAGGGTTAGTATAGGAATTATGGGAAGAAGTTGTGGACATTGCATGTTACCTAGTAAATCAATCACCTACATCAGCATTGATTGATATAAATTTGTATGAGGTATGGATAGGTAAGAAACTCTTTCTTGAACATCTTAGAATTTTTGGTTGTGATGCTTATGTGCATGTTCCAAAGGAAAAAAGATGTAAGTTAGATAGTAAAGCAAAAAAGTTATATTTATTTATTATAAAAATGGTGTAAAAGGCCAAAACGTTTGAAACCCAAAAACTAGGATAGTTGTTTATAGCCGAGATATAATATTTAGAGAGTTTAAAAGTGCTCTTGAGTAGGAAGAATAGTTAGGAGAGGAGGAACAAAAAAAAGTGCACTTTGAGTTCATGGATGAATAATCAAACTCAATAGAAGATGACGAATCAGATCCTCAAACTCTAGTCTTGAGGAGATTGACTTGAGAAAGAAGGAAACCAAAAATATATAGTTCACCCGATTTTCATTCTACTTTTATTTTATCTATTATTTATGATGACGCTAGAATTGTTAGTGAGGCAATTAATGCAAAGGATGATAAATTCTAGAAGAAGTCCATGGTTGATGAGATAAAATCTTTAGACAAAAATAAGACATGGGATTTGGTGAAGTTGTTTGCTAGAAGAAAACCAATTGGTGGAAAATAGGTATTCAAGAAGAAGTTTAATGCATAAGATAAATTCAAGAAGTACCAAGATTGCCTGGTAGCAAATGAATATTTCCAAGTACAGGGAATTGATTTTGGTGAGGTTTTCTCCCCTGTGGCTAAACTAACTTCTACTAGATTTATTTTATCTATTGATGATGTATTTGACCTAGAGGTAGAGAAAATGGATGTGAAGAACATCCCTACATGGGAATATAGAAGAAGAAATCTATGTCTCAATCAAAAGGTTTTACATAAAAAGAAAGGACTTGGTAAGCAGGTTGAAGAAATATTTGTATGATATAAAATAATGACCTAAGCTATGATATCAAAATTTTGATACTTATGTATTGGGACTTGGTTTTTCATGAAGTAAATATGATCATTGTGTGTCCATAAAATAAGTTGGTGATCACTTTACTATTATGGTATTGTATGTTGATGACATATTGTTAATTGGAAATGATAGACAAATCATCCAAAATTTTAAGTCTTAATTGTTATCTTAGTTTGATATGAAAGATCTTGGTCTTTTAAATCTCATATTGGGCATGCAGATTAAGATGGATCGGTCAAATGAGATACTCTAATTGAATTAAAGAAAATATATTGAGACAATATTAAAGAAATTATATATGCATGATTGTTAACCAGTCAAAACTCCCAGTCCTTTGGATGTAAATCTATCTATAGAACATTATCCAAAGACACAAGAAGAGGAAGAGGAAATGTATCATGTTCCTTATGCAAGTGTTGTTGGGAATTTGATGTATGCTATGATATGTATCGGACTAGACATTGCCCATGTAATAGAAGTTTGAGCAGATATACATTAAAACTAGGAAAAGAACATTGGATTGTTGTAAAACTATGGGAGGGATTAACAAATCCTGCTTTGAAATCCAATAGGTTGTAATTTTCTGTCTCTAGGCATGTCATTGTCATTGCATTCCTAGTATTTACTAACAACATAAGCAAATTGCAGATGTAAATTTTACCCTTATATCCAACAACCACACCCCATGATATGTTTGAAATGGAAGAGCTTGGTTTCTCTTAGACCTATATGTCATAAGAGACAAGATGAGTAAGATTAAAATGATATTTCTCCACAAAATCAAAACATATATTTTATTACTTGTGAAGAAACTATAATTCATTTACTTTTCAAGTTGCACAACACAACCTAATGAGAAGCTTGTATTCAAATTGGATTGAAAAGTACATTGAAAATATCAAATTATTTATTTTAACGACAACAAACTACAAATTACAATTACCATGTTCATAAGGTTCAATAAAAAATGGCTAAACAAGATTTTCGTAAATTATATTCGATTCAACACTATAAAAATAAAATGGATTATGATTTTATAATTTTTATTACAGTTTATAAAGCTATAAACATATAAAAACAAAACAAACATAAATATTATAAAATAAGATTTATTATAAAATTATTTCATCAATTTGTAAATAAAGCATATTTCACGATTGATCACATTTAAAACTTTTACAATTATTTGTTTTGTGATCTTTCATATATTACAACATAAATCAGTAAGTTTAGTGTAAGTAGTTATAAGGACCTTTTTGACAGAAGTGAGATTTCTCATTTTCTCCATATAATTTGAGTCATGTAATGCACCTTGCCATGCCTCATCTATATTGAGCACAATTGATCTCTATTTGAGGCCATACATACCAAGAAGTGCAATAGATTGAGCCAAGACCACCTCAATGACCTTGTATTTGTGCAATAAAATACTTCACACAAGACAAGTAGAGGATAGTGAATCCTACAAGGCAATTCGATTGGATGAGCTAGATCCACTTTCTGATTGGATTGTTAAGAGTTCTATGGATCTCGAGTTTACTATAGAGGACCTTGAGGCACTTGAAAGAGGAAGTAGAATATTTAAGAGTATTGAAAGAGATATACCATAATGATATTATGTTTGCACAACCTCCAATTTTCCTACCAGTTCAAAGCCAAGGCCAACCTTGATTCAATGGCATGTTAGTTTGACAAAACTCTTAGGTAAACAAACAATGGTGGTTTTACTATTGAACTACATAGACTACATCTACCGTAGCTTTGATACAACTATTATATTTTGATGAACAAGCCATGAGAGATAACAATCAAAAGATGCAACATAACATGCAAAAAAGTAAATCTGCTAGATGATTGAAGTATGCTGAAATATAAAATATATAAAAATTACAATGTAGCTATGGAGGAAGTGAGTACTGCATTAACAAAGCTACATATCTACATCATATCCATCACCTATAAATGGTTTGGAACACAATCCACCAATCTACGCTATCGAACAATGTCTCTCGGTTGTCCTGTTTATCTATCTAAGAGGCCATCCTTATATATGTGAAATAGGATGCTTTCCCAACACTCTATATAGTTGTTCATAGGACACCTTGCACATGTACAAATTGCACATGGACACTTTTCCATTTATTACAATGCATGTAGTCACTAGATAACTTACATAGGAAGTAATCTAGGTATGTATCTTGGAGGATACATTTACATAAACCAAATGATAAAATAGATATTATTTTCAACATGCTTTAGATTTGAAACTTTGGGTTGACTATACCACACCTTTAATTGATGCCACTCTATACCGATCTCACACTAGATCGGATATAGCCTTTGTTGTTAGATATTGTTCCAGATACATGCAAGCTCCTTTGGGGAGCCATTGGACTCAAAATAGATTTTGAGATATATTAAAGAGACATATTAGATGGACATTCACTACTTTTTTGGTTCCCCTCTGATTTTGATTGGTTTTTTAGATGATGATTAGATAGGTGATTTGCATGAGTGATGGTCTACCATAGACTGTGTGTTCTACTTTGGATTCGATCTAGTTTCATGGTGTTCTAGATGTCAATCCACCATTTCTTAGTCCTCCATGGAGGCTAAATATTGTGCTGCCAATCAGTAAACTAAGTATATTAGGTGGATGCTAATGATCTTGAAGGATATTGACATTCCTCAAAGCTTTCCTATTATTCTCTATTATGACAATTAGAGTACTATTCAACTTGTTTATAATCTTGTATTTTATTAGCGAAAAAAACACATTTAGATATAAGTGCACTTCGTAAGATGGATTCATGCTTGTGGGATGTTAGATCCAATATTTGTTTCTTCATTAGAGTAGGAAACAAACATTTTGACCAAGATCATGTCCAAGGTTACTTTTGTGTACATATGATAGCTTCTAGGAGTTGGAGAGTGTAAAGGGGATCCAATGTAAGGGTTTCTCATTGTGTTTCCCATTTAGCTTGAGTACCATGCATCATTCAAGAGAAAACAATTGGTAAATAAAATGTAATTTTAGAAGTTAAGACCTCTAATATTAATAAGAAAATGACAAAAAATGAGCAAGACAAGTCAAAAGCTTCTATAGTAGATCCAGGAGAGGATACATATGATTAAAAATAAAGTTGTGAAAGAATATTGAGGAATAGAATAATAAGACCTACTTCCGATACAAGCAAGGCAAAAAGAGGAAAACCCTCAAATTATCAAGCAAGATCCAGGAAAGCAAGAACAAACATAAAGAAAGAAACACAAACTAAGTTGGTTGAACTTCTCTTTACCAAACAACAAAATGATATTGGTAATTTTTAGATGGGACCAATAGCCCCTAATGAGATATGATTATCATATCATGGAATATAAGGTGTGGTAATGCCTCCTCAAAGCAGAGGTGTATCAAAGACCTTTGTTTAATTAATAAGCCTAATATTCTTTGTATCTAGGAAATTAAAATGATAAAAGAAGTTTAAAAAATATATGAAAACAATATGGAAAATATGTGAATGGACTGCTATGAATTTTGAAGGAGTGATAGAGGTAATTCTAACTTGTTGGAATTGTACTAGAACCTCTTATGTAACTATTCATTAAAGTAGGCATTGGATGGCCTCTTTAGTCACATGCTACTTTGTAGATATTCATTTCATCCTTATCAATGTATGTGGACCTACAACTCAAACAAGTACATTAGAAGTTTGGAGTGGGATTGAAGCCTTTAGGAGAAGTAAAGACCAAGAAACCCGATTCTTGATCATAGGAGATTTTAATGCCTTAACCAAGGTGAATGAAAATTTTGGGGGAATTAGGAAATTAACCCAAAGTATGAGAGATTTCTCAGCTTTTATTCAAAATAATAATCTATGGGAGGTTGAGTATGAAGAAGACAACTGTTATAAAAATATAATGAAGCTTACAAATAATCACATGGTTATAGTGATTGTAATAATTTTTCAAACATGGCTAATTACTATAACTAATAGATAACAATCTACTAAACATGGATGTCAACTAACTGTTATAAGACAAAGGACAACTCTAACAGTCTAACTGAACATCCTAACAAATAACAACCTATTTCCAACATTGCATACTATGCCTCACATGAATAAAAAGTGCAAGAAATAGGAAATAATTATAAAATAATAACTTAGGCTTATAATTGACCCTAAGCTACAATCATATCCCCAACACTCCTCCCAACCATAGAAGCATTGGACCCAAATGCTCTCAAAAATTGTGGAAATTCATGGGCCATTTGATGGTGAGAAATCCAACAAGCCATGTGTCGAAAGTGACCGCAATGGGCGATAAGGTAAGAAGTGGAAGAACCTTGTCGAGAGTGATGATTTGCAAAAATATTTGCTAAATTTTGTAAAAATAAAATATTGCTTAATTGGACCAAAAATTGTAAAAAAAATCATATTTTTTTGTTGTTTGGTGCCAAAAATTCAAAATTTGAATTTGCTATTTTGGTAAGAAACTAGTTTCTTTTGTGCAAAAAAAAAAAAAATTAGTTCAACTACATGGTCCGCGTGAAATTTGAATGCAACAGTAATTGGCACTCAATAGTCCAAAATTTTCAACACCATTGGAACGGTCATCCCAACTTCGTCGAAGGTCAACATCAACAACAAACAAAGTCCAATTTTGGCAACACCTCCCCAAACGAGGATGGTGGATACTTTTTCATCTTGCGCTACCAACCAGTGCAGCTGCACACGAGAGCGCATCCTAGGGTGACCACCAAGAATTGGTCACCTTGTAATATGCATGCTGGCACTTAAAAGGTGCACCTTACCTGCAACAGGGTGCATGTGGGACTAAAGTCCCAAATATTTTTATAAAATCTTCAAACCTATCCACCTATTAGAGATATTTAAAACCTATTGAAAACCCTCTCCGACCACTAGAAACTTGAATTCTCACTCGAAACATCAAAATCACTAGGAAAATCTATCGAAAATGTGAATGTTCACTGAAAATATTAGATTTTATGTCGTTCGACGCTAGGAGACAAAAAACGACCATCGATAACAATAGAAGTTTGCCAAGAGTGCAAAAATTCACCAAAAAATGTTAAGTTTTGATGGAATTGTGTCAAAAGTGGTTTGCATCACCGAGGTCATGATAAAATCATCGAAACATCATTGGGAACATCGAAACTATCACCAGTGATATAAAACCTATCAAAAACTGCTAGTTTTACTAAAAAATAACATGTTCATCGAAAAACTATGAATACACAAAATTCATGTCTGCCTCGTCAAACTAATAAAAACCTACCACTTGTCTAGCATTGATTGACTTGCAAGATTCCATGATAGCCTCCATGTGTCGTACCTCTATTGGAAACACGTTTAGGGTTCATATCTATGCTACGATTGATTGTTTTAAAAAACTTTGGCAAAGTTTAAATTTTTGAAAAAAAATTCTACATAGTTGCGTTCTCTCCTCCACCTGCAATAGATATGAATTGTTGTAATGTTTGGCCACCTATAATACAATCAAGTATAGTGCTGGAAACTAATGGTGGTTGGATATTGGCAAAGATGTGTTGGATGGCACCCAATCGGGGGGGTCAAACTGGAGGCCCATCGATGGTTGGCCTTTTATCGTATGTGGCCTGGCTAGAAGATTTGTGCAATGAATGGCTGCAGTTGGTTGTGGGGTGGCTAGTCGATCTAAGACCCACTGATCAATTTATTGATGCTCATTTTCATAATGGTCTATCGAAGGAGGAACCACTGATCGAGGATGGTGGATTGTCGAGTATTTTTGGACAAGATCAGGTGATGGCCTCAAAATACACACCTAATTTTAATCCTAGAGAGGTTAAAATCCATATTCATATTAGTAAAATATTAATATATAAAAAAACTTAACTCAAAATTAGGTAAATTTGCATGCAAGACACTGATGATAAATCTTTCTTCGACAACTTGTTGCTCTCTCGGCAAGGGGTGCAAATGGATCCTTTTGACCAAAAATTTGGTCTCAAACTCTGCAACTACTCTTCAAATATCTTGATCTCTCTGCTCTTCAAAGCAGATAAAACTTCTCAGTATGTCTTGCCATCCTCAGGGAAAGTATGGTTACCCTTCGATATCTATCGGGGGTATTCGATGCAGGGATAAATTGTACCCTCTTTCACCTTCGAGCTTCACAAAAATGTTGTTGCAACTAGATTCAAGCCAATTTCATGCAAACATCTACCTAGGATCTGATGTACTAGTTGTAAAACCCAATTAGACACCTAGCAATGGAGTGGAAATTTTCCCTCCTTGCAAAATAAATTATCCTTCGGTTGTGATTACCACTAATATGAAATATCCAAAGTGAAGTTGATTATTTATTAGTGGTAATGAAATATATAGAAGCTTACAAATAATCATGTGGTTACAATGGTTGTAATAATTTTCCAAACATGGCTAACCATTGTAACTAATAAATAACAATCTGCTAAACATGGATGCCAACTAACTGCTAGAAGATAAAGGACAACTCTAAGAGTCTAACTAAACATCCTAACAAATAACAACCTATTTATGAGATGGGCATACTATGCCTCAAGTGAATACAAAGTGCAAGAAATTAAAAATAATAATAAAAGAATAACTTAGGTTTATGATAAAGCCCAAGGTAAAATCATATCTTCAACAACAACCATACATGGACCAACAACAGGAGAGGCCATAACCTAATACCAAACAAAATAGACAAATACATTCTCTCATATCATTGGATAGATATGGATGAAGATGGTTTTAAACTTCCAAAAAATAGATCTAAAAAATGAAGGAAATTAAATAGTGGAGACCAGTAAGGAAGGATATTGAAAGAAATACCACTCGTTTTGAGGCTTTAGCCTATGAAGAAAAAGTAGATCAAAACTTAGAGGACACAATACAATAGGTTCAAAATATTAACAAGGAACCATCTATTTAGTATGATCTTGATTTAGAGATGAACATTCTCAATAAACCTAAGGAATGTGTCATCATATTTTGAAGACTCTCTTAAAGTACTATGCACCATTCAAGAGAAAAAATTGGTGAATAAAATGCAACTTTAGAAGTTAAGACCTCTAATATTAATAAAGGAAATAACAAAAAATGAGCAGGACAAGTCAAAGGCTTATGTAGTAGATCCAGGAGAGGATAACTATGATGAAAAGTAAAGTTGTGAAATAATATTGAGGAATACAATAATAAGATCTACTTATGATACAATCAAGGCAAAAAGAGGAAAACCCTCAAGTTATCAAGCAAGATCTAGGGAAGCAAGAACAAACATAAAGAAATAAACACAAACTATGTTGGTTGACCTTCTCTTTACCAAACAACAAAATGATATTTGTAATTTGTATATGGGATCAATAGCCCCTAATGAGACTTTATTATCTCATGGAATGTAAGGGGTGGTAATGCCCCCTCAAAGCAGAGGTGTGTCAAAGACCTTTCTTTAAGTAATAAGCCTAATATTATTTGTATCTAGGAAACTAAAATGATAAGATAAGTTTAAAAATATTTGAAAACAATATGGATAATATGTGAATGGGATGCTATGAATTTGGAAGGATTGGCAAGGGGAATTCTAACTTGTTGGAATTGTACTAGAACCTCCTATGTAACTACTCATAAAACTAGGCATTGGATAGCCTCTTTACATGCTACTTTGTAGATATTCATTTCATCCTTATCAATGTATGTGGACCTACAACTCAGACAAGTAGATTAGAAGTTTGGATTGGGATTGAAGCCTTTAGGAGAAGTAAAGAACAAGAAACCCAATTCTTGATCATAGGAGATTTTAATGCCATAACCAAGATGAATGAAAACTTTGGGGGAATTAGGAAACTAACCCAAAGTATGAGATATTTCTCAGTTTTTATTCAAAATAATAATCTATGGGAGGTTGAGTTTGAAGAAGACAACTATTATGGAAATATAATGAAGCTTACAAATAATCACATGGTTATAGTGATTGTAAAAAATTTCCAAACATGTCTAACCATTGTAACTAATAGATAACAATCTACTAAACATGGATGCCAACTAACTGCTAGAATATAAAGGACAACTCTAAGTCTAACTGAACATCCTAACAAATAAAAACCTATTTCCAACATGGAATAATATGCCTCACATGAATACAAAGTGCAAGAAATAGGAAATAATAATAAAATAATAACTTAGGCTTATAATTAAGCCTAAGGTACAATCATATTCTCAACACTCCTCCCAACCATAGAAGCATTGGACCCCAATGCTCTCAAAAAATGTGGAAAGTCATGGGTCATTTGATGGTGAGGAATCCAACAAGCCATGTGTGGAAAGTGACCACGACAGGCGACAAGGTAAGAAGTGGAAGAACCTTGTCGAGTGTGATGATTTGTAAAAATATTTGCTGAATTTTACAAAAATAAAATATTGCTTAATTGGACCAAAAATTACAAAAAAATAATATTTTTCTATTGTTTGGTGCCAAAAATTCAAAATTTGAATATGTTATTTTTGACAAGAAAAATGGTTTCTTTTGTGCAAAAAAAAAGTTTTTAGTTCAACTGCGTGGTCCGTGCAAAATTTGAATGCAATGGTAACTAACGCTCAATAGTCCAAGATTTTCAACACCAATCGAACGGTCATCCCAACTTCATCGAAGGTCAAGGTCAACAACAAGCAAAGTCCAATTTTGTCAACACCTCCCCAACTGAGGCTGGTGGATACTTGTCCATCGTGTGCCACCAACCAGTGCGGCTGCACACGAGAGTGCATCCCAAGGTGACCACGAAGAGGTGGTCACCTTGTAATATGTGTGCTAGTGCTTAAAAGGTGCACCTTGCCTGCAGAGCGATGCATGTGGGACTAAATTTCCAAATATTTTTTTAAAATCTTCAAACCTATCCACCTATTGGAGATATTTAAAACCTGTCGAAAACCCTCTCCGATCACTGGAAACTTGAATCCTCACTACGAACGTTAGTATCGCTGGAAAAATCTATCAAAAACATGAATATTCACTGAAAAATATTGGATTTTATGTCGTTCATCCCTAGGAGACAAAAAAAACCATCGATAACAATAGAAGTTTGTTGAGAGTGCAAACATTCACCAAAAATTGTTAAGTTTTGATGGAAATGTGTCAAAAGTGGTTTGCATCACCAAGGTCATGAGAAAAATCATTGAAACATCACTGGGAACCTCGAAACTATTGCCAGTGATAGAAAACCTATCAAAAACTACTAGCTTTATCGAAAAATAACATGTTCGTCGAAAAACTATGAATACACGAAATTCATGTCTACCTCATCAAAATAATAAAAACCTGCCACTTTTCTAGCATTTATTGACTTGCAAGATTCCCTGATAGCCTCCATGTGTCACACCTCAATTGGAAACACCTTTAGGGTTCATATTTGTGCTACAATTGGTTGTTTTAAAAACCTTTGGCAAAGTTTAATTTTTTTGAAAACAAATTCTACATAGCTGTGTTCTTTCCTCCACCTAAAATAGCTCTAAAGTGTTGTAATGTTCGACCACCTATAATGTGATTAGGTATAGTGCTACAAACTAATGGTGGTCAAATCTTGGCAAAGATGTGTTGGATGGCACCCAATCAAGGGGGTCAAATTGGAGGCCCATCGATGGTTGGCCTTTGATCGAATGTGGCCTGGTCATAAGCTTTGTGCAGCGACTAGCTACAGTTGGTTACGGGATGGCCAGTCGATGGAAGACCCACCGATTATTTTATCGATACTCATTTTTATAATAGTTTATCGAAAGAGGAACCACTGACCGAGGATGGTGGACTATCGAGTGTTGTTGGACAAGATCAGGTGATGGCCTCAAAATAAGTAACACCTATTTTTAACCTTGGAGAGGTTAACAACCATATTCATATTAATAAAATATTAATATATTTCTTGCCTTCCTCTGGGTAAGTATGGTTACCCTCAGATTTCTATTGGAGGTATTCGGTGCAGGGATAAATTGTACCCTCTTCCACATTTGAGCTTCACAAAACTTATGTTATGGCTAGCCTCAAGCCAATTTCATGCAAGCATCTACCTAGGATCCGATGTACTAGTTGTAAAACCCAATTAGACACGTAGCAATGGAGTGGAAATTTACCCTCCTTGCAAAAAACATTATCCTTCGGTTGTGATTACCACTGATATGGAATATCCAAAGTGAAGTTGATTATTCATTAATGGTAATAAAATATATAGAAGCTTATAAATAATCATGTGGTTACGGTGGTTGTAACAATTTCCCAAACATGACCAACCATTGTAACTAATAAATAACAATCTGCTAAACATGGATGCCAACTAACTGCTAGAAGATAAATGACAACTCTAAGAGTCTAATTAAACATTCTAATAAATAACAACCCATTTACATCATTTACATTAGCATTTATGCCAAGACTGAGTGCCACCTAAAAGGAGTTGAATGGATATTGGAAGGAATCTAATAGATACAGATGAATAGCCATAAAGGATGCTAAACATATAAGTTTACAATAGTCGTATAGTGAGGAGGAATACAAAGAGAGCATTGTTGAGGAAGCCAAGCATTGAGGAGGAAGCCAAAGTGTTGAGGAGAAATCCAAGTGTTATTAAGGAAACTAAACATTAAGGAGAAAGCCAAGGGAAGCATTGAAGAGTAGATATTAAGAAAGAAGAGACATTACTAAGCCACATTCCATTAAGGAAGTGTTGAGTAAGAAGAGTCATTTGTAAGGAGGAGGAGTGCCAAAGAAAGATATAACATCTTTAATGCATACCAACAGTATAAGTGACACTTGTCATTTCTCGAATAGGAGTGTCAACCATCACTAAGGGGAATCTAAACATTTCTTGTGAACCATTAATTCATGAGATCCGAGTTTAGTGGGTCGAATAACATGGAGAATGTCATAAAGGAGAGAATATTGAAGGACAAAGAGGCCAACGAATACATAGAAGGAGGTCAAATATTTGAAGACCCAAATTTAGCATGCCATATACAAGGAGGTATAGAATATTTGAATTGATTTAATCCTTTGCAAAGATTAAGGAGGTATAAGGAATAATATTATTAAGGTTAAGGTTAATTAATCTATTATACTTTAGATTAATTGAATGAATGGATAAATAAGGTAATGAATTGATGAATTATAACCTTAGAAGATTTATTGTATACTTTGGAATATTCTTGAAGTAAGAAGTATTTAATTTGAAAGTTTTTGAAATTACTTTATTCTATTTTGAAATTCAAGTTGCATAAAAATATTTGTAAATAGTTTAACTTAGAGGAATAAGGATTTCTACATCGAAATAGGAATATTAAATTTACAAATACCTTTGTTTTCCAAATTTCTAATTGGGGAGTTATAAATAATTCAACACCAACATAGGTTTATGAAATTGACAAACCATAGTTTTGAAATTTGGGAGATTATAGGAATTAAACCTAGATATTTGAAGAATTGAAACATTTGTCAAAACTATTGTTTGATAATTATCCAAACATTATGAAATACAAGGTATACTATAAGATTTTAAGAATTGAAAATTAGTATTTGATCATATACTCAAATTCAACTTAAAATTTAGAAGTTGAAAAGGTTTTATGAAGGTGAGACAATACATTCAAACCTAGGGAGACATAAGGTAGTCAACCTCAAATATTTAGCGATTAAAAAAATTATCTTTAAGTTGTTCATACAAAAACTAGGGAGACATAAGGAATACAACAATAAAACTATTTTTGAAGATAGTAATGGATAAGTTAGCAAGAGGAACATATCATCACAAAGTACACTATGAAAGGATTCAAGATCAAATTCCATACAATATTTTATATCAAAAATGTAAAATTACTTCAAGCACAAATAATTCTACAAGCCAAAATGGTAAAGACCTTTGGTTTACTTATTCTAGTGCAAGTCATCACATGCCAAGAAATTTACAATGGTTTAATTACCTTGAAGTCACAAATAATCTTCGCTTAAAAATTATAGATGGCAGGACCTATCTTGTGCATGGATATGGGTGTGTAACACCTAATACATATTTTCCAAATATTTTGTTACATGATGTAATGTATATTCCTAGATTAACATCAAATCTTATTTTAGTAGCCAAATTGGTTGAGAGAAAAAGTATGATTGAGTTTAGATATATAAATGGAGTCAATAAGTGTCTCATTATAAATAAAAATGAGATAGAAGCTACATGATAAATTTAATATATATTCTCTAGACTCATTTGGAATTTCACAAGATATTGTTGTAATTTAAAACAACACTAATGGATATTTAGAGGAACATATTACAGGAATTGAAAAACCTATTTATCATAAAAATCTACAGGTTGAGAATTAGAAATATGAAAGGACATAAATACTATGGAATACATCTATATATTAAAGAATAATAATAGGAACCTAATCAATTTGAAGGACTTATGAAACATTAAGATTCATATTGAAGACTAAAGTCTTCAATAACCAAATAATATAATACATGGGGGTGTTGGAGTATATTAAATTATTTGGTACATGCTAATGTACCACCTTGGGTACATATTTAGATTAAGAGTGTGCTTTATGTTAGAGTGTGAATATTTACTTTATGAAATGTAATAAATGCACAAGTATTATTAGAATGTGGAAAGTATTTAATAATGTAAATGTGCATAATAGTCCATGTGCACATGAGTCCATAGAGTAAGAAATTAAAGAGTCTCAAGAAGAGTGAAGGCCAAGAGTACTCCATATGAAGAGTCACATTCCATTATATATGTGTCTATGTGTGTGTTAGAGAGAGACATAATGTAAAGTGAGAGTTTGTGAAAGTTAGTGTATTGGATATCTTTATTCTATCAAGATACTATTTTTGTGAGCATTTGTTAATGGTACTTTTATGAGTTGTTGCAGAAGTTATTTGTGACTTTTATATGTTTAGAATATTACAATTGACTTATATTTCTTTCAACAATTTTATTTTAGATCTTGTGGTTATTTTTCTTTAAATATTAAGCATCAAAAGCTAACAAACAAGATGCAGGTATATGGAGAGACCATGCAGGAGAAGATAGTAGTATATAAAACTTTGAGATTTTTCATTCCAATATGGTTACATATTATGGTGATACTAGAAGAGTGTAAAGAGCTTAATAGTCTAAAGGTAGAACAGTTGGAGGGATATCTCCTATGCCAGTAGGACAAGATGAGATACTACACATCCAACATGGATCAAGCTCTTGAATCCAAGTTGAGGGTCTTAGGTTATCAAGGAATAAAGCAATCATATCAAAAATAATTAAGATGATATGACTATTTATATGGTCCAAATTAGAAGGGAAATAAGAATTCAAGCTTTAAGGGGAAAGGAAAGTTTAACATAAAAATATTTGTTGATACTACTATAAAAACCCAAGCCATGTGAAGAAGGATCATAGAATTTTCATAGCCAAGAATCAAGACAATCAAGGAGTTGGTTATAAAATACCTTTACACATAGACCATGAAGGTGAGAGTTTATATTATTCTCTTTTGTGTAATGTTGCTTATAATTTTAGAAGAGAGCTATAGTTTTTAGACTTTGGTTTCTCCAACCATATGACACATTGTAAGGAGGCTTTTGTGAAATTGAATGAAGGTTTCAAAAGCCAAGTTTAGTTGTAACATGGAAAGCTTGGGTAAGTTATTGGAAATGGAATTATCCCCTTAAAACTACACAAGGAAAATAAGACATTTATAATGTCTATCTTCCTCTTTATATGAGGTATAATCTCATGATTTTAGGTCAAATCATGGAAAATGACTTCAAACTTATTTTTGATAATAGGAACTGCTTGATTTGTGACAAAAAATAGGGACAAAATTTTGTTGGAATATCTTCAATGACAAGAAATAGGGAGAGAAGTTGGTTGGAAGATCTTCAATGATAAGAAAAATAAAGTTTCCTTTGATATTGGACATTTCAAGAGGAGGAATGTGTTATGAAACCATTGATTTCCTTATCTATAAATATTCTCATACTTCCAAGAGATTGCTTCTTGTAATAGATGATGACCATCAACAAAAACATTATTTTTAATCCAGTTTCCACAACTATTTTTGTTAATAGCATTTATGGTTACTTTCAAAATCCCCTCAATTGAAATATATTTCCATCCTTTTTCTATTGCAATTTTAACCCCTATAATAATTTTTGTAACCTTTGCATAGTTTTAGTTGAAGTTCCATATGAATCTAAGCAAATGAGGAGAATTTTTCCTTCATTGTTTATAAAAACACCTCTACCAGATTTTTCCAAATTTCCTTTCAAAGCACCATCAAAATTAATTTTGATAAACCCAATTTTTGGAAATTTCTATTTTACCCTAGATTAAAGTAGATCATTTTTTTTAATTTCATTATCGCAGATGACTCTTACATGTATGTTCAAATCATATAGCTAATTTATTAGCACCTCTTTTTCTACACTTGAGACTTGCAATGATGAGCACCATATTTGTAGACATTCTACAAGAGACGAAATAATATGGTTCCAATATTGGGCATTATTTTAAGATGTATTTTTAAAGATTATATTATTTCTTTCAAGCCATAAATTCCAAAAAATAATGGCAGGGCCAATCCTCCACAAACTACTTAATGCTTTAGCTTTGAAATAATTAATCCAACATTTCATCAAAATTTTCAATGTTGATGGAACTACCCAATATAAATTCATATTTAAAAATATAATAATCCCAAATGGTGTGAGCAAAGGTACGATGAATATTTAAATGGTCTGATGTTTCTAAATCCTTCTCACACAAGATACTTCTAAAAGATCCATAATATCCTCTTCTTTGCAGACTCTCTCTTGTAAGAATATTACTTTGAACTACTAACCAAAGGAATTTTGAGGCCTTAGGGAGAGCATCCAATGACTAAAAATTCTTCTAACAAAAATCTTTGAGAGAAGGAAATTTTGATTACTCTAAATCCTCATATCTCAACTTGATAGAGTATCCACCATCCTTTGATAAATTTCAAACCAACTCATCCTTTCATGTAAAAATTGACAAATAAAACTCTTGAAACACCATTTAAATTTAATTTACAACTTGTTTTAGTTCCTCTCCTTCAACCAGGTTACAAAAATAAATCCATGATCTAGAGTTGTTGCTCTTATTAATATAGTATTTGATCTTTGGACCTTTACATGCTAGCATGCTTGAGCCAATGGTTGCCATTTCGAGCTAGATATAAGAGGATAAGGCTTCAACCAAGAATCAGATCAAATATTTGCATAACTCCCCTCATTAACTGTCCATTTGATATAAGGCTTCACCCAAGCATCAAATCAAATATTTGCATAACTCCCCTCATTAACTGTCCATTTGATATGTTTCTTTATCAATTGTAAACTATATGATATGATGTTCCATGTTGACAATCCTTTGGGTATGGTTATTTTCCTAAATAATTTCATTCCATCAATAATACCTATATATTTTTGAAGTAATATTTTTACCCAATTCATTCCTTGATCTCTAAATAATCTCTACCCAATATTTGCCCTTAATGCCAAATTTATAAGGCTATAATTTCACAATCTTGTTCCTCCAATATTCTTTCCTTTGCAAACCCTATCCCACATAAAAAGAGGAAACATAAATTTTTCCTCATCTTTTCCATAGAAAGTCTCTTTGAATATTATCAACTTTTGATGTTATAATTGTTGGCAATATTTAAATTGATATCATATAAATAGGGATGGATTACAATGTAGTCTTTATGAGTTGTAGCCTTCCTTCTATAGTTAATAACTTACCTTTCCAACCCACCAAGCAAGCTTTCATTCTATCCAAAAAATAGATCCAAAGATCCTTTTTATTTCCTTTATGATACAAAGGAATACTCAAGTAGGCTGATGCAAATTTTTTTATTTTAATCCCTAAAATATTTTCAATAATTTGTTGTAAATCTAGAGTAATATTAATGAATAAAATCCTAGGTTTTGTAGTACTAACCAACTCTCCAGTAGCCTTATCATAGTATTATAATATTTATTTAAACTCCATGGCCTCACCAACTAAGGGATGGACCAAAAGAACAGTATCATTGATAAATTGGAGATGATATTTGAAGGGACCATGTTTTGCAACTTGAATACCTTTTATTTTTCCTTCAATTTTTGCTTTTGAGAAAGCTCTCCCTAATGCTTTCACAAGAATAATAAATAGATAAGAAGATAGTGGATCGCCTTGACTAAGTCCACAAGATGACTTGAAGTAACCAGCAAGTGAACCATTGATCAAAATAAAAATGATGTGGAGCTATAATAACATTTAATCCATTTACACCAACTATAATTAAAGCCAAACTTTCTTAGAATAACATGTAGAAAATTCCAAGAAACTATGTCATATGATTTGTTCATATCTAATTTCATAAGCATATTTGGTTCTTTATTGGAATGAATAGAATGCATGGCCTCCTGTAGAATAATTATACCATAAATAATTTCTTTACAATTATAAAAACAACCTTGTTCCTCTCAAATAACACAACCTAAAATTTCCTTGAACCTGTTTGCCATTATTTTTAAAATAATATTATAAATTATATTACAAAGGCTTATTGGATGAATATTATAAAATATTTTGTTTCTCCTTTCTTGGGAACCAACATAATAAAAGTGACATTGATATCACTTACTATAGCCTTCCTTTTTTGAGTCTCTTTAACCAAAAGTAACATATCACTCTTCAATACAAATTGGAAGAAAATTGAAGGAAATCCATCGAGGCCAAGTGCCTTGTTAGGATGGAAAGAGAAAACTACTTCATGGAGATCCTCCATAAATATCTTCTTCATCAAGCTTTTATTGTGTCCCTATGTGATAATTGAAGGAATATTTTGTAAACATTTATCTTGTGCTTCCTTATCTTGCCTAGTATTTGACAATATTTTTTAATTAATTAATTGTTTCTTTCCTTATATCTTATTCGTCCTCAATATTTCTTTGAGTTAAAATATTTTTTATGTGATGAAACGAATAATTTATTTTTATTGTAGCATGATTTTTTTTGTATTTCTATCTCCTTTCTTGAGCCATTTCTCTCTAGATTTTTGGAATCAATATGACTCATTTTTCAATGTATTATGATAATCATAAAGTAATTATCTTTCTTTCACATAAGAATCCTGATTCATTCCATTAATTTCTATTATCTCTTGTAAATTTTTGAGCGTGGATACAATTTCGTTCTTTTATATAAAAATATTACCAAAATATTGGGATTACAAATATTTATTTGCTCCTTTAAATATTTCATCTTTTGAAAAAAACTATACATACATGATCCTTCAATTGTTTATCCATACCACCATAATACAACCATTTGGAAAAACTCAATGTCTTGGAGCCACATAGACTGGAAGGGAAATGGATTTGGATGAGCATTATTAGGTAAATTATAAGCCAAGTAATGGGTTTGTGAATTGATCCTACTTGCAATAAAATATCTAAAGAGATTGTATACTTTGCTTGCAACCATTAATTGGATAACAAGAACCTATCCAATATTTATACTATATGAGTTTTCCTAGTGCATCTATTATCCCATGTATATTCAAAACTTGAAGGACCAACATCCCAAATAATATTTTAACTAACCAATGAAGCAAAATATTGCATTGATTTAGACCATCCTAGAACACCACCCTTTTTTCAAATGAGAAAGAATAATGTTAAAAGCACCCCCAAGAACCCATAGATCATAATGAACCCTCATTGTATTTGACAAAAATATGCTAAGGTCCTTCCAAAATCTTTCACAAGGAGTAACTATAGTTGGATAATATACACTTATAACCCCAACTTTGATGTTTTCCTCTTTCCTATAGAATAATCTAGCAACCTAATTACTTTTTGCTTCTAATAATTGTCCATCCCATTTGCATTTGTCTCATATTATTGCAATATCACTTGAAGCACCTCTAGAAGAAACTGCTAAATAATCATCCATCTTCCAAACCTTTTTAAAAGCATCCTTACATTCCTCATTACTTAATATTTTTCTTGTATTAAAATAAACTCAATACTATAAATACCTATTAATTCCTTAATAACTCTTTTTTAAGGGGTTTTATTCATACACCTAATATCCCATAATATCATTTTCATCATCAACACTTTTAATTTTTACTAGTGGGCTTAGCCCCACTTCTTGTTAACACCTATGATATTTGTATTTGACTTCCAAAATTAATATCCTTTTGATTCTAATTTTGTCTTTGTTCCTACTTTGATGGCCTTCCTCTCTTTTTCCATTCCCACAAAAACTTTCATCTTCATAAATATCTCTTATTTTTTCATATTGTTCATAATGAGACTTATCTTCTAAAGATTTATTTTTCCCTAAAGAATCTAAACTGCAAGGAATAACTTCATTAGCATTTTCTTCTTTATTTTTCCCTAAAAATTCTAAAGTGCATAGATGATCCTCCATATGTTGTCCTAGAAACCCTAAATTTCCTTGGATATCCTCCATATTATTTTCTTTATTGTATCGCTCTTGAAACCCTAAAGTGTAACAAATACACTCTATACTACTTTCATTTTTATTATAAGGAGAATATTTTATGCTACTTGAGGAAAATAAATATGATTTACCTATATTAAGCTTAACCTCCTTCACCTGATTTGCTTTAACGTTTGCCTCCCTATATTCCTTTTCCTTTAAATTTTCCCTTCCCTTCTTCCTTCTAATCTTTAGCTCCTAAATTTGAACTTGTGCATTGTAATTCATCATACCTCATGTCATTTTTTATTATAAAGGTTGATTTGAGTGAAATGTAATGGTCTTTTTTATTTGATGATATAGAGGGGTTTTCCTTTCCACTTTCTTAGGAGTGTGTTGAGAAGCAACACACCCCCACTGAAAAATGAATTTCCATCCTTTGAAAACTTTGAGCTTTCATTTTTGCAGTAGGGACCCTCTTGATGATTTTCAGGTTTAATTCCAAATTTTACTTGCCTCTTTCTTCTTCAAGTTTTGCCTGTTTCTGTATCCAAGTATTCTTGCATTCTGGCTTTGTTATCTCAGACTTCACTTTTTACATGCTAGAATCCTTCATGGATAAAGAAAATCTTACATCGATATGAAAAAAATGCAAAATTACAGATAGGTAAATTCATTGAAAATCAAAACTTTCCTTTTTTGGCAAAGTCGCGACATATCGCGACACTTCCATTTTTGGAAGTGTCGCGATATCGTGACACTTCCTTTTTTGGAAGTGTCGCGATATCGCGACACTTCCATTTTTGGAAATGTCGCGATATCGCGACAGGTTTCAAGAAAATCGGCTAAGTCAAAAAAACGTAGCGAAATCGCGACACTTCCATTTTTGGAAATGTCGCGATATCGCTACCGGTTAGGAGAGAGAAGGCAAGATCGTACGGAACGTCGCGAAATCACGACATGTCGCGAAATCGTGACATGTTGCATTTTCGCGGATGCGAGGAAGAAAAAACGACTAAGGCATGAGAGAGGTCGCGATTTCACGACATGTCACGAAATCGTGACATGTCGCATTTTCATGGCGCGTGAGGGAAAAGGAAGTAAGTGAGAAAGTTGTCGCGAAATCGCGCACGTCGGACGTCGCGAAATCGTGAAATGGAAGGGGCGTACGGACGTCGCGATTTCGTGACATGTCGCGAAATCGTGAGTGCAGCCAAGCAGAAGAGAAGAGAAACAAAAAAATTGGCTAAGGCAAAAAGATGTCACGAAATCGCGACAAAGGGTGCAAATGAGAGAAAAGGAAGAAAAAAATCAAGAAGGAAAAGCACGCGGACATGGAAAGGAAAAAGGAGATGTCAAAGGAGAGGAAGGTGATCAAGAATGGAAGAGAAGAAAAGTGAAAGGATGTCGCGATTTCGCGACATGTCACGAAATCGTGACATGTCGCATTTTCGCGACCCTGACAGAAAAGAGCCCAAAAATGCAAGACAGCTGGAAATGGACACGTGTCACGATTTTGCGACACGTGTCAAAACCCTGCAAGCCACGTATCAGATAAATAAGGCCGACATGCAAGTAAACTTTAGGGTTTTTAATCTGATTTAATAATTAAAGTTCTGATTTAATATTTTTAAAATACTAATCCATCTTTTGTTCTTTCATGCAGAAGCCATCTGGCACTTACATGATAACGGAGAAATGGCCATAAAGGTAAAGCTTAGTGCAAATTAATCAAAGACGGCCATATTGAAGGAGAAGATGCCGAGAATTGCTGTTTCATCCAATTTTTACAGATCTGGCCGCAAAGAGACTTTACGGTGACTAAGCTGCTGCCCATAGTGGAATATGTCGAGAATTGGCCGAGAAATGAAAATATCTGCACACAGTTACCGAAATTTGCCGATGAATGCATTTAATGAAAATTTATGGCAGAATTAATAGCTTGCAGAGATTTTCAACTCGGGGATGGCTCTGCGGAGATGAAATGTCAGAGAAGTGGTGATTCATCCAAATTACCCGAGGGCATTAATGAAGACATTTATTCACAGTTGCGGGTGAATGCAAGTGGCATTCGAATTCTATCTTCTCCATTTATGGCAAGTGACTGCACTGATTTGCGTAATGGTTAAGTTCTATCCGAACTTTGTTTTAAAAGGGCTTTATATTGTAAAACCCGGGTCCTAGGGTTTAAGATGATAAGATTTACGGTTGGAGAAGAAGATATTTCTGAAAAGATCAGGGTCTGTCCTGAGTCTATAAATACTTCTTCTCAATGTAATCGCAGGAGGCGGAAACTTAGAAATAAAAGGCTATTGAAGCAATTTCTTGCAAATATTGTTAAATACTTTGTTTCTGGACTTGGAGTTGATGTGCTTTTGTTTTCTGTGATAGCATGGCCAGGAGCCTAATCTTTTGCAGATTGTGATAAGTTCATCTCCTTTTGTTTTCCGTTTCTTTAAAGTTTATTAAATATATGCTGTGAATCTGTGTTATCAAGATTAAATATGTTGTTAGGCTTCATTTGTTCTATTGTATGCTAGGGAAAATTACAGATTTAAGGTTCAAGTCTGTTCTAATTGCTCTGTCCTCACTGTGCGAGCTAGGTTGCCGGTGAAAGATATCAATTTTAACCGACTTCCCTTCGGTTTATAATTTTCTGTTAGATCTGTTACATCTCTGCCTTATGCTCTTAGTAGAAAGTGATCTTAGAAAACCGGACACTTTCTTCTTTGATTTGTTCTGTTGTGAAGCTGATAGTATAAATAAAATTGGTAGTTTTGTTTTACAGCCAAGTTTGATAAACTTCTCTTTTTGCCTTACCCTACCCTCTTTGTTTTACCGTGAAATGATCCATTTTTATTTTCTTTAATTTGTCCTTTATTTAAATCGCTGACCCATAAGAGCTAGATCAAAGAATTAATTTTAAATCCGATTGTCAACAAGTGACAACTTCTGAACATTACTGAACAAGTTCATTGAGCCCATTGTAAGGTGACAGCATATCCATATTGAAATCTATTCCGTAAGCAGAAAAGAGTGAATTGACATTCGACCCGACTCTGTAACTCACACCTTGGATAACCAGCTAGATCCTAAAGTGAGTGGGATTTATCCCGTATAAGTGTTATCATAGTTTTGTGCTCATCCTTCACAGGGTGTGTATAAAAGTCGGACCAACATTTAAAAATGGCGCTAGAAGGAGGGCCTACTGAACTCCGGTCAGTATTGTAAGTTGTCGTACAATTTTTAAGATTGCCGAAAAGAAGACCTCAAGTTCAATAATCTGTTAAGGATTGTAAGTTTGTAAGTACCTGTGAAAAGCTGGATTCTACATACAGGGTAACAAGGTCCCACCCCAGAGCTGGAGAGCTCCTTGTCCCTGAATTAGAAACTCCGAGAAGAAGTAGCCTCAGAAGGGCCAAGTCTCTGTCTAAAACAGTTTTATCACCACTGATAGTTACCCCGACCACAACTCAGAATATCACAGTCAGCCAAGTAGTAATGGCAAATTGGTTGGGCTCCACTGCTTTGAATATTTCGGGTATAGCCCATGACCTGCCCGTAAATCCGAAAAGATATCTCCCCAGATATAAACATGATGGGACAAGAACTGCAGAAGAACATTTGGTTGCATTCAAGAATGCTTTGAAATTATTAAATGTACAACATGAGGATGTTGCCTGCAGACTATTCCCGTTCACTCTCCAAGAGGGAGCTTATGATTGGTTTCTAAACCTCACTAATGATTCTGTCACCAGCTGGAATGACTTAGAAAAAGTTTTTGTGTCACAGTTCGGAGAAGTGATAGATCCTAGTATATTGTACCAGCAGTTTTCTGGCATCAAAAGAGAATTAGGTGAATCTATCAGGTCTTATAATGTTAGATTCCATAAAGCTTATGGCAGACTTACTGGGTATTATGTACCGAATGCCGACTTGGCATTAGAGATCTTTAGAAACTCTTTGGATCCAATGACCTCTCGTCTTCTTGAAGAGAGATCCCACTGTTACTAATTTGACGGAAGCTTATAAAGAAGCTTTGATTCTAGAAAGACAGTTGGGACCCCAGCCTTTAAATGCCCAACAAGTTCCTCTGGTTACACAAGCTGCCCCTGTGTTCAATCCCATTCCACATCGATGATGTCGCCAGCTTGTCGACTCTACCATCAAGAAATCCATTGGTCGTAGCACCCGTTGAGAATGTACGTAACCCAAGCAAAGAGGCTGACAATGCAAGAGTTGAAGAAGTCTCAAAGATAGTTCAGAAGCTGGCAAATGATTTCTTGAGTTTTAAAAGGCAAGTTTCTACAGGGGACAACTCCAACAGATATTCATATCAACCGAACAGATTCAACCGGCCCCCGTATGAACCTAATAAATATTACAAGGGTAAGGCTCATGATGTGAATATTTGTGATTTAGCTCTGCCTAACTGGTGCAGAATACATGCCACTTCTCAAAGCATGGGGAGTTGGATTGTCTAGAATTTTGCAATGCATTTGAAGCTTTGTCTGGAGATTTGATCTCCCCTGAAAATCAAAGAACTGCTGATGGCCCAAGTTCATCCGGCCACAGTGCAGCTATGGTCCTGGATTCTTTCACTTTCCCGGATGAATCTGAGAATGTAGTTGAAATGCCTATGGATGAGGTGCAGGCTTTCCAGCAGTATAGAAGAGATAATTACAACCTGAGGAACAGGAATCCGGAGCCTAATACTACATCAACCCCTCCGGACAACTCTCACAATGTTCCTCCCGACCCCTCTCCAAGCAATAATCCATCTCCACCAAAGGGAGGAAATCTGATGAGAGGACCAGATGCTTTTGTCCCTCCACTTAATAAAGGATATAACATAGTGGAGGATATGAAAAATATTAAGGCCAACATTACTCTACATGAGTTGGCACAGATTTCAGAGCAGAGAGACAACCTGATAAAAACATACTCTGGCCCTGCTACTAAACCTGTGGACAAAGGAAAGAAAATAGCAAATGCCAATCTAGCCATGTACAAAGAAAAAACTGAAGTTCCCCCATTTTTACTGACTGTCCGTATTTTTGGGAAGAACTTACATAATTGTTTGGTAGATTCAGTGCATCTCGCTAATGTTATGCCTTTGGCCATTTGTCGCAGCTGGGTCTGACCCCAATGAAGTCTGAAAGGAGAGTTGTCCAATTAGACAAATCAGAGGTTAAAGTTGTTGGAGAGCTTCAAAATATTCATATCCAATTAGCATCTGAGCCAAGGGCTCAACATAAAATTGAAATTCAGGTTGTGGATATCCCCGTGGGGTACGGGATGCTGTTGAGTAGGGATTGGTCGAGATCTCTGAACGGATACTTGGCAACAATTTTTTCACACATGTGGTTGCCGTGGAAAGGAGTGGCAAATCAATTACGGGTTGAAAGAGAACCCAGGTACAAGCATACAATTACTGAGTACAATGCAGAGAATGAAACTGTAAATATTGCAGAGGTAGATATTGGAGTCTACAATTTAACAACTGGGCAAAATAACAAGTTTAATAAAGCTCATCCTGTACATACTAATGAAGTCTGGACACTTCATGTGGATGGGGCTAGATCTAAACAGGGTTCTGGAATAGGGGCAGTCCTTAAAGGGCCTGAAAGTCAGACATATTTTATGTCTTACCGCCTACAGTTCCCTTGTACAAATAATTTAGCAGAGTATGAAGCTCTGATTTTAGGTTTGAAATTTGCATTGGACAAAGAAGCAAGAAATATTCAAGTTTTTACTGATTCAGAATTGGTGGCAAATCAAGTCAAAGGTAAATTCCAGTGTAAAGCATCTTATTTAAAAGGATACAAACATCGGGCTTGGGATCTTGTAGAAGACTTTGATGCTTTTAATCTGACACACATACCCAGAGAGCAGAATTCACATGCAGATGTCTTGGCTTCTTCAGCTGCAAGTTTAAAACCATTGGAAGAATTTAAATGGAACAAGTTTTCAATTGAGTTAGTCCCTTGTCCTTCAGTTCCAAACAATATAGATAATTTTCAGGTTTTCTCTGATGATCAACAGATTGTAAACTTTTTGCAGAGTACTAACACATTTGAAAATGCTATAATCGATGAGGGCCAAAGGGATACCCTCGCTGGAACAGCTTAGATGATGACAGGGGAATAATGAGGTTGAAGGACAACAGAATTCCAAAAGGGATGGTGGAGCTGGAGCGGCTCTTTGATGTTGACAAAATCAAGCAAAAGGTGAATTCTGAGGATTATGTGGGTGCCACAGATAGTGAGACTGAAGACCTGAACATAGGGACTGAAGAAGATCCCGTGCACATCAAGTTGGCTAAGAACTGTGATCCAGAAATAAAAAGAAGTATGATTGATTTTCTTCACAGGTCCAAGGATGTTATGGCCTGGTCATACAAAGACTTAAAGGTATTTGATCCTAAAGTTTACACTCACATTATACCTTTAAAAGAATTCTGCAAACCTTTTCGGCAAAAACAGAGGCATGTCAATGCTCAGTTAGAGCCCCTCATCCGTAAAGAAGTAGAAAAGCTATTGAGTGCAGCCATTATTTTTCCCATCGTGCATTCTACTTGGGTGGCCAATCTGGTGCCACCGTAAAGAAAAATGGAGAGATCCGCTCGTGTGTGGATTTTAGAAATTTAAACAAGGCATCCGAGAAAGATAATTACCCTCTCGCCTTCCATGGATGAGGTGCTGCAGATTGTCAATGGTTCGGAGATGATGTCTTTCCCCGGATGGTTTCTCAGGGTACAATCGGATATTGGTTGAGAAGGAAGACAGAATGAAAACTCGCTTTCACAACTAAGTGGGGAACTTTTGCTTACAAGAGGATGCCATTTGGATTAATAAATGCCGGAGCTACATTTCAACGAGCAATGGATCATGCTTTCAAGGGCCTTATGGGTAAATGCATTGTTGTTTACATGGATGATTTAACAGTCTTCTCTAAATCTCGGTTTGACCATGTAAAACACTTGGAGTCTGTGTTTAATAAATGCAGGGAGTTTGGCATTTCTTTGAATCCGAAGAAGTGCATTTTTGGTGTAACAGAAGGAAAGCTCCTTGGGCACTTGGTCACAAAAGATGGCATTTCCATGGATCCGAGCAGAGTTGAAGCCATATCCGGCATACCATTTCCCAACTCCAAGAAAGAGTTGAGGTCCTTCTTTGGAAAAATTAACTTTGTCAAGAAGTTCATCTCCGGTTTTGCAGAGATAGTCAAGCCAATGAATGACATGCTAAAGCAAACTGCTCGTATTGTCTGGACCACGTAAGCTAAAACAGCCTTCCAAGAAATCAAGACAACCATCAAACAAGCACCAGCTTCGGTAAGCCCAAACTTCAATGCAGATTTTTATCTGTACACCTTTTCTTCTGAACACACACTTGCTGCAGTTCTGACCCAACGGAGGGAAACCGGAGAACATCCAATTGCTTTCAAGAGTACCAATTTGAAGGGGGCTGAGCTGAAATATTCTCGTTTAGACAAACAAGCTTATGCCTTGGTGAGAGCGGTTAAGCAGTTCGAGCACTATATATTAAGAAGCAGAATTCATGCTATAGTTCCGCACTCCACTTGTTAAATACCTTCTAAGTCGAATGAGTTGGGTGAACCGAGGGGTAATTGGGTTACAAGGCCGCAAGAGTATGACTTAGAGATTCGGCTCGCTAAATTGATCGGAGGACTTGGTTTGTCCCGACACATTGTCAAAATACCTATACGAGAACAAATTAATCAGCTAAATTTTGAATCTGATGACTGGTATGGAGATATCATTCATCTCGCTGCAATTTGGAGTTTGCCCGCCTCACTTGAATAGAACCCAAAGGAGAGCATTAAAACCGAAAGCTGCTCATTATCTCCTCAAAGGGGTAATTTGTACAGAGAGAATTATGCCGGCATTTTCTTGAGATGCATTTCTCGAGGTGAAGTCAATGAAGTCATGTCCAGCTTTCATGAAAAGTTAGGGGCAGGGCATTCATCGAGATCTGCTATCGCAGCATAAAATATTGAGAGCAGGCTATTACTGGCCTACACTATTTAAAGATGCACATCAAGCATGTAAGAACCTGCCATCAGTGCCAAACTTTTGCAGCCAAAGAGGCCAACCGGGCTCTACCATTGCAACCTATTGTAATAAATAAACCTTTCATGCAATGGGGACTTGATTTTGTGGGAGTGATTAATCCAAATTCTTCAACAGGGCATAAGTATGTTCTAACAGCTACTGATTACTGCACAAGATGGGTTGAAGCAGCAGCCACCACAAGAAGTACAGCTCATGAAGTGATTGAATTTCTAGAGTCAAATGTCATAACTAGGTTTGGGGTTCCTCTGAATTTGGTGTGTGATAATGGACCAGCCTTCCAATCATTGGAGTTTGCAGAATGGGCATACCAGATGGGGATAGTTATCGATTCTCATCCAACTATTATCCCCAAGGCAATGGACTGGCTGAGTCCACAAACAAGAATTTAATGAATGCCATTAAGAAATCTGCAGCAGACAAACCTATGCAGTGGCATACATTATTGAAATATGCACTTTGGGCTGACCGGATAAAATATAAAGTGGCTCTTAAAACTTCTCCTTTTGCTTTGTTGTATGGTACCCAGCCAATTGTTCCCATCTCTCTGAAGTTACCTACTTACCAATTTGTCTTAGACTATTTTGAGGATCAAGATGATGCAGAGGCTCGTGTTTTAGATCTAACTAACTTGCAGGATGAAAGACTCCAAGCCCTGGAACACTTCAGTCGGCACCAAGAAACCGTCAAGCGCTGGTTTGACAAGAGGGCCAAAGTGAAAGCTTTCAGACTGGCAGACTTGGTGCTTCTATGGGACAAGGCCCATGAGAAGAAGGGTAAGCATACAAAGTTGCAGCCACTGTGGATAGGCCCGTACCAAATTGCTGAGATTCTGGGTAACAATGCATTTCGTTTACAAGACCTTGATGGTAATTTTTTGGACCTCCCTGTTAATGGTCAATACTTAAAACATTATTTCTCGGCTGTCCCGTCCAATGTATCATTTGAATGAGTCATAAAGAAGTTGTAACATGTGTATACATTGTGAATAACTCTGCAGTTTTATTTTGCTTTAGCTTAATTTTAATTGCCTGTACAGTTTTTAGTTGCTTTATTTTAGTTTACTTTTAATGTCTGTACAGTTGTTTGCTTTAGTTTTAATTTTAATTCTTTTTTTTTTTTTATCCTTATTCTTTTTTAGTTTTAGTTTATTTTCTTTTATTTTATTTCCTTTGTAAATACCCTTAGTTTTATTTCTTTCAGTCTTACATTTATGTATTCTATTTCCTTTGCTATCTATAGTTTTTTTATTTTAAAGTTCTGTATTTTATTTTTATTTAAGTCTCTTTATTTTCTTTGTAAATAGCCTCACCTTGTTTTATTTCATTTCCTTTAATGCTCGTACGCTTTATTTTGTTTCCTTTGTAAATAACCCTCAGCTTTGTTTTCTTTGTCCTCGTATAGTTTTATTTTAAAGTCTGTGCAGTTTTTATTTTATTTTGTTCTTAGAGGCCTGTGTTTATCCTTGGAAGTCTGTACAAATTTCTCTGGCTTTTAAAATTTTGTTCTTTAACCTTTGCCTGAGCATCAATGAAAAGTCAGCCTTCTAAAAATTGTTTTATTCTGAGCTGATCAATCCAGTGTTCATTATCACAATTGTGAGATAGTCTGTTTGAACTGAACAGTGGAACTATTTTTTTAGTCGTAACAAAAGTGGAAGGATGATTGGATTTTGTGTCTTGCTTGCCACAGCTTGTTTTAATTATAAAGAAACTCGCTATGCTGTTTGGTTGGAGAAACTCCCGAGGAATCCAAGAAAAGTTGGTTATAAGAGGGGACTATGATTCATGTAATTATTTGAGTATCCATAGAGGCTATCAGTGCCTAGGCTGAAGCAGTTCCAGATTGATGAAATATTAAAAGAACATTGTTATTCTTTCCAAGGCTTTTCAGATGTTGATGTATTTCAAAAGAAAGAGATGAAAGTTGAATTGGCACTCTGTTATTTCCAATATATATATAAATATAAAAAAAGAGAGATAAAAAAAGAAAAAAGAAAAAAAGAGTTATATAATGAAAGAGGCAGCCAAGATTTCAAAAGATGTTTTTCTTCTACCAAGTTGTAGATTCTACCTTACAGTTGTAAATTTGGGTCGTGTAAATCTAAAGGGTAACTCTGTCGGGCCGTAAAAGGCTAAACTAGTAAACGGAGCTCTACTCGGTTTCCCCTTTTACAATCTAGAAAAGCCGATCAATCCGGAGTTCAACATTCGATCCAGTCATTCTTGAAGAAAGTTTTATACGCTTGTAATTGCACATCGGAAATCTTCCTTAAGTAATTCAGCCTAGTATGTCCTTGGGAAATTTTAACAACTATCAGTTAGTAGTCAATTTATTGTGAAGAATGTCTGTGGCAAGGCAAGATACATGGTCTATGTTGTTTTGAAACTAGAGTCCTGGGTTCTAAAATAATGCTACTATTTTACCCGCAGATATCGCCATTTGTTGAGAAGCAACACACCCCCACTGAAAAATGAATTTCCACCCTTTGAAAACTTTGAGCTTTCATTTTTGGCAAAGTAGGGACCCTCTTGATGATTTTCAGGTTTAATTCCAAATTTTTACTTGCCTCTTTCTTCTTCAAGTTTTGCCCGTATCAAAGTATCCAAGTATTCTTGCATTCTAGCTTTGTTATCTCAGACTTCACTTTTTACATGCTAGAATCATTCATGGATAAAGAAAATCTTACACCGGTATGAAAAAAATGCAAGAAAAAGATAGATAAATTCATTGGAAATCAAAACTTTCCATTTTTGGCAAAGTCGCGAAATCCGCGACTTCCATTTTGGAAATGTCACGAAATCGCGACACTTCCATTTTTGGAAATGTCGCGATATCGCGACAGTTTTCAAGAAAATCGGCTAAGTCGGAAAATGGTAGCGAAATCGCGACACTTTCCATTTTTGGAAATGTCGCGATATCGCTACCAGTTAGGAGAGAGAAGGCAAGATCGTACGAAACGTCACGAAATCGCGACATGTTGCGATTTTCGGAGAAGAAACAAGACTAGAGAAAGATTCGACATGTCGTGAAATCGCGACATGGCGCCAGGGAAAAGGAAGTAAGTGAGAAAGAAATAAAAAAGTCATTCGACATCAAATCCGGACATAAGAGAGAATGCGAAGAAAGGAAGGGAAAAGACAAGAAGGTGCAAAATCGAAATGACAAAGTCACGCGACAGAAAAAGGAGATGCGCGACGCGACATGGGCAAAGAAGAAAGAGGAAGGCAAAAAAGGAGCCATTGTCACATTTCACTAAGGAGAAAAGTCGAAGGGATGTCGTGATTTTGTGACATGTCACGAAATCGCGACATGTCGCATTTTCGCGACCCTGACAGAAAAGAGCCCAAAAATGCAAGACAGCTGGAAATGGACACGTGTCGTGATTTTGCGACACGTGTCAAAACCCTGCAGGCCACGTATCAGATAAACAAGGCCGACATGCAAGTAAACTTTAGGGTTTTTAATCTGATTTAATAATTAAAGTTCTGATTTAATATTTCTAAAATACTAATCCATCTTTTGTTCTTTCATGCAGGAAGCCATCTGGCACTTACATGATAGCGGAGAAATGGCCATAAAGGTAAAGCTTAGTGCAAATTAATCAAAGACGGCCATATTGAAGGAGAAGATGCCGAGAATTGCTGTTTCATCCAATTTTTACAGATCTGGCCGCAAAGAGACTTTACGGTGACTAAGCTACTGCCCATTAATGGAATATGTCGAGAATTGGCCGGGAAATGAAAATATCTGCACACAGTTATCGAATTTTGCCGATGAATGCATTTAATGAAAATTTATGGCAGAATTAATAGCTTGCAGAGATTTTCAACTCGGGGATGGCTCTGCGGAGATGAAATGTCAGAGAAGTGGTGATTCATCCAAATTACCCGAGGGCATTAATGAAGACATTTATTCACAATTACGGGTGAATGCAAGTGGCATTCGAATTCTGTCTTCTCCATTTATGGCAAGTGACTGCACTGATTTGCAGAATGGTTAAGTTCTATCCGAACTTTGTTTTAAAAGGGCTTATATTGTAAAACCCGGGTCCTAGGGTTTAAGATGATAAGATTTGCGATTGGAGAAGAAGATATTTCTGAAAAGATCAGGGTCTGTCCTGAGTCTATAAATACTTCTTCTCAATGTAATCGCAGGAGGCGAAAACTTAGAAATAAAAGGCTATTGAAGCAATTTCTTGCAAATTTTGTTAAATACTTTGTTTTTGGACTTGGAGTTGATGTGCTTTTGTTTTCTGTGATAGCATGGCCAGGAGCCTAATCTTTTGCAGATTGTGATAAGTTCATCTCCTTTTGTTATCCGTTTCTTTAAAGTTTATTAGATATATGTAGTAAATCTGTGTTATCAAGATTAAATATGTTGTTAGGCTTCAGTTGTTCTATTGTATGCTAGGGAAAATTACAGATTTAAGGTTCAAGTCTGTTCTAATTGCTCTGTCCTCACTGTGCGAGCTAGGCTACCGATGAAAGATATCAATTTTAACCGACTTCCCTTCGGTTTATAATTTTCTGTTAGATCTGTTCCATCTCTGCCTTATGCTCTTAGTAGAAAGTGATCTTAGAAAACTGGACACTTTCTTCTTTGATTTGTTCTGTTGTGAAGCTGATAGTATAAATAAAATTGGTAGTTTTGTTTTTACAGCTAAAGTTTGATAAACTTCTCTTCTCGCCTTACCCTACCCTCTTTGTTTTACCGTGAAATGATCCATTTTTATTTTCTTTTAAATTTGTCCTTTATTTAAATCTGCTGACCCATAAGAGCTAGATCAAAGAATTAATTTTAAATCTGATTGTCAACAAGTGACAACTTCGAACATTACTGAAAAAGTTCATTGAGCCCGTTGTAAGGTGACAGACAGTCCATATTGAAAACTATTCCGGAAGAGAAAAAGAGTGAATTGACATTCGACCCGACTCGGTAACTCACACCTTGGATAACCAGCTAGATCCTAAAGTGAGTGGGATTTATCCCATATAAGTGTTATCAGAGTTTCATGCTCCTTCTTCACAGGGTGTGTATGAAAGTCGGACCAACGAGTGGAAAATCCTTGATTTGACCTAGCTTCTTCTATGATATGATCTCCTTGATTCATATTAAAACTTCCCTCATACCTAAGAATTTCCATCTCTTTGTCCATCTTATCATGTATTTGATTTTATAACATTTGCAACATCGAAATGCAATGTTTTCATTATCCACTTCTTGATCCCATTCTATTTATTTAGATTTAATCCTAATGGACTATGGTAAATATTTTAAAATATCCATGGCAACACATATTTGAGTGTATACAACATGTTTTCTCTCCTTAGTAGTTGGTCCCTCCCGGATGAATTCACCTAGAGTATTACCAATATTCTTGAGAACCTCCTTATTGATGAGTTGATAAGAAAGTCCAAAAATCCTAATCAATACCAAAAATATAAAAATTCTCACTCCAAGATCTTAAATAAAATGCATCTTTGCCCCTACATGAAAGACCTTCATCCATTATTTTATCCCTTATTTTTGAACTAGAGAAAATAATGAAGAGAAATCCTTTAGGAAGAAAATTCATGGAGTAATTTGAATACAATCCCCACTTCCATTTTGATCCAATTTTGAATCTCATAAAAATCTAGCTAGTATCCATGGAATTTACATATTAACCCTCTAGCTTTAAGAACCATTATATCATGCCCAATCATCTCATCCTTGATCATCAATATTATTTGCTACTTGGATAGGGTTTGGTATAGATTTGCCTTCTCTTATCACAAACTAGGACATCCATACTTCCAACTAAGACATTCTTACCTCCAACTAGGCCATCCTTATTTTCAGTAAGAACCTTCAAAAATGACTTTCTTGCCATGTTACCTAGATTTTCTTCACATGAATCCTTTAACATTTCTTTTAATATTTGGAACAAGAAGTGTCACTTGTTCCTTGATCGCACTTTGCTTTCTACTCCCTTCTTCCTACTCATGCTTCCTCACACAATCTCTTGGCTTGCAACTTAAAGCTCCTTATGAAACACTAAATTATTAGTTTAATTTAATTAAATTAAAAATATAACAAGTATAGCTATCTATACTCAATTTTATTTTTCTAGATATCCTAAAAATTGGCATACCTTAAACTTCAATCACAAAACTTTTGAAGGAATTCAAGAAATATTGAGGGAGATAGAACCCTATGAAGTCAACCATCTAGAACAAGGGCAATGGTAATTTTTCAAGTCACAAAAAATGAATTTTAAATATTTTTCAGTTAGGGATTCGATGATGGGAGGATAAATTGAGGGTTAGGAAATTATAAAGGCAAGACATTATGTCTAGGCATAGAATTTTTCAGCTATGTTTTTTTTCCTATTCTTTATCTTATAAATTTTGAATGGAAATTAACATAGGTTTTTTATCAAATATTATAATCACTATTTGGTAAATTTTAGTAGATTTTGAGTTATAGTTTCCTTCCCATGGATCAATTTACATCTAAACACTTAGAAGATAACATATTTAGAAGAACTCGCTATGTATGTAAGGATGAAGTTGCACAAGGTAATTTGTTTTTTACTAGTGACATCGTTGAAAAAACTAGTCAAGAAGTTTGGTATCTAGATTTTAGTTATTCTAACCACATGACTGGAAATAAAGAGGTGTATGTTGATGTGAATGAGACTTTCAAGACCAAGATCATTCTTGGGAACAATAATTCTAGAGATCTACAACAAGGGTGTCATGTTTCTCCTCCCATTTTTATTTTAGTAGTAAAAGTTTTGAGTAGACTGATCAGGGAATAAAACAAATAGAAAATCATCAAGGGTATCAAAATTAATAATCTTTGAAGGTAACCCATTTCCTCTTTGTATATGATGTTTTACCTTTTAAAAATGGGACATTGAAGGAAGCATTAAAGAATAAATAAGTGTTGGACCTATATTATATGGCTACATGAATGTAAATAAATTTACAAAAAATAAAATTAGCCTTCAGTAGGTTTTAGCTAGGGAAAATAGAAGTAGTAATGACAATTTTTGGTTTTAAGCAAATAGACTTTGATAAAGGGATAAAATATTTAGGCTTCCATTTGAAACCTAATGACTATAGGTACCAGGATTGGTTGGCTATACACCAAAATAGAGAAGAAGATCAACATTTGGTGCATTATATGGCTATCATTAGTGGGCGACTTACATTGGTGAAAGTAGTTTTGGAAGCTACTCTAGTCTACTAGCACTCCTTAGCTTACATTCCCATCATAATAGTAGAAAAAATAAGGAATAAGTGTTTCCAATTTCTTTGGCTAGGGAATAAATAGAATGATGTAATGGCACTAGTTCAATGGAACATAATAGTTAAACCAAAATAAGATAGAGGATGGAGCCTCAAGAATATGCATAATTTTAGAAAATATTTAGTAGAAAAAAATTTATGGAGATTGATAATTGACAATGGATTATGGTAGGAGGTGATTCAAGATAAACATTTAGGTACTTTATCCTTTGTATATTGGATTAAACTACAAAATAAATGATTTTTAAAGCCATAATTATTTGGAAAGCATTAGTGAGATATTTTTTATTAGTTGGGAATTTCTTGGCTTGGAAAATAAGGAATGGAAAGGAATTTCTTGGATTGGAAAATAATGAATGGAAAGGAAGTAAGGATAGGCAAATATCCTTGGCTAGGAAGTAAAGGAGACTGCCAACTTCCTCAAAATATAACATATTATCTTTATAAATAGGGAAAGATGTTATTGGCACAGGTGGTATCAATAGAGAGTACTAATTTATGGAAACAAAGATATCTCACAATAGAATAACTAACAATGGGAGGAAATGATGCACATATTTTGCACGATTGTACAAAGGAACTAGAAATAGCAAGTATAAGGCTAAATAAATAAAGATGTTTTTTAATATGGTCCAATAATCTAGCAAGTGGGTAGTACATAGTTACAAAAGGGTATAAGGGAAGCTTTGATAACAACAATGAGGAAAGTATTTGGTGGTGGAGTAAAATATGGAAGGTAAAAACTCCTCTAAAAATTAGAATTTTTGTATGGTTATCTCTAGCTAAAAAAGCACTAACATGGGAAGTTCTTTAAAGGAGGTCTTAATAAGGATCAAGTTAGTGTGTCATGTGCAAAAAGAAAAAAGAAACAATGTACCATATTCTGGTTCATTGCCCTTTCACAAGAAAAATGTGGAATTGAATTTTACCTTTGACTCAAGGGAAAGGACAATGGCATTCTCATAATATTTTGGATAACATGAAAACTAGCTTAAATAAAGAGGATTAAAGGAGTATAAATGTGTCCCTTTGATAGTGGGATGGGGCTTATGGTTGTCTAGAAATGCTAGGTTGTTTGAAGGTAAGGAAATTATAGTGTTTTAGGTAAAAATGCAGATTAAACTCATTTTGAAAGTCTAAAAATATCCCCAAAACCAAAATTGAGCAAGCATATAGGAACAGTAGTAGTGGATCCTATGAATCCATGGGCCTTATTTAATGGATTTTTCTAGGGTGGCATAGGTAGGTGTGGGATGGGGGATCACGTTATTTAAATAAAAATCATAAGATCACTTTCAAGGAATGATTAGGTGAAGAAACAAATAATATGGTAGAATGAAAAGCATGGATCCTCTTTATGATAATAACAGTAGAGCAAGGAATTATAAATTTACAAATATATGGAGATTCAAAATTAGTGATAAGTTAGGTTACAGATTATGTTGAGATGAAAAAATTTCTCCTTGATCCTTTCTATGAGTAAGTGAAATTATTACAACCTTCTATAACAAATATTCCATACAAGAACATATATAGGGAACTAAATGTAGAAGTAGATGTCTTTCAAAATATGATTTGAACCTTCCAATAAGCACTTGAAAGAGGGAATAAGTGGTTAGAGGACTTAAGATTTCCTCAAAGTCCTCCTATTATTAAGGATCATATCAAATATTTTTTATTAGCAAAAAAAAAATGTTTTGAAAAGGACCCTTGCATTTATTTTTTAAAAAGATAGGCTTCAGAATAACATGTCTTCGGAATTAAAATTTGAGTCCTTAGTTTTAGTATGTAGGTAAGATTCATTTGAGAATTATGATTCATCAGGAAATTATTCCTGCTTTCCACATGTTAGTCTCATTATTAGGATTTTATTTCTAAATTGTAAGCTCACTATAACATATTATAGCAGGGAGGCCAATACTCCTCTCAGTTCAAAAATTCTTGAGGGTACTTCATACCCATAGCATTGCATTTTTTTCAAACTCATAAATAAAAATTATAGATTTTTTGAAAGGAATTTTATATATATATATATATATATATATATATATATATATATATATATATATATATATATATATATATATATATATATTGCTAGATATTGATGCTTACCAAGAAAAATACAATGTCAAAAGTTCATTAATGAAAAAAGAAACATGGCAAAGCAATACTCTAAAAACATAAACTAGTTTTTGATTCACCAGATCACAGATGTGCAAGTGAAGAGCATACTCCTAGTGTTGCAAGCTTTCTGTTTCACCAGATCACATTACATGCAAGTGAAGAGCATAATACCGATAGTAAAAATATATTATAAAATATAAGGAATAAATGAGGGATTATAAACTTAAAGAAAGAGACGAGTTAGGAAAGGAACAAAAAATATTCGATTGATTTTTATTCCATCAAAAAGAAGTGATACATCTACAAAAATCTGAAAGACCAAAAGTTTCTATAGGCCTTGAAGAGTCACTATGACTTTTGTAATTTCAAAATGTGAAATGAAGGGTTGTAACATCATTTTATTTCTTGTAAATGTACAATAGTTTAAAATAGTTGTAGAATTTTATGTTTATCATTAGAGATGAGGAGCGATGGAGGAAGCGAAGGAGGAGCAAAAATGACAGGCAGGAATTTTGAACCAACGGAAGGAGAAGATCTAGAGGCAAGGCAGAATGTTATAGCTAGAAAGGAAAAGGATTCCCTGTTAGCTTAGTTTGAAAAGGCTAAAGGTATAGATCCTCCAGATAAACCCTCAAACAAAGGGTCCCACTGGGGTTCGGGAGCTAGCAACAAGGGCCCAACCTTTTTGGAAATGCTGAAAGGGAAAAAGAAGGAGCCAGTAAGTGAACTACGGCCCCTAATACCAAACAATAACAGGTTAACTGTGCCAGTGGAGATTATGGAAATATTCTTGGATATGGAGGCATCATCCTTAGTTGGCAATTTTTTCAAAGGAAGGCCGAATATTGAGACTTCGCTCATGGGTCGTGGCAAAGTGGAAAACTTTAGGAAGCTTAGAAATTGTAGCCATGTCAAGAGGTTTTTTTATGATAAGACTCAACAACAAAGATGATGCAGAGCACATCTTGACATGATGACCCTGGTTCCTAGGAAGGCGTAGCCTCTTTCTGAGGAAGTGGGAGGAGGATTTCAACCTTGAGAAGCAAAACATTAATATAGCACCCATTTGGGTCCGCTTAGCAAACCTCCCAGCCTAGTTTGTTAATGAGTATTGGCTTAGTGGCATAGCAAAGATGATAGGAGAGCTTGTGGCAATAGACCATTCAACCCAATCAAGGACTATACTGACGCATGCCAAGATCTATGTAAATGCAAACTTGGATTCTGATCTACCTTCTCAGGTGGAACTAGCATATGGAGAGTTTCTAAAGATTCAGCCTATGGAGTATAAGAACAAGCTGGTGTTTTGTAGCATGTGCAAAACCTAAGGCCACCTTCAAGCCCAATAACTAACAATAACTGCAAATAAGGAAGCCACGAGCGAAGGTTTTCTAGGGAAAGCTAATGGGAGAGGGATCCCAAAGTTTCAAGGACCGCGTCTTAACTTGGAAGGATACAGACAAGTTAAGAATAACTAGGCTGACCAAGCCAACACAGAACTGGCAAAAATCTAGGAGAAAGGAAAGCAACATAATGAGGGAGGCAAAAATCATAAGGTATGTAATAAAGATCCCAGCTTGAACATGTTTGATATCCTAGAAAATATAGAAGTTGAAAAATAAAACAGTAAGGATGATACCATCAGTGTCAAGTTTCCTGAAACCCTAGACTCCCCATCCAAATTGGGACCATCCATAGCTATGACAAAAAGCCCCAAAATCTATTCTCAAAATGAAGAAAAATTGCCATGTCATTTTAGTTTAAACAAGGAAAAATAGAGTCAAGATTTGAAGTTGTGGAAACAAGAGCTAGGAATGTAGCTCCTAATACGATAGTGGAGCAAATTATCCCTTATCAGATGAGCCCAACGGTAAAATTTTCCTTGAAGGAAAGCCCCCTGTTTAGGAACCAGATAGGAGAGGTGAACCAAAACAAGGTTGAGGATGAAGAGGGAATTGAAAACCCCCAAAATGAGGAAGAAGGTTCAAGCCCTAGACTATCACAGTATATGCCCCCTCATTTCAGTCCAAAATAGACTAGAAGCACTACCAAGCTTCCGATAGATTATGGAAGTGAAAGAAAGAAAGGGAGAACATCTACAGTAGAGCACTATAGAATGAGAATCTATTATCTCAAGAAGGAAAAACAGTTTTAACTATGGCTTCACTTCAAAGTATACCCGTTTACTTCCTATCAGTCTTCAAAGCTCCCAGCAAGGTGTATCACAAAATTGAGCAGCTTCAAAAAAAAAATCTTTGGTAAGGGACTAAGGATAAGAAAAGGATCCATTTAGTAGGTTGGAAAAAGGTTTGTAAACCTAAAGCTGATGGGGGGTAGGATTGAGGAGAGTTGGTCATATCAATACAGCTTTGTTAGCTAAACAAGTGTGGCGGTTATTGACTAAGGTCGATAATGAATAGACTACCATAGTTAGGAGGAAATACCTCCAAGGTGTGAACTTCCTTAATGACAACTTAGCAAGTAGGGGGTCTGATTTTTGGAAGGTAATCCTCACGAGCAGGGATCTTGTCAAGATAGGTCTTAGATGGATTTTAGGAAATGGGCAAACAATAGACTTTTGGAAGGATCGATGGGTGAGAGCTGAGGAGTTATCCCAAATTCCTTGTTTGGTTAGGATTCAAGAGCATATGGAGCAGCATATTGGGAAGAATGTTGCAAATTATATATGGTAGGATATAAATATCAATAGGTGGAAACACATCAGAGTACAGGGCTTTGAAGCAGAGTCTGAAGAGCTTTATAATATTTTAACTCAACAAATTATTCCCTCTGGAGAGGATGAAGATCACATTGTTTGGGCTGAGACTAAAAGTGGTGACTTCATAGTTAAGTCTGCCTATAATTTGCTTCTCAAAGTGGAAGGTCAACGATTTCAATCGATTTTGGTTTGGATAAAAGGTTTAATTCCTAAAATATCCTTTTTTTCATGGCTGGTGATTCAAGGAAAAATCCTCACTATGGACAATATGTCATCCAAAGGTATGGTTATTGCTAACCATTGCTACATGTGTAGGGCAGGATGGGAGACTACCAAAAACTTGTTTTTGGAGTGTCCGGTAGCGGAGTCCATCCTGGATGAACTTTTCCAAGCCTTTAGGATCTCATGGGTTAAACCTGCTCTTATATCCAAAGTGTTCCATCAATGGCCTCAACCCTTAGCCGAAAACTTAAGTACCTATGGAAAATTTGTTGGCATCATTTTATCTAGAATATTTGGCTAGAAAGGAACCATAGAGCCTTTAAGGATACCATTCACAACCCAAAAAGCATCCTCAATAGGATTATTGTCTTTGTGAAAGAAAAAAATTAGCACCTTAGTGGATGAGAACCACTCAATTCTTCCCCAAGAAAAACAATTAGCTTGGGCCTTAGGTATTGAGGACAAACCTTCCATTCCTTTGCCCAATCCTAGAAATGGGATTTCTTGGGAGCCACCCCCCAAGGTTGGTTTAAACTAAATTTTGATGGTGCAACCAAGGAGAACCTGGGAAGAGTTGGAGCTGGAGGAATAATCAGGGATCATCAAGGAAATTTGGTCAAGGCCTTCGCTGAACCATTTGTAATTAGAACTAATAATGAAGCAAAAGCTAGAGCCCTTTGGAGAGGGTTGCAAGTATCCCAATAAACTCAAGGTAACTTTATTATTGAAGATGATTCTATGAACATCATCAATCTGTTAACCAATGGCAAAAACCCTCCATGGAGAATCGATGGAGTCATTCATGAAGTGAGGATCCTTTTTGCGGCAAGACAGAACAGGAGGGCTCATCACGTGTACCGTGAGGCCAACAGGTCAACTGACAAATTAGCCAACATAGGTGTTGATGTTGGTAGTTTGGTGTCATGGACACAAGGTGTGCCACGTGAAGTGGAAAACATTATTAATCATGAGAAGAAACCTACTCGTTAAGGAGAAAGATGATTGGGTGTTTTTTTCCCATGGAGCTGGTAATAACTATGGGGTTTCCCTCTAAATCATACCAAATTGGAAATGAAGGTAACAAGGTGTAAGCCTTGGAAAATTCTGATGGAGAATAAGAAATGGGAAAGCAACAGGTTTCACAAGCGCAAAGTTCCAAACTTCAATTCCTGTCAATGTAAGTAATGTTTACAGTTATGTTTAGGTATGGGTGTGCTTTGTTAGTAAGGTGTTGTAGGGGTCTCAACACAATTTTTGGTAAGAAATTTTCAAGGATACTAGGATCTACAATCTCAGCAGAAGGCTGGATATTGTAATAGGTTTTGGGTTAACTTGGAAAACCCGATAATTAATGAAGACTTTTATTTACCAAAAAAAAATAGTTGTAGAATAACATGGAGAAAAAATTGCCCCTGAGGTCTAGGTGGATTGGTAAGTGCTTGTTTGGCATTACACTTACCAAGAAGACACCTAGGTTCAAACCTCAAGGGAAACCTATTTGAAAATGTAGTAGTCTAATTTGAATCCTTTGAGTGTGTGCCAAACTGATGATGATGGTACAAATATCGAGCAAATGGTGGTCCCTTTTATGTCAACAAAAACAAAAACAAGGTGGAATATGTTTGGTGGGACCAACCTCTATGGTTTGAACCCTATGCTTGTTAGTTACTAAAAATAGTGTGGTTGTGACCAACTCTCCTATGTAACAAAAAACATGGAGAAAGCATTGTAATACTTATGAGTTTGTTTAGAATAAAATATAACATTCTATTTCATTCATTTTGTGAAATACATGCTTGTTGTCCCTAATTTTTTGAAACTTGTAGTCAACTTGTAGAGCTTAGAAATTTTGTTTTAAAATTTTATTTTTCACGTGTCATACACCATTTAAAGTTTTATTTTGTGTAGAATATACTCACAAAATTTCATTGAATTCTAAATAGTTTTGGTCCCTCAAATTTTGACTATATCGTTGCCACATTTTTTTGCTACAATTTTTGTTTCTGCATTTTTTGCTACAATTTTTGTTTCTGCATTTTTTGCTGCAATTTTTGTTTCTACATTTTTTGCTACATTTTTTGTTTTAATTTTTTGCTCTTCAATTTTAGTTCAAATACTACATTTGGTATCATATCTTGGATGGTTTTGGGGTTTGAGTGAACTTGGGTTTGTGATTCTTGGACAAGTTCATTGAATAAAAACTTCATTTGTTGTTGCTTGAGTCTAATGGCCAACTTCAACAACTCATTATCCATTTTAAAATTTTATGATTATTGAAGCATAAAGGTGAGGAAATTGTTAATTGGAAAAGATATTTGGGAGGTAGTGGAGAGTGGTTATGAAGAACCACCTGATTGGAGCACATTATAAGGGAATGATAGGATAAAAAAAAAGGGGAACAAAAAAGAAGAATTCATTAGCCTTCTACCATATCCAGTCTGCTCTTGACAAGAGTTTATTTTCACATATCATTGCTGCTAAATTAGCCAAGAAGGCTTGGAAGTCTCTTCAAGAGGCTTGCCAAGAAAGTGAACAAGTAATAATGATAAAGTTGCAGACCATAAAGAAAGAATTTGAGAATCTACATATGAAAGAGGTTAAAAGTGTGGGTGATTACAATGTTAGAGTGAAGGATGTGGTGAACGAGATGGCCACCCTTAGAGAGACCTTTAAAAATGAGGTAGTTGTGAAGAGGGTATTGAGATCTCTAAATGGAACCATGTTGCAATATTTTTTTAGGAGTAAATATTTTTCTACACTTGAATTTGACTACCTAGTTGGTTCCCTTATACCACATGAGGAAAGACTAAGAGAAACTAGTAAAGAAAATGAGGAGAATGCTTTTAATTCTAAATTGAAAAATTCTAAGAATGATGAAGCTAGTCCAAGCACGTGTAAACAAGCATATGAAATAAGAAGAAACCAAAATTACTCAAGAGGTAGAGTAAGAGGAAGAGAAGTTGTTCTTGGAAGAGGATAAGGAAGAGTTGATCAAAAAATATTTGAATGCTATAATTGTCATAAAATGGGCCACATTGCATGATATTATAGAGTGAAGACAAAAAATGGAGATAGAAGAACTCACTATGTATGTGAGGATGAAGTTGCACAAGGTAATTTGTTTTTTACTAGTGACATGGCTAAAAAAACTAGTCAATAAGTTTGGTATCTAGATTTTGGTTGTTCTAACCACATGACTGGAAAGAAAGAGTTGTTTGTTTATGTGAATGAGACTTTCAAGACCAAGATCATTCTTGGGAACAATAATTATTTGAATTTTTTTGCAAAAAACACCATGGAGGTTGGCACTAAAGAAGGTACGAAGAAAATTCATGATATATATTATGCTCCCAATTTGAAGAATAATTTGTTGAGTGTTGGACAAATTATAGAAAAGAACTATAAAGTTGTGTTTGATAACAATGAATGTATCATTTATAATAAGAACCGTGTGGTCATAAATATTCCTATGTCAAAGAATCAGATGTTTTCTTTGAATTTGTGAGGAAGTATGAACATGACACACATGGTACTTGAAGATAAGAATTGGATTTGGCATCTCATATTTGGACACTTGAATATTAGAAGTTTAGAATTTTTGTATTCACAAGACATGGTAAATGGACAACCTAAGGTTGGAGAGCACAAGGGTGTGTGTGAAGAATCTATGATTGGAAAGCATGTAAGGAAAGAGTTTCCAAAAGGAAAAGCATATAGGGTCTTATACCCACTCCAACTTGAACATTCAGATATTTGTGGACCTCTACAAACATAAATTTTTGGTAATTCTTATCATTTTCTCACATTCATTGATAATTTTTTAAAGTGTTGGGTGTATTTTTTCAACATAAGTATGAAGCTTTTGGCATGTTAAAGAACTCCAAAGCATTGGTTGAGAATGAAAGTGGACATAAAATAAAGTGTTTGAGAACCGACCATGGAGAAGAATTTTGTTCAAATGAGTTCAATAATTTCTACAAAAAATATGGCATCAAGAGGTAACTCACTACAGCCTATACACCATAACAACATGGGGTAGCTAAGAGAAAAAATAGAACCATGTAAAAATGACAAGAAGCATATCGAAAATAAAAGGTTTGAGTAATTTTCATTGGTTTTATGTAGTTGATACAGTTGTATACATTCTCAATAGATGCTCCACAAGAGCACTACACAAGAAGACTCCACATGAATCATGGTATGGAAAAAAATCCACTATAAGTCATTTGAGATTTTTTTGTTGTCTTGCATATGCACATGTGAATTATCAAGTGACAAATAAATTGGACCCCTAGCATGAGCCATACATTATTATAGGATATTATGAAACAAGCAAGTTATATAGACAGTATAATTTAAAAACTCACAATTTTGTAGTCTCTAGAGATGTAATTTTTATGAAGGGAGGTGTACAGTCATCAAAAATCTATAGGAAAAATATTTGATGTTGAGGAAGATAATACAATTGGAGGACAACCTTCAAATTTTCTCTCTACTCCTTTAAACCCACCTAGCAATCCATAAACAAGTTCAAGCACAAGCGACTCATCTACAAGTCCCGCCAAGAAAATAAATAAAGGAAAGAGAATACTAAAAACACATCCAACTAGCCAAATTATGGACAAGAACTTTCAAAGGATGTTAAAAAGAAGTAAATTACAATATTTGGACCAATTTTTTTCAAGATTGGAGAAACTTCGAATATATGGTGATGATGAAGAAGAACAAAAATGTGAGTTGGTGAATTATGCTCTATTTTTTGAAGCTGATTTGGAACCTTCATGTTATGAAAATGCTTGAACTAATGATGTTTGGGTGTAATCACTGAAAGAATAAATTTATTCTATTGAAAATATGATACTTGGGAACTTGTGAAATAATGCAAGGATAAGAAAATTGTTGGATCCAAGTGGATATAAAAAACAAATTTTAACTGTGATGGAAGCATAGAAAGATATAAATCAAGGTTGGTTGCCAAAAGGATTCACTCAAATATATGGTGTGGATTATGAAGAAATATTTGCCCTTGTTGCAATACAAGAGACAATTTGAATGGTTCTTTCATTGGCATCCCATAAATAGTGGAAATTTTATCACATGGATGTGAAAAGTGTATTCTTGAATGGTTATCTAGATGAGGAGGTTTATGTTTAGCAACCTCAAGGCTTTGAAGTGGAAGTAAAGGAAAACCATGTTTACAAATTGAAGAAAGTATTGTATGGACTAAAGCAAGCACCTAGAGCATGGTACTTAAGAATTTATGGGTACTTCCAAGATTATGATTTCAAGAAAAGTAAGAATGATACCACACTCTATTTAAAGAATGAAGGTGATGATATTCTTCTTGTGTCCTTATATGTTGATAATTTGATCTAAATGGGAAGTAGTTCAAATATGATGAATGATTTTAAGCATGTTATGATGAAAGCTTTTGTAATGAAATATTTAGAACTGATGCAATAATTTCTTGGTGTGGAAGTACATCAAGGTGATGGCAAAATTTTCATCTATCAATCAAAATTTGTATAGGATATGTTGAATAAATATGGTATGGAAAATTGTAAACTAGTTTGGACACCTATGGTGCATGGAGGAGTGTTTTGTAGAGATGATGGAGAAGAAAAAGTTAATGAAATTTTTTTTAGAAGCATTGTTGGGAGCTTAATGTTTCTTACTACAACAAGACTTGATATTGCATTTACAGTTTCACTTGTATCAAGGTATATGAATGAACCTTCACAAAACCACATGAGAGTAACCAAGAGAATTTTGAGGTATGTCAAAGGAAAATTAAATTTTGGCATACATTATGACGCTAACAATAAAATGGAGCATGTTGGATATAGTGACTTAGATTGGAGAAGTTGCTTGAATGATTGAAAATCAACTTCTAGAAAATATTTTTCACTTGGTTTAGGGGTGATAACATGGAGCTCAAAGAAGTAAAGTACCATTTATTTATCTTCTATAGATGTAGAATATTTTGCAACTACTACAAGAAGTACACAAGTAATTTTTTTGAGAAAGGTACTTTAAGAGATTGGTGAAGTTCAAAATAGTCCAACACTATTTTTTTGTGATAACACAAGTGCAATCAAGATTGCAAAAAATCTGGTCCATCATAGTAAAACTAAACATATTGATTTGAAGGTTCATTTCTTAATGGACGTGGTGGAAAAGAAGGTTGTATATTTGAGATATTGAAACACCAAACAATAACTTATAGGCCTATTTACCAAAGGTGTCAATAAAGAATAATTTTTTAGATCAAGAGATAAAATTGTCTCACCACTCAACATCAAGGGGGAGTATTTTGGACATTGAATCTGATCAAGAAAAAGATAAATTCAAAATTTCTCCCATGAATTTGAAGAAGCCCAAAAGTTTCTATAGGCCTTGAAGAGTCACTATGACTATTGGACTTCTAAAATGTGAAATGAAGGGTTGTAACATCATTTTCTCTCTTTTAAATGTACAATAGTATAAAATAGCTATATAATAACATGGGAAATAATTATAATACCTCTGGGTTTATTTGGAATAAAAAATAATATTCTATTTCATTTATTTTTTGAAATACATGCTTGTTGTCTCTAATTTGTTAACACCTACAGTCAACTTGCAGAGCTTATAACTTTTGTTTTATAGATCCATTTTGTGCATATCACACACCATTAGAAATTTTATTTTGTGTAGAATATACTCACAAATTCTATCATATTCTAAGTAGATTTGATCCCTCAAATTTTAACTATCCCATTGTTGCAATTTGTGTTGCATTTTTTGCTATGATGATTTTGTTGCACTTTTTTGCTCTTTGGCTTTGGGTCAAATACTTCATATATGTTTATTTTGTTAAGGTTCTATGATATAGGGGATATATTGAATGTTATGTGGTTGTTGATAGTAAGTCAAATGCATGGAAGAAACCACAATGAATTATTATTGGAATAAATCTTGAAAATAAAATTTCATAATAAAAGATATTTTCATGAATCAAATCATAATAATAAAGAATATGCTTCTTCAAGGAAATTAACCAAAATAAATGAATATAAAATATAATGAATGTGTTGTATTTACAATGCTGAAAAAGTATGTCAATGCATTTTCTAATGGAATGTTCCTTTTGCATGCTATTCTATAATATTGTTTTAAAATGAGGTTTTGACACAACATTTTGTTATTTTCTGTTATCACACTATTTTATTGAAAATATGCACATATATACATGGTGTGTAAGAAAAAAAGGGGAATAGAGAACTTTGACATCTATATGACTCTCTTTGGTCAAGTTTATTGTGGTTTTTGTGTGTGACTTTCTTATATTTTTTGTCAATAATGTTTTGATCTCAAGTCTAATAAATTGTATTACGGTGTATAAATAAATTATCCATTATATGGGTTCGTTATGTTATGAACTTATAGGGTTTTTTCAAAATGATCTCTCACATGACAAGAAACTAAATAATCTATGATGATTTTAAAAGTATTGTTTAAGAATCTAAATTGTAGAAGCATTTTTTTTTATCAAGGTTGTGGAAGTTGACTTATGTGTTTTCTCATAATATATAAGAAACATTTAGACTATTAAAAGATCAACTAAAGTGTGAAGCTTTAAAATAATAAACTCTTTAACTAGTAACATAAAGATAAATAATTTTACAAAATAAAAAAAATGATTAGAAATTAAAGATTGTGCTTTTATAAGTAGGTTAATAGTATAACAAGAAATAAGTCTTGTGATGTGGAACATGAGGATTGAGAAACTAAGAACGTTGTAAAAAGGGATCTTATTCACTTGAGCATTTTTTTTAGTTTTGCTAAGTGTCGTAGGATTTTATTCACCTATAGATTCATAAGATACATTGCAATCCTTATATAAAATAAGTCTTACTTTAAACTAATTATTTCTATGGAGAATATTGTATAATGCTAGAATGATAAAAGATAACAAGGACATCAAGACCTTTGCTAATTTAGGGAGAAATACTTTTGCAATGTTAGTTAAGATCGAAAATACTATGATATTTCATAATTGTAGTTTATTTTTAGCATTGGTATAACACCAAAAATAATATTTTTTGTATTTCTACAAATGTCTTTCAATGTAACTTTGGCTCTAACATAGCATTATGTTAAATTTTTGTCTCAACATAGAATCAACTTAGCATTAATATAAAGTTGAATAGAAGTGATATTATAACACTAAATTACAATCTAGATGTAGTAATGGATTTTGATACATTTTATACATATATATTATTACATATTTACATTATATAATTTTTATAGTTTAATTTAAATTTTTAAATTATTTTTATTAATAAAAATATGAATTACTTTCTATTTAGATTATAAATGAATGAAAAGGTTAAAAAAATCAATAAACACATTCCATGTAAATAAATAAAGGCAATGTAGCTACAAGCTTACTACATTGGTAAGGGCTTTGGATTCTCTTTGATAGGTCCAAGGTTCAAACCCCATTGAGTACGAGGGGATCGAGATCCCTCATAAAAACCTATAAACTCATTAACAAAAAGAAATAAAGTCAATGAAAAATCAAGTTAAGTGTATCTTTTGTCTTGAATAAATATATAATGTATGTTGTGTATATAATATACACATATGAAATTGGATGCATGTATATCAATACACAAAAGATCAAGATGTCAAAAATTCATCATTACAACACCCATAGTTCTCTTTCTCATTGCCAATGTAGTCCTCGCTATTGAAATATGTGTTAATAAAACTTCACTTGAGCTCACAATTGACATTGTATTGTACTATATGTATAAGCCCTTTGGGTCCTTGTAAACCTTCTTCGTATATTTTTAAAACTTTTTACTATTTAACCTAAAGATTGGTTTTGTTGGAGATCATGATATAAAATAGATTAATTATTAATTATTAATTATTAATAAATTAAAAAAAAAAAAATAACTAAATATTATTAATCTATTTTATTATTTTAGAATATTGAATATTTTGTACTTGGATCCTATTTTTAGAACATGTAAAATCCAGAATAACTTAGGAACTAAGTTATTCTATCTTAGGAATAACTTTAATTTAGTCTAGTTATATTTTGGAGAGCATGTATATTAATTGCATAATGTATAAGTTGCAAGGTTATTGTAGTGGTAAGGGCTTTGGCATTTCTTTGATAAGTCTAAGGTTCAAACCCCACTCAGTATGAGGGGAACGAGCCCCCTCATAAAAACCAATGTAAACTCACTAAAAAAATTACACAATGTATGATGCCCATAATTATTATTGTGTGAGTTCTAGAAAGAGAATTCTAAAAATAGAAAAGGGAGATACTAATTCAAAAAATAGGGAGACCAGTAGAAAAGTGTTGTTATTATTGGCATGTAGGATGTCTATATATTGATTGTAAGGCACCAATTGTAAGAGGAGTTGGTTGAGGATTCAATTAGATACAATTAATTCAAAAGACTTGTATTGAAGAAAGAGTGTTGATGTGCAATGTTCAAAAGTTTAGAGTTGACGTTTTGAGATGAAAAAATGTTATGTAATTTTCTCTTCCATCTATAATATAACTTTTAGATATTTTTCAAGCCTAACAACATGTACAATTATGGGTTTTCATTCTTATTTCATTCTAATCTACATATTTGATTTATCTTGAGCCTCACCTCCCTTTCACACTATTTTTAGTTATTAATTTGGTATCAGACGAGGTTGTAAATATTCTTTAGAGGAGGAGAAAGTTGTTTATTGATGAAAGATTTGTTTTGGATTTTCCTTAACCAAAAATCAAGATGACTTTTAGAGAGAAAATATCTTCATCATGTGAGTTGTTGTAATGGCTCTTAATAGTCCATCAATGAATTTTCCTCTATTCAAATGGGATAACTTTGACTACTATAAAGTTCAACTACAAAGGATTTTGGTGTGGAAAGGAGTTTGGGAGACTATCAATAGGCTATGAGGTTCCTTAAGACTAGAATATTTTTGCTCAGGAGGTAAAGAAAGGGAAAAAGGAGGAAGAGAAACATGATGCATAAGCTTTTTTTCTATATTTAGAGTATAATTGATCCTAGCATCTTCCCTTGGATTATAGGTTGCAAGAATGCTCATGAATCTTGGACAACATTTGAGAGTTCCTATAGGATACAAAGAATGTGAAGGTAAGCAAACTTCAAACCTTGAATATGACCTTAAAAAATATGAGAATGAAGGATGGGGAAGATGTTGGAGACTCTTGTATTAATATTAACGACATAGTGAACAAGATGCATGTCTATGGAGAGACCATGGAGGAGAAGATAATAGTATTCAATTTTTTGAGATCTTTCATTCTAAGATGGGTCTACATTGTGGTGATGCTAGAAGACTTTAAAGAGCTGAATACCCTAAAGGTAGAATATTTGGAGGGATCTCTCCTATCCCACTAGGACAAGATGAGATACAACATACCCAACATGGATCAAGATCTTGAATCCAAGTTGAGGATCTTATGTTATCAAAGGAGAAAGCAATAATATCAAAAATAAGCAAGAGGAGATGACTATTTAGATCTTTCAAATTAGAAGGGAAAGAAGCATGCAAGTTCTAAGTGGAAAGGCAAGTTGAACATGAAAAAAATTTACTACTATAAAATCCTTGACCATGTGAAGAAGGATTGCAGGATATTTGTAGCCAAGAAACAAGAAAATCAAGGAGTTGGCTAGAAAAAATATTTTTAGATAGGCCATGAAGGTGAGTTTAGATTATTCTCTTTTACATAATGTTGCTTCTAATTTTGAAAGAGAGATATAATTTTTAGACTTTGGTTTCTCCAACCATACAACACATTGTAAGGAGGCTTTTGTGAAACTAGATAAGGGTTTCAAAATCTAAATTTAGTTGAGATATGGAAATCTTGTGCAGGTTGTTGGAAAAGGGAATTAGCCCCTTAAAACAAGATAAGGAAAAGAAGACGTTTATAATATCTACCTTCCTTGGGTCCCCCATATTTGAAAAATTACAACTCCCTTATTTAGAACTTTAGAGTTTAAAAATAGGTTCACTTCTCTTCCCAATTGATATGCTATAGCTAGAAATCTACATAATTTTACATAAAATGTCTAAATTCTTGATTTTCAGTTTTTGGATATTTTCAAATTTTTATGAAAAAATATTCTAAAATTTAGCATCCTTCTTTACATTTTTCTATAGCAGCCTTCACAATACCAGAACTTCACCTCTACTATCTAATGCATTACATCTTAGCAGAGTAATATTTCTAGAACATCTCACTATCATAGTCTGCTTTACCAAATTTATATTTCTAGTTTTCTTCCTAAAACACAAGTGCAACAATAAAAATTATATTAAATAGTTTATATGAAAAAAATAATAATGTTATAAAATAAAAGAAATATTATCAATGGAAATTATTAAAGTAAATCTTAATTGTTATTTAGTTCAAGCAATCAACATTTTCTTGTCAGATTCAATGAAACTTACTACTTCCTCTAACCACAAAATAGAGAATTTAACTTCATGATCCTAAATTAAAACCCCTCTATTGGCTAGTCTATCTGCATTTTTTTTGCCTTGCCTTAATGTATGTGTAAACATGATTTCTTCAAAATCTTTAGCAAGATCTTGAATTTCTAAAATTATGTCTTGTATGTTCCATGGAGTCTTTGCTTTCCTCAAAATTGCATTTATTACTATGATTCAATCACCTTCCATCCATGCTCTATTCCATTTCATTTGTTTGCATATTTTTAACGCTTCTAAAGATGACCAAGCTTCAACTTCATTATTTGTCTTAAATCCACTATTGAAAGCATAATGAGACAAAATCTCTCCTCTATTATTTCTAATTATTCCTCCTCCTCCTCCTAGTCCTATATTTCGTATAGATGGTCCATTAATTTTACCAAATCCACATCTAGTGGTTTCCACTTTATATTATTTTTTTTCTTTTTGTTTCTCTTGTACCCAACATCATAATTCAATTTGAAGGCTTGATACCATCTATCAAGGATATTTGATTTCATATTATGGATTGGATGAGTTGATAGGGTTGGATTAGACTCCTTTATGGATAAACATATCTTCCTTTTCAATACCTCTAAAATCCTTTCCTTTCCTTTAAATATTCTTCTCTTCCATTCTAACCATATAGTCCAAAGTATTGTATCTTTTGATATATCCCATATTGTATTTAAAACCTCACTTTTAAAAGTGTTCTACCATTGCTTTAACTATTCTTCAATTTTGTTATTCATCACCATGCATTTACTAGACATAATAAGAATTCATTACCATAGTTTCCATATTATTGAGAAATTTCCCACTTGATGGTCTATACTCTTTTCCTTATTTTTACAAAGAACACATTGAGATGGGCCATGAAACCCATTTTCATAAGGTTATCCCAATATAAAAAATTTCTATGGCCTAATAACCAAATAAACATTTGACTATAGGAATGCTTGGGATATCACAAATATCTCTTCATATTCTTGCAATATTCATATTTTTTTGGTGTTTTACATTATATCTATTTCTTGTTGTGTATTATATTGAGCTATTCTACTTCTAAAACAATTTATCCTTGGATCCCCTTAGAATAATTATGGTTTTTATCTTTCTACTCAACTACCTCCTAGCATCAATGTCTTTTATACTTGTAAAAAATATTTTTTCCATTTGTAAATTCCTTCTTGATCCTTGTACACAATGTTTGAAACCCTCACCATGTTTTTATTGAAGTAATCTCATGCAAGGTTTCAAAATTAGATCTATATTGAGTGGTTTTTTAGCACACCAAGTGTCATTCCAAATTGAAATTTCTTCTTCAATTCCCACCATCCATCTTAAACCTTTAACACTAGATCAATAGATTTTTTTAAACCATTCAAAATTGTAGAACCATTTGGTAGAGAGAATGCGGTAAACATTAAGCTTGGTCATTGGGCTCAACATACTTACTTAGAATAACTCTTGCCCATTGTCTTTGACTCTTTTTGTAAAATCTCCATATTACTTTTCCCCTAATAGCTAAGTTTGCATCTATAAGAACTCTTAAACCAAGACCTCTCCTAGTTTTATTGTCACACGCCTTGCTCCAAATCACCAAAGAAAAATTCCTTTTATCATGTAAACCTGACCACAAAAATGGTCGCATAACATAGATTAAACATTTTTCTACTAATTTTGGCATAGTATATGATGACATATAATATTTTGGAATGGACTATAATACTGAATAAATTAGTTGCACTCTTCCTACTAATAATAATCATCTACCTTTCCATATCGATAGTTTATTATGAACTTTACTTATAACTAGATTCCATAATTCTATCCTCATTATTCCCTCAAATAAGGGCATCCCTAGATAAGTTGTTGGTAAATTTACCTCCTCCATTTGAAGTAACCTAAAAATTATTGCTTTGATTTTAGCTAGAGTGTTTATGAAGTAAATTTTGAATTTTTATCCTATTAACTTTTTTCCTAATGCTCTTTAATATTCCTGTAATAAGTTGTTCAAAGCTCTGGCCTCATTTATCGTTTACCTTCCAAAAATAGTTTTATCATTTACAATTTATTGATGGGTGATTTATCGATGTTATTACTAGCCTTAAGTCTACTTATAGGCCCATGTTTGTCAGCCTTATTCAAGTTCCTACCCAAAATATTTGCCATAATAATGAATAGATATGGTGATAGAGGATATTCCTATCTAAGGCCTCTCTTGTATTTAAATGATTATGTTACTAACCCATTGACCAACACTTAATATGAAACTATGGAGAAATAATCTTTAATCCATATAACCCATTTCTTCCTAAATCTAAACTTTTCTAATACTGCAAAAGTAAAATCCCATTTAACCCTATCATAAGCTTTACTCATATCAAGTTTTAAAATTATTGCTTTCTCTTTTCTTGAAGTTGTTGAATGTATAACTTCATGAGCTACTATGATCCCCTATAGAATTTGTCTCCCTTTCACAAATCTCTTCTAAAACAATTGTTTCTAATAATGGCCTTAATTGATTCACCATAACTTTGGAGATAATATTATATGTCATATTACATAGCCTTATGGGTTTAAATGAATCCAAAAATTTAGCATCCTTCTTTTTTATAATTAGGTTAAGAAAAGTTCCATTTATTTTATAAGGTATATATTGTTTTACCCTAGAGTGTTCCACTACCACCAATAAAGAATCCTTCACTATATCCCAATTATGTTGGTAAAATATTGTAGAGATCCCATCTAGACCTAGGAAATTATCCTTTCTAAAAGATAAAATAACTAAATGAACTTCTTCTAGAGTACTATGCAACATTAGTTTCCTATTATCTTCATTTGTTATAACTGAAGGTTCTTCTTGAAGAATTTTTTCATTAAAAACTTCATATTCCTCTTATCCTAGAATATTTTGATAACTAGTTTCACTCTGGTCTTCAATCCAAACCTCTTCTATTGATTTAATTCTACTAATTTTGGATGTTGATATCTATACTATAGCCATCCTATGAAAAACTTTGTATTTTTATTGCCTTTTAACCAAGTCTATTTTGATTTTAATCTCCAAAATTTCTCTTCTTTACTCAAAATATTATGATATTATCTAAGCAACTTCCTTCTCTCTAAACTTGCATTATTACGTTCACCTTTTTGGAATTTTGAAATTTAATCTTTTAGTTCTTTTTCTCAAAAATATTTCCAAAAATTTTCTTGTTCCATTATTTTAATCTAGATGTCATTCATTTAATTTTCTTTGGAAGTGCATACAACCCATCATTTCCTGAAGAATTCTATGTTTGTGTTATCATATCAACAAATTAAGGATGGTTTTCCCACATCTCCTCATATTTAAAATATGATCTTTTTCAATTCACTTACCATAATTTTAACTCTTATTGGCTAGTGATCTAAACAAATCCTTGTTAAGGTATTAATTTTAGCACAAGCTCCTTCATCTGGACATTGATATGCAATAATGTATTTGTCTATTTTCTGTTATTAAGTTATGGCCTCTCCTGTTTTTGGTCCATGTATGGTTGTCTTCTTCAAACTCAACCTCCCATAGATTATTATTTTGAATAAAAGATAATAAATATCTCAAAATTTGGGTTAATTTCCTAATTCTTCCAAATTTTTCATTCAGTCTGGCTATGTTATTAAAATATCCTATGATCAAGAATCGGGTTTATTGGTCTTTACTTCTCCTAAATGCTTCAATCCCACTCCAAAATTCTAATCTACTTGTATGAGTTGTAGGTCCACATACATTGATAAGGATGAAATTAATATCTACAAAGTAGCATGTGACAAAAGAGGCTATCCAATGCCTAGTTTTATGAATAGTTACATAGAAGGTTCTAGTACAATTCCAACAAGTTAGAATTACCCATGTCACTCCTTCAAAATTCAGAGCATCCCATTCGCATATTGTCCATACTATTTTCATAGATTTTTAAACATATTTTATTATTTTAGTTTCCTAGATACAAAGAATATTAGGATTATTACTTAAACAAAGGTCTCTGATACACCTCTGATTTGAGGGGGCATTACCACCCCTTCTATATAATGAGATGATAATCATGTCTCGTTAGGGACTATTGGTCCCATATAAAAATTACTAATATTATTTTGTTTTTTGGTAAAGATAAGTTTAACCAACTTAGTTTGTGTTTCTTTCTTTATATTTGTTCTTGCTTCCCTGGATATTGCTTGATAATTTGAGGGATTTCCTCTTTTTACCTTGCTTGTATCAAAAGTAGATCTTATTATTCTATTCCTCAATGTTCTTTTACAACTTTATTTTTCATCATATTTATCCTCCCCTGGATATACTACAGAAGTCTTTGACTTGTCCTAATCATTTTTTGGTATTTCCTTTATTAATATTAGAGGTCTTAACTTCTAAAATTACATTTTATTTGCCAGTTTGTTTCTATTGAATGGTGCATAGTACTTCAAGAAAGTCTTCAAAATATGATGACACATTCCTTAGATTTATTGATAATGATCATCCCTAAATCAAGATCATACTAAATATATGGTTCCTTGTTAATATGTTGAACCTATTGTATTGTGTCCTCTAAGTTTTGATCTACTTTTTATTCATAGTCTAAAGCCTCAAAAGAGTTGGTATTTATTTCAATATCCTTCCTTACTAGTCTCCACTATTTAATTGCTTTCATTTTTTAGATCTATTTTTTGGAAGTTAAAAACCATCTTCATCTATATCTATCCAATGAAATGAGTTAAGAACACAAGCTTATACTGAGAGGGGGGTGAACAGTATAAGATAAACTTTTACTTTTCTTTCCAACCAATATTATCCAATGTTATCTTTCCAAAGTAGTATTAACCAATATCATCAATGGCAGTAATAAATCAATGCACAAATCATCACACACATGAGAGACACAGATTTAACGTGGTTCACCCAATGTGGGTTACATCCACGGAGAAAATATTTCTTCTAAATTTTCTCAACAAATCTCTTGGGAACCAATTCCCTATTACAATGTTTATGGACCTCTATCCAAAGGAGACACCAATCCCCTATGCTCAAGTTCATGGACCTCTATCCACAGGAGAACTCTATCCCCTCAACTCTGGTTCATGGACCTCTATCCATAGGAGACCTCTGTCCCCACTGTTCTGGTTTGTGGACCTCTATCCATAGGAGACCTCTGTCCCCACTATTCTAGTTTGTGGACCTCTATCCATAGGAGACCTTTGTCCCCACTATTCTGGTTTGTGGACCTCTATCCATAGGAGACCTCTATCCCCACTGCTCTGGTTTGTGGACCTCTATCCACAGGAGACCTCTATCCCCACTGCTCTAGTTTGTGGATCTCTATCCATAGGAGACACCTCTCCTCTCAACTCTGGTCTGCTCCAAAGCCAACTCAATATTCTACTCAAAAATTACTCCAAGCCTTCACACAAGGCTTGCTCAAATCTATAGCAAAATCTGCTCAACTCACTACTCCAATATGCACCAAGCCTACTCACAAGGCTTGCTCAAATTAGCAACAAAACCTGCTCATAAATCTACCCAAATATACACCAAGCCTACTCACAAGGCTTGCTTAAATATACTCTCAAATCTTGCCCAAACCTACTTCAAGTCTTCTCACAAGACTTGCTCAAATCTACCTCAAACCTACTTCAAGTCTTCTCACAAGACTTGCTCAAATCTGCCTCACTATCTCTGCTCAACTCTGCTCTAACACATGCTCAAAACTACTCATAACACATACTCAAAACTACTCATAACACATACTCAAATATGCTCATAACACATACTCAAATATTCTCATAACACATACTCAAATCTACTCATAACACATGCTCAACCAATCCCAAATATTGCACACAAATGATGTTCAAAATAATGCTTGTATCTCTTTCAGAAATACTTTCTTCAACTAGGCAATTCAGACATATTCTTCCCATAATTCTTTCAAGAACATATAAAGAATAATATGCAATGCAAATGCTTAATATGTTCTCTTCACATTCATTAATTTTATCACTTTCACATGTCTCACATTCATCAAATCAGATCTCTACTTCTTGCAAATTCCTTTCAAATCAAATCATGCTAGTGTATAACTTTGCTTCACAAAAATTGGTTTATGTTCCTTGCAAATTTGCTCTCAAATATCAAACACAATAATGCACAAATTTTCTTCACAAAACTGGTCTCTAACACTTGCCCATTCACATTCAATGTCACTCACATCAATGCCCAAATGCTTCACAAATTATTTCAACAAGAATGCACAATTTGTTCTCAAAACCCTAGCACAAGTGTTTCCAATTTCTTTCAATGATAATGCATAACTTGTTCACAAACCTTAGCACAAGTGTTTCCAATATCATTCAACAATGAAGATTCCATAATTTCAAACATATATTTCCAACAATGCTCATACATAATCCTTATTTCTCCACCTTATGATTCAAAAATATTTGTTCAATCAAACACCTTAAAGAAGGAATGATATCACCATACCTCTTAACTTGCTTTGATGAAGATGTGCCCTCAAAACCTATCACAAAAATACTTTTCTTTTCTCTTGCCACTTCCAAAACAAGTTAGCAAATTTCCTTTTCAAAAGATCCACATTAAAACCCTTTCAAAATATGTCCACAAGAATACCTAAAAAATAATGCTCTATAACTCCTTTTTGGTTTCACAAGATAAATCCCTTAATGATAAACCAAAACCCTCAAAATATCAAGCAAGAGTACAACAAGAAAAGAGACCACAGTACACCTTATGTCTCCTTTCTAATGTGCAACATTTCCAATTTCAAAACAATTCACAATACACCTTATATCCCCTTTTCTCACATGCAAAAATTATCCCTTATATTTTCCCTTTTTAATCATGCAAAACTAACACCCTTATGACTCCTATTTGCAAAATAAAATCCTTAATGACAAACACCCCTTATAACTCCTATTTGCAAAAATAAAAGCATTTATAGCATACAACCCTTATAACTCCTATTTGCAAATAATAAAAACTTTATAAATACCTTATACCAAAATTTGTTGGTGTGGATGATAATTGACCTGGTGACCTCTAGCGCCCAAATGTGGATAGTGACCGCTTGGGATATCCAAGCGGATGAAATATCAAATGCACATCAGTCATTTTATTCCCTTCGTCATGCTTCCCAAAATATTAAAACTAAGCAAGACACCCCCGATGGGTTTCGACCCATGGACCTCTACAACAATGCTCTATCACGAGCGCCCTGACCAACTATGCTACCACGGTGGTTGGAACCAAAGGAAGCACCCACCAAAATTTATCATTATCCTCAACATGTAGTCCAAAAATTTTAATACCCAAAATGATGTCCAGGGATCTCAACCCTACGACCTATCTTCTACCAGTGCCTTAGCACTTCTCGAATGACCAACTGTACTAGCCTGCCAACTGAAACCAAATGAGCAATGATTCTTATTTTCTTCACTATGCACCCTATGCCAAAGTTCACACCCTTTCTCCTCTTTGATTCATCCTTGCTAAATGCGAGTGGATTCTCTCAAGCACAATCGAATCTACACCAATTTTCTTTGCATTTGATTAAGGTTTAAATACCCTTTCTCCTCCATTGCTCACATGATGTCGATACTATTTTTGAAACATTTATTTATTGCCTTCATAACTTTGCACCCTTAGGTTAGGTTAAAATATAAATATTATAACCTTAGCCCCTTTTTGAAACCTTTATTATAATATTAAAAAAATATTATAATATTATCCTTTGGCCTTCCTTTTTAATCTTTGCCTTCTTATTAACAATTAACCTTGCTTTCCTTTTAAACCTTTGTCTTCTCATTGGCATTTGAACCTTTCTTTCTTTTAGACCTTTGTCTTCTCATTAACATTTAAACCTTACTTTCTTTTAAACCTTTGTCTTGCTTTCACAATATAATATTATTGCCTTGATAACCATGCACCTTTGACATCAAAATATTTCTACCTTATGTACTCTTTGACATCAATGACAACAATATGCTCAATATTTCCAACAATCTCCCCTTTGTCATTGATGGCAACCCTTCTAAAATATTTCCTTTTACTACCATTGGATTCCAAATCTGCTCCCCCTGAGAAGCTGCTCTCCCTTACTGAAATCTCTCCCCCTTACTGAATTCTCTCCCCCTTTGACATCAATGGCAAAGGGCTCCATGGGGCTAAAAATAAGACTCTTAGCTCAGCCCCCTCACCACCTCCTTTCCTTGAGGTGATCAATTTTGGGGTGGGAGTAAATCTACTCCCAACTTACAATGCTCTTCTTCCTTTTCAACCTTATTTTTCCACATCTTTGTAGTCATACCCTTTTGATCCTTTTGAGTGTCCCTGTTCTTGCTTGTATTTGGAAGTTTCGAAAACTCTGTTCTACACCACTTAGCCTTATGCCCAAAATTATTGCAATTGTAACACCTGATGTTGTAGTTTTTGAATGGTGCAAATGACCTAAAATTTCTTTTGGTGAAGCCATAATCATTTCTGCCATGAATCCTGCAATGTATAGCTTTGTGACCAAAATGATTACATGAGAAACAATGCCCTTGGAAGAAATATTCATCTTGTCTTGAAAAATCTGGTCTCTTGGTCCTTTCTTTGCCTTCTCTATGATGATCCATGTTTCTTGTTTGTGCATTGTTTTCTTTCTCAATGAAGCTTCCACTCCTCAACTTATCAACATAGGTCTTAGGTTCTTCTTCAATCTCTTCCTCTGAAACTTCCTTTTCTTTTGAGCTTGACTCCTCTTTTTGTACCTCTTGACCTTCTTCAAAACCAAGTCCTATTTTGATAAATGAAGATCTTTGTGCTTTGATAATGTTATCCAAAGCTTTTGAACTTTTCCCAAACCTGTGCAGCTTATCCTTAGAATCTTTCACTTCCATCCTTAGAGAAACCACTTCATGTTCTAATATTTCACATTCTAACTCTTTTACCTCTAACTTTTCAACCATAACTTCTTTAAATCTCCTTGCCTTAACTTTTAAGTTTTTGAGATCTTGTAGAAGCTTTTCCTTTATTTCCTCATCTTCTTGAACTTGAGCCTTCAGTCTTGAGTTCTTCTTTCTAACTCTTTTCAACTCTCTGAGAGCAACAATAAGTTCCTCTTCTAGGTCAATTGTGGCTTCTTCTTATTTTTTTGAACCTTCCTCTAGGTCTTCAATTATAGGAGCATCTTATTTTTCTTCTACTTGGTCAGAAACATCTTCTACTTGATCTTCAATAGGAGTGTCCTCTTCCTCTTCTATTGCCAAGAATAGAATCTCTTCTTTTTCACTATCTGAGAATCTTTCATCACTGTCACTTGAAGCACTGCTTGCTTCTCCAACATAGAAACTCTTCTTGTGCCTTTGAAAAATCTTCTTTTCATGCTTGCCTTGACCATACCTATTTTTATTTTCATACCTGAATTTTCTTTCTTCCTTTTTCTTATAATCATGTTTCTCTTCACTGCTACTACTTCCAGCTTGTGGACAATTAGATGCATAGTGACCAAAGTTACCACAATTAAAATATTTCACAGTCTTCATATCTTTGTGTTTTCTTGAGTCCTTATTTCTTCTCACATAGTTAGCTTCTTCATCACTGCTTGACTCATCACTTGATTCTGGTTTCTTATATTTTATCTTCTTTGAAACTTTGAATGTTGCCTCTCTCTTGGAATTTTGATCTTTTTCTATCCTCATCTCATAAGCGGTGAGAATTCCATGTAACTCATCCATTGTCAACTTATCAAGATCCTTCATCTCTTCTATTATTGAAACCTTTGCATCATACCTCATAGGGAGTGATCTTAATACTTTCTGAGCAACACTAGAGTCCTCAATTTTGAATCCAAGTCCATGCATGGTATTAACAACTTCATCAACATGAAGTAAGTATTTAGCAATATCTTCCTCATATTTCATCTTCAACTCTTCAAACCTTCTCCTATGAGTTTGAAGTTTTGCCAACTTAACCTTGCTATCTCCTTCATATGTTTGCTTCAATTTATCCCATATTTATTTTGCTGATTTGCATTGCATAACTTTCACAAACTCTGATTCACGTAATCCACTTAAGATTCCATTCATAGCCTTGGCATTATTTACATATAGTTGCTTGCCATCCTTATCTATGGGAGGAGTAGTTGTAGGTTTGAACCCATCCTCAATAGATTGCCATGTTTCATATCCTTGTGCCATCAAATAAGTCTTCATCCTCATACTCCAGAAAGCATAATTATTCCCATCAAACATTGGAGCCTTATTTGTTGAAGATCCATTCTGAGAAGCCATCTGTGTTCCTATAAGATCTTCCTTCAAGCTATTAGAATTTTTTGAAGGAACCGACTCTGATACCAATTGAAGAACACAAGCTTATACTAAGAGGGGGGTGAACAGTATAAGATAAACTTTTACTTTTCTTTCCAAAACAATATTATCCAATGTTATTATTTCCAAAGTAATATTAACCAATATCATCAATAGTAGTAATAAATCAATGCACAAATCATCACACACATGAGAGACACAGATTTAATGTGGTTCACCCAATGTGGGTTACATCCATGAAGAAAATATTTCTTCTAAATTTTCTCAACAAATCTCTTGGGAACCAATTCCCTATTACAATGTTTATGGACCTCTATCCAAAGGAGACACCAATCCCCTATGCTCAAGTTCATGGACCTCTATCCACAGGAGAACTCTATCCCCTCAACTCTAGTTCATGGACCTCTATCCACAGGAGACCTCTATCCCCACTATTCTAGTTTATGGACCTCTATCCATAGGAGACCTCTATCCCCACTATTCTAGTTTGTGGACCTCTATCCATAGGAGACCTCTATCCCCACTATTTTGGTTTATGGACCTCTATCCATAGGAGACCTCTATCCCCACTACTATAGTTTATGGACCTCTATCCATAGGAGACTCTATCCCTACTCTAGTTTGTGGACCTCTATCCATAGGAGACCTCTATCCCCACTACTCTAGTTTATGGATCTCTATCCATAGGAGACACCTCTCCTCTTAGCTCTAGTTTGCTCCAAATCCAACTCAATATTCTACTCAAAAATTACTCCAAGCCTTCACACAAGGCTTGCTCAAATATACAACAAAATCTACTCAACTCACTACTCCAATATGCACCAAGCCTACTCACAAGGCTTGCTCAAATTAGCAACAAAACTTGCTCACAAATCTACCCAAATATACACCAAGCCTACTCACAAGGCTTGCTTAAATATACTCTCAAATCTTACCCAAACCTACTTCAAGTCTTCTCACAAGACTTGCTCAAATCTACCTCAAACCTGCTTCAAGTCTTCTCACAAGACTTGCTCAAATCTACCTCACTATCTCTGCTCAAATCTACTCTAACACATGCTCAAAACTCTCATAACACATACTCAAAACTTCTCATAACACATACTCAAATATGCTCATAACACATACTCAAATATACTCATAACACATGCTCAACCAATCCCAAATCTTGCACACAAATGATGTTCAAAATAATGCTTGTATCTCTTTCAAAAATGCTTTCTTCAACTAGGCAATTCAGACATATTCTTCCCAAAATTATTTCAAGAACATATAAATAATAATATGCAATGCAAATGCTTAATATGTTCTCTTCACATTCATTAATTCTATCACTTTCACATGTATCACATTCATCAAATCAGATCTCTACTTCTTGCAAATTCCTTTCAAATCAAATCACGCTAGTGTATAACTTTGCTTCACAAAAACTGGTTTATGTTCCTTGCAAATTTGCTCTCAAAGATCAAACACAATAATGCACAAATTTTCTTCACAAAACTGGTCTCTAACACTTGCCCATTCACATTCAATGTCACTCACATCAATGCCCAAATGCTTCACAAATTCTTTCAACAAGAATGCACAATTTATTCTCAAAACCCTAGCACAAGTGTTTCCAATTTCTTTCAATGATAATGCATAACTTGTTCACAAACCTTAGCACAAGTGTTTCCAATCTCATTCAACAATGAAGCATAATTTTTTTCTCAAACCCTAGCACATATATTTCCAACAATGCTCATACATAATCCTTATTTCTCCACCTTATGATTCAGAAATATTTGTTCAATCAAACACCTTAAAGAAGGAATGATATCACCATACCTCTTAACTTGCTTTGATGAAGATGTGCCCTCAAAACCTGTCACAAAAATACTTTTCTTTTCTCTTGCCACTTCCAAAACAAGTTAGCAAATTTCCTTTTCAAAATATCCACATTAAAACCCTTTCAAAAGATGTCCACAAGAATACCTAAAAAATAATGCTCTATAACTCCTTTTTGGTTTCACAAGATAAATCCCTTAATGATAAACCAAAACCCTCAAAATATCAAGCAAGAGTACAAAAAGCAAAGAGACCACAATACACCTTATGTCTCCTTTCTAATGTGCAACATTTCTAATTTCAAAACAATTCACAATACACCTTATATCCCCTTTTCTCACATGCAAAAATTATCCCTTATATTTTCCCTTTTTAATCATGCAAAACTAACACCCTTATGACTCCTATTTGCAAAATAAAATCCTTAATGACAAACACCCCTTATGACTCCTATTTGCAAAAATAAAAGCCTTTATAGCATACAACCCTTATAACTCCTATTTGCAAATAATCAAAACTTTATAAATACCTTATACCAAAATTTGTTGGTGTGGATGATAATTGACCCGGTGACCTCTAGCGCCCAAACATGGATAGTGACCACTTGGGATATCCAAGTGGATGAAATATCAAATGCACATCAGTCATTTTATTCCCTTCGTTGTGCTTCCCAAAATATTAAAACTAAGCAAGACACCCTCGATGGGTTTCGACCCATGGACCTCTACAACAACGCTCTATCACGAGTGCCCTGACCAACTGTGCTACCACGGTGGTTGGAACCAAAGGAAGCACCCACAAAAATTTATCATTGTCCTCAACATGCAGTCCAAAAATGTTAATACCCAAAATGACATCTAGGGGTCTCGACCCTATGACCTATCTTCTACCAGTGCCTTAGCGCTTCTCGAATGACCAACTGCGCTAGCCTGCCAACTGAAACCAAATGAGCAACAATTCTTCTTTTCTTCACTATGCACCCTATGTCGAAGTTCACACCCTTTCTCCTCTTCGATTCATCCTTGCTAAATGCAAGCGCATTCTCTCAAGCACAATCGAATCTACACCAATTTTCTTTGCATTTGATTAAGGTTTAAATACCCTTTCTCCTCCATTGCTCACACGACGTCGATGCTATTTTTGAAACATTTATTTATTGCCTTCATAACTTTGCACCCTTAGGTTAGGTTAAAATATAAATATTATAACCTTAGCCCCTTTTTGAAACCTTTATTATAATATTAAAAAATATTATAATATTATCCTTTGGCCTTCCTTTTTAATCTTTGCCTTCTTATTAATAGTTAACCTTGTTTTCCTTTTAAACCTTTGTCTTCTCATTGGCATTTGAACCTTTCTTTATTTTAGACCTTTGTCTTCTCATTAACATTTAAACCTTGCTTTCTTTTAAACCTTTGTCTTGCTTTCACAATATAATATTATTGCCTTGATAACCATGCACCTTTGACATCAAAATATTTCTGCCTTATGTACTCAATATTTCCAACAATGAAATAATGTATTTGTCTATTTTTTTTGCTATTAAGTTATAACCTCTCCTATTGTTGGTCCATGTATGGTTGTTGTTGAGAATATGATTGTACCTTAGGCTTAATTATAAGCCTAAGTTATTATTTTATTATTATTTCTTATTTCTTGCACTTTGTATTCACGTGCGACATAGTATGCCCATGTTGGAAATAGGTTGTTATTTGTTAAATTGTTTAGTTAGACTATTAGAGTTTTCCTTTGTCTTATAGTAGTTAGTTGGCATCCATGTTTAGAAGATTGTTATTTATTAGTTACAGTGGTTATCCATATTTTGCAAATTTTTACAACCACTGTAACCACATGATTATATATAAGATTCTATATATTTCATTACCACTAATGAATAATCAACTTCACTTTGGATATTCCCTATTAGTGGTAATAAAAACTTAAGGATAATTTTTTTTACAATAAGGGCAAATTGCCACTCCATTTCTAGGTGTCTAATTCGGTTTTACAACTAGTACATCAGATCCTAGGTATATGCTTGCATGAAATTGGCTTGATACCTGCCGCATAATCATTTGTTTTAAGCTCAAAGGTGGTAGAGGGTAGAATTTACCCCTGCACCGAATACCCACGACAGAGATTGGAGGGTAACCATACTTTCCCTGAGGAAGGAAAGAAAGTTTGAGAAATTATGTCTACTTTGAAGAGCAGTTGCAGAGTTTGAGGTCAAATTTTTGGTCAAAAGGAGCCATTTGCACCCCTTACTGAGAGAGCAACGAGCTATCAAAGAAAGAAGTGTCATCAATGTCTTGCATGAAAAAATACCTAATTTTGAGCTAGGTTTTTTTTATATATTAATATTTTATTAATATGAATATGGATTTTAACTTCTCTAAGGTTAAAAATAGGTGTTGCCTATTTTTAGGCCATCACCTAATATCGACCAACAACGCTCGATATTCCACCATCCTCAGTCAATAGTTTCTCCGTCGATAGGCCATTGTGAAAACAAATGTCAATAAACTGACTGGTGGGTCTTCTGTCAATTGGCTAGCTTGCAGCCAAATGTAGTTAGTCATCACACAAATATTATGTCCAGGCCACATCTGACCAAATTTTTCCCACCAACAAGCCTCCAGTTCGACACCCCCTCCGATTGGGTGTCATCCAACACATCTTTTCCAAGATTTGACCACCATTGGTTTGCAATATTGCACCTCATCACAGTACATGCAATAAAAAATAATAGCACTTTGAAGCTATTATAGTAGGATTGCAAGTGGAGGAGAGAATGCAATTGTGTAGAATTTTTTTTTTAAATTAAACTTCGCCAAAGGTTTTTAAAACAACCAATTGTAGCATAGATACGAACCCTAAACATGTTTTCAATCGAGGTGCAACACATGGAGGCCATTAGGAAATTTTGCAAGTCAATCAAAACTAAATAAGTGGTAAGTTTTTATTAGTTTGACGAGGCAGACATGAATTTTGTGTATTCATGATTTTTTTACGAACGTGTTATTTATTGACAAAGCCAATAGTTTTTGATAGGTTTTCTGTCACTAGTGATAGTTTCGAGGTTCCTAGTGATGTTTCAGTGATTTTTCTCATGACCTCGATGATGCAAGCCACTTCTAACACATTTCCATAGAAACTTAATAATTTTTGCTAAACTTTTGCACTCCCAACAAATTTTTGTTGTTGTCGATGGTCGTTTTTGGTCTCTCAATGATGAACGATATAAAATCTAATATTTTCAGTGAACATTCATGTTTTTGATAGATTTTCCCAATGATTCTGACATTCCAAGTGAGGATTCAAGATTCCAACAATGGGAGAGGATTTCGATAGGTTTTAAATCTCTCCGACAAGCAAATAGGTTTGAAGCTTTTAAAAAAAATTGGAACTTTAGTCCCACATGCACCGTGTTGCAAGCAAGGTGCACCTTTTAAGCGCCAGCATGCATATTACAAGGTGACCACATCTCGGTGGTGACTCTAGGATGTGTTCTCGCATGCAGCCACACTGTTTAGTGGTAGAGGGTGGACAAGTGTCGACCAGCCTCAGTTGGGGAGGTGTCGATAGAATTGGACTTCACTCACTATTAACCTTGACCTTCGATGGAGCTGGGTTGACTGTTAAATTGGTGTTGAAAATTTTGGACTATTGAGCGCCAGTTACCGTTGCATTCAAATTTCGCACGGACCATGTAGTTGAACTAATTTTTTTTTTTTTTGGCACAAAAAAAACCAATTTTTTGCCAAAAATAGCAATTTCAAATTTCAAATTTTTGGCACCAAACAATAGAAAAAGATGAAATATTTTGCAATTTTTGGTCCAATTGAGCAATATCTTATTTTTGCAAAATTCAAAAAATATTTTTGTAAATCATCATACTCAACAAGGTTCTTCCACTTCTTACCTTGTCGCTTGTCGTGGTAACTTTCCACACATGGCTTGTTGGATTCCTCACTTTTATATGGCCCATTACTTTCCACATTTGTTGAGAGCATTGGGGTCCAATGCTTCTATGGTTGGGAGGAGTGTTGAGGATATGATTGTACCTTAGGCTTAATTATAAGCCTAAGTTATTATTTTATTATTATTTCCTATTTCTTGCACTTTGTATTCATGTGAGGCATAGTATGCCCATGTTGAAAATAGGTTATTATTTGTTAGGATGTTCAGTTAGATTACTAGAGTTGTCCTTTATCTTCTAGAAATTTTTTGGCATCCATGTTTAGTAGATTGTTATCTATTAGTTACAATGGTTAGCCATCTTTGAAAAATTGTTACAACCATTGTAACCATGTGATTATTTGTAAGCTTCTATATATTTCCATAACAGTTCTTCTTCAAACTAAACCTCTCATAGATTATTATTTTTAATAAAAACTAATAAATCTCTCATACTTTGGGTTATTTTCCTAATTCCCCTAAATTTTTCATTCACCTTGGTTATGGCATTAAAATCTCCTATGATCAAGAATCAGGTTTCTTGGTCTTTACTTCTCCTAAAGGCTTCAATCCCACTCCAAAATTCTAATATACTTTTCTGATTTGTAGGTCCACATACATTGATAAGGAAAAAATGAATATCTACAAAGTAGCATGTGACTATAGAGGCTATCCAATGCCTAGTTTTATGAGTAGTTACATAGGAGGTTCTAGTATAATTCTAGCAAGTTAGAATTCCCCTTGTCAATCCTTCAAAATTCATAGCATCCCATTCACATAATGTTCATACTATTTTCATAGATTTTTAACCTTATTTTATCATTTAGTTTCCTAGATACAAAGAATATTAGGCTTATTACTTAAACAAAGATCTTTGATACACCTCTACTTTGAGGGGGCATTACCACCCCTTATATTCCATGAGATGATAATGTCTCGTTAGGGACTATTGATCCCATATACAAATTACCAATATCATTTTATTTTTTGGTAAAGAGAAGTTCAACCAACTTATTTTATCTTTATTTCTTCATGTTTGTTCTTGCTTCCCTGGATCTTGCTTGATAATTTTAGGGTTTTCCTCTTTTTGCCTTGATTGTAATAGAAGTAGTTCTTATTATTGTATTCCTCAATATTATTTCACAACTTTATTTTTCATCATAGTTATCCTCTCCTAGATCTACTACATAAGCCTTTGACTTGTCGTGCTCATTTTTTGGTATTTCCTTTATTTATATTAGATGTCTTAACTTCTAAAATTATATTTTATTTACAAATTTTTATCTCTTGAATGGTGCATAGTACTTCAAGAGAGTTCAAAATATGATGACACATTCCTTAGGTTTATTGAGAATTTTCATCCCTAAATAAGGATCATACTAAATAGATGGTTCCTTTTTAATATGTTGAACCTATTGTATTGTGTCCTTTAATTTTTTATCTACTTTTTCTTCATAGGATAAAGCCTCAAAAGAGTTGGTATTTCTTTCAAGATCCTTCCTTACTAGTCTCCGCTATTTAATTGCTTTCATTTTTTAGATCTATTTTTTGGAAGTTGAAAACCATATTCATCCACATCTATCCAATGATATGAGAGAATGTGTAGACACCAAAACAGCACCAATCCGATTATGTGACGACAAACGCTGATCGCATTGACACACACAACCCCTAGGGCAGCCCCCAGAGGTTAAACAGTGGTCCTAACCACTCCCAAAAGTAGTTTGGAAGGTCAAAGGTCAATTTGGCACCTTTTTGGCACTTTGCTCCCTACTCGTCCCACCCTGGGACGATTACAAACTGGTATTCGTCCCACCCAGGGATGATTATCAGCATTCGCCCCAGGGTGAGGTGAATAGAAGGTTTGACTGGAAAAAAGTCAAACCTCGACAAGTCCGCCAGTTAACTGCAGCTTCAGGCCATGCAATTGCGAGGAACGACTTCAAATCAAGGAGAGAGACTTCAGTCATGCATGTCTTTAATTTTGGAGGCCTCATGCAAGGAGACTCTAAATCAGGGAATAATATTTTTCCCAAAATAGGACATGCAACTCAAGTGGCGCCCTCGCATGCGCATTCAAACAGAGAGACCCTAGGTCTATAAATTGGTGAGACTTCTCACCCAAAAAAAAGAGAAGAGAGGGAGAATTTTGAGCAATGAAGTGCTGCCATTTTACATCCATACACACACCCTTTTGATTTGTGCCTTTCACATCCTTGATCTCTCTTTTGGAGGGAGGTTATTGGGTGATTATTGGAAGCGCAAATCCGGAGCCCAAACCCAAACATTTGGCCACAATATCCCACAAAATTTGCTGAAAACACCCCATAAGAGGTTTTGGACCCATCCCAAGTGGATTGGTGCCGAAACAAAGTCCCAAACGGTGGGCGTCCTGCCCCCGGGCGCCCCCCAAGCTGTCGTAGTTCTAAACGCCCCACCCCGGAGTGATTAGAAATATGTGGTATATTTCCTTTATTTTTTTTTTGCATCTTATTCTAGGTTATTTAAATAGGCTGTAGTTTAAATTTCACTTCATTATGAGCATTTTTGACCATGTTTTTATCATTTCCCGCCTTTACTAACCTACAGATGGCATCATCAAAATATGGGTGATAGAGGCCAAATTGGAGAAATATGACCATCTGGGTCATCCCAAAATACCCCCAATTAGCTAACCCCAACTTTGTAGGTCATTTGGAGCTTCCTGGATAGGACATTGAAGAGGGTGCTTTCTAACAATTTGTTGTAGGTTTATTCGTCCCGCCCCGGAGCGAATACAAATATGTGAGGAATTTCCTGACTGTTCCACTTGCAGTGCCCTCCTGGTAACATATTCATGCTTCTATCAAATTTCTAGGTCGTTCTGATGTTATTTGGTTATCGGTTTAATATTTTCATGCATACACTAACAGTAGGCCTTGGGAAACACATGTTCTATTCTATCTGCGGGTGCTACTGATATTTTATGTTTCCTTGAACGTAGGTCTTCGACATCAGAGGAGTAGTAAGGAGTCAAAACTCATATACACAAGCGGCGGTGATGTTTTGGTCCGCCCATCTTACATGTGGGCACGCGGAAGAAGGATTGCTATCCATGGATGTGACAAGAAACATATTTAACGCTCCTATCCCCTAAAAGGGAAGGAGACGTATTGTAACATGACTTTAAAAGCATATCAATAAAGAGGGCCATATTCCATATTGCTTTTATCTTGTGTCGATTCGTTTATGTTCTTTCCTTTCATGCATTTTTCAATATATAGGCTTTTAGCGTTAAGTTTGGTTTTACACGCATCGTACTTGGCATTTTCCTTTTTGTTTCCGTATCCTCGTGCTTTCAGTGGCGATCACGGTGGGACCTCTGTCCCTTGATTTTAAGATTAACTTTCTGATCAAAAGTTGCTTGTTTTTGCTTACAGGTACCAAGTTTTCAAACGTTGGACTGTTGTTCGTTTCAGTCTGTGATGAGTACAGAGCTGGAATTCGTCTTACCCAGGGACGAATAGGACTTCGTCCTACCCTGGAATGAATACAGATCTATTATTCATCTCACCCCGGGATGAATAGCTCTCTGTGCAATTTTAGGGCAGAAATTCAGAGACATCCGATTTGGGCAGAGAAGAGGTAGGGGTCCTAAAACACCTTCTATCATTTTCTGCTTTCTGTTTTCTATTCTCTGGTTATTTGCTTGCATAGGAGAGTTTGAATGCTTGTTTCCTTCATTTATGCAACTTAAAAAGAACCCCACACACCACGTGGTAATTTAAAACAACAAGGAGTTGGTCGTAAAACCCCAACCCTTGAGCAAGACCAACGGTGGATTTCATCACCACCTTGGCTTGAGATATTGCATACATAACCCCGATCGTGATTGTTGCTAGACGTAAATCCTGATGAAAGCTGACCAAGTGTAGCTGGGGTGATTCCCAGTGCATGAGGATAAGTCTTCTATGGTAGGTGTCATAAACAGAGTGATTCCCCTTTCGTACCGCCTATGTTCCACGTACCATCTGCTCTCACGTACCAATAGTTTCCCTCACGTAAGGGCGGGTATATAGAGAGGTTGGTATATCGGACTGGCAATGGTATATCGAAGGGGCGACCATTTTTGGGAGTCATAAGAGCCATCATATTGCATTTAAATGTTCTTTACAAAAGCTTTCAAAACAAAAATCAAAACACACTAAACCAGATTTAGGGCACACTTTTAATCTTTAAACGAGATAATCATTGCTTTGTGTGTGTGATACTTTCTATTTAGTGTAGCATAAAAATCATAAAAAGAGATAAAAATCTACGCATCTTGTAGGTAAACATCACCATGGTGTACACCCGTAGCCGAGCCCAATCACGGGCAAGCGTCGAAGAGTGCACAAAGGGGGACAAGTCACCTCCGATATAGTCCTGAGGACTTGGTCATCCCGCCTTGGCGGCATGACACACAAGATAGTCCACATCATGCCATTACAGAATAGGACTATAGAGGCACCTCTTTGAGGGGCACCCCCACTCAGCATAGATCCTTTCAAGAGGAGAACCTACACGTGGCACTCAACATAGATAGGAGGCCTCCCTTAGACGCTCGTTATGAGTGGCCTAGTGAGGAAGTGCTAGAGCAACATAGGGTCCATAAGGAGGGGCCACATGATTTCATCATCCCTCCTTTACCCCTTATTACTGTTAGAAACACTAGACAAAATCCAGAGCACAAGGCTCTCCAGACAGGGCAAGACAATTCTCCCTGCACCTTTCACGCATACGAAAGGGAGTACGAGGAAGACCACTACATTCCTCAAGAGCAGTACACAACGTGGGAGCGATGCACCTCCACACCTGCTATGTATCAGGATCACCCATTGAGGCCAGAGCCTCGGGTGAATGCCGCTAACCTCGATAGAGGAAAGCAACCCATAGGGGTCTCGGATCACCACGACCGAGATAGACATGTAGGAGAGGCATCTAGGCTTCCTAAACATGAGACGATAGAACAAATTGACTTGGCATTTGCCAGACATGCCGCCCGCCAAGCGCAAATCATGTAGCTCAAGCAAGATCAACAATAGTTAGAGCATCTATATCACCTTAACAAAGAGCGCATTCAGCGTCAGACAACCGAATTGCTTCATAACAATGTGCCTGAGAAGGTCCCAACCCCTCGCGCACATAAAGTAGAAGTGTATGAGAGGCGCAACCCCTTGGTGCGAGACAGGTCCTCGTGACCTTACCAAGTGTTGCCTCCGAGACCTCCTAGACCTGAGCGGGAGGCCACTCCCAGAAACAATGATGGGCACCCTCCGTGGGCACCCACCCATGTTTATAGGTCTCACCCAAGCACTCCTCAAGAAGCCTATGAGGAGTATGAACAAGAAGAAGAGTGGGCTGAAATGCCCTACCAAGGCAGAGGGGTGCTATCCAGCCACCCCTCCATAGGCCTCAAGTTCCCCGCAACCCACAACGGGAGCAAACCAAGGAGGAAGAGATCAAATCCTCTGATGCATATAAAGTGTTGCTAGAGCGCTTAGAGTCTATGGAGACCAAGACTTATGGGCCCCAAAAGCCCACTTTATGCCAACTCCGTAGTCATCCTGTGCATCCGTCAGTGTCGGCACCTCCATACCCTGAACACTTTAAACTACCCTAGTTGGCACTCTTTAGAGGGGAGGAGGATGCCCAAGAGCACGTGACTAGATTCCTGAGCCAATGCTTTGGCATTCAGGACAATGATGCTTTGTTGCTAAGAACATTTATAACCACATTCGTAGGCCCTGCCTCGGATTGGTTCACTCGATTGCCAAAACATAGCATCAATAACTTGGATCAGCTAGTGGACGCGTTCCTCGAATGCTTCACCTTCAACACCAAGAAAAAGGCATCACTAAGTGACCTAGCTAGCCTCAGGAAGTATGAGGAAGAAACCATGGTGGCATATGGGAACCGGTGGAGGACGTTGCTTTCAAAGCTGCCCTACCTCCCTCCCATGTCCGACCTGACCCAAATGTTCTCAAAGAGCTATTTGAGATCGATCTCCATGCTATTGCAGCTACAGCAATATGCCACTTTAGAGGAAGCTCTGGCGCAAGCCAGAATCATTGAGGAGATCAAGATACAGGATGGCGAGATTGCCAAGCCAAAGAAGAAAGAATGGTCTAAGAACACCAAAATAGGGACCACGCAATAGAAACCCACTATGGTCAATCAGGTTGCTATAAACGTCCCTAAGCCTGCACAAGCAACATAGCCTCAAAAGGCTAACTATCAGGTGGTGCCTCCTAACAATTATGATAGAGAAAATCAGAGGCAAGAACAAAATCAGCAGCGTCACCCTAGGCGACAATTCACACCTTACACAGAGTCCAGAGACTCCCTGTTTGACCGCTTGTCAGCGGTGAACTTGATCAACTCTGCCAGAGATTCAAACCATAGACCCCAATGCGCCAAAGCCTAAGGGGTACAGGGAGGACTTGTACTGTAGGTTCCACAGATGGAAGGGACATGACCTTAATGCATGTTGGAAGTTTAAAGGCTTGGTGCAAGACCTAATCGACAATAAGACATTGGCGGTGGACAACCCCATAGCACCAAACAACCAACAGATGGGAGTCTTCAGAGACCCCCTACCTGCCCATGATGCATAGGCAAAACCCCTTCAAGTCAATGAGGTGCAACAGAATTGCCCCATGCAAGGGTATGTAGGGATGATAAGCATAGTGACTAGGAACAAGAGGTACCCAGGAGCTGCCCCCATGGTGGCCACAAGAGAGGTTCCATCGACGTCACAACCTCAACAGCACCCTACGCAACCTCCCTCGCCTAGACCAGTGGCCACGATTCGGACTAGACTTACCCAAAGTCTAAGGACCACGTCGGCTAGGCTCTCCATATACGAGCTCATTCAACAATCAACGCCCCATCGGGAGGCTCTAATGGAGATATTAAAAGCCATCGAGCTACAGCCCCATGAAGCAAACTCTTTCAACAACTTTGTGGGACATGTAAAACAATGTACAAAACTAGTCATCACCTTTAGAGAAGATGAATTGAAATCAGTGACTGGTGATGTGGCGGATCCACCCCTGCACGTCATTGCGTGGGTCAACGAGATTCCATATAAGAGGGTGTTGGTGGACACTGGCTCATCCAGTAATATCATTACAACAGCAACATTGAAACATCTAAAGTTGTTGGCATCTCACATCGTGGCCTCCACCTATACTCTTCGAGCATTCAATGATGCGATATGCTCGACGGTTGGCACAATTGTCCTACCCATCCAAGTGGGACAAAAGACTATTCATACATTGTGCCACATCTTGGAAGGTGAGATGGCCTATAATATCTTGTTGGGCCGGCCTTGGATTAGGGACATGAAGTGTGTCCCTTCGATAGCTCATCAATGCCTAAAGTATACATTTGAAGGATAGGTGCATGTAGTCCCGGTAGACTTAGAGCCCTTCAAGTACTGCAATACGGTGCAATTCATGCCGCAATCGACCCTTCCATCAACACATTTGGATTTTTAGTTGAATCCATCTAAACAGGGTCCGATTTCGTAGGCATCCCCATTGACAAGTCCATCAAATCCCCAGTCAGGGTCCATCTTCCTCATCTGGTCCTTCAACAACGATGCCACCTACGGTGGCCACACCAAAGGACAAGGGAAAGAAACCCCTAGAAGAGGAACCACCCCTAGTCTCAACCATCTCTACCGAAGAGATGCCTAGCAGAATGGAAGTCGAGATGCCTAGTTCACCCTACATGGAGTGGACTCTGGAAGAACTCCCATTCGCTCCCCCTCAACCGCCAACGATCACCATTGAGATGGCCAACACGGGCCTGGGGGAGTATCTAGTGTGAAACATTGTAGCAACACCCACACTTGAGTCCATGCAGGACATGGGGAGACCTCGACTCCCCATCGGCTCTGTGGTTCCTCTAGGCTACCCACCCAATCAGACAAACTTTGTTTATGGGGGCCTGGATAATGGCATTGAACCTTACATGCAAGAAGACGAAGATGAAGAGCCCTTTGCTTGAGGACGTCAACTATTTGTCCAACCCAGACTTCGCATTGAGATATCTTGGCCAATGCAATTGGCATGGATATGGGTTGGGCAGGTATGAGCAAGGAGTGCGTGTTCTTTGCCAACCGAGATATCAAATGCCGTATGACAAGTCGGGAGTAGGGTTTAACCACCCCTTGCCCCTGGACATCTTGGTAGAGAACATGCAAGGCCTAGGGATAGGCAACAAGGATGGGTTGGCATTAGATCCATATGCCAATCCTAACACAACATATACATTGGGGGATTATCTCCCATTGCTAACAAACAACCTTGTTGACCTTAACAACCCTTTCCCTTCGGTCAAAAAGGGAGAAAGTTCGAGGACTCACCTACAAGAGGGATATAGACAAGACCAAGAAGGGTCTTCAGAAGATGAGTCGGAGTACGAGGTAGCACCTTGGGATCCTTTCGAATCCGATAGCAATCATTCACAAGTGACTCCCATGGATGATTATCAGGAGAGCTTCCTGACAATGTTCCCTTTGGATGCTCCAATTGAGCATATGCCACCTCAAGAGAATCAGGTCCCCCGCAAAGAGCGGAACAACCTCGATGGGACCACATTAATTTGCTCGAGCAAGATGAGCCTCATATGTCACAAACAACTGTTGGAGCCAACGAAGGCCTTTGGATCTCCGACAGTGATTATGAAGATGAAATTGAGATGGCCTATCTCAATCATATGCGATAGCAACAATATCCCTTGGACATAGATGACATGTTTGAACAACTACACATAGGGCCAAGGCATAGGTGGCACCTAAACCAGGCATAGTTATAGCAATTACTGCACCCGCCACTCCAGGTATACAGAGAACATCTTTCGCCTGGAGACCCTATAGAGCCATCAGTGCCTAGGGCAGACCCTGTCCTCTTATCCACACATAGGGCCGATCCATTCGTGCCAATACCTCCAGAGCCAGATCCGGAGCACAAAGATCATCTAGGATGTCCGAGTAACCACACCCATGGTAATGGAGACCAAAATCATTTCATCAACATGATCTCCATTGATTTAACCACCCCCATCCATAATCCAGCCGACCCAACATGGTCATTGCATCTAGACCTAGATGCTATAGACTGGGATCGCGTTGACACACCGCCATCCCCATTAGAGTACTGGCCTTGTGGTGGGATGTTCCATTTCACCCCCGGACAGACTCAGGATGTCTTCCATGCTGAAGAGGAACCCGACGTTCCGAACGATGATCTAAATTCAGCAAACGATATCCACTTGATCCCAACTCCACACCAGTTGGAGGATGGGTCCCACATGTCGATCGAGGAGACGACTGACGTAGACATCGGCTCAGATCCAATGAATTTGCAAATCATCAAGTTGGGGGTAAGTCTATCCCCCGAAGAGCAAGCCGACTACATTGCCCTTCTCAAAGAGAAGAAGGAGGTTTTTGCATGGTCATACAAAGACATGTCGGGACTAGACCCGCAGCTAGTCACGCATAATCTAACGCTTGATCCGACAGTCAAGCCAGTAAAGCAAAAACTACGTAAGATGCACCCAACAGTGGCCTTAATGGTCAAAGATGAGTTACAAAAGTTATTGGATGCACAGTTTGTCATCTGCGTGGATTACCCACCATGGTTGTCTAACATGGTGCCCATCAAAAAGCCCGACGGGAGGATTCGCATATGCACCAATTTTTGAGATCTAAACAAAGTGAGTCCTAAGGATGATTTTCCCTTGCCTAGCATCGACGCATTGGTAGATGCTACAGTGGGCCATGAAATGCTTTCCCTCATGGATGGTTTCTCGAGATACAATCAAATTCGTATCAATCCCGAGGACCAACTAAAAATGGCGTTCACAATGCCTTGGGGGACATTTTGTTATAAGGTCATGCCCTTTGGCCTTAAAAATGTTGGCGCCACCTACCAACGTGCCATGACGTACATCTTCCATGATCACATGCACAAAACTTTGGAAGATTACATGGATGATTTGTTGGCCAAATCTCTTTTGCGCCCGAGATCATCTCGATGACTTAAGCAAGATCCTCGATCGCCTCATTGAACATAAAGTCGGGACTAAACCCCAAGAAGTGCGTATTTGGCATCACATCTGGAAAGCTCTTGGGTTTCATAGTCTCCAAATGAGGAATCGAGGTGGACCCACACAAAGTCAAGGCAATCCTTGAAATGCTTCCCCCAACTACCATCAAGCAGCTCAGAAGTCTGTAGGGAAAGGTCGCGTCGATCAAGCGCTTCATAGCGCAGCTATCTGACAAGTGCCGACCCATGAATAAATTATTGCACAAGGGGGTAGCATTTCACTGGGATGACGAGTGCCAGTCAGCCTTTGATGATATTAAACAATACTTGGCTTCACCACCAGTATTGGCACCACCTAGACCAGGAGTGTCGTTCTACTTATACATCTCAGCTACTGAGGTGGCACTGGGCGCCATGCTGTCCCAAAAAAATGAATTGCACAAAGAACAGGCTACTTACTATCTTAGCCGCACCCTGGTCAGTTATGAACTTAACTATGCATACGTTGAGAAGCTCTGCTTGGCAGTGGTGTTTGCTACCAAAAAGTTATGCCATTACATGCTGAGCAACAAGACGTATGTTGTGTCTAAGGAGAATCCATTGTGATACATGATGAGTCGTACTTATCATAGTAGCCGCACGGCGAAATGGATCATGTTGTTGATGGAGTTTGACATAGAATTCATTGGACAAAAATCCATAAAAGGTCAAGTCATCGTCGATCAACTAGCAGAGGCTCCTCTTGAAGATGATCAGCCTCTGACCGTAGAACTACCGGATGATGGGGTCTTCCATGTTTTAGAATCGCCAGATTCTAATGAGCCTGAGTCACAGGCCGACATGACCCTATTCTTCGATGGTTCAAAATGTGAGCAAGGAGGTGGCACGGGAATTGTATTCTTCACACCGCAAGGGGCTCCAATGCCTCTATCATTTAAATTAGACTTCCCGTGCACCAACAACAATGCAGAATACGAAGCCTTGCTCATAGGTCTTCAAACAGCAGTCACCATGAACATTAAACGTTTAAACATCTTTGGTGATTCATTGTTAATTGTCAATCAAGTAAAGGGGGTATTCCAATGTAAATGCCCAGTTCTGTAGGCCTATAAAGCCCTTGTGGACAAATTCCTGGCACAACTTGAATGGTATGACATCGAGGCACTCCCTCGATCATCGAATCATTTTGCGGATACTATGGCCTCCTTGGGGTCACTAATCCCGCAAGACCCTTCCGGTGAGATGACAACCATTCAGGTCAAGACATTATCGCAATCCATGATGGAGCGTGCAAGCTTTGACCTAACGCCAGGAATCCACTTGATCCAGATTGAACCATCTCAAGATAGGTTCTCTCGAATCCAAGATTGTTTGACTCAAGCCAACTGGGGGTCCTTGTTCTCCCCTACCCCTCTTAATAGCAACACAACGCTATTTTTACAAGTTCTTTCCCGTTCAGCTTTTGCTAGGGATGAACTTCAAGAGGGATTGGCCGTTCATACCATCGAGGTTTCCGATCAGCAATATTGGTACACACCCATAAGGGATTACCTCAAGCTAGGTAACCTCCCACTTGGATTGACACAAGCCACGAAAAGATCATTTAAATAGAAAGTGGCAAAACATGTCTTGTTAGGAGACATTTTGTATCGTCGGAGCTATGAAGGAATCCTCCTCCATTGCTTGGACCAGTAGGAGTCCGCTTGGGCGATCACCCAAGCCCACGATGGTACATGCGGTGGCCACTTCAGCGGTATGGCCATCACAAAGTGCATTCTCTGCATGGGCTATTATTGGCCATCTTTAGAGCGAGATTGTTGTGCATATGTAAAGAAGTGCGTGAAGTGTCAACACCATGCCAATTTGACACACGTACCTTCTCAGGCCTTGCAACCGATCCAATCGGCTTGGCCTTTTTCATAGTGGGGCTTTGATCTAATCGGAAAGATCTCCCCTATGTCGTCGGGTCATCACACGTTCATCATAACGGCCACAGAGTACTTCACCAAGTGGGTGGAAGCAATTTCGCTAACCTCTACGACTGGACCCCGCATTGCGGAGTTTATTTTGCATAACATCATATGTCATTTTGGTATTCCATCCAAGATCATCTCGGATAATGGGACGTCATTCAAGAATAAATATGTGCATGCTTTGACAACAAAGTACAAAATTCAGCATAATTTTTCAACACCCTATTATCCGTAGGCAAATGGGCAAGCAGAGGCGTCAAACAAAATGCTAGTCACCATCCTCAAAAAGACCATCACAGATAGTCATAAGGATTGGCACATTCAAATCCCGCTTGCCCTATGGGCTTATCGCACTAGCATTCGGATGCCCACTAGGGCTACTCCATTTTCATTGGTGTATGGCTCCGAGGCAGTCATGCCTCTCGAGTTGGAAATCCCTTCCCTGTGCATTTCAATGCAAGAGTTCATCGATGATGACACTGCACGGCAGGCCCGGTTAGACCAACTGACGTTGCTCGATGAACGATGCGTCAATGCTCTCGAGCATTTGTGTATCTATCAAGAGTGACTTAAGAAAGCATACAACATGAAGGTTCACCTAAGGGACTTTCGAGTTGGTGACTTGGTCTTAAAAGAGAACCAACAGAATTCTAATTTGTCGTCCCATATAAGGGACAAGTTCATGGCAAACTGGTTAGGTCCTTATGTGATTGATAGTAAAATAGGACCTGGAACATACCGGCTCACCTCTCTTGAAGGAATCAAGGAGCTAGAACCCTTGAACATCAGTCATTTGAGGCCATTCCACATTTAGAGAGCCATAGTCCACCAAAAATACCCCCAAGGTATCCATAAACCCTTTGGTCAAACCAAAAGCTCCAAGGATTCCCACAATCGCTTGGTCAACCCAAAATGCCCCAAAGGTATCCATAAACCCTTTGGTCAAACCAAAAGCTCCAAGGATTCCCACAATCGCTTGGTCAAAATAAATACAAAAAAAACAAAAACAATAAAACATCAAAAATAACAAAAAAATTGCATCTCCATTCCATGCATACTCGTAAAAATCAAAATACAAAATATAGGTTGCATTAGGCATCGCATCCATACATTGCATATTTGCTAGGTCATACAAGTCAAAAGCACCATAGACTGTAATTGCTCGGCAATTCCATCATTTTCCACATCAAATCCATTTTATAAACACATACATCCAGAATAACACCATCCCCATTTTTAGCATAGTCAGTTGTCTCCTAATGTATATAGGGTTTTCGTCATTCAACTGTCTTTAAATTGCTAGCCAAAAACTGTACAAAGTTAAACAGATTTTACAAGGGAAAGTTTTACTTGGATCACGCCTCGTTACGTAACATCCCTACACAAGTTAAAACACATAAAATAATTCCCAAGTTGTGTGAACGTAAGATGAAAACTACAAAGCATCCTAGGGTACCATAGGTGAAAGATTAGCCTGTTCATCCCCCTGTGCGAATGGTTCAAGAATGCTGAGAATTGACAAAAGGACAAGCTCTTCCCCATCCATTCCCCCTAATAAACAGTGGTTTTCACCACTAACAAAAATCCCAATCACCATTGGTCCCTAAGGTTGTAAGGATTCGTACTACACGTCCCTACCAAGGATGGGTAGTCATCCCCAAGGCCTAAAAGGATCAATGACCATTCAAAAACAAAATCCCAACAAGCCATCATCATGAACATCTCCAATCACCTTTGGTCTCCAAAGTCGTAAGGATTCGTACTACACACCCATGACAAGGATGGGTAGTCATCCCCAAGGCCTAAGATATCAATGCCCGTACTTCATAATCTCCATAATCCCCTTTGGTTCCCAAAGTCGTAAGGATTCATACTACATGTCCCTGAATAGGATGGGTAGTCATCCCCAAGGCCTAAAAGGATCAAGGTCATTCATAAGCCACAAACCTACAAGCTCAACCTTACGAAGCTCAAAACACCAAATCAAATAACAGTGGTTATCACCACTATTCAAAATCCTTGCTCAAAAAGAAAAAACAAAAGAGAAAAATAAACAGTGATTTTCATCACTATGTATACGAGCAAGTATCCTAACACATTGAGCAAATAAAAAGCCTGAACTTGAATCCCTGGAATTCTCAGCATTCGAACAACCATCTAGGTGATCCTCATTACGGGTTTGGTGGACAACCTACCTAGCAATGGCGGTATCCTAAACGCATGACGATATGTCTATCACATTAGCTTTGCGTGTGAGCAGACCAATGTTTGCATGTGGATGAGCTAGCCTGTGGTACCTTAGATTGTCCCATGGATTAATCTGACTAAATACAACAATGGAGTTAGTGGAGCTAGTTAGGTGATCCTCAGTATAGGTTTGGTTGACATCCTATCTGGCATTGGCGGTATCCTGACAAATACCACATAAACAAACTCAATTGCACACATAGGGATGTGAAATAACTTGGTTAAACTCAAGTCTGATTTATACCTTGTTCAAAAGTCTTGCGAGATAAATGTATAGTCTTGGCTAGTTAGTTAAAATATTTGAATCTCAGAAAAGCTTAACTACATTTTAAAACAACTGGTACATTTCATTACATCCATCCCCATCAGAACATACAAAAAAATACAAAAACAAAGTTCTCACATGCAAAGTCATTCCACAAAGCCATCACATAAGTACAGAAAGCCAGTAAATCTTGTACAGTCTATGGTGCCATCGACAAGTTATCAACAACTCATTTCATTCATTCCATATGCATACATCATATAATTAGAAACATCGCATTCATAATACCACATGCATACATCATCATAAATAACTGTGCATAAATAGAAAAACAAACCATGACAAGTGTATAAACACAAAGAAAGTCATCTGTATATATATCATCAAAAATGCCCACAGGCTACAATGAACCGGTCCTCTGACCTTGCAAAAAAAGCCAAAAGCTCAAAAACCCCCAAGCCTAGGGCGTCGGCCACCATGATCACGTAGGATCGGTGCGACGGGAACTACCCCTCATGGTGTGGGTCCTATGGGACCCCTCAGGGCAGCTACTTCTAGCCCCCGCATCACACCTACTGATGCAAGAGCATCTAGTGGCACCTGATGCAGAAGCATCCAATGGCAGGAGGGCCACTTTTGAAAAGTTGACTAAGGAGGGAAGACGTCGCGATTTCACGACGTGTCACAAAATCGTGACAAAAGAAGCAGAAGGCAAGAAGAAAAATATGTCGCGATATCGCGACAGAAAAACTGTCACGATATTGCGACACAAAGAGGAGAGAGGAACCAACGGAGAAAACTATCGCGATATCGTGACAGAAAATGTGTCGAAATATTGCGACACAAGCGGAGAACGTAGCCAACGAGGAGAAGCTGTCGCGATATCGCGACAACAAATGTGTCGCGATATCGTGACACAAGTGGAGCAGAGAAGTGAGCGAGGAGAAGCTGTCATGATATCGCGACAGAAAATGTGTCACGATATCATGACACAAAATGGAGAAAGAAGCCAGCAGGGCCAACTGTCACGATATCACAACAGGTTCCATAGGAGAAGCAAGGGTGGCAAGGATGTCGTGATTTCACAACCCAAACAGGCAAGAGGAGGCTGAGAGCAAAGATGTCACGATTTTGTGACATGTCACGGTTTTGTGACCCAAAAGCGAAAGGAGAGTACGGAAGGCAAAGATGTCATGATTTCACGACATGTCGTAGTTTCACGACTTGAGAAAGAAAGAGGAAGTCGAAAGCTAAGATGTCACGATTTCATGACCCAATGGCAGGATGAAGAGTGAAAGAGGAAGATGTCATGATTTCGTGACATGTCATAGTTTCGCAACCCGCAAAAGAGAGAGAAGGCGCAGAGGAGAAGATGTCACGATTTTGCAACATGTCACAGTTTCACAACATGTCACAGTTTCACGACCTGCCAAGGAGAGAGAAAGCCAAGAGAAAGAAATGTTGCGATTTCATGACAGGTCACAGTTTCGCGACCAGAAGGCGAAGAAGGAGCCAAGGAAGAAAGATGTCACGATTTTGCAACATGTCACATTTTCACGACCAGAGGGCAAGCGAAGGAGCCAGAGGAGAAAGATGTCACAATATCGCGACATGTCGTGAAATCGCGACGCGAAGAAGGGAGAGAAGGCGAAACGAGAAGATGTCATGATTTCATGACATGTCACAAAATCGTGACCCGTAGGAGCGAAAGAAAGCAGGAAGAGAAGATGTCACGAAATTGTGACATGTCGCGATTTCGTGACCTGAAGTGGAGAAGAGGAACGAGGAAGGGAAATGTCGCGATAGCATGACATGCCATGATATCGCGATCGAAAGAGAAGAAGAAGAGTAGGATGGAGATGTCATGATATTGTGATATACTACTGGTTCATGACTCAGAAGGAGGGGCACGTGTTTCAAGATGGGTATTTCCCGAGGCAATCAAGTGCCTCATAAACACATGGTTTCGTGCCCGAAAAGTGTGCTGCACATTTTTAGCCACTGGAACTGAAGCATCAGTCTCTACAGAGGATCCCGAAGATCATGGCGGCCATTCGCGCATGACACGCAGAGGCCAAGTACATGCAGACGGCTCATCAATGCATCTTTCCGCATTTGACCCAGGTGGCAGTTGGCAGTTTCATGAACAGGTTGAAAACTCAGAGCATCAAGTTGACGTTACAGAGTAAGTGTGACAGTGAATGGGAGTCAGGTGGCGATTGTAGTGGGAGTGCAATAATGACTCAGAGGATCGAGGTGCAGGCGGCTACAGAGTACTCCATCATTTTGTGACAGAGGGTCGGGGCCTCTATAAAAACCCAAGCATTGTAATAGGATAAGGGTGGTGGATTGGAGATCGCACGTAGAGTGTAGATGAGAAAAACTAAGCCGAGCGCTAGTTTCTGTAAAGCCTACGGGTTGTTGTTGTGAATCTTTGCAAGTTAGTGAATGAAACATTGGGGTTTCTGTTTCTTGTAAAGTGTGCTTCCAATTTCTTGTGTGAAAATTTGGATTTGTGTGAGTGTGGTTTTTTGTCCCCCATCAAGTGGTATTAGAGCTAGAAGATTCTGAGCGTGTAAGCAGAATGTCGAACGTGAGGCAGCTTGCACCAGGATCTGTGGGAAGGGTTGCAAGAAGACAGAGTGAGAGTTCTTGAGCATGTAAAACAAATCGCCGGACGTGAGGCAGTTTTACACCAAGTTCTGTAAAGTTTGTGAGAAGAAAGTGCAGAAGAATGCCTCCACGAAGAAACCATGGTGGTGGGAGAGATATGAGATCTAAAGATTCACAGTTACAGATGTTCAGATCTTTGCAGAGGCAAGTGCAAGCCCTACAAGAGGAGCTGCTCAGAAGAGATTTGCAGAGGCAAGTGAAAGCCCTACAAGAGGAGCTGTGCAGAAGACATGAAGATAAACAGAGAAGTAGATGCCAAGGCAAAATAACTGGTAGAAGAGAAGATGGAGTGTGTCAGAAGTTGAAGCCATTGAGGGCTACAGACGAGGAGGTGTGCAGCAGTGCCAGAATCTGCCTGGTAGAAGGCTAATTTTTTTTTGGGTCAGAGACGGGGTTTGAGCGGACTGTAGAGGCAGGTGCACATTTGGAGATGTTGCAGAAGGCGGTGCCCAAACAACATCGAAGTGAAGGTCACTTCTCCACCAACCCCGGGTGTTTGATGTAGGAGCATCCGGTGGCACCTGATGCAGAAGCATCCAGTGGTAGGAGGGCCACTTCTGAAAATTTGACTAAGGAGGGAAGACGTCGTGATTTCGCAACGTGTCACAAAATCACGACAGAAGAAGCAAAAGAAGGCAAGAAGAAAAATATGTCGCGATATCACGACAAAAAAATTGTCGTGATATCGCAACACAAAGAGGAGAGAGGAACCAGTGGAGAATACTGTCGCGATATCACGACAGAAAATGTATAGCGATATCGTGACACAAGCGGAGAACGTAGCCAGCGGGGAGAAGCTGTCGCGATATCGCAACAACAAATGTGTCGTGATATCGTGACACAAGTGGAGCAGAGAAGTGAGCGAGGATAAGTTGTCGCGATATCGCGACAGAAAATGTGTCACAATATCGTGACACAAAATGGAAAAAGAAGCTAGCAGTGCCAATTGTCGCGATATCGCGATAGGTTCCATAGGAGAAGTAAGGGCGCCAAGGATGTCGCAATTTCGCGACCCAAACAAGCAAGAGGAGGCTGAGAGCAAAGATGTCACGATTTTGCGACATGTCACAATTTTGTGACCCAAAAGCGGAAGGAGAGTACGAAAGGCAAAGATGTCATGATTTCACGACATGTCGCGGTTTCGCGACCTGAGGAAGAAAGAGGAAGTCGAAAGCTAAGATGTCGCGATTTTGTGACCCGAAGGCAGGATGAAGAGCAAAAGAGGAAGATGTCATGATTTCATGACATGTCGCAGTTTCATGACCCATAGAAGAGAGAGAAGGTGCAGAGGAGAAGATGTCACGATTTTGCGACATGTCATAGTTTCATGACATATCGTAGTTTTGCGACCAGCAAAGGAGAGAGAAAGCCAAGAGACACAAATGTCATGATTTCGTGATAGGTCGTAGTTTCACGACCAGAAGGCGAAGAAGGAGCCAAGGAAGAAAGATGTTGTGATTTCGCGACATGTCGCATTTTCACGACCAGAGGGCAAGCGAAGGAGCTAGAGGAGAAAGACGTCGCGATATCATGACATGTCATGAAATCATGACGCGAAGAAGGAAGAGAATGCGAAACGAGAAGATGTCATGATTTCATGACATGTCATGAAATATTGACCCGTAGGAGTGAAAGAAAGCAGGAAGAGAAGATGTTGCGAAATCGTGACATGTCATGATTTCGTGACCCGAAGTGGAGAAGAGGAACCAGGAAGGGAAATGTCGCGATATCACGACCGAAAGAGAAGAAGAAGAGCAGGATGGAGAAGATGTCACGATATCATGACATACTACTGGTTCATGACTCAGAAGGAGGGGCACGTGTTTCGATATGGGTATTTCTCGAGGCAATCAAGTGCCTCATAAATGCATGGTTTCGTGCCCGAAAAGTGTGCTGCACATTTTTAGCCACTAGAACTGAAGCATCAGTCTTTGTAGAGGATCTCGAAGATCATGGAGGCCATTCACGCATGACACGCAGAGGCCAAGTACACGTAGACGGCTCATCAATGCATCTTTCTACATTTGACCCAAGTGGCAGTTGGCAGTTTTGTGAATAGGTTGAAAACTCAGAGCGTCGAGTTGACGTTACAGAGTAAGTGTGACAGTGAACGGGAGTCAAGCGACGATTGCAGTGGGAGTGCAATAATGACTCAGAGGATCGAGGTGCGAGCGGCTATAGAGTACTCCACCATTTTGTGACAGAGGGTCGGGGCCTCTATAAAAACCCAAGCATTGTAATAGGATAAGGGTGGTGGATTGGAGATCGCACATAGAGTGTAGATGAGAAAAACTAAGCCGAGCGCTAGTTTCTGTAAAGCCTACGGGCTGTTGTTGTGAATCTTTGCAAGTTAGTGAATGAAACATTAGGGTTTCTGTTTCTTGTAAAGTGTGCTTCCAATTTCCTATGTGAAAATTTGGATTTGTGTGAGTGTGGTTTTCCGTCCCCCATCAAGTGGTATCAGAGCTAGAAGATTCTGAGCATGTAAGCAGAACGTCGAACGTGAGGCAGCTTGCACCAGGATCTGTGGGAAGGGTTGCAAGAAGACAGAGCGAGAGTTCCTGAGCATGTAAAATAGATCGTCGAACATGAGGCAGTTTTACACCAGGTTCTGTAAAGTTTGTGAGAAGAAAGTGCAGAAGAATGCCTCCACGAAGAAACCATGGTGGTGGGAGAGATATGAGATCTGAAGATTCACAGTTATAGATGTTCAGATCTTTGCAGAGGCAAGTGCAAGCCCTGCAAGAGGAACTGCTTAGAAGAGATTTGTAGAGGCAAGTGAAAGCCCTACAAGAGGAGCTACGTAGAAGGCGTGAGGATAAACAGAGAAGTAGAGGCCAGGGCGAAATAACTGGTAGAAGAGTATATGGAGTGCATCAAAATTTGAAGCCATTGAGGGCTACAGACGAAGAGATGTGCAGCAGTGCCAGAATCTGCCTGGTAGAAGGCAAAAAATTTTCTAGGTCGAAGACGGGGTTTGAGCGAACTACAGAGGCAGGTGCACGTTTGGAGATGTTGTAGAAGGCAGTGCCCAAACAACATCGAAGTGAATGTCACTTCTCCACCAACCCCGGGTGTCTGATGTAGGAGCATCTAGTGGCACCTGATGCAGAAGCATCCAGTGGTAGGAGGGCCACTTCTGAAAAGTTGACTAAGGAGGGAAGACGTCGCGATTGCATGACGTGTCATGAAATCATGACAGAAGAAGAAAAAGAAGGCAAGAAGAAAAATATGTCACGATATCATGACACAAATAGGAGAGAGGAACCAGCGGAGAAGACTATCGCGATTGCGCAACAGAAAATGTGTCGTGATATTGTGACACAAGCGAAGAATGTAGCCAGCGAGGAGAAGCTGTTGTGATATCGCGACAACAAATGTGTCACGATATCGCGACACAAGTGGAGCAGAGAAGTGAGTGAGGAGAAGCTGTCGTGATATCATGACAGAAAATGTGTCGCGATATCGCGACACAAAATGGAGAAAGAAGCCAACAGGGCCAACTGTCGCGATATCGTGACAGGTTCCATAGGAGAAGCAAGGGTGCCAAGGATGTCGTGATTTCGTGACCCAAACAGGCAAGAGGAGGCTAAGAACAAAGATTTCATGATTTCGTTACCCAAAAGCGAAAGGAGAGTACGGAAGGCAAAGATGTCATGATTTCACGACATGTCGCGGTTTCGCGACCTGAGGAAGAAAGAGGAAGCCAAAAGCTAAGATGTCATGATTTCGTGACCCGAAGGCAAGATGAAGAGCGAAAGAGGAAGATGTCACAATTTCGCAACATGTCGTAGTTTCACGACCCACAGAAGAGAGAGAAGGCACAGAGGAGATGTCATGATTTCATGACATGTCACAGTTTCGTGACCCACCAAGGAGAGAGAAAGCCAGGAGAAAGAAATGTCATGATTTCGTGATAGGTCATAGTTTTGCAACCAGAAGGCGAAGAAGGAGCCAAGGAAGAAAGATGTCATGATTTCGTGACATGTCGCATTTTCGCGACCAGAGGGCAAGCAAAGGAGCCAGAGGAGAAAGACGTCGCGATATCGCGACATGTCATGAAATCGGGATGCGAAGAAGGGAGAGAAGGCGAAACGAGAAGATGTCATGATTTTGTGACATGTCACAAAATCGTGACCCGTAGGAGCGAAAGAAAGTAGGAAGAGAATATGTCGTGAAATCGTGACATGTCGTGATTTCACGACCCAAAGTGGAGAAGAGGAATGAGGAAGGGAAATTTCGCGATAGCGCAACATGTCGCGATATCACGACCGAAAGAGAAGAAGAAGAGCAGGATGGAGAAGATGTCGTGATATCGCGACATACTACTGGTTCACGACTCAGAAGGAGGGGCACACATTTTGAGATGGGTATTTCTTGAGGCAATCAAGTGCCTCATAAACACATGGTTTCATGCCCAGAAAGTGCGCTGCACATTTTTAGCCACTGGAACTGAAGCATCAGTCTCTGTAGAGGATCTCGGAGATCATGGCGGCCATTCGTGCATGACATGCAGAGGCCAAGTACACACAGACGGCTCATCAATGCATCTTTTCGCATTTGACCCAGGTGGTAGTTGGCAGTTTCATGAACAGGTTGAAAACTTAGAGCGTCGAGTTGACGTTACAGAGTAAGTGTGACAGTGAACGGGAGTCAGGCGACGATTGCAGTGGGAGTGCAATAATGACTCAGAGGATTGAGGTGTAGGCGGTTACAGAGTACTCCACCATTTTGTGACAAAGGGTCGGGGCCTCTATAAAAACCCAAGCATTGTAATAGGATAAGGGTGGTGGATTGGAGATCGCACGTAGAGTGTAGATGAGAAAAACTAAGCCGAGCACTAGTTTCTGTAAGCCTACGGGCTGTTGTTGTGAATATTTGCAAGTTAGTGAATGAAACATTGGGGTTTGTATTTCTTGTAAAGCGTGCTTCCAATTTCCTGTGTGAAATTTTGGATTTGTGTGAGTGTGGTTTTTCGTCCCCCATCACCTACTAGAGCCCCCCTCATCTAGTCGCCTGTGCTGAGAGGATGTTGACTGCTCCGTATCACTCCCTCTCGAGCAGTGCGATGATCTACCTCCACTCAATGCAGGGATTCGCCCATCGAGGTGGCTAATCTCTGCCTCCAGCTCTAATCGATGTCACATAAAATCCATCTCCTATTGGCGATACATAGCCAAATTCTCATTGTACAATGCCAACTGCATCCGTAGGAGATCCCTCTCCCGAGCAGCATCGATATCCCCCTCCTGTCGATGGTATGCAGCAAATGCATTCTCTCGATTAGCTAACTGAGTTCACAGAAGATCCCTCTCCTGCAGAGCCTCCCCCAGCTCCTCATCTCGCCTCCGAAGTAGCCCTGCCAATTGCACATTCTCAGCGTGCAACCCTGCCTCCATGTCCTTCAAAAATGCCTGAGGCATAGGAAAATCCAGGACAGTAGCCTACTCTGGCTCCCACTGCTCTAGGAAGTCCTGCACCTTCTACTGGTTTGAAACCCCAAAACCCCCCCAAAATCATCCACCTCTACCATTTCTGCATCCTTGAGCGAAACCCCCTAGACCTCGCTTGATGCCTCTGCATCATCACCCCCTACGGCTACTGCCTCTACGCCCCCTAGAGACCCCTCGCCTTGCCATCATCGCAAATTCCACCACTGCTCATACTCAACTGTCACCTCGATGTCGTCCACGTTAGGCGCATCAATGACTGTATTTGAATCCTCACCCAACGTCGCAATGACTGGACAAGCTAGAGTCATCTCGTCCCCCCAACATCGATAGACCACGGGCTCACCAGGAAACCCCTGGTGCACCCCAAACTGTCATGTCACCCGGACAAAAGGGAAGAACTCCTGCTTCATCCCAAGTTGCCTAATCAACCATCACCCCCTACGTACCTGTCAGAGCCACTCTCCAGCCTCAAGCCAGGCTGGACAGTCCCGATAGGGGTGCCAGAACACCTCCCCTGGAGTAAGTCGAGCGAAGGCATCGGCATAGTGTCCTACAGCACCTGCCCATCACTGACTCTGAACCTACTCCTCATATATCCACCATAATACCCCATATTCGATCTCTCGGTCTACCATCTTCACCCGCGTCGTCCATGGTAACCCAACCGGCCTCTCCACTATTATGTGCTTCCAAGCCAAGCACTGCAGTAGATAGCTACATCCAATCCCCTTCCACCTTTGACAGTAGACCTCGTACAACTCATCATAGAGCTGTGCCAGCAGAGTCTGTCCCCATATCATGATCATAGGTGCATCCGTAGGACACTCCACCAACTTGAACACCACCTCCAGTAGGTTCCATGGGAACCTCACACCCGAAGAGTCGGGTAGCAGCATATTGGATATGAGGCCCATCAGTAATGCATGCCTCACTCCTAACACACCCCTCTCTAGCCACCATCAAACCAGAATGCCACCAATCTGGCAGTAGCCCTCTACCCTCTCCACTGGGCTATCCACACCCATCTCCTCTCCATGTCCAAAATAGCATGTCAGCATTGCTGTCTGCTGATCCCATGGCGTCGTCCTGATCGGCAATCCGTCTATCGAGATCCACAAAATTCGATAGACATCCTCCAAAGTAACTGTCATCTCTCCTGTTGGGAGATGGAAGGTATTAGTCCAAGGATCCCACAAGTTGATCAGGGTTGTCAGATAGGCCCGATCCCCGACCACAGGCTCCAGTCGAGTCACCTGCTTGAGCCCAAGGGCATCAAGCCACTCCTAGTCAGCCAAAGTCAGCACCACCCACACCGGCTCTTCACAACCTGCAAAAGAAAACAAACAAAAACATTAAAAAACATGAAAAATTGTACAACAATAACATGAATATCCAGCAATGCATAATACAAAATGTACAGCTAAAAACATTTAAAAAACTAATTTGTCCATCCTAGGGTTTTTAACTCTAAACGGATAAATTAAAAACAAACAAAACAAATTCAAAAAATAATTTATCAGTCCTCGGGTTTTTAACTCTAACCTGATAAGTTAAACAAACAAAACAAAAAACATTTAAAAAACTAATTTGTCCATCCTAGGGTTTTTAACTCTAAACGGATAAGTTAAAAACAAACAAAACAAATTCAAAAAATAATTTATCAGTCCTAGGGTTTTTAACTCTAAACTGATAAGTTAAACAAACACAAAAAAAAATCAAAAACAATTGTCAGTCCTAGGGTTTTTAACTCTAAAAACGGATACATTACAACCACATTAAAAAATTCCAAAAATAATCTGTCAGTCCTAGGGTTTTTAACTCTAAAAACTGATAAATTACAAACAAATTAAAAAAATTAAAAAAAATAATTTGTCAGTTCTAGGGTTTTAAACTCTAACTGATAAATTACAAACACAACCCACAAACATTCAAAAAAATCGTTTGTCAGTCCTAGGGTTTTTAACTCTAAAAACTGATAAATTACAAACAAATTAACAAATTCAAAAACAATAATTTGTCAGTCCTCGGGTTTTAACTCTAAAGGTTAACTGATCAATTACAAACACAAAAACACAACCACACAACTAAACTAGGGTTAAGCTACGTTTTTATGCTCAGTGTTACCCTACGTTTCTAACCTAAGTTTTGATTTTTGTTTAACTAGGGTTAACCTAAGTCTTAAGTTCAGTTTTGATTTTTTAGGGTTTCTTTTAGTTTATCACAAATGTCAAATTCACACGAATTTAAATTGAACACAAAACAAAAAACCAAAAAATAAATAACTTGTGGTTTTAAAACCATAATGCCAACACATAATAATGAGGAGGATCACTTATCGGTCTTGCTTTGGCTCCACCGCTCGATCCGATCCATGAACTCATGGTGGTGGGATAAATTCGACAACGCTTCACTTTGCAAAATTGACCTTCTCCTCCTCAAAGCTCCAAATCGCTAGGAAAAACAAATGCAAATGAGCCCAAAACCCAGTTTTGGCCCTTAAAAAGGCTTTTTGAGCCTATAATCATTCCTCACTGGGACGAGCACCTTGGTTAGCACTCGTGCCGCCCTGGGACGAATACTAAACTGGCATTCATCAGACCTAGGGATGAATACAGAGCAAAAATTTCAAAAAAAGCAAAAAATGCACCAAATTGCACAAAAAATAGCAATAAAATTGTCCAATGAGAGTGCTTTTGCACTTGTCATTTCGGGCATGCAAAACAAACGTCGGGGTCCCAAATCCTCCCTATCATATTCCCTAAGAAGGCTACCATAGCCGGATCTCTCCATCGAAGGACGGATTTTCGAGAATTTCATCCCCAAACGACATCACCAAAAGGGTCAAAACCCAACCAAAAATAACAATAACATTGCCGAACGAAGGCGCCTTTGCGCCTAACATTTTTGGTATCCAAAACAGACGTTGGGGTCATAAATTGTCACTATCCTACTCCCTAAGAAGGCTACCATAGCCGGACCGCTCCACGAGAGGATGGATTTTTGACAATTTCAGCTCCAAGATGCATCGCAAAAAGGGTTCAAACCCACCAAAAATAGGTCATAATGTTCGAAAACTGCTTAAGCATTCAACGGTAAAACAACTGAAGGCACCCTTACATAAGTCATCTTGGGTCAAGCGACTCGTCGCTTTTCTCATGTCGGTCATTCCCTCATCGATTTGTCTCTTGAGGGGGTAGTCACACTTATTCACCAATCAACAATAACACACCCAATCAAGGAAATAACACGCATTCAAAGGATCATTGATAAAGACAATCACGTCCTTGCTTGGGGTAGCAAACAAGCAATAATCACAAGCTGATCAAACACTTGGCATTCGTGAATCATGAACTCAAGGTTCCCACAGACAAAAGGTTGCGCCCTTTGCCTATTCATGACTGATCAATGTCCAAGCTCAAGTAACACCTCACCAAAAAGGTTAACACTTGAATTAAGTTCCTTAGCTCGTCAGAAGCAAGGATTCAAGAATGCATGCCCTTTCCATACTTAGGGCATCAAAAGTTGGTTAGGTTACTGAGAAACCCTAATCATTAGTACTTTGGTTATCTATTTTTGCTCAGTGATGCGCCTTGCACAGTGCTTCCCAAAAATGGGCATTTGTAGACACCAAAACAGCACCAATCCGATTATGTGACGACAAACACTAATCGCATTGACACACACAACCCCCAGGGCAGCCCCCAGAGGTTAAACAGTGGTCCTAACCACTCCCAAAAGAAGTTTGGAAGTTTAGAGGTCAGTTTGGCACCTTTTTGGCACTTTGCTCCGTACTCGTCTCACCCTGGGACGATTACAAACTAGTATTCGTCCCACCTAGGGATGATTATCAACATTCGCCCTAGGATGAGGCGAATAGCAGGTTTTACTGGAAAAAATTCAAACCTTGATAGGTTCACCAGTTAACTACAACTTCAGGACATGCAATTGCAAGGAATGGCTTCAAATCAAGGAGAGAGACTTCAGTCATGCATGTATTTATTTTAGAGGCCTCATGCAAGGAGACTCTAAATCAGGGAATAATCTTTTTTCCCAAAATAGGACAAGTAACTCAAGTGGCACCCTCGCATGCGCATTCAAACAGAGAGACCCTAGGTCTATAAATTGGTGAGTCTTCTCACCCAAAATAAAGAGAAGAGAGGGAGCATTTTGAGCAATGAAGTGCTGCCATTTTACATCCATACACACACCCTTTTTGATTTGTGCCTTTCACATCCTTGATCTCTCTTTTGGAGGGAGGTTATTGGGTGATTATTGGAAGCGCAAATCCGGAGCCCAAACTCGAACATTTGGCCACAATATCCCACAAAATTTGCTAAAAACACCCCATAAGATGTTTTGGACCTATCCCAAGTGGATTGGTGCTGAAACAGAGTCCCAAACGTCGGGCGTCCTGCCCCCGAGTGCCCCCCAAACTGTCGCAGTCCTAAATGCCCCACCCCAGAGCATTTAGAAATTTGTGGTATATTTCCTTGATTTTTCTTTTGCATCTTATTATAGGTTATTTAAATAGGCTGTAGTTTAAATTTCACTTCATTATGAGCATTTTTTACCATGTTTTTATCATTTCTCGCCTTTACTAACCTGTAGATGGCATCATCCAAATTTGGGTGATAGAGGTCAAATTGGAGAAATCTGACCATCTGGGTCATCCCAAAAAACCCCCAATTAGCTAACTTCAACTTTACAGGTCATTTGGAGCTTCCTACATAAGACATTGAAGAGGGTGCTTTCTAATAATTTGTTGTAGGTTTATTCGTCCCGCCCCGAAGCGAATACAAATATGTAAGGAATTTCCCTATTGTTTCATTTGTAGTGTCTTCCTGGTAACATATTCATGCTTCTGTAAAATTTCTAGGTCGTTCTGATGTTATTTGGTTATCGATTTAATATTTTCATGCATACACTAACAGTAGGCCTTGGGAAACACATGTTCTATTCCATCTGCAGGTGCTACTGATATTTTTTGTTTCTCCATCCTCACCTCCCTCAACATCCCCATCCCCAAGTGGGACCCCCCTGCCCCCCATCCCTGTTCCATGACCGTTTGGCATCCCCCCATGGCAGGTTGGATCAAACTCAATTTTGATGGTGCTTCCAAGGGAAATCCTAGGTTGGCTGCTGCTGGGGGTGTTGTGAGGGATCATAATGGCTCCATTATTCTTGCCTTTGTGGAGAACCTCCACCACAAGACCAACAATGTGGTCGAAGCCTGGGCTCTATGGCGTGGCCTCCAGCTCACCAAGCATCATCTTTCTAGGATCCACATCGAAGGTGATTCTGCCATCGTCATTGGCTACTTGACTTCTAACAAGGACCCCCCATGGAACATTAGGACTCTGATCAATGAATTTTGGGCCCTCCTTTGCAGACACAGCCAAGTGGAAACCAATCACGTGTTTAGGGAGGCGAATAGGATTGCTGACAGGTTGGCAAATATTGGCTTGGGTAAACATTCGTTGGAAGTGTGGCACCACTCCTTCCCGCCAGATGTCCTTCGGTTGGCGCTCTCGGAAGCCCGCGACAGACATACCATAATTGGCTCTGTGTCATGATGATTCTCCAAGCTCTAATTATCCAGTGGGCTCTGTCCCCGCATGCTGGTTTTTCATACTATTTTGTGGGTCTCCTGGTTTTGTTTTTTATGTACAATGGGTTGTTACAATTTTGTCCCCTGTGTTGGTTTATCACTACCCTTCTCTTTGGGAGTTATGTATGCATTTTTTATGTAAATCTTGGATAGGGACCCAGTTAAAACCCTTTTAATGATATTCTCTAACTTACTAAAAAAATAATAATTAATGGGATTTAGACCTTACCTTATACGTAATATCTCCTTGATGTTCGACGCTTTCCACGGTTGAATATAATAGCATCTAAAATGTACCTCGAGCACTTGGTTAATGGAGATTCGATGGCAGGCTAGACGTAAATGTTGTACGTAGGCACTGAATTGTTGACCTCCTAAAAATGGGAAGCTTTTAATGCTCCTTACCTTTTGTCTTCGACACTGCAGTTCATATGTTTCTGTTGCTTCTCTCACACCTTGACTATGCTATGTTCTTCCTTCAAACATCTTGACTATGCTTCACTCTTGCATGTTGGTCTTGGACTAAAATATGCCTTTTAAGCAATGTTGAACATAGGCATTGTGACAAGTGTCACGTTTTGCAAGTGAGCGCTCTCTTATTTACATAATGCTCCAGAATCTTTGTCCAGCGCTTGAAAATGTATAGGCCCTTGTGTGAAGCTAGTGAAGAATGCCAAGTGGCACGTCTTTGCTTGTAACTCCTTCGTAGAAGCCTCTAGAACGTTGAGAGGAATGATGACTAGAATGCCAAATGTCATTTTTGCATGGAGACCATTCTTGTAATGCCTTTAAAGATGGATATTATAACTCCATAAAGTTCTTGCTTTGCAACGTTGCTTGGGCAGCAAGCAAGCTTTCTTTTTCACAGGTGTATGGACGATGCAATACGAAGCTTGGATGGCAGTTCGATGCTTCCTTTGGTGAGTGGTCTTCTCCAAGATTGAGACCACATATGTAACACATTTCTCCCTTTATTTTATGCCTCCAAACACATTATTTTTCTTGTTGCTATTTTGAAATCCTCTTTGAGATTGATTTACACTCACTTGTCTACGTAAATGTTGCTCATGGATAATTTAAAATGATCTTTGAATCTATAGGTACGTACATCCAAGATGAGCCCTTGAATGACTCCTAGCTTGGGAGGAAGAGTGCTGGTGTTCAGCCTTTTTTGGCTGCTCTTTTCCCTGTAGGAAAACGTGCCCTAATATGGCACTTTCAAATCTGCACTTATGCTGTCAAAAACCAGATTAGAGTAGTGCAAGATAATGTATTATATTTTATATAATAATGCTTTTGATATACCTTCTTTTGCACTCTATTTCCAGATTGTTAAATTTTGGTTTTGTGGCAGATTTCTTGCAATACAAGGGTTTGAGGTTGTCTTTAATAATAGACACACCTTTCCCTTTTTACTTGGAAACTTTTGATAACAAGTCCAAGTATCAATAACAATAGATAGAAGTTCTTTTAATTAATGCATTTTTTTTCTTTTGCATTCAATTGTAATGCTTTTGATTTTAAGACTCACCAAGACTCACTTTCATAAGCTTCTATATCTATTTTTGGTTAGTTATGTTCTCCAAATTTGGAGGATTCTAACCCTTTTTGGTGGCTTCTATTGGCCACACCAAGTTGCAGATTTTTGTGCTTCAATAGTGTCTTTAGAAACTTGATATAAATCAAACTTTGTGCCTTTCAGGAAACACAAAACTATTTTTCTTTTTGAGAGTGGTATAATAGTAAAAGATATTTACTTTTAATCCACTAATATTACACCTTATCACTCCAATCAACGCACAAAGAAATGCACTAATAATCTACTGCAACTAATCAAGAATAACCTAAAATGAATCTTTAGGAGTTAATCTGCAATTTAACTACAATCAATGTTGTAGGACTTAATCTTCTTTTTTCTCAATAATAGATAATAGGTAGTTGATAGAAACTAATCTTGAATCTAATCAACTCCAAATAAATGTGCAATTGAATCCTTAAAAGAATATGTTTTTCTTTGCACTTTTAGAATACTGAAATCTACTTTCCTTTTTGCAACTTTAATCCAATTTTAGGTGCTCTAATAAATCTAATAAGTAGTTCAATTTAACGAATATTTTTGCACCGTAAGTTGTATACCTTTTTTTGTAGCTCTTCTCCCGCATTTGTAGATGATGTAGACCTTGGTGTCTAGAAACACCAAGTTGCTTCTTCTAGTAAGATGTCCTGCACAACTCCTTCACCAAATGATGGTCTCAAACTTTTTTTTATGAGCCTAGGATTTTGTGGCTTGTTCTCCTCTTGTGTTCTCCTTCTACTATAGATTTGGAGAAATCTATATCTTTAGGATGATGTCTCCTTTTTGTGAGAGGTAATATTCAAATCTCTAAGATTTGGTGAGCTTCTTCTATCTTCAAGTTCTCCTATCGAGTTTTGACTTCAAGCAGGATCTTCTTCTAGGGTTTGGCACTCCTTGCCAAACTTCTTATCAAATTTGGTACTCCTTGCCAAATTCTCCTCTTGGGCTTGTTGTCGGATGGTGACAATTATACCAAGTCCTTAACTATCATGGACTTCATCTAGATAGTGGATTTATCCAATGAGTTCTCAAAGAACTCTCTTGATATTTATCAAGGCTTCTCCTAGCCTTTCCTAGATGCTCAATGAGACCTTCTAAAGGTCTTTGATTTGGCAACTTTTGATGGTCTTCCTTTAGATATTTTATTCAACCTTCTACTTTTGGAAGTTTTGGTGGTGATATATTCTCCTAGATCTTCTGATTCTGCTGCTTATGGCTTTGGGTAGGACTCTCCTAGTATTTCTTCTTCTTCTTCCATGATTGGAAGTTATTTAATGAGAACTTATCATGATATCTTCTCTTTTGCTTCAGGATTAAGCTGATTCAAAAGAAGATGCTCTTCCTAACTTTATTGTAGGAAGTCTCCCAAATCAATCTTCTGTTCCTACAAAAAGAATATTAGTGTTGATATCTTTAGTCTGCTTCTGAACCAGATATTTTTATCAAATTATTATTTAGGATCAAGGCTTCTATGGCCTATTTTGATGTTAAGGCTTTTGTGGCCTTTTTCATTACCAAGGCTCCTATGGCCTTTTTCAGTATCAAGGCTTCTATGGCCTTTTTAGTATAAGAATTATGTGGCTTCTTTTGCAAGGCTTCTATGACCATTCTGTATCAAGGATCTTATGGTCTGTTCTTCAAGTGTGGATTTTTGCAATCCAGCAATGGAGATCTTCAGTCTCTTATCTTCACCATGATCCTTCACTAGAAGTCTTCTTTCGTAGTATTCTTCTCTCGCACAATGAACTAATCTCTGCACTATGAGGGCACACCGATCATCAAGCAACAAAGCTGCAGTCTCCTAGATTTCTGTCATAAGAGGAGTCCCAATCCTCTAAGGATTAATTTCCTGCAACAAAATAAATTTTTGGCACCAATTAACAAATTCCAGATGACCAGGATGATCTTCACTAAATGATCCGTCAATCTAGTGGATTGAAATACTGAGTCCTAGTCTTCACGAGTTTTTATAACAACTATGTGGAAAAGACTCTAGACGAAAATGATCTAAATATTTTTTGAAATTGAGATTCCTTTCAGTCCTATCTTTGTGACTCTCCAAAAATCATGACCAATATTTGAGCATAAATAGCCAAGAATCCATCTTTGTAGTATCTGAAATCTCATAGAATTCTCCTAGAGTGTTACCTATTGTCTTGAAGACATTTTATTTCTCAAAATTCAATGGGCAACCCAGACTGGTAATAGGGATAGATTTACATTTTTAGGTGAAAAGCCTTTATACCAATGGGTAAGGAAGAGTCTTGCTCTTCCTATAAACCAAGGACCCCCTTTGAGGATTCTATCTCTTTCTTCCCCAGAACAAAAATGGCTAAGAAGAAACCTTTGGGAAGAACAGATAGAATCACTCATGGAAACTTTCAAGTCCTATCTATCAATTTTCTCAAGGCTAAAGTGCTTGGCCAATACCCATTAAATTTATCAAAAACCACCCTATCTTGGAGCAATGAGGATCGATCCCCTATGGTATGCTCACTAACGTTTACCACTAGAGATGATTCTAAGGATATAGCTATAAATTGATCTACATAAATGAAACTAGACCTCAAAATCTATTGTAAATTATCAAAAATCCTATAACAAATATAATATTTGATAAAAAAAATTATAATAATTTGCATTCAAAATTTCTGAAATAAAGAAGTGAAAAAAACTTAGCTAAAAAATTCTATGCCCAAGTAAAATATCTTGTCTCAGTGAAGTCCTAACCCTTCATTGCTCCTTCCATCATCCAATCTCTAGCTAACAAATATTTACAATTTCATTTTTCATAACTTTAAAAAATCCTTATTTCCAATGGCTAACTTAATAAAATTATATCTCCAATATTACTCGTATTAAACCACTCATTTTATTTATTCTTGACGGTCACTCTCCAACCATGATGCAATGGCCTCTGCACGATGCGTTTCTTTTAATGCCAACATATTTCTCTTGAGTCTTTGTCGTGCTCTAGATTGCGTTACTTCAGTGACAACCCTGGATTTAGCTTTTTGTACACAATCCATATAGGTCATTGTGCCATAGCATCTTCGATTCCTGCATGTAGCTTTTTGTGTTGATTATTTTCAACTATTGCATGGTATTCGCATTTATTGGCTGCTAAAGTATTTAGTTTGTTTTTTTAAATAGGCGGGGATTTGGTTTCAATTACAGTATTTTTTTTATTATCAAGTAAGGTTCAAATTTTAGGAATGATTTTTTATAACCCCTATTTCATTTGGTTATTATTTAACTTGGAATTAATATCGTGGTGGTTGGTCTTACACGGAGGGTTCATATCGGACTACTACCTTTGGAGTTTATTTTTCCAAGGTTTGAACTCAGATCTTTCATATCGGACTACTACCTTTGGAGTTTATTTTTCCAAGGTTTGAACTCAGATCTCTTCTTGATAAATGTTCAACCATACTTCTACTTACCAATCCACCTACTTTTAAGATTCATTTATTTGAGTTATTATTATAATTTTATTTTTTTAATTTAATGGTTGGTAAAGCTTTCTCGTTTCTTTGTTTAGTGGTTATTGGCATTGCTATTCAGTGTTTATTATCTAGTTTCTTCGATACTCTCACGTGGAAATTTCTTCTTCGAGGAAGTTAACTGTTCTTAACAAGCCTCTAATCATTGATACATTATTTTGTTTGTTAGTGCTTTTATATTCAAAACTATGTACGGAGATTTAACAATCCGTACAAGCGATGAGTTAATTATTAATGCCTGTGACGGACATGCATGGTAACAGGCATGAATAACGCGAGGAATATTACCAAAAATTTTGCAGTGAGTTTTTGCAGTATGCAGCAGTGCCAGTTTTTGCAGTACGCAACGTTCACAGATTCTGCAGACCTAAAAATTAGGGTGACAATTATATTCCTTTATACTTATGCTATTTTCAAGAAGGTGTCAGAAATCTTTGCTAAAATACCTGACTTTACTTGCAACGTGGATATAGTGGCTTCAACCAAAGCAACCTGCGATTGCTTATATTTTATTTTAATTTATTTTACCATGCTTGTAGAAGCATATGGGCATTTTGCAACGTGGATATAGTGGCTTCAACCAAAGCAACCTGCGATTGCTTATATTTTATTTTAATTTATTTTACCATGCTTGTAGAAGCATATGGGCATTTATATTTTGTCTGTGTGGTCGGTTTTTCTTTCTACTTTTATTATAAAAGGACATTAATTAATCTTGTGGATTATTGGGGATTGTTTTCACTGTTTTTTTCAGATTTTGTTGTAGGTATATCTTGTGCATTCACATAAGGAAGGATAGTTCAGATTCTATATTGTTTATTCAATAGTTAAAAAGTTATTTTTGATATAACTCAAAATACATTGATAAATGAAATATATGTATTTGGTTTATGTTTTTTTTTATACATAGTTGTATGGTGTTGTCCCATTACGGTGTTGTCCCAAGAACAAGGTGGTGTTGTCCGCTTGGTTCTTGAAGGCTACTATATACCCAGATTCCTAGTAGTGTTTGAAGCTATCATCGATAATTTGTCTCACCGTAATTCTCACTATAGCATCGGATATCCTGCCTTACTTTCCCTTCTTCTCATTTGACTGCTTAAAATCTACCGCCTTACTTTACCTTCTTCTCAATTGACTGCTTAAAATCTACTATCGTACTTTATTCTTCTCATTTGACTGCTTAAAATCTACTGCCTTACTTTACCTTCTTCTCATTTGACTGCTTAAAATCTACTATCGTACTTTTTTCTTCTCATTTGACTGCTTAAAATCTACGGCCTTACTTTACCTTCTTCTCATTTGACTGCTTAAAATCTACTGCCTTACTTTACGTTCTTCTCATTTGACTGCTTAAAATCTACTATCGCACTTTATTCTTCTCATTTGACTGCTTAAATCTACTGCCTTACTTTACCTTCTTCTCATTTGACTGCTTAAAATCTACTATCGCACTTTATCCTTCGCTTTTTAAATTATGTTTACATCTTTACTTTGTCGCTTTTACACACTCAGAAGAGGAATAGGAGCTGCTGACCCGTTTTATGAATGAAGTCTTTTATTCCTTCTTATCCTGCCCCTAGATACTAACACTTTATTTTATTGTGTTTTCAATTAGTGATTTATTTGTAGACTTTAGTGTTACCTGGTTGATCTAGAACATTCGTATATTATGCCAGTAAAGATTGACATCTTTTTCAGCTTTTTATAAAAGCCTTGTACAGTTATTTACTATTCATAATCTTTACACATTGCATGATTGATATTGCTATTTGTTATTTAATATTTGATCTTTTACTTTTAGATTATATTTAAATTTTATTTTACATTTCATTAAAAATTTTAAATAAAAAATATTAGTTTTAAAAATGTAGTGGTTTTATATAGTGATTATTAATTCCCACTATTTTAAAGTTTTAAAAACAACTTTTATAAAAAATATTAATTATCAATCAAATTTTGTATAATATATACACTAACTCAAACACTTAAAAGTATATATTAACTATATAAGTGTTGTTTAACTATTAAAGTTTTTGTTTTTGCAAGGGTAAGATAACAGAAACAAAATTTGATAAACAAGAATATAATTTTTTTAATTTAAATTTAAAAAAAAAAAATTCTTACTTTCACAACAAATTAATCACAACAAACTATTATTTAAAACCCTAAAAATTCAAACCTTAACATAAATTATATCACTTTAAACCTTAATATAAGTTATATTTATTATAACTATATGCATCATCCTGTAAAACTACAGCCGACACCCTCAATCGCCGTGAATACAACACAAACGAACATCAGACACCCACAATCACCTTGAATACAACATAAGCCAGCATCATCACGAAGTAGTTCAGGTAGTAATATGATCAACAGGGCTTGTAGCAATAGCACTTGCGATTAAGCACATGTAAATCACAACTTCCAGTTGGAAACCTCTCCGTTCGACACACATTTCGGCAGTTGGTGTCGCTGACGCAGTATCCCTTAAACTTATGGCTTTCGGTCTTGCACATTCTGACTCGACCCTCTGCCACCTCTGCTTGCATTTCTGCACGCCCACATAAACATAATGTTAACGGGATTTCCTTCTTATTTTAAGACTAGAAATGAATAACAAATAAACGAATCAACCTACCAAGGCTAATGAAAAGCAAAAGCAGCATGAGAGCGATGCTGATACTTCCTCTTCTTTCAGCCATTTTATGTGTCTTGGGATTGTTGGAGCACACACAGAAAATGAAAACTCAAGTAGAGAAGCAGAAAACAAGTCTTGGGATTGTTGGAGCTATAGCCAGGGGATTGCTGTATATATATAAGAATTATGTGGCTTATTTCAATGTCTACGTCCACCGACGTCGGTAAATGTGATAAGCACTATCACAAGTGGCAGACATTAGAATAGACGTCCTGGATAGGACCACTGTGGTTTCACTTTACAGCAAAAAAGTTTTTGTATGTGGGGCTCGCCTAGCCGATGATTTTGAATTCCACGGCAAAGGATTGGAAAATAATTGGTGCATTGCTAGATGAAAGGTCTGGATCTTATTTTATAACAGAAGTTGAAACTTATAGAAGGGGCTATGGTGTTATTCACATGCAACTGGCCATTGCCACTATTATAGGTTTGGTTTTACTTGTTCAAAAGGTTTCTTATTCATTTCTTGCCTTTTGCCGAAAGGAGGTCCGCAATTATTTTCTTTTAATTTTTAAACGTCTAGAACGTTCCGGTTTAGATCTATGGCTAAACAAATGTTAGGTTTAATTGTCGCAATGTTAAGTGTAATTAGATGTAATTGTCGCAATGTTAAGTGTAAAAAACATAACGAGTTGATGTAGTAATTGCTTAGCTGCCCCAGCAGCAGTGTTTCATTTTTTTTTTCCTGTACAGGACCTTCAGATCACGGGTCCTTGAAATAATATATTCAATAGGGTAGTAAAAAAAGATAACGAGTTGATGTCGTAATTGCTTAGCTGCCCCAGCAGCAGTGTTTCATTTTTTTATCCCTGTACGGGACCTTCAGATCACGGGTCCTTGAAATAATATATTCAATACAATTCTTTGTCGCAATGTTAGGGTAGTAAAAAAAGATAACGAGTTGATGTCGTAATTGCTTAGCTGCCCCAGCAGCAGTGTTTCATGTTTTTATCCCTGTACGGGACCTTCAGATCACGGGTCCTTGAAATAATATATTCAATACAATTCTTTTTCGCCGGTACCGTAGTCTATCTTTCCTTTTATAAAACATGTTGCATATTTTGCTTTTTTCACATATTACCCCTACCATTGAAAAGCGGAAAACCCATATAAATGGAAAGGAGCTTGCCAATGGAACATTCAAATATTTTATTTTTGCAATATTTTATTTTGATGTGTAACCTCCTTTATACAGCATATCCACAGCACCACATTATCAGCATTAAAAATAAAAGTTGGGCCTAGACCATTATTTACCTGTATCAAAGGAATGTGATTTTGAGAAGTCTTCCTTTCCTTCATCCTCATTTTTACTATTGTGACTTTCATTATAATTACTTTTCATCTCTTTTTATCATTCCTTTCCTAATATAAAATATGGACATGATCCTGCCATCGAGATCCACAATAAACTATCATCAATTTTGTAGCTACTACAAGAACCCTGCCACAAAAAATTGTCATTGAGATCGCAAATACGGCACCCCTACCAGAGGAACGCTACCACAATAAACTATTATCGAGATCATAGTCATTGCACCCCTACCACAATAAACTATCATTGAGATTGCAATAGTTGCACCCCTACCATAGGAACCCTACCACAATAAACTACCCTCTTTGGTCATGTTTATGTGGATTTTGTGTGACTTGTTTATGATTTTTTGTCAATAATTTTTTGATCTCAATTTTAATAAATAGTATTACAATGTATAAATAAATTTTCCATTTGATAGGTTCATTAAGTTATGAACTTACAGGGGTTTGGTCAAAATGATCTGTTGCATTGAAAGACACTAAAAAAAACTAGGAAATTTTTAAATCTATTATTTAAGAAGCTAAATTGTAGAAGCATTTTTATTTGTTATCAAGATTGTGGAAGTTGATTTATGTATTTTCTCATCATATAATATATAATAAACTTTTTGACTACTAAAAGATCAACTAGGCAATGAAGCTATAAAATAATGAACTCATTAACTAATAGCATAGTGATAAAATATTTTAAAGATAAAAAAATGATTAGAAGTTAAAGATTATGTTTTAATAAGTAGGTTAATAGTATAACAAGAAATAAGCCTTATGATATGGAACATGAGGATTGAGAAAAATAAACAATACAAAAAGGTATCTTATTCACTTGAGCATATTTATTTAGTGTTGCTAAGTGTTGCAGGATTTTATTCACCTCTAGATTCATAAGATATATTACAATCCTTATAAGGTCTAAGGTGTAGACCAATTGGTTCTTCAAAACCTTGTAAGGAGGGAGCCAAGGTTTAAATACCGAGCCTCGTCGAACTTAATGCTTGTCCCTTTCCTAGTGCTTTCAATGGCATAAAATGTGTAAAATGGTTGTGGCATGGTGGTTATAAGGGCAGACTACACGAATACTGTGTGGCGGCTTTCGAGGTGGATAACGCAAAATACTGTGGCAGTCATAAAATATGGACAACATGCCTGGATCATCGGAGGTTACCAATTCCACCATGTAAAATAAAATAAAAATTTACAATCCTTATATAAAACTAAATCTTACTTTAAACTAATTACTTCAATGGAGAATATTGTATAATGATAAAATATAACAAAGACATCAAGACCTTTGTGAACTTAGGGAACAATGCTTTTGCAATGTTAAATAAGATTGATGGATACTATGACATTTCATAATTATAGTTTATTTTTAGCAGTAGTATAACACCAAAAATTATATTTCTTGTATTTCTACAAATGCTTTAACGCAGCATTATGTCATTTTTTTGTTCCAACCTTAGCATCAATATAGAATTGAATAGAAGTTATAGTATAACATTGAATTGGAATTTGATAGATTTTAAACATATATATTATTACAAATTTACATTACTAATAAATATATAAACTACTATCTATTTAAATTATAAATAAACGAAAAGGTTAAAATAAACTAATAGACGTATTTCATGTAAAGAAATAAAGGCAATCAAGTTAATTTTTTGTGTTTATTTTTATTATATAAATTGTCTTACAACACTCATAATTCTCTTTATCATTATCAATGTAATTCTCAATATTGAAATATGTGGTGCTAAAGTTTCACTTGAGGCCATAACTCATATTGTGTTGTATTATATATACAAGCTTCCTTAAAAAAAAAATGAAGACAACATTTACACAGAAAATATCTTCATCAAGTGGGTTGTTTTAATGGGTCTATTGCATGCCAATGAATTTTCCTTTATTCAAGGGGAGAAATTTGACTACTAGAAAGTTTAATTGTGAAGGATTTTGGTGTGGAAAGGGGTTTAAGAGACACCCACAATCACCGTGAATACAAGACAAGCCAACATCATAACGAAGTAGTTTGGGTAGTAATATGATCAACAGGGCTTGTAGCAATAGCACTTGCGACTAACCACATGTAAATCACAACTTCCAGTTGGAAACCTCTCCGTTCGACACACATTTCGGCAGTTGGTGTCGCTGACGCAGTATCCCTTAAACTTCTGGCTTTCCGTCTTGCACATTTTCACTCGACCCTCCGCCAGCTCTGCTTGCATTTCTGCACACCCACATAAACATAATATTAACGGGATTTTCTTCTTATTTTAAGACTAGAAGTGAATAACAAATAAACGAATCAACCTACCAAGGCTAATGAAAAACAAAAGCAGCATGAGAGCGATGATGATACTTCCTCTACTTTCAGCCATTTTATTGTGTCTTGGGATTGTTAGAGCACACGCAGAAAACGAACTCTGAAGTAGAGAAGCAGAAAACGAAATCTGTGGAGCTATGGCCAGGGGATTGCTGTATATATATAGGAATTCTGTGGCTTATTTCAATGTCTAAGTCCGCCGAAGTCGGTAATAGTGATAAGCACTATCACAAGTGGCAGACATATTAGAATAGACATCCTGGATAGGACCACTGTGGTTTCACTTTACAGCAATAAAAATTTTGTATGTGGGGCGCGCCTAGCCCAATGTGGTTTCACTTTACAGCAAAAACGTTTTTGTGTGTGGGGCGCGCCTAGCCGATGATTTTGAATTCCACGGCAAAGCATTGGAAAATAGTTTAGTGAAAAAGGTGCATTGCTAGATGAAAGCTCTAGATCTTATTTTATAAGAGTGCTGAGGTACCCTTGTACTAGATTTGCAGATTGTTTTACGCAGTGATTTGAAAATTATAAGTTGAAACTTATAGAAGGGGCTATGGTGTTATTACCATGCAACTGGCCATTGCCACTATTATAGGTTTTGGTTTTTACTTACTCAAAAGGTTTCTTATCGATTACTTGCCTGTTGCGGAAAGGAGATTCGCAATTATCCTCGTTTAATTTTTTGACGTCTTGAACGTTCCACGTCACTTGACAAGCTGAAACTGGAAATGTCGGCGACAGATGGTAACGTTAGATTTTACACCAAAAAGCTGAAACTGGAAATGTCGGCACCAAATGGTAACGTTAGATTTTACACCAAACAATACGATAATAAGTTTTGACGAAGTGATAAATGAAAATGATTACTTTAAAAAGACCAAGCTTTAAAACCTTGGATTATACCCTTAATAGTTTATTGCTGGGGTAAACCACTACAGTCTTCTTTTGGCGCTGCAATTAGATGCCCTTAAAATATAATTTGCAAGTTAAGAAGGAAACCAATCACGTGGGTTTCTTCAAGAAGCGTAGAGGCACTATACTTTAATAGCCGACACCAAGCGCCAGCATTGATGAAATTATTGCGGTATCCAAAACGTGTAAGGTTGTGATGTTTTTTTTTAATGATAATATAAATTTATATGATTTGAACATATACGATTGACCGCCGTCAAATCCATCTCTCCTTTTTCGTTTTGATGATACAGGCATCACCCGAACAAGACATGGGCATAATGGGCTTACCTTATCGCGGAGCACGAAAAAATTAATTTTTCTTTAAACAGAGCTTATGCGTCGTCGATTTTTGTTTGTAAACATGCCGGATGCATGACTGAGAGTTCAAATTTACACTCCCTTTATATAAGCAGGCTTAGGCTTAGGCTTAGGCTGACATTCGAGTGTAAGCTGAATTAAACCAATCCAACTTGAACTCAAACCTCTTTGAAATACGGATGCTAAAATCGTCTCTAGAGGCTACAGTTTTCTGTTAGTGGATTAGAAAGCCAGGTGGGCAAAGTTGATACAATTAATATAAAATGTCTAACCCTTTAATGTGATGATGTAAGTCTAGTGGTATATTCTATGAATGGAATTCCCTTCTACGTCAATATCTATCTATTTATTTATCTACAGCCATTACTCCAAAAAATAAATAAATTGTAATAAATGGTTGATGTGAAAATATTTTTTTTTTAAGATAAATGAAGGAGTTTTGAAAGGGCCTTTAAACTTTAAAAAAAAAAAAAAAATTAGTCGCCTTTGTTGGACAAACCAGTGATAGCACACATCAACCTTGAAACGAAACAAAAACCTAAAACAAACTTAAATTGGACAACCAACTCAAACGTCTCTACAGCCTATAGTTTTCTGCTAGTTTCTTTTTTAAAGTATAAGTGCAACCGAAATAAATTGTAATAAATAGTTTATATGAAAACACAATTTTTTTATTAGATAGACGAAGATGTTTTAAAAAGACCTTCAAACTTTTTTTATAAAAAAAAAAAATCTAATCACCTTTGAAGGAGAAACCAGCAAAGTGATAACACACATCAACCAAGTAACGAAACAAAAACCTGAAACAAACTTAAACTAGGCAACCAACTCAAAACAACCTGGAGCAAAGGGGAGACAACAAACCTAGAAAACCGCAGAAACTACCGACCCCACAAGGTGAGAAGTCCCGACCAACACACATCAGCTAGGAAACGAAACGAAAAACCTTGAAAAAAATTGGAATTGGGCAACCAACTCAAAACAACCAGCACACATCATCTAGGAAAGGAAACGAATAACCTTGAAACAGGCAACCAGCTCAAAACAACCAAGAGCAAAGGGGAGACAAAAAAAAACCTAGAAAACCACGAAAACTACCGATCCCACAAGGTGAAAAGTTATGAGTGGGGTTTGAACCTTGGACCTCTCATAGAGAGGCCAAAACCCTTACCACTACAGTAAGTTTGCAACTATGCGAAAACACAATAATTTTATAAATAAAATAAAATATTATCAATGAAAAACATTAAAGTAAATCTTAATCATTATTTGATTCATGTAGTTAATATTTTCTTGTTAGCTTAATATTTTATTGTCAACTTCAGCTAAACTTGCTAATTTTTTTCATACCATGAAAAAAAATTAACTTCATGATCTTTGATTAAAACTCCTTTATTAGCTAACCTATGTACACATTTTTTTATTTCCCTTAATGTATTTGTAAACCTAATTTATTCAGACTCTATAACAAGGTCTTATATTTTCACAATTATCTCCTGTATATTCCATGGAGCCTTTGCTTTCGTCAAAATTACATTTATTACTATTAGTGAATAGCCTTCCATCCATACTCTATTCCAATTCATTTGTATGCATATTTTTAACACTTTCAAAGTTGTTTAAGATTCAACTTCAATATTTGTTTTAAATCCACTATTGAAAGCATGAAAGCATAATTAGACAAAATATTTCCTATTATTTCTAATTATTCCTCCTTCTAGACTTAGGTTTCCTTAAGATGCTCCATCAAAATTCAATTTGACCAAATTCACATCTTGTGGTTTCTACTTTATATTATTTGCCTTCTTTTTGTTTCTCTTGTAGCCAACATCATAATTCTGTTTGATGACATGATTCCATCTATCAAGGCTATTTGCTTCCAAATTAGAGATTGAGTGAGATAATAGGGTTGGTTTAGATTCCTCTATGGCTAAACAAGTATTTTATCTGCAAAGCCTCGCTTTTAAAAGTGCTTTGCCATTGCTTTAACCATTCTTCAATTCTATTCATCACCATACATTTACAAAACATATTAAGTATACATTGTCAAAGTTTCTAGACTATTGGGCAGTGTCCCAAGAGATGGTCTATACTCTCCTCCTCCCTTTGACAAACAACACATTATGAGGGACCATGAAAACCCCTTCTCATAAGGTTATCCTAGGACAAAATTCTTTTATGGCCTACTAGCCAAACAAACATTTTGACTTTAGGAATGGCTAGGCTATCCCAAATATCTCTCCATATTATTCTGATATTCTTGTTTTGTTGGTGCTTTACATTACATCCACTTCTTGATGTGTATTCTCCTAAACTATTCAACTCCCAAATCAACTTATCCTTGGCTCTCCTTAGAATAATCATTGTTGTCATCTCTCTTCTCAACTGCCTCCTAGCATCAATGTCTTGTATACTTGTTAAAAAATCTTCTTTCCATTTGTATCTTCCTTCTTGATCCTTGTACATAATGTTTGAAACACTATCACCATATTTATCTTGAAGTAATTTCATTCATGGTTTCAAAATTGGATCTAGATTGAGTGGTTTTTTATTACACCAAGTATCCATCCAAATATAATTTTTTTCTCCAATTCCTACCACCCATATTAGACCTTTAATCACTAAATTATTTGTTTTTTAAGACCATTCCATAGAGTAGAACCATTTGGAAGTGAGAGTGCACTAAATATTAAGCTTGGATCATTGGGATCAACATTAAACAAAAACAAGATTCTTTATTCTAATAGGAAGTGAGAGATGATTTTAAGATATTTTAATGAATTACCCTTATCATAGGACATAATAATGTGATCTTGAGGAAGAAGAATTCATCATAATATTCCATAGATTATTATGTGGATAGTGCAAATTTGTGATATAAGAAAATATATATATATATATATATATATATATATATATATATATATATATATATATATATATATATATATATATATATATATATATATATATAAGTTTATTTGGTTAAGGTTTTATCTAGATGCATGGAAGAACCCACAATGAGTTATTATTGGAATATACTATGAAAAAAAAATTATAATAAAACACATTTTCATGAATCAAATCATAATGATCAAGAATATGCTTCATCAAGGAAATTATCCAAAATACATGAATATAAAAGGTAATGAATGTGTTGGATTTACAATGCTAAAACAATTATGTCAATGCATTTTCTAATATTATGTTCTTTTTGTATGCTATTGTATAAAATTGTTTTAAAATGTGGTTTTGACAACATTTTGTTATTTTCTATTATCATATCATTTTATTGAAAATAAGCACATATATACATGGTGTGTAAGATAAAAAAAAAAAGGAATAAAGAACTGTGCCATCTATATGACTCTCTTTGATCAAGTTTTTTTATTATGTAGAAAACATAGGATTTTGAAAGGATCCTTAACCTTTTACAATGAGAGACATAATAGAAACAAGAAAAATAAGCGGATCAAGAGGATAACAATCCCAAAGTACAGGGGGATACAACAAAATAGCCACAAATAGGCCAATGGAAGAAAAGGCCTTCAAAAAAAAGCAAGAGGGAGCACCTTATCAACCAGGGACTAAAAGAGACCAAAATTCAAAACCAGAATACACTAAGTTAAAAAGGTAGGAAAATCCTTCATCCAAATTTCAAGCATTTTGATTAACCCCTAGTTGGCAAACATGTCAACTTCCTTATTTCCTTCTCTAAATGTGTTCCTAAATTCAGCACCTTCCAAATTCTCAATGTGATGGTAAATATCTTCTATTAAATATACAATGGACTAGTGGGAGGAATGATTTTCTTTAGCAATATTAATGATAGAAAGAGAGTCACCTTCGATCACCACCTTCTTTGCATTCATATTTTCCAGGAGCATGACCCCTTGATAAAGTGCCCAAACTTCAACAAAAAAATTGATTGAACACCTAAGTTAGCAAAGGCCAAATGAATAACACCTTTGTTATTCTTGATTATTCCTCCATCCTCTATGGTTCTTGGGTTGCCCTTAGCTACCCCATAAAAGTTCAATTTTATCCAACCTTGAGGCAGAGGTTACCATTTAACAAGATCTCTAGGATTGGTAGTGGGCAGACTGCAAATACCTTATAGATTTAGGGTATCCAGTTGGCTGGAAAGCTTACCTTCACTATGGGACCATTTATTATGGAAACATTTTCTTTCAAGGAATTAAAAATTTTAGCTTGCACATGCAAGGGATCCTTTTTAAAATTCCTAAAGGTTTTGTTATTTCTTTGATTTCCAATACCCCAAATAAAATGAAGTAAACAAAAAGACCAACAATTTCTCAATAGTTGATTATGGAAGGGGGTAACCTACTACAAACATAGGTCCAAAATGTTATTAGGCATGGTCTAGGTAACATTTAATTTGATGAGAAGAATATGAATAACTTCTAAGGAGAAGGGACACTCGAGAAACAAATGACTAGCATTCTCCTAAACAGCTTCACATAGATAACGCATATTCAAAATGGGCAAGCCTCTTTTGTGAAGGTTTTCAATAGAAAGGATTTTGTTCTAAGCGACCAACCAAAAGAAGAAATTAACTTTAGGTATGAGGTGTTTTAACCATATCTTACTAGATGGAAATCGGTCCTCTTCCTCATCAAACTGAAGAAAGTAAGTAGATTTAACCATGAAAAGACCCTTATTATCTACTTTCCAAACAGGGGAATCAATTGGTGGGTTAGGGTTAAGGAGATGAATTATGATAATATTGGATAAATAATTTAGAGCATGAATTTGCCTGGGGAAGGGGTTAACAAGAGATAAAGTATTCCAAGTCCTTTTTCCATCCCTTACCTCAATAAAGTCAACAACTCTAGATCCATAGGATTGTATAATAAAGGGCTCTAATTAATTTAAAAGTTGGTCTCTAATCAAGGGCTCATTACAAATCCAACTATCATCCCAAAAGTTAACTTTCCTACCATCACTAATTTTCCATCTCAAGCCTTTTTTAATAATAAAATTGGAATCAAGAAGGTGTTTCCAAAAAATAAAGCTCTTTGGATTGGCTTGAATATCAAGTAAACTACCATCTCTGCCAAGATATTTACCTATTAAAATATTTACCCATCCACCTTCATCCATTTTGAAAAACTTCCAACCCTATTTTGCAATAAGGGCCAACTTTATTTGTTTTAGTTTCTTGAGGCCTAATCCACCCTTATTCTTCGTGGAACAAACCTGCTTCCAATCCACTAGGGGAATTATGTGTTTTTCTTTCATGTCCATCCAAAGAAAGGCCTTTTGAATACTATCAATTTTTTGGCAGATTTTTTGTGGCATCTTAAATAGTGACAAAATGAAGACTAGAATACTATTGAGGGTGGATTTAACGAGTTTTTATGCATATCGTAATGAATTAACATTATACAAATCAAATATTAATATTGTAGGTGATACAAGCTTAAACTACACATGAAAATTGCAAGTTATACAAACTTAAAGCCTTAAACTACACCTAAAAGTAATAAAACACATCTTAAATAAAAAAAAATTAATACATCCAAAATTCAATTATTCATTGCTTATAATAACAAAACACATCTTAAATAAACAAGTGGGTTTCCTCAAGAAGCGTAGAGACACAATATTTCATTCCTGATCGCCGACACCCAGCGGCAGCATTGATGAATTTATTACGGTATCCAAAACGTGTAAAGTTGTGATGTGTGTTTTTTAATGATGATATAAATTGTTATGATTTGAACATATACGATTGACCGCCGTCAGATCGATCTCTCCTTTTTGGTTTCGATTGATACAGGCATCAGCCGGACAAGACATGGGATTAATGGGCTTACTTTATCGCCAAGCAGGAAAAAGATTTTAAAAATTAAAGAGAGCTTGTGCGTGGTCGATTTTTGTTTGTAAACATGCCGCAATAAAATATTTTTTTAAAACAGAGCTTGTGCGTGGTCGATTTTTGTTTGTAACCATGCCGCATGACTGAGTTGAAATCGACACTCCCTTTATATAAGCAGGCTTAGGCTGAGGGTCCAGTGTAGGCCAGGTGTGCCGTGAATAAAATCAATCCAACTTGAACTCAAACCTCTTTGAAATACGGATGCTAAAAATGTCTCCACAGGCTACAGTTTTCTGTTATTGGATTAGAAAGCTCAGTCAAAGTCGGCAAAGTTGATAAAATTGATCCTGTATGATGTTTATTTTATACAAAAGAAAATATTTGTATAGTAAACTTAAACTTTGATGAGTCTTTTGTATAACATCCATCATCCATTTCATGCATTTTTATAACATCCATTCATACATTTTTATAACATCCATTCATACATTTCACGTTATGTGCACCTTTTTGTAAACTATCCTCTTTTCTTATTTTAATACAAGGGGTGACACGGAGTGAAGAACATTAGAAATGGAGATAATAGGGTAAACTACGAGCAAGGGAAGGGCTAATTCGTTGTACCAATCCTCGGTCTATTATGAAGACATTGTGATATTTCCAAAGTTTATTCAGTTGGATTTTAAAAATATTTAATATTTTAAAATTTTTAATTATTAAATTAGTAATATATTTATATATACATGCTCTTTTTTTATACATAAGGGAGTTGGTTAGAGTAATGATAACTGGAGCTTTCAAACCACAAGGTTGCTTCCAACAAGTTTATTTATCTCTTTGTTGTTGACCCCGTGTGAGAGGGAGACCGCTGGTCGTTTGGGTTCATACCATACATTGAGAGAATTCAGGTCAAACTACTACCTTTACTAAATGATGGCACCCCAAGTTTTGAACCAAGGTCTCCTTCTTCTTAGTAAGTGGTAAGTCCACCAAACCTGTGAGGGCACATACAAATGTTTTTTTAATGAAAAAAAGTTATAATAACCTTTACAATAAAAAATAAATGGGTTGATTAACAAACCCCATGGGAATCAAAATAAAGGTTAGAAAACAAAGCTGTCAACAAAACACAAGTTTACCAATTATCATTGATAAAAGAAAATATATCAAATAAATAAATATATATATATATATATATTTAATTTGGTGAGAAACCCTTATGACCAACGTGTTGGGTTAGACAGTCTCCTCCCAACCATGACTCTTTTTAAAGTTGAGAGCTATACTTATCAATAGGGAATTTAACACAAAACCACCACACACCCACCTCCTCACACATTCGTGGGTTAAACCTTAAACCTCGTTATTCTTTTATATTTGAATCCCTTAATCTAAGCACTTTAATTAAATTTATAAATACTTTGAAAAATAAAAAAATAAATTAAATGTTAAAATAAAAACAAACTTTAAATTATATGTATTAATGACAAAGAATTTGAATTTATTTAATTAAATAAGAAACGAGGCTATAATGAATTACCTCTATCATACTACATAACAATGTGGTAATAAGAAGAAGAATTCATAATAATGTTTTATAGATTATTATGTGAATAAGAATTCATAATAATGTTTTATAGATTATTATGTGTATACTCTAAATTTATATATATAATTTTATTTGATTAAATGAGTTATTATTAGAATACATTTTTAAAATAAATTTTATAATAAAAAAAATGTTTTCATGAATTAAATTAAGAATATGCTTTATTTTTTATTTTTTGTTGAATAAATACTTCTTATACATATCCACCATGGAGATTGAACCCGGGTCACATCACCGATAATGCAAGTGACATCCTTGCTGATAGACCACACTCAAATAAGAATATGTTTTCTTAAGAAAATTATTTAAAATAAATTAATTTAAAAGTAATGAATTTGTTGAATTTATAATGTTGAAAAAGTATGTCAATGCAATCTAATGTTCCTTTCTATGTTATTTTTATAAGATTGTTTTAAGATGTGGTTTTGACACATCATTTTTATATTTTCTATTATATTATCACATTGTTTTATAGCTATATATATATATATATATATATATATATATATATATATATATAGTGCATAAGAGAAAAAATAAAAATAAATAAAGAACTATATTATTTGTGCAATGTCTTCATTTTCAGTGATTTGGAGGTAATGACCATGATGATCTATATTGAGTCCTTGTAGGTCATGCAGAGTAGTTAAGGGACTCATCGCCATGGAGAAAATATTTTTGTTCAAGCTCCAACATGGTCTACTGCAGTTGATTGGCCATTTTTGGATCATGGGTGATATTTTTGGCCTTAGATGATTTATTTTCCTTTATGCATAATATATATTATAAAAATAATTTTATAAAGGATTGGAGCTCATTTAGAGGTACTTTGATGTGTTCATCCATGACTGGTTATTTCATATCAGACCTACATGTTTGTTCGTAGTTGCAGATTAGAATCTTATTCCGTTGTGGGTATTGGTTCATTGCATTGGTCTTGAGACAACGATCATTTCAAGTATTTAATTGTAATTTTTGACAAAGGGAATGAATTTCTAGGAAGGGTTGAACCTTCCAGCTGGGTGCCCTTCCTTGGAACCCACGACTTAGGGTTGATGGTGCTATTTTGGGTGAATATTGAAGGAAAAAACAGTTAAGGCTGACATTAAGTTAAGGCTGACATTAAGTTAAGGCTGATATTTTGGGTGTTATTGTTGGGGGGCTGACATTAAGTTAAGGCTGACATTTTGGGTGCTATTGCTGGGGGCTGACATTGAGTTAAGGCAGTCTAAATTACATCATATTTTGACCAACATTTGTCATTGAGAGGCAGACAAGGGTTTGCCAAAATACACTCTGTCTTATCCACTTTTGGTCGCCTCGGCCGCTTTTTTTTTTTTTCTTTTTTTTTAAATTCTGAAGACAACTGGATTGACAAACGGAGCACCTGGGTTCAATTATTTTGATCATCATTGAGGATTCACACTTGGTGCTTCATCCGTTTACAGAGGTATTTACATTGTTGTTGATTTTAATGTATCTAGGGTTTGAACATTCTGAAGTTGTGCCCTAGTTCAAAAATAAAATTGAAATTAAGTTGCAAATTTTGGATGTTTATTTTTGCAATAATTGTGCAAATTGAAATATATTTTAATTCAGCAAATTTAAATAAATTGGGAAAAATTTGAGAAAAAATCGTAGAAGGGGGTGGCCATTATAGTGGTATCAGAGCACCGTTTATCCTGCCATCATGTGAGATAGAAAATACATGAGTGATAGGGATTTGAGGGCCTACTACAGGAATTTGAGAAGGGAACAATATCAGCTTGCTCACCCATACCCAGAAGATAGTACCTTTTTTGCAACATTAAGAAATAGACAAATGGGTGAGAGAGCAAATCAAGAGGAGATAGAAAGAAATATGGCAGAGGATATTAGACAGACTCAACATAACATGCAACATAGCTTGGAATAATTGGTGGGTCTTATGCAGCAACAGGTCCATGGGTTAAACCTCTTGGTTAATAATGCACAAAACCAGCAACAGGGAACAGTGGATGCCAGGCAAGGGCCAAGCAATGGAGAATCAGTAGCCAACAGGGATACCACATAGACTAGGACAGATAGAGCCAACAACTCTAGGCCTACTATGCCTACATTTATACCTAGGCCAGAATCGATAGTTGTTCCAGCCACACCACCACCTGTTGAGGAGCCTGAGGTTACAGTTGTTGAGCAGTACCAACAGTATAGACAGGAGTGGGATGCATTGGGTCCAGAGTTCCATGACCTCATGTCATTCAGGGATTATGTTGATACTCATAATAGGCAGGCACCCAGGACTAGAGGGAGACCAGCACAACAGGGTTAGGGTGATGTGCAACATCATACGCCACAGGGCCACAGGGTGATTCAGAAGAGAATAGGCAAGATACACATTCCTTTATTTGATGGTTCAGGGAAGACGACAACGAAGGCTTGGGTCCAAAATATGGACACATATTTACAGCTGAACCAAATGACAGAAGAGGATGCCATTAAGTTTTGTACTTTACATTTGGAGGGCGTCGCTCATGATTGGTGGCACCATGGGATGCAGACTCTTGGACATGAAAGAGTGGATACTTATGCAGAGTTTACAGAGAGGCTCCAACAGAGATTTGATAGGAGGGAGCAGGAATTGGAGTTCAAGGAGTTGACTTACCTGAGGTAGTGGAGTTCAGTGGATGCCTACATAGCCGAGTTTCAGAGATTGACTGTGATGGTTACAGACATGTCAGAGAGGCGCTTAGTGATCCTATTTATGGATGGATTATCCGAGCCATTGAGAGGTTGGGTTAAAGCATTTAACCCGACTACACTACAGGATGCCATTAGACAGGCTAGGGACATGGAGATCACTTCAGCCAAGTCCAAGAACCAGTTCAAAGGAAAATATGGACAAGAGTTCAAGGGGAAGGATGGTCGAGAGATCAAAAGAGATGAAGATAAAGAGGTACCTAGGAAGGAATCAGAGCAACAAAAGAGTACAACTACAAGACTTGATTCTGATGCCCTTAACGAACTCAAAAAGAAGGGATTATGCTTTACTTGTAAGAAAGCTTGGTCTCTAGGTCATAAGTGCGAGTTTAAGGGAAAGTTGCAGCTGATTAGGTACTATTCGGATGACGAGAACAATTCAAAAAATTCAGGTCAGCATTCAGATAGTGGGAGCAGCAGTGGAGAAGAAGCTACAGATGAACCGAAAAAATCTCCAAACCATGAGGACAAGGAAAGTAATACAGTTGCACATCTTCGCAGCATACAGGGAGCACAATCCGTCAGGATACAAGGTGTTTTACAGGGGTAGCGTGTGGTTACATTGATTGACACAAGAGCCACACATAATTTCATTGCTGAGGAGCTTGTGGCACGTAGAGGATTGGGGATGGTGAATGTGGATGAAATCAAGGTTATAATTGCGGATGGATTCTCCATATCATGCACCAAGAAGGTGCCACAGCTGAAGCTTAAACTGGGAAACTATGAGTTGTGCGATGATTTCTTTGTGGTCGGCACAAATAATTTAGATATAATCCTTGGTATTCAGTGGCTACGTACTTTGGGAGATGTCACCTTCAATTTTTAGAAGTTAGAGGTAAAGTTTAAGGTGAAGGGTCAGAAGGTGGTGTTGAGAGGAATGACTTCGGGAGGACCTTGCTTAGTCACTTTCAATCGTATGGAGGGACTCACTGGGTACAATCAGATTGAGTGGTGAGCTCATCATGATACACTACCTACACCACATGAGGAGGAGCCTAAGGATGATTCATCTACCAGTGAGGGAGTGTTGCTTAGTAGGTCTCCAACATGTTTTTCCTCTTCAGTTCCTATAGCATCGAGGATGGTGCAATCTCATCATGATGATACTCCTTGGGAGAAGAGTTACTTTTTTCAGGAGCAGTGGTAGATTGATGGTGTCTTGTGTTTTCCTCTCGACACTCAGAGGTCGAATACACACTTGATGCTTTGGGATTTTGATATCGGACACATTTCTAGACCGTCTCCATGGTTGCAGTTGTTTGACATGTGCAGTGCCAGCAGGAGTGAACATCATGTTCAGTTGGTTGTGTATAATCTATGGGAGCATGATATACTGTTAGCATTTAATGAGTTGTTTTGGTGGATCTCAGAGGCTCAGCATCAGCACAGTGAGATTTTTCAAAGGATGTTGTGGGATCCTGGTATACCTTGCCATTGCTTGAGGACAAGCAATGTTAAGGGGGGAGACTGTAATGTCCCCATTTTTAGTGACTTGGAGGTAATGACCCTGATGACCTATTTTGAGTCCTTGTAGGTCATGCAGAGTGGTTAAGGGACTCATCGCCATGGAGAAAATATCTTTGTTCGAGCTCCAACATGGTCTACTACAATTGATTGGCCATTTTTGGATCATGGGTGATATTTTTGGCCTTAGATGATTTATTTCCCTTTATGCATAATATATATTATAAAAATAATTTTATAAAGGGAAATTATAATTAAAAATTATAATGAAGCCTTGTTGTTTTAAAACAACATTAAGTTTACTAGGTTGGGGGACCAAGGAGGCGTCCCCTTCCTTGGAGGCTTCTAGAAGTTGATTGAAACAAGCATAAATAAGAGTGATGTGAGTTCATTTGGGAGGAGGAAAGATATTTGTTTGTTTGGGTGATCTTTTTCTGAGGGCATTGCAGAAATGTGCAGTGTTGGAGCTTGTGGGGAGTCAACCTCCATGAGAACATTGGTTTCGTATGTGCAATACCATACCTAGCCAATTAGAGGAGTTGCTACAATGGGTAACTCATTGTGCTTCAGAGTTTATTTTAGCTTAGGGTTTGTGGATTGTTGAAGGTCAGCTTTGGGCAAATCGGAGACATGGGTTTTGTTGCTCAGCTTCAGCCATTCAAGAAATCATATTTACATTAAGGATTGGAGCTCATTTAGAGGTACTTTGATGTGTTCATCCATGACTGGTTATTTCATATCAGACCTACATGTTTGTTCGTAGTTGCAGATTAGAATCTTATTCCGTTGTGGGTATTGGTTCATTGCATTGGTCTTGAGACAATGATCATTTCAAGTATTTAATTGTAATTTTTGACAAAGGGAATGAATTTCTAGGAAGGGTCGAACCTTCCAGCTGGGTGCCCTTCCTTGGAACCCATGACTTAGGGTTGATGGTGCTATTTTGGGTGAATATTGAAGGAAAAAATAGTTAAGGCTGACATTAAGTTAAGGCTGACATTTTGGGTGTTATTGCTGGGGGGGCTGACATTAAGTTAAGGCTGACATTTTGGGTGCTATTGTTGGGGGCTGACATTGAGTTAAGGCAGTCTAAATTACATCATATTTTGACCAGCATTTGTCATTGAGAGGCAGACAAGGGTTTGCCAAAATCTGAAGACAACTGGATTGACAAACGGAGCACCTGGGTTCAATTGTTTTGATCATCATTGAGGATTCACACTTGGTGCTTCATCCGTTTACAGAGGTATTTACATTGTTGCTGATTTTAATGTATCTAGGGTTTGAACATTCTGAAGTTGTGCCCTAGTTCAAAAATAAAATTGAAATTAAGTTGCAAATTTTGGATGTTTATTTCTGCAATAATTGTGCAAATTGAAATATATTTTAATTCAGCAAATTTAAATAAATTGGGAAAAATTTGAGAAAAAATCGCAGAAGGGGGTGGCCATTATAATTTGTATGACTCTTATTAATCTATGTCTCTTTTTAATCAAATTTATTGTGGTTTTTGTGTGTGATTTCTTAGGATATTTTGTCGATAATTTGTTGACCTCAAGTCTAATAAATTGTATTAAAGTGTATAAATAAATATTCTATTTGATGGGTTAGTTATGTTATGGACTTGCAGGATTTGGTCAAAATCATCTCTCACATGGAAAGACACTTAAAAAACTAAGTATTTTAAAACTACTATTTAAGAATTTAAATTATAGAAGCAATTTTATAATATATAAGCAAATTTTAGACTATTAAAAGATTGACTACAATGTAAAGCTATAAAATAGTGAACTCATTAACTAGTAACATAGAGATAAAATATCTGCTTGAGTGGGTGAGTTGGTTGATCACGATGGTGAACTTAACAAAGGGTGCTAGTTGTGGTCAATCTAGGTATGATTCCTACTCCCTCCTACGAATAAGTAAAAAACCCATTCTTCATTGGTTATGATTGAGGGTCTAAGGGTTTCTTTGGTGCCCACCCTAAACCAAAGTTTAAAGTTGTAAGCTTACTATAGTGGTAAGGTATTTGGCCTCTCTTTGAGAGGTCCAAGGTTCAAACCCCACTCAGTATGAGGGGACCAAGACCCCTCATAAAAACCTGTGTAAACTCATTGAAGGGTGCATGGATTGGAGGTATTTAATGGAGGAGTGAGAGCTAGAATTTGAATGGTGGCGATCAGGGTGGGAAAGGGTGGGAGTGGGAGACTTTGAATATGGTTTACATGGGTTTGCAAAAGGGCAATGGGAGATCTCAAAATATGTGGAGGTGGTGGCTAGATTGGATGCGAATGTGGTAGTTTTAGGTCAGCCAGATGGTATGTCTGCAGGAGACCCCGATATTGGCTTCACGGGTCCTTCAGGAAGCCATGGGCCATCAAATAGTAAGTTGGAGGTTGGGTCCCCTTCTCATGGCCTATAGTTTTCCCCTAAAAATTCAAGCCTTGGTATTTTTTTGTTAGAGTATATTACATTATTGGGTACATGCTAATGTACCACCTTGGGTACATAACTAGAGTAGGAGTTTACTTTAGAGTAAAGTTAGGTAGTTACTTCAAGTATTGTAATAAATGCACAAGTGTCAATGTGCTATGATGTAAATGTGCATGTAGTCCACATGTACATGTGTCAAAGGTAGAGTAAGGACCAAGGAACTTATCTTCCTATATATAGGCCTTATAGTGAGTGAAATAGAGTAGTAGAGAATATAGAGAGTGCATAGTATAGATTGGTAGAGTAGTACAATGTAGTTCCTTAAAACAATTTATGGAGTGTTCATGTCCTCCATTATATTGTATTGTACTATTTTTGTGAGCTTTCATTAATGGTATATTTTTTAGTTATTGCAGAATTTTATCTCTTTATTTTCTTGCATATTATAGTGCCATTATCATACAGTCATCTTAGATTGCTTATCTTACATCTTGTGGTTGCATTTTTTATATCATATACTCATCAAAATCTAACAGTGGTATCAGAGCACACGGTAGATCAATAGGAAATAGGGAGATCCACAAGTGAGATTGAGAGGAATCTAGAAATCTCATTTTTAGAATTTTTGAGATTGCATTTGGCTAGAGTATTTCCATAGGGTTGTAGAAAAACTCGTGAAGACTAGGACTCAACATTGATTCCACTAGATTGAAAAATCAACTAGTGAATATTGATCATCTCTAGATTTATAATTTCTTCCATTATAGTCCTAATACTTTGTTGCAAGAAAAGGAGATTCAAAGAAATTTGGGAAGCTTCCTACATAGAGCTAGGAAGAATATCTTCTTTGAAATCAATCCAAAACTAAAAGCAATAAATAGAAGATCAAATATTTGGAGGCCTGAAGAAAAGTTCCCATTTCTAGATATTGCAGACCTGCAGATTGTAGAAGCAAAGAAAATGCCATAGGAGCCTTATTGTAGATTTGAAGAAGAAGAGACTCAAGGAGAAGAGTCACAATGAAGATAGGAGATTGGTGATCTCCATTGAATATTGAAGACTTTACCTTGAAGGAGTAGAAGAAATTATCCAAAGAAGCTGAAGAGACCTACAAGAGGTCCCATTGAATAACTTTCAGTTTAGGAATATAGAATATAGAGAAGGACTAGCAAAAGTCATATTCTTAAAGTAGCAAATTTTAGAGATCCAAGGGGGAGATCTCATTGTCAAACTTCCATAGTAGAAGGTTGAATAAAAGGTCTCATTGAGAAATACTAGAGAAGCTACGAGAGTGAAGACCCTAGAGAAGAGGTCTCAAGGAGAAACAAGGAGAAGGTTTGGAGAGCCTCATTGAAGGAGATTCAAAGAAGGCCATTGAAGGAGTTCCTAGGAGAACTCATTGGATAAATCTACCACTAAGGAGAAGTTCTTGATAGTGAAGAACTTTGGACAATTATTGCCATCCGACAACAAGCCCAAGGGAGAAGAATTTGTAAATAAGCTTACCAAATTTTGGAGGAGATTGGTGAAGACCTCAAGAAGATTCTTGAGAAGAAGGCCTAGATTGAAGTCAAATTTTGACAAGGAGGTTTAAGGAGAAAGGAGCCAAACATTACTACCAAACTTGAGAGGTTTGAATATTACCTTTGAAGGCTAGAAGGCTCATTCAAAGAAAGGAGATTTGTTGGTTTCTATAGTAGAAAACTGAAGGGTTCTTGAAGGAAAATCTCAACTATGATTTGGAGGAGTTCCCTACCAAATTTTTGAGATTCAAGGACAACATTTTAGTGGAGAGATTGACTGCTTTGCAATATAAAATTTTTAGATTTGAGAATAGCAAGAAAGCAACAATTTGGGCAGCATCAATAGTTTCTAAGTTTCAAATTTCTAGGATACATCCTGAAGGAGAGTTGAAACCACCAAACTACAGTATTCAAGAAGCAAGTTAGAGGAGGTACAAAGCTACAAATTTGGTGAGTTGAGAAGTTGTTTTGGATAGCAAATAGGAACTATAGTTTCATCCAGTAAAAGGCAGCAATAAGGTGAATCTAATCATCTTGTAATACTTCATCTATAGAGATAATTAAGGTAAGCAACTTGGGTGTAAGAAGGAATATTAGTTGAACTTTAATTATTTGGTTCGTTATCAAGTTTCATTAGGCACCTTATTAGGGTTTAAAAAGTTGCAAAGAGAAGGTTGCATATTAAACTCTTCAAAGGAGTGTAGAAGATAGTTTCTTATAAGGTTAATACCTACACATTAAAATAGGAGTTAGATATATTTTGAAAGAAAATAAGACATTACTCTTAAGTGAAAGTTGAAAAAATTATTAGTGAATTATATTGGTTACCCTTAAGTTATTTTAATTGCATTAAGAGTTTATCAAGATGGAAGTTTTATTACACAAAATAGGGTAATAGCGAAGTGTCTAGAGATACTATTGAGCACACGAGACCTGCAACATTATATGACAAGGAGAAGCCACAAAAATATCAATAGAACCTTCATAAACTGGAGAAGAGAACCACCTTATCAAAGAAGCAAGAAAGCTTCAAAAGAGACCATAAAAGTCTCAAGTCTTTGGTAGATTTATCTACAACATTGCACCCTACTCTATGTAGGAAATCAAGTGTAGAATCTAGAGTATCTATGGACACTACTACTGTGAGCCTATTACAGTCTACAAGGGGTCGTATCATCAAGAAAAAGGTGCACTAGAAAGGATACTACAACCCATATTTCAACCATTAAAGTGGGTATTTTACACAGTCTAAAGAAGGAGCTTTGACAATAAAATATATAGCCATACAAGGGCTTAATATCCTTCCATTAGTGGTGTCAAAATACACCCATCATAGTGCCAATGCAACCAAATTTAGTGTCTATAAAGGGTACAAGGAACAAACTTGCATTGGTTCAAGAAAGTCTATGTAAGATAACATTGTTACAATGAGTGCAAGTAAGAACAAGGATAACACATAGGTTACATAGCATACATGGCCAAAAATCAAAGTGCAAGGAGGAAGATTACCATCAAACAAGCTTGGAAGAACTGCCTTCACCAAAGCAAGCTACCATCTAACATAGAAAATACTCAAAATCCACCATCATTGGAAAAGAATGGCTAGCTAGAGCCATCATCATTGGGATAAGATCGCAAGCTAAGAGTGCAACATTGTAACACCTTGGATACGCCATTGTTGGAGCCAACTTCGTGAAGGAAGAATCACCTTACGTTGAAGTTCAAGAACGAGTTGAATGCATGATGGAAAATGCTTGATACAAATTGCAATAGAATTGAAAGGGCATCAAGGGAATAAGAGATGTTTTAGTAGCTTGAGTGCATGCAAAAGAGTGCCTACATTTGCCCTAAAGGATTAAGGCATCTTGTGCCACTTGGCACACAAGAAATAAGAGGTAGAAACTATTCTAATGCTTGCAAGAGACATCAACGAGCGCTCAAGAGGAGTAACACCCACATTATTACCTCAATGCTCATAAAAGGAGCATCTTCAATGCTCAATACCTTAGCTAACATATTTCAAACCTACACCGCATGGAGTTACATCTTGCAGGGTTAATAATAGGGCACCACCACCTAAGGAGAGGTGTTGAGAAATGTAAAAGTACCACTTGGCACTTGGTTCAATAAGGAGTGCATATTAATAGCACCACTAGAAATACTACGTAGAGAAGAAGCATATTTCTAGTGAAACTTGAGCATAGTAGTCAAAAAGCATTAAAGAGAGCAATTAAAGAGAGCAAGATACCATCGTAGAAGAGCATCATTTGAAGACTAGCATTGAATGCTCATGTCATAAGGAGAAATTCTAGTGCCCAGTGATAACACATGGAAGTCTAGACCAACGCCAATCAATTCTCAAAATTTAAAATAAAGGAAGAGCTTAGATTCATCTAAGTGTTTCCATAGAGAGAATTCAAGGCACACCTTAAAGGGTTGAAATGAGGAATCAAAGGTGCATTAAAGAGGATGTCCATTAACCAGTAAATTTATTATTATAAGACACAAAGATACAACACCCACCTTGGAGATAGAAATCAAAGCAAAGCATTACAAAGGTATAGTTTTGACTTAGATTAATATTTGCTTTCATTAAGGAGTGATAAGGAGTAGTATATATTGTTGAAATTATTATCATTGAATAGAAGAAGCAAAAACAACCTTAGTAAACTTGAAAGCAAATTAAAAGGAGTTTATATCCTTAAATAGTATTTCAAAACACATTAGTTGAAATACAAGAATAATAATATTTGCAACTAATATCATAGGAGATATAAGGGTTTCTACTTGGTAGACCAAATTATTATTATTGCAAATATCATCAATTTCTACATTTCCAAATTAGGAAGATATAAGGAGTGCTACATCAAACTTTAGTTAATTGGAATTTAGAAAATTGAACCATTGGAAATTGAGGGATAGAGAAGCAAAATTATTACTTTCCTTAAAAGAGTTGGACTTTATTGCTTATATTTGGTCACATTAAAGGGACAAAATAAATTCAACCATAGAGCAATCCATCAAATTGATAAGTGCATAGTTCAATAGAATAAATAAGGTGAAATAGGAGTTGATTATTATCATTCCCAAAACATTACAAAATCAACTCAAAAATTTTAATTAACAGTTGTTAAGCACTTGATCAATATTAGAGAATACTCTAATCACTAGGGAGACATAAGGAGCCTACAAAACCTAAGACTTAAAAAGTTTTTATCAAAGTAGTTCACATACTCTAAACTAGGGAGTCATAAGTTAGACTACTTTAAAGATTCTATTAGAACTATTTTCAATATATTTATAACACTAAGGAGTTATAAGGATGTCTACTCCAAAGAACACATTAAATAACGTAATTATAAAAGGATAAAGTAAAATACCAATATGGCTTAAAAGCATTATTGATGATTCAGAGAACTCAATGGATAATATGGAAGATGCAAATGGAAAAGAAGAATCAATAAGACTCAAAAAGATTTTTGAAAATCCACAAACTAATAGTTTGGTGAAATTAGATTATTTAGGAACATATTTTAGTGAGATAGTAAAAGGAGTTGATGATAATTATACTAATGAAGATATTGAAGATCATATTTAAAAGGTAGAAAATAATATTGATGAAAAAGACCTCATACAAATTTATGAAAAAAAGTAAAGATGGAATAGCTTCAATTGTACACACATGGTTTAATTATTTCATCAAGAAAATAGATAAACATGATATTCATAAAACAAAAAACAAAGTATTTGAGATACTTTTACTATGCTCCTATTGTAGCCAATTTGATCATGAGAAGGTAAACTGTTGGAGTTTCCATCCCTGTAAATATTGTGGAGGAAAATCTCATTCATCTTACTCCTATTACTACAAGGACAAGTAATATAAAATATTTGAGGAGAGACTAATATTTAGATTATATTATTTCTTCCAAGTTCTTATTTTAGAAACATCCACTAATAATGAGTTCAATCTTAACATTTTTTAAGATCAAAGAAATAGGCCATGCAAAAAAATGACAAAAAAAAGGAAGCAATTCTAATCCACATATGACTTGAAAGATTGTAAGATCACTAATACATCAAGGATATCTAGAAGACTACAAGATCAAGGACTCTTCCAAATACTTTGAAAAAACAAAAACCAGTGAAATAAAAAATACAAGAAGAGACATCATGAAGACATAATAAAAAGAAGAACCTAAACAAGATGAAGATACTCATCCAAATTCACAAAAAGAAGACAATGAAGTAAGCAAGAGAGAAGAGCTCAAATTACATAATCAATATGAAGATCCATATTGAAGACTAAAATCTTAAATACCCAAATAATGTAATACATGGGGTGTTAGAGTATATTACATTATTGGGTACATGCTAATATACCACCTTGGGTACATAACTAGAGTAGGAGTTTACTTTAGAGTAAAGTTAGGTAGTTACTTCAAGTATTATAATAAATTCACAAGTGTCAATGTGTTATGATTTAAATGTGCATATAGTCCACATGTACATGTGTCAAAGGTAGAGTAAGGGCCAAGGAACTTATCTTCCTATATATAGGTCTTATAGTGAGTGAAATGAGAGTAGAGAATATAGAGAGTGCATAGCATAGATTGGTAGAGTAGTACAATGTAGTTTCTTAAAATAGTTCATGGAGTGTTCATGTCCTTCATTATACTGTATTGTACTATTTTCATGAGTTTTCATTAATGGCATATTTCTAAGTTATTGTAAAAGTTTAACTTTGTATTTTCTTGCATATTATAGTGTCATTATCATATAGAAATCTTAGATTTCTTATCTTACATATTGTGGTTGCATTTCTTATATCATATACTCATCAAAGGTTAACATTCATATGTTGTGATGACGTCTAAAGGTGCGAGGGAGACCTTCTCAAAACCTATTTGCAATATATCCCCTATGGGAAATGCCATTAGCATCCCGAGTGAACCGGTTAAGTTCACCATGGGTGATGGCGGTTGTGACCTTGTGGGAAAGTTCCAGGGGGCGAGGCCAGACCTGGATTCAATTCGAAGATGGGCGCTAGCGAAGTGGAAACCTCTGGGCTCCATGGAAATTGTAGCGGCCCCTAAAGCCTTTTTTATATCAGATTAAACTGCATGGAAGATGCAAACCATATCCTAGGGGGAGGCCCCTAGTTCTATGGCAAAAGAGGTCTATTTTTGTGGAAGTTGGAACCTGATTTCAATCCTCATACGCAAAGGGTTAACTTTGTGCCTCTATGGGTTCATCTCCCTGCCCTCCCTTACTATCTTTGGCATGAAGATGTGTTGAGAGGTGTGGCCAAGGCTGTGGGGGATCTCCTTCTTATCGATCTGGTAACCAGAGCCAAATCAAGAATGGTGTACGCAAGAATGTGTGTCATGGCAGATCCGGAGGTGAATCTTCCCTCTTCTATCAAGCTTATCTCATTCTTGGGTACTTGGGACCAGCCCATTATTTACAAAAATAGGTCAACCCGATGCTCTAGCTATGGAAAATTGGGTCACCAGGTGAACCAATGTCCCCTCAAGGCACAAGTAGAGAAGGAAAAGAGATCTACAAGAATGAAATGGATCCAGAAGGAGAACTCAGGTCGAGTCCCCTCGAAGGATTTGGGTGGTAATTCCTCAAAGGTGGGGGAAGGAGAAGCTCAACCCCAGATGGATGAGGTTCAGAAGTTGAAGGCTCTAGTGGAGGAGATTTTGCAACCCTTAAAATTGATCCTAGCCAACCTGGTGGTGATTGAGAAGGCATCTAAGGAGAAGAACGTAGCCTCGAAGCTTGGTGTTACTGAGGTATGTCAGTCGAATATCATTTTTGAAACCATTGTTTCTAAGGCTCTTCTTCATAATTCCTTTGATGGGCTTTGTATTGGTTCTACTCTTGAGGAGCCTATGATTCAGTTGGTGACCCCTGAGGTAGGGTCTTCGATTAGCTCCCCAAAGACCTATCTAGAGAAAGGTTCTCTAGGTCCTAAAACCCAGAGATAAAGGAAGGGCAATGTGGATGTGGGTGTTGAGAAGAAGTTAGGAAAGCCCCCTAACAAGTCTATGAGGAAGAGGGAAATGGATTCTGAGATCGTGAATGGATCTCAAGCTCTGCTCAAACTTGAAAAAGGGAAGGTTGTAGGAGTAAGACAACTAAAGCTGGAATCTTTCTGCCAGAGTAACCATGGGGTGTCTGGGGGAAAGAAATCTAATTCCAAATCTCATAAATGAAGTGCCTCTCTTGGAATGTTAGGGGCCTGAATGGGCTTTCTAAACAATGGGTGGTCGCTTCCCTACGTAAAGAAATTTTACCTGATATTTTTTTCTTGCAAGAAACCAAGTTGGATGGTCAGGATATAGAAGTTGTTAGAAGAAGAATTTGGAAAGAAGCCCATTTTGCTACAAGCCCAACCAATGGTTCCTCTAGGGGACTCCTTTATCTCTAGGATGCCAACAAGTTTGAGGGCTCTATAATTTCTTCCTCAGATAGGATTATTAATATTCTCTTCTACAACAAAGAAAGTAATAAAAGGTGGGTTATGACTAATGTATATGCACCAAACTCTAGGCCTAGTAGAAACTTGTTGTGGCAAACTCTGAGTTCCATGAGAAGGATTTTTGCTCAAGAAGCTTAGTTCCTAGTAGGGGATTTTAATTCCCCTCTATTTTTTTGGATAAAAAAGGAGGGAACTCCCCAATATCGAAAAGCATGGAAGAGTTTGTAGATTTTGTGAATGGCAATGAGCTATTGGATGTTGAGTTGAAGGGTTCAAGGTATACTTGGAGCAACAGGAGAGTGGGTAACCAACTCATCCAAATCAGGTTGGATAGGGTTCTTGTCTCCAAGGAGTGCCTTCCATTGTTTGGGAATCTATCTCTCTATTCTCTACCTAGAATTGGCTTCGACCATAACCCCTTATGTTTTGAAGTGAACCAAGAAGAAACCAGATTCCCTAGGCCATTTAGGTTTGAGGTAATGTGGTGCCTTCATCCTCAGTTGGAAGTTAAAATAAAAAACTGGTGGTCGACAAGGGTCCAAGGCTCTGACCTTTCCAAAATTATGGTGAAGCTTAGAGTTGTTAAAAGTGGCCTTAAAGAATGGAATAAAAGGGTTTTTGGGAATATTTTGCAAAAGAAGAAAGACCTAAAAAGTCAACTGAAAGCTATTGAATCTGAGATAGAACTTGGAAATCAATCTCAAGAGATCAGATACAGAGAAAAGGAGGTGTTGGCCAAATTTCATAACACTATTGCCAAGGAGGAAATTTTGTGGAAACAAAAATCCAGGGCACTTTGGCTAAAGGAGGGAGATAAAAATTCCAAGTTTTTTCACATCACAACCTTGAAGCACAGAAGCGCCAACAAGATTAGAGAAATTTAAAAAGTTGATGGATCCAGTGCTACTCACATTAAGGATATAAGAGTTGAGGTTATGGATTTTTTCAAAAATCTCATCGAGGTGGAAGAGGTTTGTAATGAGGAAGCCCAAAATAAGTTGCTTGGTAGTATTCCTAGCCTTGTCATGATTGATATGAACCAAGCCCTTATCTCTCCCTTCAACGATGAGGAAGTTAGAGTTACTATCTTTGTGATGGAAGGAATGAAGGCTCCGGGTCTTGATGGTTTCTCCCTCCTCTTTTTCTAGAAGTATTGGCATATTGTGGGGAAGGATATTGTTGATGCCCTTTGAGAGGTCCAAACCACCAATCATATCCCATTTGGAGTGAATTCTACTTTTTTAACTTTGATCCCCAAGATTGTTGGTGCAAAGGACTTTGGTGCCTTTAGACCCATCAACTTATGTAACATTATTTATAAAATTTTGACAAAGGCCCTTGTTAATAGATTAAAACCTTTTCTTCTAGCCTTGATTGATTCAGCCCAAAGTGGATTCATGCTAGGGAGATAGATCCTAGATAGTATCATAGTTGTCCATGAAATCCTTCATTCAGTTGATAAAAGTGGTAGAGTTAGTCTCCTCCTCAAATTAGACATGAACAAGGCTTATGATAGGGTTTCATGGGAGTTTTTGTTAAAGGTTTTGGGAAAATTTGGTTTTTTCAAAGTTGGATAAAACTTGTCCATGCTTGTATCTCTTCTACCAAGTTTTTGGTCTTAATAAATGGGTCCCCAATAGGTTATTTTTCAAGTTTGAGAGGCATTCACCAAGGGGACCCCTTGTCCCCTTACCTTTATATCTTAGTGGCAGAAGCTCTGGGTAGGGCTATCAAGTTAGAACCCTTTGTGGAAGGTATAAAGCCCGCTTTGCTAATGGATCCTATTTCTCATCACCAATTTGTAGATGATGTTCTACTCTCCCTCCTTGCTTTAGTTCCCCAAGTAAGGGTGCTAAAAGGAATCTTGGAGGTATTTGAAATTGTAGTTAGGCAAAAGATAAATTATATAAAAAGCAAAATATTCTTTTTGAATACCCCCTTAGCAAGGTAGAGGATAATTGCTCGCATCTTGGGTTGTGAGGTGGCTTCCCTCCCATCTCTTTACCTTGGAATACCTTTGTTTAAAGGTAGGATCCAGGATTCACTTTGGGAACCTATGGTGGAAATATTATAGAGGAAGTTGGTCAGGTGGAAAGGATCCCTCCTCAATCAAGCCGAAAAGGCTACCCTAGTAAATTCTACTCTTCAAAGCATTCCAACCTTCTTCTTATCTATATTCAAAATTCCTAACAAGATTTTATCAAAGATTGAACATATTCAAAAGTCATTTCTTTGGTCTCGGTTCTGATGAGAAGAAAAAATTTCACTTAGTTGGTTGGGAGCAAGTCTATAGACCTAAAAAGGATGGTGGCTTAGGTCTCCATAACATCAAGTAGATGAATAAGGCTCTAGTTGCAAAATAGGGATGGAAGTTGGTAAATCAAACTAAAACTAGTTGGGTCAACATTGTGTCGACCAAATACTTGAGATAGGAGAATTTTTTGCTTGTTGATCCTCTATCGACTTCTGGTTCAGCCTTTTGGTTGAGTTTACAAAAGTTGAGGGTGCTAGTCTCCAAAGGTTGTAGGTGGAGGTTGGGTGATGGACTCAAGATTGATTTTTGGAAAGATATTTGGTTGATGGACCAACCCCTTGCACAGATTCCAAATCTGGCATGTTTGGAGCCTAGGACCAGATTGGTCTTTGGGTCTAAGGTGGCTGACTTTATCGAGGTGGTTAATGGGTTGAAGGTTTAGAAATCATTAGACCAGTCTATTCTCAACAATGTTGAACTTGAAGCTTGGATTCTAATTGCTAATAAGTTGAAGTTTTAGGTCATTAAACAGAGAAATGAAGAGGATGAGATCTTCTGGGTAGGGGAAAATAATGGATCCTTTTTAGTCAAGTCTACCTACAATATATTGGCTATCAAGACTCCTCCATGGGTCCCACCTTTCAAAGTATGGCTTAAGGGTCTAACGCCAAAGGTGAATATATTTTTCTGGTTGGCAACTCAGAATAAGATTTTGACCATTGAAAATATTTAAAAAAGAGGTTGGTCGATGTCAAACAGATGTTGCCTCTATGGTGCTAATGAGGAATAGACAAGCCATCTATTCTTTCAATGCTCATTCTCTATGGAAGTTCTTAACTCTATTTTTAATTTTTTGGGACTGAGTTGGGTGGTGTCGAGTTCGCTTGTTGATGTTTGCACTCAATGGTCATCTCCTTTTTACTCTCCAAGGCTGAAATATTTTTGGAACTTCTATTTATCACATATTTTTTAGTGGGTGTGGAAGGAGAGGAATAGTAGAATTTTTAAAAACTTCAAAAGAGATCCTACCTCTATTTGTGCTAGAGCCTTGGCCTCCACCCTGGAGAATGTATCCTCTCTAGCTTTGGAGGAGGGTAGATTTGAGGAGGTTGAGCTCGAAAGGAAAATTGGCTTTCAATAGAGTAATAGGGTTGTTGGTCTTCCTAGTCCTAATCCCTGGGCCCTTGTGAGGTGGGAACCTCCTTCTCTAGGTTGGGTTAAACTAAACTTTGATGGAGCTTCAAAGGGTAATCCTGGTAATGTTGGTGTTGGTGGGGTGCTTAGGGATGACAAAGGTGGGCTTCTATTGGTGTATGCCGAATTCTTAGATATCCAGACTTGCCATGTTGTGGAGGCTAGAGCCCTTTACCAAGGTCTCCTACTTGTGGAGAAGATGGGGTACCAAAAAGTTTGCATTGAAGGAGACTCGCTTAATATTATAAACTTGGTCAAAGGTGATTCAGTCCCTGGTTGGAATATTGAGGTTATGATTATGGAATCTAGGTGAATTCTTCAAGCTAGAGAGGATAGGGAGATAAAGCATATCTTCAGAGAAGGAAACTGCCATACTGACTTTATGGTAAACCTGGGTATAAGTCTCAATGGTCTATCTATTTGGAGAGACAATTTTCTTGAAGGCCTTCTTCAATTGGATTTAGTGATGCATGCTTCTTAATGCTCTATAAGATTTTACTATTTATGAAGAAAGGTTTTGTGCACAACCATGTGGGAGTGTTGGTTGGTTGGGGGGCTCACCAACGTTGTTCTAATTTTATTTCTTGTATCAAGTTGTAGCTGGTTCACTTGGTGATGGGTGGCCAGTTGTAGTGCTTTATAGTCGTTCTTGTCCCTGTATTGCTGGTCTTAGGCCAAGTTTTGTAGGGCTTCTCCTATTGTAAAAGGTTCGGGGACCCTTTCAAAACCCCTTCTATATCTAATAAAAAACATAAAGATAATATATTTTACAAGATAAACAAAATGTTTAGAAGTTAAATATTGTGTTTTTATAAGTAGGTTAATAATATATAAAAAAATAAGCCTTCTGATGTGGACATGAGGAATGAGAAAATATGAACAATACAAAAAGTAATCTTATTCATTTTAGCATTTTTATTTAGTGTTTCTAAGTGTTGTAGGATTTTATTCACCTATAGATTCATAAGATCACAATCCTTATATAAAACTAAATATTGCTTTAAACTAATTATTTCTATTGAGAATATTGTATAATGTTAGAGTGATAAAAGATAACAAGAAACTAAATATTGCTTTAAACTAGTTATTTCTATTGAGAATATTGTATAATGTTAGAATGATAAAATATAACAAGAACATCGAGACCTTCATTATATTATTTTTGTATTTCTACAAATGTTTTTTAATGTTACTTTGGCTCTAATATAACATTATGTCAATTTTCTAGTCCCAACATAGCATAAATATAGATTTGAATAAAAGTGATATCATAACATTGAATTACAAACTAAATGTAGCAATGGAATTTGATACATTTTAAACATATATATTACTACAAATTTACATTATATATAGCTGTTATAGTTTAATTTTAATTTTAAAATAATTATTAATAAATATATAATTACTTTCTATTTAGATTATAAATGAATGAAAAAGTTTTAAAAAATCTCAGACAAGAATAGCATAGTGGTTAGGGCTTCGGCCTCTCTTTGTGGAGGTCCAACATTCAAACCATGATGTACCTAGATAGGGATAGGTTGGATGGTAGCAGTCGAGTGTTTGTTAGTTGGCTGCCCTTGTTCGATGCCCCCAATGATTTGGGATCTAGTTGACTTTATCCAACCCAAGGGCTAGGGTTTACAGTGGAAACACCCAATGGTGTTACCGATTCTGCTATTTATTAAAAAAAATAAAATAAAAAATATCAATAAACACATTCCATTTAGAGAAATAAAGACAATGTAAAAATTAAACTAAATGTGTATGATAAGGACTTCATAGTGGTTAGGTCTTTGGCCTCTTTTTAGGGAGGTCCAAGATTCAAACCATGACATACATATAAAGAGATATTTTTGAGGGTATTGGTCGAGTGTTTACCTATAGCTACCCCAATTCAATGCCCTAAAGATTCAAGGGTCCCATTGACTTCGTCTAACCCGACAGGTAGTAGCAACACCCAATGGTGTTATTGATTTCCATATGTATTAAAAAATTAAGTTAAATAAATCTTTTATCTAGATAGGTAGAATGGTAGCGGTTGAGTGTTTATCAGTTATCTATCCCAATTCGATGCCTTGGAAAATTAGGGGTCCCATTAACTTCATCTAGCCTAGTGGGCTAAGGTTTATAGTGGTAGAACATAATGGTGTTACCAATTCCCCTATGTATTAAAAAAATCAAGATAAATGTATCTTTTGTCTGGATAGGTTGGATGGTAAGCGATCAAGTGTTTGTCAGTTAACTACATCAGTTTGATGCCCTAGAGGTTGAGGCCTCGTTAACTTTATCTAACCCAATGAGCTAGGGTTTATAGTGAATTTCCCTATGTATTAAAAAATCAAATTAAACGTATCTTTTGTCTGGATGGTAGCGATTGAGTGTTTGTCAGTTAGCTACCCCAATTCAATACTCTGGAGGGTTGGCATCTCATTGACTTCGTCTAACCTAGCAGACTAGGTTTTTATAGTGGTAACACCGATTCCCCTATGTATTAAAAATTAAGTTAAATGTATATTTTGTCTTGAACAAATATACAATGTATGTTGTGTATATAATATACACAAATACACAAAAAAAGTATAGATGTTAAAAATAATGTCAAATTTTCATGTTTACTCTTGTTATTTAAAATGGCATCATTACAATACCCATAACTCTCTTTCTCATTGCCAATGTAGTCCTCATTGGTAGTCCTCACTATTGAAATATGTAGTGGTAAATCTTCACTTGAGACCACATCTAACTTTGTATTGTATTATATGTATGTCCTTTGGGCCTTTGTAAACCTTGTTTGCATATTTTTTAATTTTTTTTACTATTTAACCTAAAGGTTGGTTTTGTTGGACATCATGATGCAAAATAGATTAATTATTAATTAATGAGATTATTTGAATTGCTAGTTTTTGGATGTTGATTTGAAAGGGGCCAAATATACTTGGTCAAATAAAATATTGGGCTCAAATCTTATTCAATATCAACTGGATAGGTTTCTAGTCTCAAACTTGGATGGATTTCTTTAATAATTTTTCTTTCGAGGCTCTTCCTAGGGTGGCTTTTGATCACTCTCTACTTCTTTTGAAAATTTTAATGGGAGATTGGCCCAAGAATAATCCATTTCATTTTGCATTGATGTGGTGTATTCATGACACCCTCTATGATATGATTAAAATATGGTGGAATATAGATGTTTATGGTTCCAAGATGTATATAGTGTTGCAAAAGCTTAAAAATGCTAAAAAATATTAAGATTTTAAACAAAGAAGTTTTTGGTAACATAAGAGTTAAAAATAGGAGCCACAACAGAGTTTGTAGCTTATTGAGCAACAAATTTAAAATTATGGCCATTTTGATTTTTTGGATAAGGAAGAAAAAAAATTTCTCAATAATTTTCACAATATTTTAGTGCAAGAAGAGATCCACTAGAAGTAGAAATCAAGGGTTCAATGGCTTAAATAATGATATTATAATACTAAGTTCTTTTATTTGACTATATTAAAGCATAGGGTAGCAAATAGAACTAGATATTTAAGAACAAAAGATGGAAGATTGTTGTTGGAGCAGGAAGATATTAAAAGAACAACTATTAATTTTTATGAGAATCTTCTAGCGATGGAAGAAGCAACAATGGAAGATGATGCAAATTTAATTCTTCAAAATATTTCATCCATTTTGAATGATGAAATGAATAGTATGTTGATTGCACCTTTTACAGATGAAGATATTTTTGGGGTTGTTTCAAGTATGGCAATAAACAAGGCTTCTATCCCTGATGGGTTTTCCATTGTTTTTTTTAAGGTTTATTGGAAATTAGTGCATCATGATGTTTGTGTAGCATTAAGATAATTCTAAGAGAAAGGAACTTTTCTAAAGGAATGGAACACAACTTTATAAGTTTTGATTCCAAAGAAACAAGGAGCAAATATGCTTAGAGATTTTTGGTCTATTAGTTTATGCAATTCAATTTATAATATTTTGACAAAAGTTCTTTCAAATAGACTTTACCTAACATAATTTCTCTAGAATATGGTGGATTTGTCCAACAATGATAGATTTTGAATGGGATTGTTACTGTTCATGAGGCTTTGCACTCGATGGACAAAATAGGATTTGTAGGGATGCTGAAGTTTGATATGAATAAGGCCTATAATAGTATCTCATGGTCTTTTTTGGATAAGGTTATGGTAAGATTTTGTTTTGGAGAAATTTGGAGAAGATGGATATATTTATGCATATCTACTCCCTAATTTTTTGTAATAGTCAATGGATAGCCTGTTGGTTTTTTTGCTAGCAAGGATGGATTAAGATAAGGAGATCATATTTCTCCTTATTTATTTATTATTATGGCCAAAGCTTTAGGAAGAAGCTTACAAAGGGAAAAATAAGTGGTTATTTTGAAGGGGATAAAACCAAATTTGAATATTTCGGCTATAACTCACTAGTAATTTGTAAATGACACTATTATTTTGGAAGAAGCCTTAGTTATTGAAGCCCATCAAATTATGGAAATTTTGAAAATTTATGAAGGAGCATAAAAAAAAATGGTGAATTTTACAAAAATCAGAATTAACACTCCAAGGGAAAGATAGGAAAGAATTTTAAGGATTTTTTTATTGTCGTACTGAAGAGTTACCTTCATTTTATCTAAGTATGTTTTTGTTTTTAGGGAGAATGAAAGTTGTCAAAAGTTGAGGTAGATGAATAATTTTTTTCTTGCTGAGGTTGATTGGCATCTTATGGTAGAGGAACATAATCTCTAGGTTAGGATCCTAAAGGATAAATATATGGAAGGAGATTCCATTCTTCTGAAATGTGAGAATCACTCTTTTGGATTGGATTTGTGGAATGGTATCAATAACTCTCACTCCCTACTAATTAAGGGAGTGAGATGGTTGTTTGGTAAAGAAAATAAGGCTAAATGTTGGAAAATTTGTTGGGTAGGTAATCAACCTTTAAACCAAATGGAGGATTTTAATTAGTTAGCAAATTTGTTGATGCTCAAATATGGAAGATCAATTGATGGATATTTAGAAATTATGCCTTAAGGTATGTAGATAACAGTTGTAAACCTTAGAACTGGCTGGAACATTGTGTCCACCAATTTTGAATTGTACATAGCAATTTTGGTAATGTTCATGTTTGTATTTGATTGGAAAATCAGCCAATGAGAAGAAGGCTGGATTGTAAACGCATAAGGCATAAGATGACAAAAACAGCCGTCATTGTAATTGTTTTAGTTAATGCATTAGACGCCTAGTTAGACGTCTAAGGGTAGACAGTCCAATGGTAGAGCGTCTAACAAGTTAGTGTATAGTTAATAAGTTAAGGCTGGCGGTTGGGGCGGTTGAGGACGAAGTAGTTGGAGAAACTACTTCGCCCCCTATTTATACCCCCTTTCAAACATTGTAGACAATCATCATTCTGCTATAATGCCAATGCTCTTGTGCGGATTGCATATTCTATGTGTTTGGTGATCTTGTGCATGTTCCATTGATTGCAGGTTGTATTGCATTAACTATGAGTTGTAGGTTGTCTCTATTGATCAATGTTGCAGGTTGATGGTTCAACAAGGACCAAAACTGTTGGTGTTTAGTGCAGGTGCAAGAAGTAACCAACGGAGGCTGTAGACGTCTGGCCCCTGACGTCTAGACTTGAGACGTCTACCTCCCAAACCTTGACGGCTAGACTAGTGACGTCTAAACCTACCACCCTAACATCTAGACTTATGATGTCTAGGCCTGCACCTGTGACGTCTAGACTTGTGACGTCTAGGCCTGCACCTGTGACGTTTAGACTTGTGACGTCTAGGCCTACACCTGTGACGTCTAGACTTGTGACATCTAGGCCTGCACCTATGACATCTAGACTTACGACATCTAGCCCCTATGACGTCTAGCCTCCCTGTGACATATGACCGATCTTAGACGTCTACCTATGACACCTAAGTAGTTGAACTCTATAGCCTATAACCAGCCCATTGAAGTATCTATTACCTAAACCTGAAAGCCTACTTGTCATCACCCCATCTCGAGAATGTACTCACCCCTATCTACATTTGGCATCGTTGCCTAAGTAAACTCAGAGTCTAGAGACATAAGTGATAGGAAGAATAGGTGAATGACTGATTTCAGGTCACAGAGTAAAAATCAAATACCGGTAAGAAGAAGCGCACGACTGGCGAACTTAAGGACACACGAGGCCACAGAGGTGTCTCACCCTGAGGTGGAGAGAGTGTGGAACATTGAAGACGAGAATAACGCAAGCATTGAAACATTGTTGGTGACTGCAGAAAACGAGGAAGAACAAATAGTTGAGGAAGAGCCCATCATTGAGAACTGGATGGCAACACCAGAACCAACGAGGGAGGGGTGGCCAGAGGATACTGAAGGAGAGAACCTTGTATCAGGGCACCTACGTGGAGGTTCATGGGGAGGAAGGTCGGAGCCACGTTTGGTATATTCGTGGAGAAGGTCGCGAAGCAAAGACCAATTGGAGATGGGAAGAAGGCTATTTGAGTACAATTTTGCACCACCAATAGTAGATAGACAACCGAATCAAACGCTACAACCACCAACACCAGGAAGTCAGAATACCATGGCAGCAAACCCCGCCAATAGAACAATACAACAGAAATGCCCACCTTTCTCAGGTGAAGGAAAGGAGGATCCATCGCGACATGTGGGAACTTGCATTACCATTTGGGGAGCAAATGGGGTCACACAGGACACACAATGGTTGCAACTGTTCCCAGCCACATTGCGAGGCATGGTGATAGACTGGTACTTGAAAAGACAAAGTACATGAGCATTTACACAATGGGAAGAGCTGAAGACTGCATTCATAGAAGAATTCCGACCACTGAGGGATGACACGGACATCATCATAGAAATATGTGTTACTAAGCAAAAATCGGATGAGGATGTCAAAAGCTACAATAGAAGATTGAAACAACTGACAGATAAAATGGAGATGACACCTGCTGACGGTATGATAAAGCGGTGGTTTTTGGATGGGCTACTACCAAAATTCAAGAAGAAAATGAAGGCAGTACCATCCTCAACGTATGCAGAAGCACTGGAGAAGGCTAAAAACTTTGAAAGTGAAGGCAAACAAATGACCGCAGGTATCGGAGGTTACTTAAAGCATACCGAAGATTCAGACAGTGAAGCAGAAGATAAAGTACAGAGCACGATTCACACCTTTCGAAGGGAATTTGATAAAATTCTAAAGGAAGCGAAAGGAGAAGGCCGAAAGGATCGGAAAGAAATTTGGTGCTCAGATTGCAAGGCAGAGGGACATTCAAATGTAAACTGTCCAAAGAAAGCATATTGCAATATATGTGAAATTGCAGGACATCCTGTCATCGACTGTCCATTCAACCTGAAAAGCAAGAGGCATCAGACATTGGCGATACAACAGGAAGAGCAGCCAAATGCATAGAGGAATGGACAAGGAGCTACTAGCGGAGGATATAGGAATAGTCATCGAGGAGGAAGACAAGGAGGCCAGAGTCGACTACAATACGACTCTGACGGTCGGCCGATTATTCAATGTCGGAATTGTCAAGAATGGGGCCATTTTGCGAAGAATTGTTCCAAACCCCAGAATGCAGGTAACAACAGTGGTAACAATACCACTCAAATGTGTAAATGGTGTGGTCCAGGAAACCACAAGGAGGCTAATTGCCCAAACAAGGCAAGTACCAGTGGAACTCAGAACATCAACCTCATCGGCATTGGAGAAGTGACAGAGGTAGACAAAGAAGTCTTGGCTGTAACAAGAGCACAGACCAAGAAAATGGAACAGTATCCAAACCCTGCCAAGGAGAAGGAACGATGGCAGGAAGCCCAAAAATTGATCGAAATAGAACTAGCAAAGGAGAAGCAAGGACAACTAGTTCTGGAGAAAGTATTAAAGAGACCGGAGATCACTAAGAAGGCATCAGTAGAAGGCTTGGTAACAGAGGTGCTAAACACGAAGGTGGAGATGAAGGTAGCCAACCTATTTAGCATAGTACCTGAGTTGTATGCTACGATCGGGGAAGCCATCAAGAGGAAGGATGAAACTCGATAGGTAGCAACTATCAAGCAAGGACAATTCATCGATCCAACAATCCTGATGATTGAAGCCGAGAGGAGGCCAGCTATAGTCCAGATGGAAGTTTTGGACCATAGGCTGAATCAGGTGATTGTAGATGGAGGGTCTAGTGTGAACGTGATGCCAGAGAAGACATGGCGGATTCTGGGGCAACCCGCCTTACGGTCTCCAAATTTCAAACTATATGGCGCTGATCAATATGGCATTGAAACAATAGGCATTTTAATGAATCAGAAAGTACGCATAGCAGAACAAGACTTCATCTTGGATTTTGTTGTCATTGCTATGCAGAAACCCGCATATGATGCACTGCTAGGACGAGGATGGTTGAGAACAACAAAAGTCAACCACAATTGGGAGAAAGAACGTCTATCCTTCAAACAAGGGCAGCACAAGTATATAATCAATCTGAAGAATCAAACTGTGAGTCAAGACATAGCCACTTCAGATGATTCGAGATCCTCTTCATCAGATGGTGAAACAAGATATGAACCAGATGAGGAAGGAGTGTTGCACCTTGAAAACTGCACGGAAGATGAATATGATCAGGACAAGGGTTTACTACATTGGCAGTTGGAAGACTATGAGATATTTTCTCCCTAGTGTTTTTGCATAGATGCGGGAAAGGAGATTCAAAAGGATGAGATACAAGAACCTGAAAAGGGAACTAGCAATAAAAGACAAACAACAATAGAAAAGGACAAGGAAAGAGAGAAGTGGACATTTCCCAAGAATTTTATGGAATTCACGATGGGGGAGGTAGTCATTGAAGATAAACCAGCCCACCCCATCGTTGCACTGAAAGCAGCAAATGACCCTGAATCTATCAAATATGAAGGTCCAAAAATGATTCATGTAAACTTGGGAGAAAATGGAGAGGAGAAGATGATCAAATGTGGAGATGATTGGGATCCAGTCCTGAAAGCAGCAACATTTAAGATTTTTCTGGACTATAAGGATGTTTTTGCTTGGACATATAAATATTTGAAGGGAGTACCACCCGAAATCTGCGTACATAAGATTCCTCTGATTGAAGGGGCGCAACCTGTGAGAAGGCGACCTTACATAATGAATCCCAAATATGCAGCAAGGGTGAATGCCGAAATCGAAAAGATGTTGGATGCAGGCATTATATTCAAAGTTACGACAAGCGAGTGGGTCTCACCAATCGTGATCACTCTAAAATGAGAAGTAGATAAAATCTGAATCTGTGTGGATTTTAGAAGTTTGAATGTCGTAACCATAAAATATCCCTTCCCGATCCCTTTCACAGACTCCATACTAGAAGAAGTAGTCGGCCATGAGATATACTCATTCTTGGATGGATTCTCGGGCTATAACCAGATTAGCATAGCGGAAGAAGACAAGTTGAAGACCACTTTCGTTGTGGAGAACGGAATATACGCATATAACCGCATGCCATTTGGACTATGCAATGCACCAACTACTTTTCAGAGGATCATATTGTACATTTTTGAAAAGATGTCCATAGGGAACTTCAAAGCTTTCCTAGATGATTGGTCACTGTATGGGAGGACGCAGGAACATTTAAAGGCATTGGAGGAATGCATGGGTTTATGCAGGAAAGCACGAATATCATTGAATCCAAATAAATGTGTCTTATTGGTGCCATACGGAAAGCTGCTGGGGCATATAGTATGCCAAGAGGGTTTGAAACCCGACCCAGATAAGATACGGGTAATATTGCTAATGGAGGAGCCATATGATGTGAGCTCAGTCAGAACCTTTTTAGGGACAGTCGGATATTACAGGAGGTTTATCCGAAATTATGCATTAACATCTCATCCACTAGATGCGCTTACACGTAAGGGTGTTCCATTCAAATGGATAGAGGAACACCAGGGGGCATTTGAGGGATTGAAAGGGCACTTGGTGAAAGCACCTATCCTGGTTTACCCAGACTGGGAAAAAGAATTCCACGTGCATGTGGATGCCTCAAATTTTGCCATTGGATGTGCATTGGCACAAGAAGGCCAATACGGGTTGGATCAGCCCATATACTTTGCAAGTCGGTTACTGTCAAGAGCCGAGAAGAATTACAGCACAACAGAGTGAGAAGCACTGGGAATGGTGTATGCGGTGCAGAAATATAGACACTATCTACTGGCTAACCCCTTTGCTTTCTATGTGGATCATCAAGCTCTGTTGTACTTAATCAACAAACCAACGATCTACGGACGAGTGAGTCGATGGCTCGTCACCTTGCAGGAATTCATGTTTCGAGTGGTAGTCAGGCCAGGGAAGAAACATGTAATAGCGGATCAATTGTCAAGGATTCGCTCAGGAGAACCTGCAGAGGGAGGAATACCGGATGAATTCCTCGATGCACAATTGTTTATGATTAATGCCATACCAGGATGGTATAAGCATATAGGGGAATATCTATCGACAGGACAACTGCCAGAAGAGTTAACGATAGTTGAGCAGAGAAAGGTGATTATGAAATCAGCACCCTTCACCTTGATTGCAGGATTGCTTTACAAGATGGGGGAGGACCATATATTGCGAAGATGCATAATGGAGGATGAAGTACAACAAACCCTGAAAGAGACACATGAGGGATTGGCAGGAGGACACATGGGACCAGATGCGACAGCCAAGAAAGTATTGTTGGTAGGTCTATGGTGGCCCACCCTCTTTCACGATGCAAAGAACTTTGTGGCAGCATGTGATACGTGTCAAAGAATGGGGAAACCATTGAAAAGAGACTTCATGCCATTACATCCATCCCAACCTCAAGAACTCTTTGAAATATGGGGGCTGGATTTTGTAGGTCCTCTAAAAACAAGTCGAAGGAGGAGATGTCGATATATCGTAGTTGCCACAGAATATCTCACAAAATGGGTAGAAGCAAGGGCTTTACCAGACAACTCGGCAAAAAGCACGACTCACTTTTTGTACGAACAAGTAATTACAAGGTTCGGGATACCTCTACAATTGATGAGTGATAGAGGAGGCCATTTTGTGAATGCAATTATCCAGAACTTGATGGAAGAATTCAGGATTTTTCACTCCTTGTCAAGTCCGTATTACCCCAGAGCAAATGGGCAGGCGGAGGCGACAAATAAAATCTTGGTTTCAATCATGTATAAGACATGCGGAGTAGAAGGAGCCGACTGGGAGGAACGGTTACCAGCAGTTTTATGGGCATACAGAACCACTTTCAAGCCCACCATGAATCATACACCCTTTCAACTGATGTACGAACAGGAAGTAGTGGTACCTGTTGAATTCCTTGTACCAAGCTTAAGAGTGGCAGTGGACAATCGACTGAATGATGAAGATAGCATGAAGGAGTGATTGACAACTTTGGTACAGTTGGATGAGAAAAGGGTAATGGCACAATGGGCTACAGAGATCGCACAGAAGAGAAGGAAATTCTGGCATGATAAGCATCTCCGGAAGATGGATCTCAAGGCTGGTGAATTAGTACTGAAGTACAATGGGAAGAGAGAACTCAAGCCAGGAAAATTAAAAACCCTATGGCTTGGACCCTTCCAGGTAGAAGAAGTACTGGAGAATGGGGCAGTAAAACTGAGAAAACTAGATGGAACACTATGCCCCGAGGTAATTAATGGCTCTAAGTTGAAGGTATACAAGCCACATGCTCAGGTAAATATGATCAACCTAGAACAATCAGGAACTTCTAAAATAGGGACAGATCCAGGAATACAATCCCAAGATACTGACGAGCAGGGTAGTGTTGTTCGAAGGGAGGATACTCATAACCTGGATTGGTTATTTGGGAGTGAAGAAAGACAGGCAATTGAACAAAGAGGATTCTCAAATAACAATGAGGAAGACCGACTCCAAGCTCTGATGGAAGTCGCTCTACAAGAAGTTCCAAAAGAAGAAGAGAAGAAGGAGTTAGACTTCTGCAACGAATGAGATCGAAAACACAAAGGTTGCAGGAAGAATATGAAACTCTGAGACAGTACAATAATCAGCTACGGGAACAGGTGATCCAGGAGTTGGACACAACCATGCAACGAGTAAATGAAAGGCACGAAGCTCACCTCGTGGAATGGGTGGAGTTAGAACAGGGGGAACTCAGAAGAAGTGCGACAGGAAACTCTTCAGAAGATAGTTTATTTTCCTTGGAGGAAGAACAGGAAGATACTGTAAGCCCAAGGGAAAATAGAAGAGGAAAAGCAATAGCAACAGGTGCACATTCTAGGAGTTCTTCTTCAGCCACATTGAAAATCATGCTAAATACGGAAGAATCCTCAAGCGCAGAGTCAGTGAACCATCAAGAGATGAGAGATTCTCTAGAAAGACCTAGGATATGGGAAGTAGGACAAAGCTCGACTACCAAATATCAGATAAGCAGGGAGGAAATGGCAGCCATAATATGGAAGGATATCGAGATGGTACCAGAGAAACCAAAAACTGGAGGGTGGTTGGAAGAGTCAAGTAGTGACGACAACCTACCTCAGAATCCGGATATTCCATATGCCAGTCCTAACCCAGATCGTAGGAGACAAAGGGATGAAGATCGCAGTCGACAAGCAGGTGTCAGATTTATGGAAACTGCACACATAATTGAAGATGATGCTTCACTGAGCCCGCAAGACGAATATAATGGAGGATTAAACGAGGACGTTATGCCAGAATTACCACCACCTCGTGCATGGAGAACACCATATGCTGGAGCCATGAGACGTCCAACTGAACGGGAAGAGGTAGCCAGGTATCGGATGGCTGCACTTGACTTACGACAACATAGAAGGGAAGTAAGAAGATTGCAGCAACGGGTTCAAGAAACCTCAGAATGGCCAATGAACATGGCAGGAGAAGGAAATGACTCCAGTACTGATTCAGTATTTTCAGAAGAGTACCAGGAAAACCTAACTCATTGTGCCATGCAACGACACTTTGAGGAAAGCAGATGGAGACGAAGACTGATAAGGGCCGATAGGAGACTGAGGATCTTGCACCAATTAACACCTACGCATTTACACCACCCACCAGAGACAAGAGCACAACTGATAAACGAGGCCCATAGCAGAGACAACTTAGGTACTCTCGGAAGACCGCAAGGAATTCCGAGAGCACCTGACCAAGGGAGGAGCATGGTTGACCTCCATCCCGGTAGCTCGAGAGGAAGAAATTCCCCTTCGGCTACCAATAGGTCGACTGGTTCTCAGTTTGGACCGCAAGGGCCATCTGAGAACTTAGTCCAAGCCAACCCATCACTACGTGCTCCTGAGAACAGACCAATAGGTCCATCTCAACGAGCTCGTAGGAACCGAAGACGTCATCAAGAACGATTGAGGGATCGATCGAATCTCGAGTAGCTAGGAGTCCGACAGCCCAACATTAGAGAGATTCGATGGGAAAGAGGTCGAGGATGCGGTAACCCGGTCCGCGAAGAAGAAATTGGGACAGAAATCCCAATTTAGCACAAAGGGATCAAGAAGGGGTAGTTGCAAGGAACGATAGAGGTCGAGGAAGAGGTCTAAGAACTAGACGACCCCACCAAAATAGGGGACATCAAAGATGGCAACAACCCATTCAACATGAACTTGATCAACAGACACAAGAAGGGGAGAGGTTTCACTACTTGGATGATTGCATAATAATCCGATAAAATGATGGAAGAACGAAATGAATCCCACTAGTGCCTGCCCATCCAGAACGCCCAAATACGACCAGCAGAGACCTAGAGGATGTAACAAAATATCTGGATGACAATAACGCCAACCCAGAAGAAGGAGAAGTCCGCATGGTAGAAGAATGGATGGAACAAACACGTCTAGCAGAAAGAAATCAACAAGCCACCAATAATGTCAGACGATGGCAATAACCACCAGTTCAATGAGCCGAAAACATGACATCAACCGAAAGAGGTAGAACAACCAGACTGGCGCATTATACCACGAGATATGACAAGACGCCAACAACCATCACGTTCAAAAACTCCCCCAAGATGAAATAATCATCGAAGACGTCAACAATGGAGGAAATAAATAGTGACAATGATGATGACTTCAATAGTTTTAGAGAAAATAGTCATCATCACCGAAGTGAGACACCAGATGCATGGGAACTACATATTGGCTTGGCCATACGGTTCACCCATCGACGTTAAAAGGAGACGTCACATTCAATTTTGAAAAATAAGAAAAATAAAATAAAAATAAAAAAAGTCAAATAAAAAGTCAAAAGAGAATAAGACAAAATAGGAAAAAGACAAAAAGATACCTAGACGTCTAAATAGCCGACGTGGCATGCATGCAAGGAGGTAGTTGCAAGGTGGTGGTTGCATAACAGTTTTAGGGATGGAGAAGCAACTATAAAAGGAGAGGAGGCCATTCATTTGCAACATCACTCTCATAGGCAAGAAGGAAGAGGAGAAAGGTGAGAAGCACAGGGTAGGCAGCAGTTAGGCACAGTAGTTGACGACTAGGTAGTAGTGGATGGCTAGCAGATGATATCTAGCCCTAGTTGACGCTAGTACGGCTAGAGCTTGATGGCTAGCACCTGACGGCTAGACACCCGATGGCTAGCACACATACTAGCCATGCACCATGGCTACTGCGACGACTAGCACCTGATGGCTAACCCGACTAGCCCGATGGCTAACGACGGCTAGTGGACTTGACGTCCGAGTGCTGGACGGCTAGGGCAGGCGTGACGGCTAGGTGCTTGACGGCTAGGAGCAGACTAGACGGCTGCTGAGACATCTAGGAAATAAGGGAAGATGTCTAGGGTAGAAGCCGATAGATCAAAAGAAGGAAGCATAAGGAGGAAAAGTAATGAAGATGGCACACCAAAAGTCAAGAAAAACCCTAGTCCGTAGTGAGCCCGAACCTGAATCTGTGGTAGCCAAGAGGTTACGACACCAACAGGAAATTGAAATGAAGGGACAAATCAAAAGTCTAGAAGGAGGACAGGTTCAGAACAGAAGAGAAGCAGCAGAAGTGGCGACCCGCAAAAACAAGGAGATTCATCAGAGTAGCAAGGCACCCATACCACTGGAGGAGATCACTTGGGTGTGCCCAATAGGAGAATATTGTCGCCAATGGTGGGCAGAGGCACCAGCTGACCACCCAGTACGAACAAAGCTGAAAGAGGCGGGAGTGCACTTCATCCTACAGGCTCCTCATTTTGAGAGGGAATTTTTCAAGGAATACCTACTGCAGATGGTGGAGACGTACGATGAAAGGAGGCACAACAATATTGTGGAAATAGAGGGTACTACAATGGTAATTGATTTCTCTCTCAGAGTTTTTCAGCGTGCTTTTGGACTTCCACGAAAGGGCAAGCCGGTGTTGAATGAGAGAGTGGATCCGAAGAAGACACCGAAACTAATTATGAGCGTCACCAACCTAAAGAGAGAAGAGGTGGATGCTATGCTAAGTGTCCATGGTGGAAGAGGAATAAAACAAGCACAACTTTGAAATAACGGACTGGAGGTGATTATGAATGTCATTATGGCAAGGTTGTCAGGAGAACAACGAAGTACAGACTTGCCCATATGGCTGATTCCGTATCTACAAGGGATAGCACAAGGTATACAGTATGATTGGGTGACATATTTGTCAATACGTATACAGGCTTTCCTGATGAGGACGACAAAGAATTTTTCTATGAATTTCCATGCCATTGGGTTGCTCTTGGATGTGACAGGAAGAGCAGGAGTCCCAATCCCGGACTTTGATTCCCCAAAAAAATTACCAGATCTAGCACCATCTATCTATAGGTGGATGGAGGCCCAACCAGTAAAGAAGATGACACTGGTAAAGAAGATTCGGGTCAAGCAACTTTCACACAAACCACGTCAGGAGAAGCTGGTGGTTGTGCTAGAAGGGGAGGATAAGGGAGTACCACAAGCTCGGGAAGAAGAAGTACAAAAATAGAAGGAGGCTCAATCTCCAGAAGAGCCCAGACGAAAGAAGAAGGGGCGATTTGATGTGCCACCCCAAACTTTCTCCCAGGAAGCACTGCAAAAGATAGCCGAGAATTTGGAGGTAGTTCATACTCAAGAGCAACATCAGCCAGCACAGGAGGAAGTGGATTTTGCCATACCTCCAAATCTCCATGATCAGACAGCCGAAACCAGTTCGGCTGAACGGTTTGGACCTACTGAGTACCTGGCGGAGGCTGAACACTTAACCCGCACAGGATCACCAGATTTGAGTGAGGTACCATTGGCGAGGCCGACTTCACTAGCGGCTACCTTGATGGGCACATTTTCAATAGATGACATGTTTGCCGCAGCAGCTAGGGAATCAGCCGCCACTGGTAATCCAGAAACAAGCAATAACCCTGGGGTAGAGGAGGGCCTACCACCATCGGTTACAGGATAGTTGACACATGGGGCAGAAAAGCCTATTTTGGAGGAAAGCACATCAGCCCCTAGAGATAATAGATTTGGAAAAGATGGAGGAACAGGAAGGGCGGAACAGCCAGAGTCCAGTACAGTCTGGAGCAATAGACAGGCCACCTGTTCACCAAGTAGAAAGAGGGAAAGGAATTGCACAGGAGGAGGAACAAACAGATACTTGGTCCCAGGAATTCCTTATCCGAGTACCCAATTTTATGGATCCCTCGGATAAGATGGATGAGCAAGCGGCAGCATGCTTTGAAAAGTTGGAAAAGATCATGAATAGTTTTAGCTTGCAGTTCAATAGTGCATGTATGGGCCAATGGAAAAAGTGGCAAGGCATGGTAGAGGAGGAAATAGATCAGTTGGTTAAGTGGGCGGCACAGGGTCCGTGGTGGAAGGAGATCTCAAGCATTTATGCAAAACAACCATGGTCACTACCCACTACCTACTTGCAAACAATGGAAGGCATTGAGAAGTTGCCAGAAAAGACACCAAGCCTCTATCTGCAGACAGCGCAGGTATACATCTGTGGCCACGGTAAAAATCCTCCTCAGCATTCAGTGGAACATGGCACTCAGGTGGAAGTAGTGCCAGAATTACTGCCAATATACACGCAGTTGAATTTCCTCGCACACTTGTTGACCTGGTTGGGAGAAGGGATCAAGCATCTACACTCGGCAAAACAGGTAGTGGAACAAGAAGTCGCAGAAGCTTTGGAAAAGAAAGACCAACTCCTAGAAGAAGGAATGGAACGAATGGATGAAGTTAGAAAGGAACTTCAGGAGCTCGGACAGATTATGGAAGACCTGAAAACCAACCTGGAGAAAAAGAATCAGCAGTTGTCTGAATCAGCAGCAGAAATATCACAACTGAAAAGTGCGAAGGAACTACTGGTCAAGCAGGCAGAATTATTTGCAGCTAACAGGAGCCAGCAGGAACGTGCTTGGGCTCAGGAAAGAGAAGAGTGGAAAAAGGAATAGGCAGCCTTGAAAGAAGAACTGCGGCTGGCAAAACAGCAGAAGGGTACAATGGTTGCATCAATATCGGAACAGCGGTTGAAGGACATGTTTCGAAGTAGAGAAACAGAGCTGCTATCCAGCCTGAAGCAGACTGAAGACCGAGCCAATGCCTTAGGAGTGGAATGGGCCAAGTACTTCAACTATTCTAAGAGGCTCAAGGACGAACGGGATCACTTGCGAGAACAACTCCAGGAGTACACGAAGGCATTGCAGGCTGCCAATCCACAGAGCTCAACACCCACGGATGCTGGAACCTCGGGAGCAGAGCGGAGAAAGTCGCTGAGGACATCGACTTCTTCGAAGGGGAGGATAGATGTAGACAACAGTTCTAAACCCTAGGACTGGCTGGAACATTGTGTCCACCAATTTTGAATTGTACATAGCAATTTTGGTAATGTTCATGTTTGTATTTGATTGGAAAATCAGCCAATGAGAAGAAGGCTGGATTGTAAACGCATAAGGCATAAGATGACAAAAACAGCCGTCATTGTAATTGTTTTGGTTAATGCATTAGACGCCTAGTTAGACGTCTAGTTAGACGTCTAAGGGTAGACGTCCAGTTGTTAGACGTCTAACAACAGGTTTAGTTTGCAAGTGTTAAGGCTGGCGGTTGGGGCGGTTGAGGACGAAGTAGTTGGGGAAACTACTTTGCCCCCCCTATTTATACCCCCTTTTCAAACATTGTACATAATCATCATTCTGCTATAATGCCAATGCTCTTGTGCGGATTGCGTATTCTGTGTGTTTGGTGATCTTGTGCGTGTTCCATTGATTGCAGGTTGTATTGCATTAACTGTGAGTTGCAGGTTGTCTCTACTGATCAATGTTGCAGGTTGATGGTTCAACAAGGACCAGAACTGTTGGTGTTTAGTGCAGGTGCAAGAAGTAACCAACGGAGGTTGTAGACGTCTAGCCCCTGACGTCTAGACTTGAGACGTCTACCTCCCAAACCTTGACGGCTAGACTGGTGACGTCTAAACCTGCCACCTTGATGTCTAGACTTGTGATGTCTAGCCCTGCACCTGTGATGTCTAGACTTGTGATGTCTGAGACTAGTAACCGTGACATCTAGGCTTGTGATGTCTAGGCCTGCACCTATGACGTCTAGACTTGCAACATCTATACTGGTCCCAGTGACGTCTAGACCTACCACCTTGATGTCTCGACCTGTGACGTCTGGTCCTAGACGTCTGCCTATGACAGCTGAGTAGTTGAACTCTGTAGCCTATAACCAGCCCATTGAAGTATCTATTGCCTAAACCTGAAAGCCTACTTTCATCACCCCATTTCGGGAATGCACTCACCCCTATCTACAAGGTAGAGCTTGGAAACTTCTTTCTTTGGAAGATCTGAACATGCAACAACAACAATAGATTGATAAGTTGAATTTTATCTTGAATCAAATGTATGTTCCTCAATTTGAGGTTGAAGATAAATTTGTTTGGGGGACAAATTATAAGGGGGTTGTTTTAGTAAAATTAACTTGGCTTGTCTTGAGGGGAGGTATAGTCGAAGTTCTTGATGTTAATAGAGTTTGGATCAAGAATTTGATTTCCAGGATTACTTTTTTTTGTGGTTGGACTTACAAAATAAGATATTAATAGTGGATAATCTATAAAGAAGAGGTTTTCAAATGGCAAATAGGTGTAGTCTTTGCGGTTTGGGAGAGAAATCTATGGATAACCCATTTCTTCATTATTCTTTTTATTCAAAGGTGTGGAATGGTTTACTAAAGTTATTCCATATACAATGGGTTCGGTCTACTACACTTTATGAATTGTGGGAGAGTTGGAATGCGAACTTTCAAAGTAAAAGGTTGGTTATGTAGACACTAAATTTTAGTCATTTGTACTCAAATTTCTAAAAATTTAACAAAACCCCCAATTTGCCACAAAATCATCCAAATTCACTCAAATCCTTCCAAAATTCCAATTTTTTATCTAATTCATCCAAGTTTCCCTAATTTCTAGCAATTTCTTCTCAATTTCCCTCTAATTTCCCTAAATTCTTCTAAATTCTATCTCATTTTCATCTATTTCTTTTAGTTCTTCTAAGGTCTCCCTAAGTCTTCTATTTTCCTCTAATTTCTCTTTTCCCTCTAATTTCTTAAATTCTTCTAAATTCCTCCTAATCTCTTTTAATTCTCCTAATTTCTCCCTACTCTGTTTAATTCTTCTAATCCATTTTTAGAGTCCCTAATTCTTCTAATCCACCTCAAAGTTCTCCATAACCTTCCCTTCCCACCTAACCCTCCATTAAGCCCTCCATTAGGCCCTAATCACCCTTCTAATCCATGACCCAATCCCAAGGGGAATGCACAAAATAATTTTTAAATACCAATCAAATCCCCAAAATCCAAGGCAACCCTCATCCAAATCCCTAGGAGATTTGCACTCTAATTTAAAAATCCTAAGAAAATTTCTACGTGTCGTCAAATGCTTCCCAAATCCCCACCTAAATTTCATTGGAATTCTCCCCATTAATGCCCAAATCCCCCTACATTTTTCCTCCAAGTTTTAATACATTTATATTCCTTCATATTCCAAGGTCAAAACTCTCATATAATCCCACATTAATTCTCCATCCTCCCTTGCACTTTCTATCAATTTTTAATTTAGTCAC